>CM029277.1:1835724-2455724 GCA_016920895.1 Vaccinium myrtillus | reverse complement strand
TGATAAAGTTCTGATCTGTTCTGAAAAAAAAAAAAAAAATGTTCTGATCTGTTGGATTGATGTATTTAATTTCCAGCCAAGAGTTGAAGCTGCTATGGTAAATGCCAGAATCCGTAAAACAGTCCGAGCAACTGAAGCCAAGGTGGGCTACATTGGCCCCCCAACCGATTTGAACTACGACCACCAACACCTCGGCACAACCCCCCAAACTCTAAAAGAAATTGCCGAGAATCGTCATCCCTTTTGCTCAACTCTCTCAAATGCCAAAAACCCTTCCATCATTGTTGGTGCTGGAATCTTCGAAAGGGGAGATAAGGATGCAATCTTTGCAGTCATTGAAACCATTGCGAAAAATTGCAAAGCTATTCGCCCAGATTGGAATGGTCTCAATGTATTGCTTCTAAACGCCGCCCAAGCTGCCGCCCTTGATCTCGGACTAGTCCCAGAATCTCAGAACTGCATCGAATCCGCAAAGTTCTTGTATTTAATGGGCGCAGATGATGTCAGCTTGGAGAAACTTCCAAGCGATGCGTTTGTTGTATACCAGGGTCACCATGGAGACCGCGGGGTATATCGAGCGAATGTCATTTTACCTGCATCAGCGTTTACTGAAAAAGAGGGGACCTACGAAAATACTGAAGGGTGTGCCCAACAAACCCTTCCTGCAGTTCCTACAGTTGGTGATGCAAGGGAAGATTGGAAAATAATTAGGGCTTTGTCTGAGGTGGCCGGAGCTCGTCTGCCTTATGATACAGTCAGTGGAGTCCGGTCGAGGATAAGGGCCGTGGCACCAAATCTGTTGCACGTGGATGAGAGAGAAGCAGCTACTTTTTCTGCTTCTTTGGTGAAACCAGAGATTAAACAGGAGATGAGTTCAGAGCCATTCGGGAGTGCTGTGGAGAACTTCTATATGACTGACTCAATTACTAGGGCGTCAAAGATAATGGCACAGTGCAGTGCAATGCTCTTGAAAAAGTAAGTAGCTGATGTAAGTCATTGTAATAAAAGGTTCGGATTCGGCATTTTTTGTTTGTTCTCCAGTAAGTTAAGTTTTGAGTTAGCAATTTTTCGATACTGAAAAGAGAAATCGGTTTCTCTGAATTGTACTGCCATGTGGACTTGGTGCTCATAAATGGCAACTTTTGGTCTCTGTTTCATAAAACTTTCTGTAATTTGTTATGGAGATGTTTGATTAATCAACTTCTTCAGTTATTTGTATATGATTGCTTCGACAACATTTCTCCGAACGTTGTTTGCTTCAAAAGGTATCGAGGTGTCTCTGTGAGCTCCATTTGACAGCATCAGAATTTGAGGAAATCTTTTTTGGTGCTGGGCGAGCACCATGTTTCTGTTCTTGAGCACCCAATCCGACCGGTCAAAACACTTTTGAACGGTCCATTCTCTCTCTCTCTCTCTCTCTCTCTCTCTCTCTCTCTCTCTCTCTCTCTCTCCTTTAAATCCGGACTGTCCAAAAGTGTTTTGGACGCGCCAAGATGGGTGCTTGGGCACGGGACACGTGGTTCCCACCCGGCACCCAAAAATTGCTAGGATTTGAGGGTGGTGACAGAATTTCACTTTCAAACGGTAATTAATTCGTTCTTTTTACATGAATAAGATGGAGTATATTGTGAGGGTTAAATTCTCGTCAAACTGCAGAAGCTCCGTTTCTGGGCACTAGAATTCACAGAAATCAAGCAATTTTTTGTTGCGGCTCCAAACTTTAACCCAAACAGCTACCAAACTTTGACTCCAGAAAATGGTGCAGCTTTTGTGGATCTTGCCAAACCAAACCAAACCTAAAACTGCACAAAATACACTACACAAACAGCAGAAGAAACAAGTTTTTCGTGAATTAATATCAGATACAGGATAATAAATCCAACAGGTCAACACGGCACAACGAACCATGGAAGAATTACACTAAAATTGACTAATCAGCCTTCACACTTCCAGCAAGAAAAAAGATTCAAATCTCAGCAAAGCCATTCAACCAGGTAATTTGAACTCGGAAACTCATTTCCCCTCTTTTGAACATGATGAAATGCCGGTCTGGTTGTATGAGTCCTCCCAATTCCTTCCATCAAACTGCTTAATCTCAACATGGGTTAGTGTTCCAGGATCAACACATGTAAATGTAACAGATACCCCATCTGGATTTGATTTCGGTGTATAAAACGAGGTTATGCCACACACCTTACAGAAAGTGTGCTTTGCTGTGTGAGTGCCAAAGGTGTAGGTAGTAATGAACTGTTTCGAATCTCCTAAAAGTTCGAACCTTCCTGAAGGGACAACGAAGTGAATGTTTGCTCTCATGGAACAGTCACTGCAGTTGCATTGCCAGGCTACAACACTCGAAGGGGATTGGACTCGCCATCTCACACTTCTGCAGTGACATCCGCCATTGTGCACCACCATCTCCGAATCCATCCCAGAGGACTTTTTCTGCCAAAAGAAATGTCTTAATGAATTCCCTCATTGCTCAACCAAGTGTGACCAACATATTAATGGAAAGCTTTCAAATCCAAAAGCTTAGCAGAAAATTCCTCTTTTGTGATGCTATAAAACAAAAATGCCATGAGGCAAACACTAGTGACATTGGAGAAATCAACTGAAATTAGGAAATAGACTTCGTTAAAACAAAACCACTACTTTTGAATCATTCTTCCACAGGAAGCTCCTGCGCACTTACCATAAGAAAGATTCGCTCACATTTCTCACTATAGCAAATGCAAAAGGCACATAACTGTTAAATTCATATTTCACCAAGTCAGTCCTGAGCAGGGTGATGAACAAATGCTAATCTGTCAAGTGCCAAAATGCAGAGTGAAATTTCAAACCCAAGAGTCTATAATCACATAAACTATAACAACTCAATCTCAAAACAACTCGAAAACCAAAGTTTTTGGTGTAGTTCAAAACCCAACAAAAGAAATGAACGTGTTGTAACACAACCAAATATCTGCACCATAAACTTTCAAAAGTTTATAATCCCATCATTCCAAGAGGACAGAGATATCATTTTTCATTCACCCATTCCAAATCTACTCTTGCACTCAAGATTTGTGAATTATCACTTCCAAACCAAGACTAAAGAAGGCCAAATGGATCAAATGCAGTAAAACTACAAAATTCCGATTACTGTTAAATTAAACAATAGAATGCCCGTAGCAAGAATAGGAAAGTTCATTAGTTCTCTTATAATAACAAAACTAGAGCAGCTGACAGCCACTATTCTATCCTGGGTTGAAAATCATTGCTTATAAGGAGCATCTCAAGTCCTCCACTAAATCATTCATCACATTTAAACTTGACAGAAAAAACTAAAAGTGAAAGGGATGGTAGGTGTAGCACTATAGAGAGAAGTTGAGAGAAAATAGACTAAGGTAGTTTGAACATATCTACCGTAGACCTAGAGCTGCAGTAGTTAAGAGTTAAGAGAGTTGATGGGATAGTTTGGGGAGTAACACTACGGGGAGGGGAAGAACCATATTGACATTGGATATGGGGAGGGGAAAGAACCATATTGACATTGGATGTTGTAGTTCGCAAAGATATGAGTTTACTAAGTTAAGTGAACAAGTAACTCTTGAAAAGAGAGCTCAGTGGAAAAAAAGTTTTGTAGCCAACTCCAATTGATTCGGACATTAGGCTCGGTTTGGTTTGGTTTAGAAAAAGACTAAAAATGGGCTCCAAAAAAATCACGAAATTCGTATCGAATCAAGGGAGAGGCAAGTTTTTCACCAGCTATGATGTAATAAGCTTTTCGAGATAAGATTGGCAAATTTTGTAAGAAATGTTAAAACTGTGTAAAAAGTGGTTAGATTGGCTTTTGAGATAAGCAGACAACTGATAGATTGGCTTTTTAGATTGGAATTGAATAAAACTTCCACATCCTGAAATCAAGCTTCTAACCTAATATTCCAAGACGGACAAAGCCTTGGGTACACAGATGCCAAAACTTTGACAATGGAGACCTAAGAGCAGAGAGCTTTGAGAAATCAAGAAACTCACACCAAATGATCTAATTTCATCGACGATTGATAACCCATTGGAGATATAGTTCACTGTGAAATATTCAAAGGGAAAGAGCATTTGGAGAAAGAAGAGGGTCGAGAAAGGTTTACCTGATCACGAGAGCTCCCAACGAAGAAAAGCCGGAAAAAGTAAGAGCAGATGGGGATGATGAACTATGAAGGGAATCAAACTCCAATTTACTTTACGTGTGTTGAAAACGGTAATCAAGATGGACGGAACTAGAATTTTACTTTTTTGTGACAAAAATATAGTATATATTTAACGAGGATGAAAGTTTCTATAAAATTTCGGTTTTTCTACGCTCCGCCCAATGGGCGAACACTTAAGATGAAATAAACTAATCTTCTTTATTTGAGCAAAAGCCACGTGCCTCTCCACTGACAGCATTTTAATTTCCTCTTCTTTTTTTTTTTTTTTTGCCATAGTTTAGGAGAGATGTTAGTGGGGTGTTAGTATTGTCGACCACAGACGAATGTAGGGGCTATCCATAGCCCTGAAACTCCAACGCCCCCAATGGGGCTCGATCCCTGGTCTCCCACGTGGGGAGAGCCAGGAGATACCAACTGAGCTACAACTCATTGGCTAATTTCCTCTTCAAAAGGTATCTTTTTTTCAGTTTTTGCTGTACTAACATTGTTTCATTTTACAACTTTAGCCTTCCTTTTTTCCAACCTTTTTCACGAAGTTTTTTTTTTTTTTTTTTTTCTTTTTTGACACTACTATGGGTACAGATTTTGAACAAATCAGTTGGTTTGAGCCCACTCCGGACACCACATAAATGATCGGAGATTTTCATATTGTTCAAAATAATGTTTACTTGTACATCGTAAAAAATCAACTCAATTGGATGTTAAGTGCTCCATCGGTTTTCAAATATTGGATGAACCCGTGGAGTACTTAACGACATCCGATTGAGTTGATTTTTTTTAGTACAAATATATATTATTTTGAAAAACATGAATGACTCCGATAATTTGTATGGGGCTCAGAGTGGGCCCAAACTAACCAATTTTTGCAAAATCAGTATAATCCACCGATCGATGGTCCACAGATCGGCCTGTGAGGCCCACTTATGAGTTCCATAAAATAATCCAAGTCATTCTTTAACTTCAAAATGATTTTTCAAGTTACCTAGCAAAAATCTATTCAATTGAATAGTTTTAAGCGCAAGTGGTGGCTATTTCATGCGGTAAAGCTCTTGGATGTCCCACACTGCATTCCGGGATCAAGTTTCATTTCCCCTCTCATTTAATAGATTAAGAATGACGAATGACAAAAAAAAAATTAATAAAGAAAGAATAATTTTAAGTTCTTGATTCAGGGTAAGTTTTCCATTTTTAGTTCCCACAACTTTTACTACTTCGATTTACCATTGCTAAAAGCATTCAAGGTGTTTTTCTATGGTTTCGTGTGCAAAAAATTAGCTCAATTCAATATTGGTAGGGGCTCTTTCAGAATTCGTAAAGTGAAACACATAATTAGGATTAATGATTTATCGATTTTTTTGATGGGTCACTCTGGACTCCACAAAGATGATTCAAACCGCTCGTTATTTTTAAGATATCTTTTGTAGGTACCTGTAAAAAAAAGTAGCTCAATCTGATAGCGATAAGGACTTATTTAGAATTTGTAGGGCGCATGGAAAATGGAAAATGTAAAATGAAACAGTAAAGTTTGACACAAAAAAAAAAGGGAGAGAGGAAAAAGTAATTTTGTTGAAAAAACCGAAAAAGTGCCGCCTCATGTTATGTTCGTTGTGGTATTTGAAGTGAGAGAAGAGGATATTTCCGTCACTTTGGAGCGACAACCTATAGACCTTTGCCTGCCACACTCTGCTACAAGAATCAATGTGTACGGAACCCAGTTACAGTCAGCCCTTTGGGCGGATCGTAGAATTTGCCATAAAATTTAGTGGTGGCAAACTTATATAATTCCGGGATAAATTTTCTTTCTTCTATATAATAATTATAGTTTTGAAACTTTGTGGTGACGACCGCCACTACTTGTCTCCCCCTAGCTCCATTCTTGGTAATCAACACTTCTAAAAGGGCTGCGGAAGCATGACTTCAGATTGAGTTTCCGTTACAGTATTTTTAAACTTGCTGAATCATTTGATATATGTGAGGAGGATAAGCTATTACCACTTACTATAGTGATGAAGCATTTGTTTGTTTGATGGGACATAAGTATCAACCATTGCATCATAGCCATTGATCTCAACAATTGATGCGTCGAATTTTATCTTAGTAATGGACGACTCAGATGTACAAAGACTAAGATAAATCCGGACGATTGTTGCGCGATAAATAGCTCGGATGTTCTTCATGGGCCATCTTGGATTCAAACTATTGTTAGTTTAAGCCTTCTAATTTCATCATGACTCCCTCTCACTCTCCTCCACAAAGATTATTCACTCATATACAAAACAAAGACCAAATAGGAGTGATTTCTATGCCTCCAAATTGTTATTTGCATATCTATTTTTGTCTTTTAGTGAAAATTTTACGCAAGGAAGCTTAAATAATACTATTTCCTCCCATTCTAATTAACAGTCCATCACAAAAAAAAAAAAAAAAATCGTCACTTTTTGAGTAAAAAATAATGCACTTTCATATGTAATGATTGAAATTTTTGTACCAAATTAAAGTACTAATTGAGATTTTTAATATAAACCCAACAATTCAGAAAATTATAAACGAAATTTCTGTATATTTCCCGTAATCAAGTAAGTATTATTAACAATGCAACAACTTCTGCCAATCAATATAAAGCGCGTAAACCACAACAAGCTTAATTATTCCACCTTGATTACCACGGCCGGCTTTAGACCATTGGAAACTTTGTTGACAATTTAAATAATTATTTTTTAATTGATAATATCGTTGAAAAATCTCTATCTAATTACACTTGCCTGGAGACTAAAATAAATAAATAATTGAAAATGTTTTAATCTTTTAACATCTGTTAATATTGGTAAAAAAAAATAAAAAAATTGTAAGCAAGTTTTGCTAACAAATTCTTTTCAATTTATAGTATAACTAATCCACTTAATCTTTTTCAGACATCAGCGTTGTTGACAATAGCTATTTTTTAATAAGATTCTATCTCGGCAAATTTTCTCTCCGCGTTATATCACTAATTAGTTGGATGGTTTTGATTGGTTTTATGTTTGTAAAGAATAAATGAATTGAAGAATCAAAATGAAATATATCCTAGCAAGTCTAGTATTTTTCATGAAATAAATTAAAATGTTTATACAAATATACAATTGCCATTATTAAACAGATAATAATACAGTAATAAAATTAAAAAGGACCAATACAATGACCCAACGTATCTCATGATCCAAGCAGTATGACCAAAAGAAAAAAAAAAATCACATTTGTGACGTAGCCAAGATTGAATAAGCCATAACCAAAAATAACACACAGTTATACAGCAAGTGTGGTCGGCCGCCGTACGAGAGACACCTAGATGAAATGTCCGGGCCGCCGCCCCGCCGCCATCCGAGCTCGAAGAAAATCTCTTCCAAACCCTACCACATCACACTCCATTGTGCTACACACCGTTGATGCATGCTTTAGCCAGAAGTTCCCTTGTATTATGGCCTTTCTCCTTGTTTCACTTTTCTTCATCATCCCACCACCACCACCACTTGTGTCTCTCTCCGGCGGCCCCGATGCTTTTGTTATTTCCTTGTTCTTTTTCTCACTCTTCTTCTTCATCCCACCACCACCACCGGTGTCTCTCTCCGGCGGCATCGACGCTTTTGTTATTTCCTTGTTCTTTTTCTCACTCTTCTTCTTCATCCCACCACCACCACCGGTGTCTCTCTCCGGCGGCATCGACGCTTGTGTTATTTCCTTGCTCTTTTTCTCAATCTTGTTCTTCATCCCATCACCACCGCCATCAACACTTGTGTCTCTCACCCGCGGCATCGACATAGCCCTACGGTGACCACCACCCTTTCTCTCTGTCTCACTCCTCTTCATCCCACCACCACTTGTGTCTCTCTCCGGCGGCGGCCTCGACACTTTTATTGGTTCCTTGCTCTTTTTCTCAGTACTCTTGTTCTTCATCCCACCACCACCACTTATGTATCTCTCTCTCGGCACCGACATCGCTCGCCGGAGACCACTCTGGCGATCATTCCCAGTCAACCCATTAAATTTAACATTAGTAGTACTCTTGGCTGCCTCGTGTATGTAACATTCCAGGTCCCTTGCAATTCTCTCTCTCTCATATGTATCAAGAAGATTAGAATTGTGTTCCTGATCAGCAGGATTATAAGGAGATAGAAGAAGATGAGTATGGCTTATTTTGAAAGATTTGGACCCTAATCCACTAGGGTTTGTAGTAATTTTATCCATGAAGTTGGTTTTTGGGTTGAGGGAAATAAGAGTGAAAGCTATGAGATGGGAAAGAGATTAATTAGGAAACCTAAAACCTCTCCAAAGATAACAAAAACCTTTTGATAGAATGGCCTCAAACTTTTGCTTTATATTTCCAAACCTATTAAATACTCCATATAATAAGAAAGAAAGAAAAAAAAAACAAAACAAACCACTTCCCCTATCAAATAGATAAGAAATCAGGAGAAAAATTTTGGTGCAAATAGCGCACCGCACACGTGATGCCCAAGCGCGCATCTCGGCCGTCTGAAAAGTGTTTTGGGCGGCTCACATTTCTCCCTCTCTCTCTCTCTCTCTCAAATCCGGACCGTCCAAAATACTTTTAGACGGCCAAGATGCATGCATGACAGAAACAGTCATGTGATACCCGTCCGGCACCCAAATTTTTCTTTGAAATCAGATAATCTTGAACCACTATTTGACCAATTCAAAACCCAACAAACTAAAAATATATATTGGCATATTATAGTATTATATAAGATTATTGTTGTTGGCATTATTTTTTGCGTAAAAAGAAGTGCATCAGGAATTCAGGATGATGTATGTGGTTATGGTTTTTTTTATTAGTAACATATTTCGACGTCAAGAAGATCTTTTTTTAAGCTAGACGAAATGATACATGTCTGTAAGATGACAGACAAACGAAATCCTCACATGAATAACTTAGTACTAAGAATGATGTGTTATTTTGAAGATTTCAAGCCATAATTTGAAATGGAATGACAACGTCAAATCGCGTATGGACTACTTATTCAGTGCTCCCGGATCAACACGTTCACGTGATGTTCCGTGACACTCCAACACCACCCATTCTCGAGTAAGCCACAACTAAGTACATATCTTACCCGTATTAAAAAACGACAAGAGAAAACCAATTAGGGATTTTACGTGCACAAAAATTCAGACAGACTATTCACAAGGGATCACAGACTATTCACAAGGGATCGATGGATCCCATAACTCGTGATACTATCATGGAAACCGAGCCTTTACGCGACGTATGTGTTCTGTATTATCAGACATTCATAATTGGAGCGATTGTGGATATTCCTAATACTTTCTTACCTTAAAAGGTTTCACATTCTTGTTCGGATTTCTTAAGGTAGAGGTTTGTATCGTGTCTTGTACTGCAAGAATGTGATCAACGTCAATGGCCTAGCAAAATAAAGGGAAATTTCAACCTACCTAAGTAATCTGGTTTTCATTAATGTAAGCATGGTTTCATGATTCGTTTTCTTTTGCTTTTTCCTTCATTCATGTGAATTTACAGGACTACGCTTTTATTGATTTATTTTCGACATGAATTGAGGGAAAAAAGAGTGCCGGTAAATAAAAAAAGGAGTGTGAAAACCGATTCCCTAAATGCTTCCCTGTAATCTGAATGGCCAGTATACTTGAAGCTGCTGCTCCTTCAACGCCGTGTCTGACCGGTTGAACCATGTGTGCAACCAAAATGAGCTGCCACATTAACCTCTGCGCTTTTCGTTTCGTGGAAGTTCACCTTCAACACGCTTGATTTCATCTTTCAACGTTCCCAGTAACTCTCGTCGCATGCTGTCACTTGTGCTATTGCTGATCAAACTCGAAAAGTTCTTCAACCATGAGAGGTACTCTGGTTTCAATTCAGAAGGAATAGACATCGACTGCTCAGTTCGAAACTGCATATAGATAAAGCAGTCACACATTGAGTAAAAGTCGACTTCGAGTTCTTGGTAATAAATAGAATTTTCCAGTTGAGAAAAGGATGCCACGGTCCATTAGAATAAAGTATGACAATGAAAATGCTATAAAATCTCTAATTGCAGCATACTGAATACAATGACTTCCACCAACTGTCGTCATGCGTTGAATCGTACGTACCATATTGAAAGCAGAAATGAAGTGTCGGAGAGAGTCCTCAGCCCCTTCTGCAGGTGAATGCTCCCCCTATTTTAGAGAAGAAGAATAAAGATAATTTAGCCCAATGGCACATTTTACAGCTAATAAGGAACAAAACCAGTAAAAGAAACTCCTAAATCGACAACTGTGAGGAACAATGAGTATCAACGCGCCATAACTTCTGCCATAGTTAATTGTTCAAGGAATGTTGAAGTGCTTCATTGACAAACTCAATGATGGGCTTTTCACATGGCCGTTCGGAAACCAACAACCGTGCTATTTTGACATTAGTAAAACAATTTTTAGATGATGATGACTCCAACAGATTTTTAACCTTTTAGTCGCTGAATCCTTGAACATATATCTGTCCGAGTATTCATTTCTAAAAAAGTCAGATCATAATTCCAATTAGTCTACAACTCACGGTGGTGAGCTCAATCAGTCCAAAGCTTACAATGCCGCGCTCACAATGTCTCTCAAACAGAAAGTGAAGATGGCTTAAACGTAGAACCTCTTTGAAGAAGAGAGGGTATCATATAGACTCGTGAAGCCATTAGTACTAACCTTTGATTCCAGTAATTCCTTCTTGGTGATCTCCAACGACCCAAGAGCATCAAGTGATTGCAACTGTTGGCACATCCATACACAATTAGTCCCATCATAATATATTGTCACTGTAAACCAATAGCTAATGTAGACAGGAAGGAGTCATTGGCTATCCCTATAGAGTGATACATCCTCTCTCTTCTTTCGCTTCGTATACGTAAACCAAATTGCATTACAAAACCCCAAATTGCCCTTATTTTGCCTGGTTTCAAGTTTAACCTCTTGCAAGAAACATAGAAGCCAAAACATTCCTTGGTTGTAACTTGTAACTGAAAACACATTCTTCAATTTTTCACGCCCGCTGATGCCAACAAATATTGGGAATTAAGATAAGCAGAGGAATGAAAACAATTCATCGGCAACAGGATTTCACTTAGCAACAGAAATGTTTAGGAAACTAACCAGTATCACCCGTGCTGCATGCTCATCCTTCCCAGTTTGTCTAGATACTCCAGAATGTCGCTGCTTGTCTTCTTGTTTCGCTGATTTATTCAAAATCTTCTGAGCTATCCTGTCATGTTAAAACTGCGCGTGACTAATCTGTAAGACTATACACTTGTGTAAAGAGTCAAATCAAAGATGAAAATACATAGACAGAACCTGCGAACTTGTCAAATCAAAGATGAAAATACACAACAGATCCTGCAAACTCTACATCACTCAACCAAACCTACAGTTGCAACTTGCGAGTGTCTTTACGAGAGCAGGATGAAAACGCATGAAACGGACCATATTCACGACACAGAAGAACAAAATGGGAAACACTGCACGTGACTAGTCTGTTAGGCTCTACACTGATGTAAAGAGTCATATTAAAGATGAAAGGACAATAACAGAGCCTGCAAACTCTCCATAACTTAACCGAACCTACAGTTGTGATGTCGATGATGATTTTGTAAATCAGAACTCCAGTGGCGAGCCCTTTCACACATGCAGAATGAGAGGATATAATCAGTTAGAATTGGTTTGGAATATACTACTTGAGTTCCCTGAATGCAGCCCCAACACCCCCGCTCCCTCTCTCCTTTCTGTAACTTCAATAGTACAGTACATAAGCAACCATATGACCATTCTATTATCTTTTCTCATGGACCTTATGTTTTTTGACAGCTACTCCATATCCAGTATTGCCTAATTGTAAAACCTGGTTGAATTACAGCTGGGTAAGTAATGCAAGCAGGTTAACCAACCGATCAAGAAGGGATCATGAGATACATGTGAACAGATCATTGTCCAGAAAATCACATGCTTTGGTTACGGTTGGTGTCATTCTGGAGAATCTGGACATGGCAACATTTCCATGAGTTGGGTAAGCACAGGTAACATGTCTGCCTGACCAATTTGCTCTAACAAAGTAGGGTGGCTTCGATGCTCCAAACTTGCAGTTCTGGAGGTTCCTTGTGACATTTAATTTCTCGTGGAGCTATAGCAAGTGGTGGAGCCAGGATTTCCACTCAAGAGGGGCCGAAGTAAGAGGAGAAACAAATTCGACAAAAATGAACTTTTGAATATTGATTAAGTATATTAAAAATAGAGTTCATAATTCAATTAAGTATGCCAAAGAAATGTTTTAAAATCCTAAAACATAGTATTTTTTGTTTTGTTTTGAACGAATTTTTTTAAAGTGACTATGAGAGTGTGATTCCACTTAAACCATCTGGTCAATTGAGTGACAACCAAGTTATGGACGCACTATACTCCTTGCACTAGGTGAGGGTTCAAACCTCACCAACTTCATCCCCTTTCTCCACCATTGGCTATACTCTATAGTTCACAGCTTCACCATTTTTCCATTTTCAGCTCTCACATCGTACCAACAGAAAAATTTATGTAGGAAGAAAAACAGCTCAAATCAAGCACGCACCATTCAAAGGACCAAGTAAAATAACATACTCCCTCTGTACCACTTTGTTAGGTCCTTATTAGGAAACCAACTATTACATTGTACTTTTGTTAACTTTCCAATTTTGCCCCTTGATATGTAATGTTTCTTGAAATCCTAACCTATTTAAGGTAAGAGAACATGAGGGCCAAATTGGTGTTGAAAAGGAAAGAATATTGTAGCACATGTTGTAAATCAATTAGGCAATTAGACAATTAGGAAGATTGTAATTAGTCTAATTAGGTAGATATCAATTTCCTTATTATTTCCTTTCCTAAATTATCTTGTACACAGTCTATATATTGTGCCTCCTAGTGAGAAGAATACATATCAATTATAATCTTTCAACATGGTATCAGAGCGGGTTCCAGGAACCTGACTTTTCTTTCTCGTTACCTCTATCTTTTTTCGTCAAATTCTCTCTCTCTCTCTCAAATCGACCACAACCAAAACCTCTCTAACCCCAATACACAACCCTCGATCCCAAAAAAAAAAAAAAAAATCCATCCGTGAACAGTGCTCGCGTACACTGTAGCAGTCGTGAATAGTGCTCGCGCGCACTGTAGCAATCGTGAACAGTAACCCTACTCTCTTTCTGGCCCTCGATCAATCTTTATGGTACTCGGTTTGTCTGTTAAGGGTGTTCTTCAGGCTCTAAATCAACCGGGTACCCTCTCTTTGCACTTGTCAATCCTCTGGGTAACAACTCCTCTCCTTTTGGCTTGTGTCTTTATCTCTTGAATCTATTATGGGTGATAAACCTAAGCAAACAGACACTGCTGAAACCTCTGAAACTAAGAATATTGTTAGGGATTATCGCCGGTCTCTAACCACAGTCAACTCCGCCCTAGCTGCCCCCACAAACTCTCCTGCTTTATCTTCTGGACATTTTGGGAATCACAATCCCTCCCACAATCGTGGTAGTTCTTCTGAGCGGGGTGGTCGTCGTGGAGGACGTGGGGGGCGTGGTGGTCGTGGCACCAAGAAGTGTACTCATTGTGGTGCGACCAACCACGATGTTGAATTCTGTTGGAAGCTGCATGGCAAGCCAGCTTGGGCTAATCAGGCTACACTTGAAGGGGAGCCATCTACTCTTGCTCCTACTCAGATTACTATGTCCAAGACTGAGTATGATTCTATGATTCAAAGGGCCAATGCATCTTCTTCTTCTTCCACTGCCACTCATGTCACCTCAGGTAATACGTGTCTTCATTCATCTTCTCGTAGCACTCCTTGGATTCTCGATTCTGGCGCATCTGATCATATGACAGGTGATTTGTCTCTTTTGACTGATGTTGTTACTCCTTCTGTTAAGACTTATGTTACTATTGCCGATGGCACTAAGGTTCTTGTTCAAGGCATTGGTACATATCGTTCATCTGGTCTTGTTTTTCAGCCTGTCTTATATTTGCCACAATTTCCGTTTAATCTTCTTTCGATTTATAAAATGTCTCATACTCACCAGTGTTCTATCCTCTTTTCTCCTTCTCATTGTGAGTTTCAGGATCTCAAGACAAAGAGGATGATTGGTGGGGGGTATGAGAAGAATGGTCTGTATTACCTTCAGGAGCAGCAACAACAGCAGTCATCTAGTCCTTCTGCTTTACATTCTACTGTTACACCTTATCAGTGGCACTGTCGTCTTGGGCACCCATCCTCGGCCAACCTTCGCAAGCTAGTTCCTAGTTTACCTAGTTTTTCTCCTTTTAATTGTGACACATGTGAACTTAGTAAACATCGTAGAGTTTCTTTTCCTTTACGAACTGAGTCACCATGTGTAGAACCTTTTGCATTAGTTCATTCTGATATTTGGGGACCTTCGCGCACTACGAGTTTGTGTGGTGCGCGCTATTTTGTCACATTTATTGATGATTTTTCTCGTTTAACATGGGTGTATCTCCTCAAAGATAGGTCTCAATTATTTTCTGTTTTTTCAGTCTTTCATGCTGAGATTGTCAACCAATTTAATGCTAAATTACGTATTTTGCGAACTGACAATGCCCAAGAATATCTTTCTCGTCCATTTAGACAGTTTAATGAAACTCATGGTATTATTCATCAGACTGCGTGTGTCACTACCCCTCAACAAAATGGGGTTGCAGAACGGAAGAATGGGCGAGTTTTAGCAGTAACTCGTGCCCTTATGCTTCACATGAACGTTCCAAAACATTTTTGGGGATATCTTTGTTCTTACCGCGAATTATCTAATAAATCGCACCCCTTCTCGGGTTTTGCATGGCAAAATTCCTTATCAGTCATGTTTCGACAAGGATCTTTACATTCTTCCCCAAAACTTTTTGGTTGTGTGTCATTTGTTCATAATCTCTCTCAGTCGTGATAAACTTGATCCGCGTTCTTACAAATGTATTTTTAAGGTTACTCTCGACACGTAGAAAGGATACAAGTGCTATAGTCCCTCATTACGGAAGCACTTTGTAAGTCCGACGTGACTTTTTTGAAAATATCCCATATTATTCTCTTAAGGGTACTCGGTTGACACCATTGTTGGCACCACCTTGTCTTCCCGAGATTGCTCGATTCTGGGTGACCATGGTCTTTCGAGACCGCTACTCGACCATCAATTACGGTATATGTTCGACGTTCGTTTCGCTGCGCTACTCCCGTTGCACCTTCGGATACGGCCACGTGCCCACACCATCTCCTCAAGCGTCTTCGGATCCGACACTCGATCTTCCTATTGCTCACCGTAAAGGTATTCGCTCCTGCACTTCCTATCCTATCTCTCAATTTGTGTCCTATGATCATTTGTCTCCCTCTTTTCGCGCTTTTCTGTGTCTTTGTCTTCTGTTACTGTTCCTAAGTCTTATCAAGAGGCTCTTTCTCATCCTGGATGGCGTTCTGCTATGGAAGAAGAGATGCGCGCTTTGTCACTGAATCATACTTGGGATCTTGTTCCCCAGCCATCTGGAGCACATATTGTTGGTTGTCGTTGGGTGTTTGTCATCAAACACAATCCTGATGGTACTCTTGATCGTCTGAAAGCTCGTCTTGTAGCCAAAGGTTTCACTCAAACCTATGGGCTTGACTACACTGAGACTTTTTCTCCAGTTGCTAAACTCAATTCTATTCGCATTATTATCTCTCTTGCAGCCAACCTTGATTGGCCTCTCCATCAGCTTGATGTCAAGAATGCTTTTCTTCATGGAGATCTCTCTGAGACAGTTTATATGGCTCAACCACCCGGTTTTGAGTCCAAGGGGGAGTCTGTGTGTCATCTTCGCAAATCTATTTATGGCCTCAAACAATCTCCCGGGCTTGGTTCGATAAATTCAAAGCAGACCGTCGTGTCTCATGGTATGACACGAAGTCAAGCCGATCACTCGTCTTCTTTAAAAGGACCACCGGTGGTATTGTGATTCTCGTAGTCTATGTGGATGATATTGTCATTACGGGAGTGACAATGATGGGATTCGGTATTAATTCGTCACCTTTGTTCAGTTTTCTCACCAAGGATCTAGGCAAGCTTCGGTATTTTCTTGGCATTGAAGTGGCTCGTTCTAAAGCGAGGCATCGGTTTATCACAACGGAAATACACTCTCGATCTCTTGAAAGATACAGTTATCTTGGTTCTAAACCTGTAGCTACTCCTATGGAGGCTAATCATAAGCTTATGCCTGACGATGATGAGTTGGTTGACGATCCTGAGTTGTATCGGAGACTTGTGGGTAAACTTATTTATCTCACTATCACTCGACCCGATATCTCCTATGCGATCAGATTGTCGGTCAATTTATGACTTGTCCTCGAGTTTCTCATATGGAGGTTGTTGTTCGCATCTTGAAGTATCTTAAAAATGCTCTGGACGTGGACTTCTACAAAAGCGTCTGGACATCTTCGTATCGAAGGGTATACGGATTCGGATCGGGCGGGATCTCCCGCCGATCGTCGTTCTACCATGGTTATTGCACCTTTATAGGTGGCAATCTTGTGACTTGGAAAAGTAAGAAACGATCTGTTGTTGTAGCACGTTCTAGTCAAGCGAGTATAGAGCAATGGCTCATACCACTTGTGAGTTGACTTGGTTGCGTACACTTCTACATGAGTTTGGGTTTCAATTACATGATCCAACTCCGTTATATTGTGATAATCAAATTGCTATCCATATTGCTAATAATCCAGTATTCCACGAAAGGACCAAACACATTGAAGTTGATTGTCATTTCATTCGGTCGAAAGTGGAGTCAAAAGAGATCAGCACGCCTTTTGTTCCTTCAGGCTCTCAACTTGCTGATATTTTCACGAAGGCTCTTCCCAAGGCTTCCATTGATTCTATTTGTCGCAAGCTAGGAGTATACGATGTATACGCTCCAGCTTGAGGGGGAGTGTTGAAAAGGAAAGAATATTGTAGCACATGTTGTAAATCAATTAGGCAATTAGACAATTAGGAAGATTGTAATTAGTCTAATTAGGTAGATATCAATTTCCTTATTATTTTCTTTCCTAAATTATCTTGTACACAGTCTATATATTGTGCCTCCTAGTGAGAAGAATACATATCAATTATAATCTTTCAACAGTTACATTACATCTTTGGAAACTTTTCAAAATGGACAATCTTTCTTGGACATTCCAAATGGAATACTAGGCCATCATTGTGGGCCGGAGGGAGTAGTAAAATGCTGAAAGAACATGTGCATGATGCAACCATGCCAATGTCAAAGTGTCCAACCACACATTTCCTCGGAAAGGGCCTTTCTTTGTGATGGAAACTTATATAAGGCTAAGGAAAGAAACAAAAGACGAGTTTAATGAACCACGTCAGATGGTTTTTGAGTTCAAAAAAAAAATTACATGTGGAAAAGACAAAAGAATAAACACAAGACCTAATAGGACAAACCTTAAGGAGTGGACTAAACGAACTTTCGCTTTATCAAGCTCAGCAACTGCTTCAGACGTATTCATCTTCCTTAGTAGGTTGGAATTGAGCATTTCCACCCGAGCAATGTAGAGCATGTTGGAAGCAACCTGAAAGCAAGCATTCTTGATTAATATGTATGTTATTATATTTTTCTTGACAAGACCGGTGGAACAAGATAAGAGTCATAAGACAATGAGCAACATAACACAACCAAGTTTTGGCATTCAGTCTTGCAATCAACAATTGGAGCTCGTCATATGATATATGTCACACCATTAGTTTGGAAAGAAAGAAAATTATGCATGGTATGACATAAACATTGTTAGGGCTTGTCTCACATTAGTTTATTATAACCTCCAAAACTAGTATATGAGCCTCGGCGGCCTCTCCACTCATTGTCAATTGGTTTTCAGTTGGATAACATCTTGTGATTTGCCAGATAATGGTTGAAAATGGTGGGAGATGCAAGGAAAAGTGCTATCATGTCTCTTTGGTCTCTCCCTCTTTCTTATTAATCTTTCCACCTCAAACCCATAAAGTCCATACAGCTTCAACAGAAGGTGAGACCAAACTGGGGTTCTCCTTTTATATATTAGAATAGATACCTTTCACAAATCATTTGGCAACACTACATAAATGATGACACCCAGATACATCACAATGCAAGGCACAATCAAAAAAAAAAAAAAAAAAAAAAGGAAACTTCAGCAGATCATGGAGTCCAGTCTAAATTTTGTCAGACCAAAATGAAATCAGTCATCAGGAATGGCCTGGCTGTCAATTACTGAATGATCGAAAAGCCGTCTGTTGCTTACAAATGCCAACCGCATCTTAAAACTGTTCAAAATGCTTCAAACCAGAGCCCAATAGTTCCAAGGCAACAAAGCAGAAGTGTTTACATTCGAAAAAATACAATTTCCAGGAAGTATAGAAAACTGGGTTTTATTTCTCCCATGGACTATAGCACAAAGCTTATAATGCCGTTTCTGACTTCCCAAAGCTGTAAACTTTCGTATGAGCTAATGAACCTTCAACAAACCCAATATAAGACAAAGAAGACTCTTTCACATAATGACATCAACGATTTAAAAATCCTAAGAAACAACCATAAGAAATTATGAGTATGTGCATAAGCTTGAGTGCAGTGCACCATATCAACCATGTATGTATATGATTTGTCTAAAGGCCATTCTATGCCCCCTATTCCCCTTAGTCTGAAGTTCCTAACATGCCAAACCTTCCCGAGATGAAAACAACATGGTCCAAAGACTTCCAGAAATGATCAAACGATTCAAACCTCACATTGCTAAGTACAAACCGGGGTAAAACTAAGATTAACTATACGTTCATATATACGTCACTTAAGAGGAGCTTAACATGGAACGTCCAAGCATATGAGTAGGAACATCAAGAAGCAAAAAGATGAAAGCAGATAAATGACAGCTTTTCTGGAACAATCATTCAGGTGGTAATCAAATCACAACAAAAACCTGAATATGGTCTTCAGAAAGAATGGTTTTTCGGGCCTCGAGACATCTGCAATAGTAACAGTAACATGCCTTTATTTGGAATGATGACTATCTAGAATTTCTTGTCAATTAAGCACTATTCGTTCACCTTTTGAGAAGATCTTTGGCCTCCCTTAAGTTCCCTGCGGATTGAAGGGTCAAACCGAGGCCTTCGGCTGCAATTACAGTGTCCAGGGAATTCCATCCCTGCATTTAGACTATTGTAAAGTCACTGCTGAAAAACATAATTCATAACCAGAACTTCTACGAAATCCATATGATTGTTAATACTTTTTTATTTTTTGTGGCATCAGAATTCTTTTGAAATGATGATTAACTTAAACTTCTCGAATTGTATCTGCCTCTCAAAATATAACAGAAGAGGAGAGAAAATAAAAAGGTCAACAAGCACCTTGTTACTGCAAGTACCCAAAATAATGGCAACAGTTCAGGAAACAGCACAACTAAATGCCTTCAGATCTATCAAGTAAAAGACCACGAAATATGTTCCTTCAAAAAGATTCCTGTAAATGGAAATGCCAGGGAAAGGGGAAGACCTAAATTGCCATGCAATGATGTGAACACATAGCCCTGAACACATAGCCCTTGCCAGGAGAAAATGTCCAAAAAGGTTTCATGTTGCCAAAACCAACTGATTAGTACACAAGGGCTAGTTTGGTTTGCTTTACAAGCATATTTTACTTTGCGAATGCACTGGAACACCAAGATTGCAATACCCTTCTAAAATGTCAAAACAAAAGATAGTTTCTCATATCATCCACTAATTTTTCTAAGTGACCAAATTGAAGCTGCTTCATTTTGAAAGTCTGCCCATCTGATATATATCTAGTTTATCCATACCTTCTTAAGATATCTCTTCAAACCAATCAGTCTACTTCCATTATTATATGCCTATACTTAATACTCCTAACACCAACTGATCAAATATTATACCCCCAGATTTGTTGCAAACCAACTGAAAATCCTCATTCAAATTTTATTACAATATACTGGTGGAATTCCTGCATCTGTCTTGCATTAACTTCATCACTTGTTCATTATTTCTTTCAATTTTTTGGTACCTCTTAGATATTTGTAAACAGGCCATACTAACTTCCCTTCTAATCACTCAATCTCACACTATATTTACCTATCAAAATTTGTCTGCGCAAAAGGATGTTGTCATGTCAATCAATCTCCATATCTACACAGTGGTTTGTCATTAGTAGGCCGCCTGGCCCTGTGTCAGATGTGAAGAAGTTTTCTTATTAAATCTACATCTCCATGGAGGGTCCAAAATGCTTCCAGGCATGGTAAACAAGCACAAGTCCAGCACAGTAACTAACAACGCCACAACTGCACTTTGAAAGGGTTGGGCTAACAATTTAAACAGAAAATAAAACACAATGGCAAGCTAAGTAGGAAAAAGGGCTCCACATAAGCAAATGAAAAATGAAAGGATGAGCCAACACTGATGATAACATGAGAAAGCGTAAATTCTTGATTTTTAGAATGTTTAAATTCCATCACGCCAGCAATTCGCGGTTAAAGAGCGAACTAAAGTAGCCAAAAGAAAGAAATAACATTGAAATACCCTTGTTCCTTTCAGCAATACTAAAATTCTAGATTCTGAGCATAAGAACTGAACAAAATATCATCTGACTAAGGAATCCACCCACGCATGAACATCTGATAAACTTATTTAGCAAAGAAAACAAATGACAAACACAAGAAGGAAGAGAAACAAAAGTAAGTTTACCTTTGATAATTCCATAATGTGCAGAACCTTTCTCTGCACATTTTCAGCCTCTGCAGGCTTGTTGGACTTCATGTACATCTAGGAGAAAAAGCACGAACATCAGTTGCAAATAAACAAGACTAATAGGGAAGCAATACATCGCACAGTGATGACAAATTAACAAATTGACATTATATGTTTAGGGTCCTGCTAATATATGCCCTCGAGGCATATGTTAATAGTACGTTAACTCTTCTATTTTTGCTCAACTTTCATGGGGAATCTGAGATTAAACTTTAGTAATAAATTGTGTACTCGAAAACATTAGATCTTTTGAATATGGGACCTAAATCCCCCAGTTTAGTTTCTAGCACCAAAACGGACACCGGCAAATAGGAATCCCTTTCTCCCTTCCCCTCCACTGATCATTGCAAATCAACAAAATCCCTGAACACTTTCCGTAGAAATCGCATATCGAATTGAACAATTGCATCAGTAAATTTAAACCTCATTAAAATTGTTGGCACTTCCTCAACTTATATGATAACTTTCAGAGAAAAAATTGATGATAAATTTCAGATTGTTTGGAAGTATTTCTTTTCAGTCTAAAATGTGATGCCCATATTGGCTTAATAATTAAGTCGAATTATTTTTTTGTCCTTATTCAATTATTTTTTTCGTATTTGTTAGTTTGGCATCAATTTATTATGGATTTTTAGTTCGTATTGATAAGAGGAATCTAAAATGTAAACAAATATGAACCAAACCATTTTTTTTAAATAAAGAAAAAAATCCAAAAAGCCTGTCTGTTTTGAATTATTTCTCACTTTAGTGAACTATTTTTAAGATTTTGATCATAATTATTAAATACATTATATAGGCAAAAACATCTCGTGTCTTAATAATCCTTTAGGATTATTTTTGTTGACTTTATTCCAAAACAATATTGTCTTTGTTAATTTTGCTTCAATTTTTTTTATTATTGATTTATCTCGACAAGAGGAATCAGGGAAAAAAATGAACGAAAGAAAAAAAACTAATCCAAAAGTCTGTCTATTATTTGTCTTTAGTAAAAAAATTTAAGGTTTTGATTATGATTTTTTACTTTTTGTATTTTTCTCTTAGAGACAAACCAATAATTCACAAAAAAAAAAATTTGATGCACAACTAATAAAGACAATTTTTTTAATAAAGACAATATTATCCAAAGTTATTTTGGCCAAAACACCCACTCCTTTTTTCTCTTCATAATTCTGTTAGTTCACCACCCTTTGATTAGGCCTTATTTTCTATTTCCTTCTTTCTAGTAGGCTTCCAATAAACAAAAAAACTCGTGGGAATTGAAAGGACAAGGAAAATGTAGATCAGGGAAATGGAAAATTTTAGGGAGAGAAAAGTGAAAGGGTATTTAACTCTTACAATAACAAGTCATTCGCCCATTAAACTTATTGCACAATTTCCTGTAAAAGTGGGTTAGTTATCCTCATTTAATGATCATTAACATTTGCCCTTGGGGCACATATTAACAAAACCCATATGTTTATGGTAAACAAATAAATACAGGACATTATCCACAAAAAGCAGAGCACTTCTATTGCTAAGTCAGGAAGGTTTTGGATAAAAACAAAAACTGCATTTGCTTGTGATCATTTCTAACTCTTACACTACAAACTAATCCATCGAGAATCTCACATGGTTCAGGTGAGAGCGGGAACAATCTTGAACAAGATCACAATAAGAAAAGCCTAATTGAAGGGGTTACATAAAAATGCAAGGATGAGAATGGTAAGATATGTAGATCTCCTATTGAGATATTGCCATTTTTGTTCCATTTCTTCTATTAGAACTGTAGTTTTCAGCATCATCTATAAATATCATCACATCAGCTCCTTCTGAATAAAGACTATCTGAAAGCTTCGTTTGGTGCAATGTGTAAATTGTTTTAGACCTTGGTCAGTTAGAATAGAACAAGTCACATGAATAGCACTATTAAAGACTTGAAACTTTTGCATTTTTATCTTTTAACTCAGACTTTTAACAACGATCATTCTCACTAAAAAAAACAATGGGAAGAAGAACAAATTCAGCTAGTTGGAACAAACTATCAAAAGAATGTATTCCGAGTGAAATAATGGACACATCAGGTTTTCAGAACCTTAGATACCAGGTAAGAAGTATAACCTGGGCAAGATACCTCAACCTCCTGAGGCATATACTCGATTCCCCTTGACCACCTTCCTACATAGCAATAGGAGAAACATATGTACAAGAGAAAAAAACTTTGCAACAGCAGAAACTAGACTTTATCGTCTGATTGAAAAGACATAATGATGCACCTCCATTATCCGAATAGAATCCTGAATAATGCTCTCAGAGTCCTTCTCTTTTCCTTGGAGGTGAAGCACCTGTAAGTTGCATCAGAAATTTTTCCTGAGCTCTACACAAGTTAAAAATAAACAAAAAATGGCTTTCAAGAAAAATAATCACACTCCCACAGACAGAAAAAGAAGATCCACACCAAGAAACAGTTTGAACTCCAAAAAATGGGAATTCTCCTTTTTCTTCCACAGTCTATCGTACTCAACAAGTCACAAGGACTTCATCACGTGATTACGACACCAATCCATACAGAATGGAATATCAAGCATCTCTGGTTTTCTAGCACCCTATTTCATGAACCGAATTCAATGAATAGATAAAGGAACCAATATCAAATAGTAAAATCCTAAAAGCATCTCATGTTAGTACAAGAAAACTTAATCTAGCCACATGTTAGTCTCATCTAAAAGACTAAAACAGAACTAAGTTTACACAAATCTTTTGACTTCCTTTTCACTATAATTTTTTTCCAAACAGGCAAAATGTAGCATGAGATCCTCAGATCATAGAAAAATAAAGTTGCATCGTCGAGGACACAACTTACGCATCAGGGGAAAACAGACATGCATCCATAGAGTTTGGGATGAGAACAAGGAGAAAGTTTCATAACTTGTTAACTATGTCCACAATATATCATTTGATTTTTGGATTTGCTTGGGTTGCGCAAAAACTAGGGATTGGAAATCCCGAAGAAAAAAGGTTGAAGCTATTGAATGCATTTATTTTGATTTCGATCCCCAGAAGTACGTTGGACCAACACATTTAAACTGTAAGTTATTACAAAATTAGTACATCCTCAAACATGCCCCTTGGCCCCCTCCACATCTGGCCCAGATCCCCACCATTACTGGTCCAAATAAGTTTCTGCCAGGCGCCAGCTCTGATACCAAATGATTTCAGGTCTAATTATACAATGAAGGAGATGAAAGACAACGCAGACGACTAGAAAGAGATATGCAAGAAGAAATGAAAGATAATGAGAAAGGTATCTCTACCCTGAGAACAATTCTTTTTGACTTTACACACGACACAAAGTTACAAACTCACCCTAGTGGTTTTCATAATGCAAATCATTGATCTTTTGCATAACAAGCACAATCTGTCTACAAAAGCCGAGATAATGTGGACAGACAGTCGAGAAATCAAAGTGTGGTATCTACCACAATGCCCCCCATGTCAAAGCATGAAAGATGCCACAATAGAAGGTACAACATGCAAATTAGGACAGAGACTCAGAACTATTACAATTCCAAGATGATACATAGTGTCCGCGTAGTCTGTATTGTCATGTCCCAGCACACGCCTCTTTATCTGAATGACAGTCCAGTATCAACAGAAAAAAGTTAGATTTGAAAACATAACAGTCAGTCGAAATGTATGCATAAGACCAATAGAGTTTTAAAATGGACTGAAGAGCACATTCTTCATACCTTTAAAGCACGCTGCCCATGGAACCATGAAACATTAGGAGGAAAAGAATGGACAAGAGCAATTGTTAGTAAAGACTAAAGACAGTTGTGTTGCAAAAAAAAAAAAAAAAAATTGACACTCCAAAGAAAAGACAAGTAAAAAAAAGGTCCTATGTCAAAAGGTTGGATAGCTTTGTTTTACATTATTGGGCCCATTTCATACCAGCTTAAGAGTTTGGGATAGTTGGTAACTAAACATGGTACGAGAGCTTTGAATTCTGAGAGGTTTTGGGTTCAAATATGTTCAAACATTGGTGAGGTGCAGGGCGAACTTGAGTTTCCCCATCTACCACTTCTTGGATTTTCCAATATAGAAGTTGAGCCCTGAAATTAAGTCAGCATGTCCTCAAAAACAAGAAACACCTACCAAAATATATAGTTATGAACTCACTCTAGTGCCCATCATGGGGTAAAATTATTCACTGGACATGTTGGGCTTGACTCTAACTTTAGAACCACTATAGTCCCTTCTCTACTTCATGTTGCTATTCATAGTCTTTGATACATCAAAAGCTATGTAAAAGGCCATAGAACGCAATACAAGAAGTATACAATTCGTTAATTTAAAGTTATGTGTCTATCTACCTCGTAGCATGTGTGAGCTTTTTCCAATTTCCGCTGCATAAGGTAGAATTGACCTAAATTGTGAAGGGAAGCTCCAACACTGCATGGTAAGAAGATAAAAATTAGTATTTCACCAGTCAATTTAACTTGATCACAATTTGAGGTAATGACTTAATTATAATTACATTCTCATTTCTTGTTGGCGCTTGGCGCTACATCTTTCCATAGATTGTGGCAAATGTAAACATTTCTTTGTAATGAATACAGAATAGACAAGAAAATCCAAACCACAAACATAAACATTTTGTTGCATTCCCTCAAACTACATGGAGCCCAACAATAATGGTTATAGCTGAACAAAAGTAAGCAATTCAAATAGATAGTCGAACCAATTAAAACCCTCTCGTAGACATAGAAATCATGTTGTACCGTATATCTTCCTGTCCAAATGATTCTTCTAGTATTTTCACAGCCTCCAAATACAATGGTTCTGCTTTGTCAAATACCTTTTTGACTCGATAAAGCTCTGCCTGCGATAAGAACAAAGAAACTGACTTCTTACACGATACAGAACAGATGAAAGACCAACCAGTAAATTTTCTTCACAAGATAAGTAGTATCTCAGGCCTTCTATGTGTAAACAGAGAATAATTTTGACATTTAGACAAGAGAAAAGGAGCAAAACAATCAACAATTCACACCTGACCATGGGAGTTAGAAATGATCCCAAAACTCTAATAACAGGCCTAGTAAAAGGAAATTTCTCACCTGCCTAGCAAGCCCACATTCACAATTAATTAAAGAATCCACTTTGTGCTAGATGTCATGAACAAATTGATAAGCATGTTTCCAAGAACCATTTGTTATCCCTATACCCCCTCATAATAACCTAACTACATCCACCTGATGGAAGCTCCACCAAGACCCACTCTCCCTTGTTATCACAAGACATTGGATGGCTTGGACACAAACTCACAAAACCAAACTGAATTCTGCGCTCTGACCAAATTGTTGACCACCCCGAATAAAACGAGGAGATATCCAGTAATTGCAATATATGTATTTTATGGTATGTAGGTGCACGTGTTTGTCAATACACACATACAACCTTAAACATGGATGATAATAGAGAACCAGCGAGTGTAAGAGCAGGAAAGGAAAGTTTAGCTCATAGCGGCCAGTAGAATACCAAAATCCATCAGTAAAAAAGACAAAACAGCACCAGCGACTAATAATAATCTTTTTCCAGCGCTCCGCCACAAATTACAACGTAGCAGAACCTAATGATTTCACAGGCTATACCATCATCAATCATCCCCCTAATACGCAATAATTTCAAGTTGGTGAAATCAATTCAAATCTATTCACAATTTTCACATAGCCAAAAGGCACAAGTGGATAATCACTTTTTTTTTTTTTTGGTTAATCAAGTAAATCAATTCAGGTCTATATTTGACTCTAGTGGTGTAGTGGACATGAACCACCGTTGATTTCTCCAAATCTACTCCATTTACCTCTTTCATAACTATTTCCACAACCCCTCTTCTAGAACCACCCTAGTAGAGTCCAATAGAATAGTTGAGGGGTTGCTGTTTTCACTTGGATTTGAAGGTGATAGGATCGGATGCTCTCGTCTATGACACAGAATGATGATGATAAGTTCCATGCAATCCAAGTTCATTGAGGTGAGCTAGGGCTTAGACTGAAGTAGTTCAGATTGAAGCAGGATTGGTTTGGTTTGATGTGGGCAAAAGATGGACATCTTCCGCTAGACTTGGTCAAAACAACAGTTAATTCTAGAAATTCTACAGTAGACTAACCAGATTGTTGTATGCCGATGCCACATGCGGATCCTTTTCACCAAACCCTTCTTTAGCTTCTTCTAGGGCAGACAAAAACAACTTTTCTGCTTCCTCAAGTTTTCCCTACAAGAATGATGCAAAAATACCATTAGGAATTCAAGAATTAAGGCATCCATCAAGAATGGTCTAAAAATCACATATCACAACAAGGCAGAGACACAACAACTGAACGATTTTCAATAAGCAAGGCATGGACACAACAGAAAATTTGATTTAGATATCTATTTGAATTTATGTGGGATCTAATTATACTATTCGGATTTACATAACTGTTTAACTTATCTGCATTTTCTACAAAAATTAAAACTAATTGTTTTTATTCTTTGCCCGTGTCTTCAAATTCGTGCCTAAGTGATGACACTATGAAACATCTCCAACCTGTTCAAATTATGTCTGGTTATAGAATAATTAGAAACATAATAGGACATTTTGATACGTCCTACACGTGATTGTAAGTCCTTAACAGATGTCAGTAGATCTCCGACTATTGTCTAAGACCAACCCCCATCGAAAGGTATCAGACAAAAGTACTACCTGTACAAATAAATTCCTTCCACTATCAGTAAAAACTCTCCATTTGGATGTATGTATATTTGAAATCACAGATCCATCCTCGATTTTCCGCAAGCTAGTTAGATTAGTTCCTTGCAGATCTTTTTCAGAACTTGGTTCAACTGAAACATCTTCTGCTAAGGCAGGGCTGGAATTCATGCACAGAATTACTGATGCAGAGAAAGAAGAGAATTAGGCTATGTATGGCAGCCCAAAGAACTAGTAACCATAATCAAAGATAAACATATTCCAACATCATCAAATCAATGGAGCACAGATGATATAAACCAAAACTACTACAAGAAAACCCGTACAATGCATACCAGCTTGTCCAGATAGGAAAATCCACAGATAGAATTCCCTATATTGATTCTTTCTAGTATGACGTCCAAAACCATAATCAGAACAGAACTCCATTTTGCCTGGAAACAGCACTGAGTAAGTTAATGAGCAAACCAGGTAATGACCAAAGCAAGAATGAAAACAGAAGTTATTTTTTTCAGATAAGAAAATGCATATTTATTTATACAGGTAATCTAGATGATGTCTTCGATTTAAGTTTTAAAATCTGTCAGAAAGAACATTCTAAAAAGTAGATAACCAAGTCTTGAAAAAGAAAATACAATTCTAGTACCACTAAAATGATAATATACAGTGGAAATGGACCAAAAACAAGAGCAATTTGTTACTAATTTTCAGAATGACAACCCTTTCAGGAACAAGGCCACGGGAAAGATTATATACCTCGAAGAATCTTGAATTACAACCTAATTAATGGGTATGAGAGACTCTTACTAACAGTGACCGAAGTCAGAGATCTACAGACAATCAAAGTACTGATGCACCAACTTGTTTCTCTTCTGAAAATAACAGGGCGAACATGTTCCCAACTAAGAGAAGCTGTGCTGCCATTAATGCCGACTTGTAATCTCTCCATCCACCGAGGTAAAATAATCCCATCAGCGATTTCTTGCGACCGGGTTGGGGGCATGGCGGGCATGGCCCTCTATTAGCTACATGCGCATGGGTGGCTGTATCTTTCTTCTGGCTTCACCAGCAATATTATCCAAAATGCACTTTGAATAGAACTTGCCTAATGCAACATGAAAGGCCAACTTTAGAGCTGAATAATTGGAACACAACGTTCCTTTTTATGGGTAGAATTTGAGAAGAATAATTGGTGATGTAACTTATATCACCACTAAACTATTGAGCTCAAATCCAAACTTTGAACGACCTTAACGCAATGGGCTTAGTCTTGTAACAATTTCAAGATTAATGAAATCTTTTTTGCCTTTCAAAAAAAAAATAACGCAATGGGCTTGGAACTTAGGAATTTGCTCCGGTCTCATCAGTGCTATCAACTCTTTAGGGCCACTGGAGGTTTGTTCAGTCGTGAAGTTCAGGTCCCATATTAATCGAGGTGCACGCAAGGCAGCCACCTAGTCATCAAAAATAAAAACACACGACCTTTGGTCCAGTTGCCTGGTCCAACTGCAAATTGGTTTGTTCAGTCGTGAAGTTCAGGTCCCATATTAATTGAGGTGCACGCAAGCAGCCACCTAGTTTTTTTTTGTTTTTTTTGTCATTCGTCATTCCTAATCTATTACATGGGGAGGGGGTAATGGGACTTGATCCCGGGATGCAATGTAGGGCATCCAAAAGCTCTACCGCATGAGCTAGCCACCACTTGCAGCAGCCACCTAGTTATCAAAGTAAAAAACTTTACACGACCTTTTGCGCCAGTTGCCTGGTCCATCTGCGAATTGATAATGTCCAAACATACACATTGATTTGATACGCATAACACCGGTGCAAACATTGCAATTGAAGTATGGGATTACCAGTTTGGATCAGAGCATTGGATGTTCTACCCCAAGAAGCGGCAGTGACTTTTTGGTGAGAAGAACGGAGTCTTCTCAGCAAACTAAAAGCTGATTGCCGGATAGACATCGATGTCGGCCCTCAGGTGGTGCAATTCTTACGAGTGAAGACTGAATTGGATTTCTAAGCGCTAATTCGATAAACCCTGAACCCTCTTTCTTTCGGCCCCAAAAGCTGAACCGCTGCAAAGAACCCAGCTGCTCTCTTGACTTGTCAACGGCTGGCTCAATTAAAGCTCTGTTTGATACCTAGGAAAAGAGAGAAAAATAAAAATTCCCTCTTTCTTTGTTTGGGTTGGAAAAAAAAAAGAGAGGAAAAATAATTAAATTAAACTATTTTAACTAAAAAAATTCTTCTTAACTTTCCTCAAGTTTGTATTGAGGGGGTCCAGTGTTGGTGCTACACAAGGGGTGTGCAACACACGAACTATCCGCGCAGTAATTCAATGGCCAGATTTTATCTTGCAATGAATAGTTGAATGTTGCACAATCAAGATGAGATTCAGTCCTTTAGATTGTTGAGTTAATGTCAGCATTAAAAAAAAAAAACGGAGCTCGGGAAAAGATCGGCTCGTTTAGTAAATTAATTGGATCGTTAAGAACTCAATTAGTAAATTAATTGGATCGTTAAGGTCCTATTCATTTGCCAAAAAAAAACACAGTTAGAGCTCGAGCTTTAAACTCGTTTAGCAAGTTCTAAAACTCGACTCGATCCAGCTCGTTTGCACTTATAAAGTATAGTAATCCCCTAATCCTTGATTTGCATAAGGTTGAGTTTTTCAAATGATTTTAGCGACTAAAATCAACCATGGTTTTAGCATATGGTGAACTCATTTTGCTAAAATCAGGGTTGATTTTAGCAACTAGACCCAATTGCTAAAATCAAACCAAAAACTCAGCCTTAGATAGGGCTGTACAAAAAAAAAAAAAAAAGAACCAAACCGTTTTTTATTTTCGGTTTTTAAACTTGGCTTGTTCAGTTCGGTTCGGTTCCCGGTTCTTGACATTTAAGTCCGGTTCGAACCGAACTGAACCGGTTATATACATATACACTATTATTAGAAGAGCACTGCTACGTACACAGAAAGGGTACCCAAAATTGACCCCGAATTTAAAAACAATGGCCCAGATTCATTCCAAATGAATCCGGACCGTTGATTTTTCAATTCGGGGTCAATTCTGGGGTACCCAGACTTACCCTTATTAGAAACCTTGGAGCCAAACAGTTGACACTCGACCAAGGTTCTAAAACTCGCTAGGCGCTTCCAGGGCGACCCGACACCTTCTAGCTTCCAGGGCCGAGTACTCGGCGCCTAGTCGGGCAATTAGTCGGGATAGTCGGTCTAGTTGGGTTAGTCGGTTTAGTCGGCGGAGCGCCAGTCTTCTATGCAGCGTGTACTCGGCCTTCCAGATCTTCTTTTAGAACACTGCACTCGACCGGGGCAAGTTTGTCCAAACAAGTTGGTTGGAGGGGTATGCATGTAACTATAACACCAAACTAGGGTTTTGACTTTTCCTTATCTTCTTGAGCCACCTTCGATCCAACGGCCACAATTACATCTGCCACTACCGTAAGTTGTGTAGATACTAGATAGAATAGGATGAGCAGCCGCCACACTGACACCAAGAGAGCGAAAACCACTTATAAAACCCCACGTTGGTTTACAAACGCTGAACATCTTCCTTTCTCGATCGTACTTCAATCTGATACACCAATTTGCGTGCGTCAAAGCCTGCATACGCACCTGAATCGGCGCAGTCACAGAGAGAAGAGATCATCGCACACAAACACTGGTCTCTTTTCTCAGTCTACTTGCCGATTTGGGTTCGTAAGCAAGCCATGCCGCCCCCAAAAAAAACGCCATTATGGAGTAGATCTGACAACAAACCTGGGGAATTTCCCTTTTTGTGCTCTGTTTTTTTTTGCAGTTTTCTGGGTTTTTTTTCCGAGTTTTCTAGTTCTGTCGAGAAAGACAGATTGCTATAGATATTATTGTGATTTTTCTTTCTTATGAGTGCGGTTTCGTCTGATGATTAAATTTTTTTGCATAAAATTGAACATATGCATTTCCATCTCCAACCTTTCATCTCCTTTGCCCATTGAATTCCAGTCCAGATTCGAGGAAAAAAACGTCGTTTCTATAACCAGCTTTAATTTTGTCATCAATTGTTCAGAATCTGCGCTTTATTTTTTAAAAGTAAATTCTCTTAGTTGCAAGTGGAATGTCTAAAGAAGTACGTTTGACTTTTTACTAGTTAGTGGAACAAGTTAGTTTTTTTGCAAAACTAAAACATCCAAAAAAAAACCAAAAAATCAAGTTAGTGGAACACTCCCTAAACCTCCTTTTTCGCATTAAGGATTTTGCAGATTGTGGGTTTTTGAGTTTGAGAGCGGAGACAAAAGGCATTATTTGAGAATGCAATCTTAAAGTTAAAATGCATTCTTAGAGTAAAACCCATACAATGAAGGTACAATTTGATAAGCAGCTCTCTTAACATACTTTTGTTTACATTTTTTTTTTCATTCTGCGATAAAAACCAGTATAATTTATTTTTGTCATTACTCCCAAAAACTATTTTATTACTCCATAAAAAAAAATTTGCACACATTTAATTTTCAAATGCATTTGAGAAATGTGTACATAATTTAAAATTCTATTTTATGGTCAGAATATATTATTAAAAATCTATTTTATTATTATTATTCTGGGATAATAATATATTCTGACCATAATTAAAAAATGTACAACAATTCACAATTCACAATTTAAATGAAAAAGGGAAAAAAACCCTTTAAATTACTAATATTCTAAGCTCTAATTGAGAATACAATACCAAATCACTCTAACCCATCCTCTACCTTGAGAGTATTAGATTTTGATATTTTATATTTAGGCATTGCTTCTCTTTTGATAAAATCCACCCAGTGATTCATCAATTCTCTTTAAAACTCATATCACACACTTAAGCGATTTTATCTAATGAGATCACAAAGTAATTTTTATCACCCCTCTTTAAATCTCAACTTTTATAGCCAAAGTATCTCTTACAAAAATGATACATGTACAACAATCATCTCCAACACTCACACGATGTGTGGAGATCACACACATTCAAGTGTGTGTACATGCTTATCTATGTATTTTATTTTTGAGCGACATATCAACTTCAAACAATCTCTCCAATCAAAATTAAAATTAAACGCATAATAAATAAATAAAAAAATCTTGGATTAAGCATCCGATTGAGCTGATTTTGTTCAAAGCTCATCGAAACGTAGTATTTTGAGATTAATGAGATGCTTAGATTACTCGTGTGTAACCCCGAGCCTCCTTTGGCTAAATTCAAAAAAATGGTTTTTTGGTTTTTTTCGTTGTCTTTATTAAAAAAAAAATTGCATTTGTTAGTTTTCAGTCGATTTTTTGTGTTTTATTGGCTTGTTTCGACGAGAGAAATCTAAAAAGTATAAAGTTATTAGCCAAACTTAAAGTTTTGTGAATAAAGACGAAAAATAATTCAAAAACTTTTAGTTTGGCTAATAATTTTATACTTTTTAGATTCATCTCGTCGAAACAAGCCAAGAAATCACAAAAAATCGACTGAAAACTAACAAATACAAAATATTTTTTAATAAAGACAAAACGAAAAAAACAAAAAAACCAATTTTTTTTAAATTAGCCAAATCAGGCCGAGGCGGAACACTCCGTAGGCAGGCAGCGCGTAGAGTTGCCGTTTTGGACTTGCCGAACATAGCCTCACACCCGGACGGTAGAGATTCAATGTGGTGACGGGATTAAAGGTAGTCCAAAAATACACGGTATCATTTGTACTTGATCATCTTCTCCAAATGTAGTACTCCAGTACCGACTCTGTGAAGTGTGAACCTTCTAGACATTCTCTAGACCCATCTCTTGTATTTTTAAACCTTCCTCGTAGCTCTCTCTGCTTCATAAGGCTCATACCAGCAGTAGCATTAAACCAAATTAATGGCTCTCTTCGGTGACCCTTTCCGGAGCTTCTTCTGGAGCTCTCCAAGGTATCGCACCTTGCTGCCCGGATCAACCGCCCTTATGGACTGGCTTGAAACCCCCACCTCCCACATCTTCAAAATCAATGTTCCAGGTACCTCTCTCTCTCTCTCTCTCTCTCTCTCTCTCTCTCTCTCTCTACCTCAATTCTCGAGACTGTCCAATTTTGCCTAACTTGGATGATTGAAATTGTTTGTAGTATTTGGGTATAATCGAAATCTTCAATCACCACATACATAAACGTTCATAACACAAAAACCAATGTTTCAAAAACAATTATCGATTCATTCGTTATTGATTTATGTTTGCATACATACGTCGCGGTTTCGGTGGTATTCCGAGAGCAGCACTTTCTTTCTGTAAATTTGTGCAAATATCGCCCATACCCCCAATAATTGGGGACTAGATGGATTTTGTTATTGTTTGTATATATAGGTTACGGTAAAGAGGAATAAATTGCATATATGATTTCCGAACACTATTCAAGGCTACTGTAATCTGGCCTAATAATGTCACCAAACAATACATAGACAAAACACTATAGGTAGGACTGGCTATGAACACAAGACTCCGTTTGTGCCTTCAACTAGTTAACCAAGAGGAACTGAATTCTAAAACACAGACACCACTTAAGGACACTCCAGAACGTTGTGGAATATTCTTGTAAAACCAGGAACATTCCGAAAGCATCTCCGGAGAGTCAGTGATGACTTTCAACAAGTGTGAGGATTTAGGCGGGTTTGGAAGCAGAGAGTAGTGTTGTTGAGAGGAAAGCGAGAGGAGGGAGGGTGAGAGAGGATTAGGGTACCTTGAGAGGCCATGAGACCAAACCAAACGGAGGGTGGTTGGACTTTGGAGTTGAGATGGGGAATACAGAGAGGAGTCATGATCGGATTTTATAAACCAAACCAAATGGCCTGGGATCACCTGTCCCTTATTCTCTACCCCCATGTCCCCTATTCTCTACCCCCATATTTGTCACCGTGCTCATTATATCCTAAGCAAATCTTAGTCGTAGATTGATACAAACGCGTATTGTCTCTCTCTTACAAACACATATTGTCTCTCTCTTTCTCTCTATGTACTCATACTCCTCCGGCCATGGGGTTCATAAAAGTCTATTACAGTATAAAACCCTAACCGCATATATTGCTCCTGAAATTAAATCTAAAACAAGAAAATTGCTAGATTACTCAGGATATATCAATAAATACCCAGTCATTTGATTTGCTGAGAACCATTTTTGGATGCAAACAAAGAGGAGGAAGTAAGATGATTTACTATGAGAGATGGGTCATTGGACAAAATTGAAAGGGATGGGGTTTTAGATAGGGAGAAAAATGGATGGAGGGTTGAGATTTGTTTAGGACACATGTCAGCGTAATGAGCACGGGGATTGAGATGGGGGCAGAGAATAGGGGACAGGGGATGCCAGGCTCTCTCTTGAATCGACTACTCCGCATGGGCTAAACTCTATATTAATGAAATATATTAGTTTATGATTAACTTTTCATGAGGAAACGAACTGATCTAGTCTAGTAGTAACAAAAAAGGAGAGGAATATGTGAACTTTCTCTAGAGTCTAGACCAGTACTACTTCTGCTTCGATCATCAGGCTTATGTCAACCAGCTAATTAAGCTAAACTCAATCACCAGTAGTCGCATTAAAGCTAGACATCCAATGGCTCTCTCCGGTGACCCTTTGCAGCGCTTCTTCTGGAGCTCTCCAATGTATCGCACCTTGCTGCCCGGATCAACAGCCCTTATGGACTGGCTTGAAACCCCAGCTCCCACATCTTCAAAATCAATGTTCCATTGGCACCTCAATTGTCATAGTTGAACCTTTGATGGGTCTTCGAGATTATGGTCCTCTCCACCAAGTGAATTATTGTTTTTTTTGCTTTTCATTCCTTTGCAAAACATGTCATTCTCTTCACATATATCAACCGAAAAAGCTCAAAAAAAAAAAAAAATCAGCTTAATTAATGGAACAGGTCCTGTGTACGTAATTTTCCTTCTAATTTCCAACCAGCCCATCTCTTCCTAATATTTAGATTGGTATTTCAATGGGTTTTGGTGATCGAGCAATCCCTTTCGAATATTGGAGCAACTCTCCTCTCGAGACTGTCCAAGTTTGCTCAACTTGGATGATTGAAATTGTTTGTGGTATTCGGATATAATTGAAATCTTCAATCATGACATACATATACACGTTCATAACATAAAAACCAATGTTTCAAAAACAATTATCGATTGATACATGAATCGTTGTTGATTTCTGTTGCATATATAGGTTACGGCAAAGAGGAAATAAAGGTGCAGGTGGAAGATGGGAACATATTGGTGGTAAGAGCTGAAGGTGGGAAAGAAGAATTCCAGGGGAAAGGCAAAGGCAAAGACGGTAGTGTGTGGCACGTGGCCGAAAGGGGTGGAGGCAGGGGAGACTTTTCTCGGGAAATCGAATTGCCGGAAAATGTAAAAGCGGACCAGATCAAAGCCCAGGTGGAAAATGGTGTTCTCACCATAGTTGTCCCCAAAGATTATTCTTCCCCTAAGCCCAGTAATGTGCGGACCATCAACATCTCGAGCAAGCTGTAGAAATTAAGTTAGAAACCTTTGGAAGTTGGGCTTTAGATGGTAATTCTTGGATTATTAATATCAGTGGTGCAAGTGGAGCGTTTGTTTTGTTGTGTGTCAATGGTGGTGTAATGTTGAATTATTAATAAAATCAGAGGTTTATGTTATGATTGCTCGTAATTTATGTTATAATTTGGTTACTTGTGAATGATTCAATTTTTTCATCGATTTATTTATATACCCACTTATTCATAATCTTCAAGACTGGGAGCTTGGATATTTTGGCAGAATGATGGCTAGGTCGAATTTGGAGACAGAGATTTGGAGCATCTACAGAGGATTAACGATAATTCTGGAGAAGGGCATGGCTAATGTCCACATTGAGTCGGACTCCCAAACGGCGGTTATTCTTTTCAACGAAAGAGCAAGCACTGCCCATCCTCAAAGCAGTATTATTAATGATGGAAAATATTTACTGAGCCGTACAGGTCGCACCCTCTCACATATCTACCGCGGCACCAATGAGTGTGCAAACTTTCTTGCTCGGTTTGGCGCTGAGCAATCCGAAGATCTAGTGGTGGCCAATACTCCACCAGTAGATATCCGCGAATTCATGACCAGAGATAGGCTTAGTATTCACCAAATCCTAGACTAGCCTTCTTATCTGTGTTTTTCATCTTCTGTGGTTTGTGCTTCTTCTTTCGGTTGTAGTAACTCTCCTGCACCTCTGATGCAGTCTATCTTTGGTTCTTAGTTCGTAATATATTCCCGAAGTACCAAAAAAAAGATATCCATCACTTCATGATCATCTCTCACAGATATATTGTTATTCATACCCATTAACATAAAAGAAAGCAAATTGACATGGGAAATTACATTTGTCGCATTATTGTTACATTGAATTTGGATGAAGGCCAAGTTTCTCATTTTTAGCACCCATTAGGTAAAAATCATTTTTGCCTAAAAGTGATAAAAAGTCATTTTGTTTTTCATTAGCTAATGGAGTAGTTATTGTTGTCAAAAAGTGCTCAAAGTTTAACTCTTAATTTTTTATTAGGTAACACAAATGCCAAAAAAGGGAGGGATTCAAAAAAATAAAAAAGGCATGGGATGATTTTAGCAATGGAAAATTGAAGTGTCAAATGTCACGACGTGCTAAAAAAATGGCAAAAACTCGGCCCTAAAAGGGGAGTTTTTCGTCATAACAAGAAATACAGTGGGTAAAGGGAAATTAGTATTAATAAAGGAATGTACAATGCAATTTATTAACCAGCTGGTCCAACACCTCAGATGCCAAACCGACAACAGTCTCTCTGCTTTTCTTCGCTCCCAAGGTTTTCACAGACTTTATCACTTCTGCATCATCTTCTCCGATCCTCAGTTCCCTCACCGGATCGACGATGGCGTTAGAGTGGATTGTCCTAGGCTACGCCGCCGGAGCAGAAGCAATCATGCTCCTCCTCCTCACCCTTCCAGGCCTGGACGCCCTCCGCAAGGGCCTAATCACCGTCACTCGTTCCCTCCTCAAACCCTTCCTCTCCATCGTCCCTTTCTGCCTCTTCCTCCTCATGGACATCTACTGGAAGTACGAGACCCGACCCTCTTGCAGCGATGCCGATCACTGCAGCCCTTCCGAACACCTGCGCCACCAGAAATCCATCATGAAGAGCCAGCGCAACGCCCTTCTCATCGCCGCCGCCCTTATCTTCTACTGGCTCCTCTACTCCGTTACTGGTCTCGTTGTTCGCCTCGATGTTTTGAATAAGCGCTTGGAGAAGTTGAGGGCTCGCGATTGATTAATCGATCGATTTGGGTTCGTGGTTTGTCGATTTCTCCATCTGAAATAAGAGCTTTTGTTTCTTTATTATTACTTTGATTTACTTTGGTGCTTCGTTGTGTCGGCTTTAGGTTTTGATTTGTGCTTGTTTGAAGTATAGACCGGTTATTTATGCAGTGGGCATCTAGGGTTTCTTGTTAATCCTTGAATGTTTACGGGTATTCTGATTTGGTTTTAGATCTAAGGGTTTTGAACTTCATTGTTAGACGAATGTTACTTGTGAAATTCTAAAAGAGTCTATTATTGTTAGTGGTTTGGGATCAGACTATATTAAATTCACTTTAAACCTATGTACGAAGCATTTGGATCCTTTCTACTATCAATTAGTTGGTGTTACTCTCATGGGATGTGTTGGCTTTAGGTTTTGTATGTGCTTGTTTTAAGTATAGACAGTTTATTGATGCCGTGGACACCTAGCATTTCTCGTTAATGCTCGCGTGTTAACGGGTGTTTTGATTTGTTTTTAGATCTAAAGTTTTGAATTTCATTGTTAGAGGAATTTAACTTGTGAAATTATAGACGAGGCGATAAACATTATTGAAGTGGGAACAGTGCTAAGTCACATGATGCTTGTGCACCTGCTTGAGTGGGAGCGCCAGTGCGAGTGCAAGCATGTCTCTTAAAAACATTCCAAAGTCCTAAAATTTGATAGATTTATGGTTCATAGCGCGAGGAGCAAGGATTGAGAGCGGGAGTGGAGGATCCTACTGAATGTTTTGGTAAGTGCCGATGTGTCGAAAGCCATGCGATGGCATTCACTTGTTACAATCATATCTTCACTATTATGATCTTGATCTCAAAGTAATGCTTAGTATCATCTGTGGCTTGTCACGGTTGGTAGTGAAGTTAATGGTTGGGATTGCCAAGCTCTAAGGGTCCAACCTGGTTAGATAATCTTTTAGTTGTATTTTGTGCTTTAGCTATGCAAATGTGAAAAAATCTACTATTTGAGTGGTTTTGTAGTGTTGGTGAAGATCATTGGGGATGGACAGCGTAATGTGGAGATGAATTCTAGACATTGGTTTCGTGCTTCTGTCCACAAAAACTCTATAAGTTTTGTTCTTCAAGTAGAGGTGATCTCATCGCAGACTTCAATGAAAGGCAGCCAAAGGCCTGGTGCCTGTCACACATTTTAAATCTAAATCATAGACCAAATCTACATAATGCACATATGTTGCCTAGATTTTACTTTAAGTTAATGGCTACTACAGAGGAACTAATTTTGTTAATTTATATGAGGGACCCAAAAATATGATTGCTTGTTTCAATTTTCCTCCGATATAAATTTGAATCAAATCTATGAACGATATCTACATTTGTTGCCCGGAATGAAAAGAAATGTTGGATCCAAAGCTAATGTTGGTTCATAAGATTCGGATGTTGGATCCAAAGCTAATGTTGGTTCATAGGATTCGGATCAAATTTATATAGTGGGTCCAAAAGATGTTGCCTGTACTGGAGAAAGGACCATGTTTGCTTGATGGATCTTATGTCCTTAGAGCAAAATTTGGATAAGTCTCTCGGAGAATATGGCGTCTTAAGAGACAATTGTTAGAATGTGCAGAACATAACTTCTTTCAATTAGTTAGTGTTCCATTCATCTCACATCTCACACCTGAATGTGTTACTGTAAGTCAAATTTCATGCAATGGCATTCATTTGTCAATCATATGCCCACATATGTGATCTTGATCTAAAGTAGCCTGTAGTGCGGTCATCCTTGTCAGTGTTATTGGTAAAGTCAATAGTTTGGGTTTGTTCGTCAAATTGTTGGGGCTTCCAACTAGAAATATAAATCCCAAATGAAGGGTCCGAGACTCCAATCTGGTTAGATTTTGTCGTAGTTATATATCTTCCCTGTATCGTTCCAATTTTATCGGATGCCCCCGAAGGGACGTAGTTATATATCTTCCATGTGAATGACCACTATGATCATTCAAAAAGTCCCGTAATTTCAGTACTCATTTGAAGCTTCATTATAGAGAATTGCAGATTGACAGAGTATGGGGGAGATGCACTGTAGGCATGTTGATATAATTGGGTTTCATGCTTCTGTTCACAAAAGTTCTGCTGAGATTTTCTTGTACAAGTAGAGTTGTTCTCAGAGCAGACTTCAATGGCAGAGGCAGCCAAAGTCTAGCTGCCCCTTGCACATTTACACTAATAGTTGGGAGATCCCATTGTTTTCGGATTAAGAGTAATCAATTCGATTTAGTTATTCTTTTGTTCCTTTTGCGACTTTGAAATCCTGCATAAATTTATTGGCACTGAATAGACTAGTTATGAAGCTATTGGATCATTTCATATGGCATGTAGCTCTTGCCATGGAACTCTGCGACTAGTATTTGTAAAGTTCTTCATTGTCTATGAATAAGATTATTTAGTCAGCCAAAAACCTTGTTTCTCGTTAGGAGGTCAATTGTTTGTGACTTTGTGTCTTGCCACAGGCAAGATCAAGCTTCCCCAGGCTATAGCCTCCTTACCCAGCTTGAGTTCTTGACCTGGAAATGTGGAGAAGACAATTTGTCAACCAGCTAGTATTACAATCATTGTATCCCCCATTGTATAGGTGTAAGTAATTGTGTTCATTATTAAGTTCATACACTCTGTTTGGCCTTTCTTGTCGTTTGCCAGGATGTCAATGGTTTTGGTTTCTTGTTACATTTTCGGGAATTTGGACTTGAAACTTGTAAAACTTGGCAAGATTATTTCATCTTGATTTCGTTTGTATGATTCTAGGTTGATATCTTCAAACATCTAAAAGTCCTGTTATATCTGTTGCCTTTGTGGCAGTTTGCATCTGAGTCATTTGTTGTGTTTATTTAAAGCAGGTTCTTAAATAAAGGCTGTTACATACTGCATTGGTCATTATGGGATTTCAGACCTACGATGCCGTTATTTACTTACTATAGTATCCTTTTTTTTTTTTTTTGGGTACAATTGGAAGTTCAAAAACAACAACAACAAAGGAAAAACAGCAGGACTAGCACATGGTAGTCTCTAACCTGCCCTGCACCCAGGGCGTCTTCCAACACAAAAGTGCGAATAGATTGGGGTGAGTCCTCTAAAATCACCAGCGGCTCAGCTTGTTCAGCTCCAAGACGTGCGAGATGGTCAGCACATTGGTTAGCCTCTCTAAAAACATGCTTTAGCAACGAACATGTGCGGGTCAGCAGATTTTTTGCCTCCTTGATCAACTCAATCTGTGGATGTTCTTCATTAGGGCCATCGTTGATTAGTTGAACAGCATCCAAAGAGTCCGATTCAATACAAATGTTATTGTATCCCTTCTCGAGCATGATTATTAGACCACGGTAAATTCCCCAGATTTCGGTCTCCAAGCTAGAGGAGTAGTCCCGTTTGCCGTAGAAGCCCAGTAGCCACTGCCCTCGATGATCACGAAAAATTCCTCCATATCCCGCTAGCTTACGACTCTCCATCCAGCAACCATCTGTATTAAGCTTAACCCCAGCTACACAAGGAGGAGACCACGAAATTAGAACACTGTTGATATGGCCATTAGAGAGAATAGACTTGAATGCCTCAGAAATTTCAAGGGAATAGTTGGCAATATTCCTCAAACTTTGATGGGGATCCACATCAACATTATCAAAACTTTTTTTTATTTCTATCCTTCCATATTTGCCATAGAGTGATAGCAAATATGGAAGATTGAGAAATTTCATTGCCAAACGTCCTTCCCTTCTTTTTTAGATTAGAGCAAAGCCAATCTTGGGTATGACATTGTAGACTATTAACTCTCCAACGGCTAACAGGAGAGAGAAGCCAGATTTCTTTGGCTTTTTCGCAATCACGCAGGAGATGCGTTCTATCCTCATTAGAGGAACCACATCTAGGACAAAAATTATTAGGTATCATCCCCCTATGAGCTCTCAACTGGTTAGTTGGGAGTCTGTCATGTAACAATAACCAAATGAAGCCTTTAACTTTTTGTGGAAGTTTCAATTTCCATATCCAGCCCCAGCCAGAGAGATCCTCCTCTTCCTTGTTGAGAAAGTCATAGGCAGAGGCTTCATAGCTGTCCGTCAATGCGTATGTAGTCCTTGTGACCTTCTTGAGCCGTGTCCTCATCTGCAATGGTCTCATCTCTATGTCACGTCCTTAGACCTCCAAGCATCTCGAACTCGGAGTAGTTCTTTGCTGTTCGTACATGTAAACAGTTAAATCTCGTTTTGTTATTATTATTATTATTATTATTATTATTATTATTGGTGTGTGTGTGTGTGTGTTTCCAAGCATCTTGAACGCTAGAAACCAAGTAGGTCTTTGCTATTCTCCCATGAAAACAATTAATCACGTTTTGTTGTTTAGTGCGCACTCGCACGTGCGTGTTTCATTATGCTTTCATTTCTACGCGCATGTGCTTGTGTGTGCATGTGCGTGTTTTGTTAAGCTTTCATTTCTACCCTTCTTTGAGCCCTCGTCTTGGTTGCATACTTGCATGGCTTGCGTTCTTTCTGAGGGAGATTTAAGTGTATGTGGGACTGATCTTGTCCTGTACCTTCAAATTAATTTTACCCATCAATCCTTCATGGCGTAAGTTTTCCCAGAATTATAGTTGGGCTCTTCCAATTCCTCATGACATTAAAAATTTTCCCTTAGGAAATTATGTCATGAAGGCTGGGTGGGGGACCAGTCATGCGTTTCTGCAAATGTGAGGTCTCACAATTTTTTTGCTGAAGTTTTATGAGCTTTCACAATTTTTTTGCTGAAGTTTTATGAGCTTTCACAAATCTTCTGCTGTTTATTCCAAAACTACTTCCACTGTGTAAGATTTTTTTCAGGCCTCGGGACACAAAATGAAACTGTCTGGAAATTGAGATCTTTTGCACGGATTAATCTGTTAGGCCTGATGCGATGGGATTGAGGGGGCCTGTAGTGAGTAAGCTAACTACACCTCTGTAGTGACCAATCATGGCCCTCCGATCGACAATCTATCTTACATAAAAGATAAGTGTCTTATATGTAGGATAATTGCATTTAAGCTAACTACAGGTGACGGACAATGCAACAAGATGGTCCCGTCACAGCAGTAGTTCAGCTAACAATGGGGTCATATCCTTCATTTTCTCTCAATTTCCTTGTGATTGTATTGAGAACCTCAAGATATAACATTTATTCATGCCTTGGACTCATAATGGTGCAGTGGGTGGAGACATTCATTTTAAACAGCGAGGTCCATAATAGTTGGTTCTATCTTTAACTTAAAAAGGAAAATTTGTGCAGAGATCTTTAAGAGCATCTATGTTATTTGAATGGCTATTAATATTATAGTAGTAGCCCAGTGATATTTTTCAATCCATTACCATGAGTCCATGACCTTCCCTGATGGGAGTATTTATTAGTCATGTGATATTTTTCAGGAACATTTCCTTTGTGATGGTTTTGGTCGGAATGGTACAGTTAAGAACCATTCCACGTAGGGATGACAATTATACCTGCTCCACCCCGAACCCACCCCGCCCCGCCCCTAAAGGGAAGGTTTTTATTTTTTTTTTAAAAAGGTAATGGGTAGAGTTAGGGGAAAAAAATGAAAACCTGATTGGGTTAGGGGTAGTAGTAACCCCGAACCCCGCCCCCATACATATGTATACGCTTGAGATAACATTTGTAACTCTTGTGTTTTCATTTAATTTCGAAAGTACCATAGTATATATAAAGAAAACCTTTCATTTTAGATTTAGGGAAATTTTAGATCATATTTCTTTCTTTCTTTTTGTTGGCAATAGCTTGTGATGATTGGAGTAGACATGTGCTTATGAATGATGATTGCCCAGGATCAAATATGTAAGACAATTGAGAAAGAGAGAGAGAGAGAGAGAGAAAAAAAAAAGGTGGGGTGTGGTGGGTAGGACTAGGGTATAATAAATCCGTTTCCCGACAAGGTAGGGTATGGGAGTAGATTTCCATTACTCAGTCGGGATAGGGGCAGGGAGTTTGCTACATTTAGGGCAGGAGTAGGAGTAGATCAAAACCCACCTCGGAGGCGGGGGCCCTGCTGTGCACAGCCGCATGACACGTGCATGGGCCATCCGTTTGCGAAAATGCACTCGGATTTGATCAAGCAACGCACGGCTCGGATTTAATTGAGTCGGATCAAAACCCACCTCTACCCGGTCCGTTGCCCCCATTTCAAACCCGCCTCTACCCGCTCCGTTGCCATCCTTAATTCCACGAGCTCCAAGACTCATTCGTTGACTTTTAAAATTGGGGGACCCCACAATGATGAGAGTCACCATTCATATTAATGTTGAGTTTCCTGTTTCTAGCTAAAAGTCTTAAAACTGATTAAAAGTAATTAATATATATATATATATATATATATATATATATATAAGGAGAATGACTCGTCTCGAAATCCGTATTTAGAAGTCTTGGGAAATGGAAAAACTACACCCAATAATACATGCTTTGAAATGGACCCTGAATTGGAGATAATCCAAGTAATCCACGCCCTTCCTAGACAGGAATTGGGGGCTGTTGTGCCCCCTAAAATGGGCTTTCAGTCTTTGTTAGAGTTAAAAAAAGTAGGATTTAAATGGGCTTAGAGCTCGACAAGTAATATATTTTGGCAAAAAATAGAAATGAGAAATTAGGGGAATCACATGGTCAGATAGTATTTACCTTGATTTTTCAAAATATTCATGCCATTTATTTTTGCAAATTTAATAGCTACGATGACACAATATTTGATTGACTTAACTTTTACGAGAATGATGTGCTTGATAAGCTTATAATGGACCAAATATTGAACTCGAAATGAGATCTATTTTATAAGTACAATACATTGTTGTATTGTAATCTATGCCTAAGGCAAGCGAGAACAACTTGGGTGCCGGCTGGGTACAACGTGGTGGTATCCAGTGGCTAGCGCGCATCTCGACCATCCACAAGTGTTTTGGACAATTCGGGTTAAAGAGAGAGAGAGAGAAGAGATATTACTGTATAAAACACTTTTAGACGGCTGAGATGCATGCTGAATACCTCCACGTGATACCCAACCGGCACCCAAAATTTTCTCCACGCATAATAAGCCTCCAATTTAGGACGAATATCACCTTTTGTTTTGGGTTACTTCTTTCTTTATTTTCCCCCTACTTTTTGAAAGGAAAAAAAAAATCCAAATATCATCGCATTTATTTTGCGCCTCAAACATTATTTGTGGCCCATGGGATGGGAATATCATAAACTAGAGGACATGATCTGCGACAGATAGGAAATACTAAAGACAGTTATTAATCAGATTTCACTTATAATCTGCAAAGAAAAAGAAAAAAAAAACACTAATGAACAAGCGAGAACGCCCACGCCCAAAATTTTAAAACAAGACTCCAGACACAATTTTGTCAATGCCGTGAATAGACCCCTTTTGATTCCGAATACAAATTGTGTCCAAAATTGTGTTTTAAAATGGTGCGATGCTCTATGAACAAGAAAACACCCATTGATGGGCTTCTGTGCCTTTGGCTTTGGGGTACCCTGAGAGGGTTCCACATTGAGATATAGTTGTCAGATAATCTTCCCTTTGGTTTTGATTCGGACACCGACACTCTGGCATATTACTATTTCAATTAAAAATAAAATTAAGAGAATAAGGTAGACCCACTAACCAATAATTAAGTGTACTAACAAATTCTAATTAAAAAAAAGCACAAATCCAGCTTTCTTTTGCTTGCCGGCACGCTTTTACTGGACAATTTCCGGTGTATGATATGGGGTCCACTAATCATCTCACAAGGTGGGTTTTGTCTTAAATTAAAAAAAATGTCTCTTTTTTTTTCCCTAAAAAAAAATATTTGAAATGATAATTTTACTTAATGAGTGAAATTAAAAATTAAAGATATGATCAAAAGTTTTAAAAAAAATTATTAAAGAATAAGAACATCGGAAACAACAATTTTTAACACCGGAAACATCAATTTTTATTCATCTTTTTCGATATTTTTTCAAATTTTACCCATATCATATATAGTGCTTGCTTTAAAAGAATTCACCAAACACTAGTATTTAAAAAATGATTGATTGATTATAAGTCACCCCTTGTTTTCATTTAAATAATCCTATTAAGTACTTAATTAATCCAATTGGGTAAATGCCCCAACATTCTGGCAAATTATGAACTTAAACCAGCCTGTTTCCATTTCCATTGCACAGATATGCAGCTTGTACATTTTTCCTTTTCAACGCACAACCACCTCACATGGCGGCACTCTACACTTGTTTTTTTTTTTTTTTTTATATATAGTAACTCAAGTGTCCGAGTCAACTTACGCACACATCGACTAATCGTGTGGACCCAAACTCATACTTACGCACACATCGACTAATCGTGTGGACCCAAACTCATGGACTCGCTCAAAAGAAGTTGGTACACCTACGAAGTTTTGAAGTCTAAGACCTTGACCATCACCTCTACACTTGTACCCATTCAACTTTTTTATTTGTTTGTTTAAATTATGTACCTATTATAATGATTGACCAGGCTTCCGTGATTATTCAGTACTATTGGAGCACCATTTACCCCCACGTAATGATGTGTGAACCGTGAAATTTGTGATGGAACCTACACTGATATGTGGTGAGTAAAAGCGGATGTTGATCCATATCGCTTAATTAAATTTTCCCTCCTCTATCTTGGCTTACATGTTTGATCAATCAACTTCTCATTTATGATGACATCTAATTATACTTTTAATATCTTCTTAGGCAAAAGTTCAACTTTGAACATCCTTGTCAATATTAGCAAATCACATTTGTTTTAAAGAATATTGATTGTGATTTCTATCTTATGATAAATGCACATTTTAACATCTTACCAACCTCAATGTGAAGGAATAATTTACATACCATAAATAAGAGGTACTAAACAAATCAGACCATTAAAGAGAGACTTTTAATAGGCCCCTTTCAAATAATCTTGTTCCTTATTTGCATACCCTCCCAAAAGAATTTAACTCCTACCTGGTTCCCTTGCTACTATGGCATGTTGTATGTCTTATTCATATGCATTTTGATCATCGAAATTGTTCGAACTCGTCGAGAATATCAATTATATTTGTAGTTATAATTGATTGGATATCATTAAACTTCATAATTAGAGAAACATGTATCTTAAGATAAATATGTTCCAACTTTGTATATGGGTTTATTTTAAGTTTTCTTAATATAAATATATCGATCTAAAACTCACATTGATTGATAGGAGACGTGGGTTTTAACATGATTTTACAAAGGTTTTTTTTTTTTTTTGATCTGCGATGATTTTACAAAGTTGAATGGAAAAAAACTCGCAAATGACACAACGGGAAGGACGTTGGAGGTTTTTCTTCCTTCGGAGATTTCCAAAAACAGTGTTGGAGCTTTAATACCCGAGGTCTGGTAGGAAACATGAAAGCAAACCCAGAAAACCACCCATAAAGTGCATCCGAGTGTACCCCAAAAATTATACTCTAATTAACCCAATTATACCCAAAAAAAAAAAAACCACAATGGCGGTCAACTCATTCTCAATGACAGAATCCCAAAAGGGAGAAGGGGATAGACACGTATAGTATATATACTTATTGTTTTGACTTCAGTGTAATAAAAAAAGACAATTCGTTTTAGCTAAAAATACTGTTTAGTCCAATATTTAAGTTTAGAGAAATAATGTCTTGAATAGTGAAAAAAATTGGATGAATTATTGAAAATACCATTCAATCAATAGCGAAAACTCAATCGTACTAGTGGGTGCGCAAGTGTTGGTATGAGATATTTGAGTTCGAACTATATAGTAAATCAATTCAGCCCCCTTGGAGTCAATGCCTTTTTATCACAACACATTTTCTTGATACTCAATTCAAGAATAATGTATGGTCCCGTGTGAATATGTGATGAGAAATAGGTCTTTGTGGCATCCCTCAATGGTATCCTATGTGAGGGTGCAAAAAGTGTTGAGCCAAACTTTGAAGTGTTGAAGCTCGGATCATTTACTAAAGTGTTAAGCTTAGCTCATTCACTTCATGTGCGCAAAACTCGAGTTCGAGCTTGGCTCGATTATTAAACAAGTTGAGCTTTTAGCGAGCCAATTTTTGAGATGCTCGGTTCATTTGCTTTTGGAATCGAACAACACGTACAATGCCCCTACGGATCTTAAAAACTAGAGTCACAGAAATCACAAAACAAAAAGAAAGTGCGTAATGAACAGAAAACAAGGAAGACACAAAGATATACGTGGAAAACCTCAACGCGTGGAAAAACCAAACCTGGGGGGCCTGCTGTCCATGGGGGTCGGCAGGCCCTGCCCACCCCCTTCTGCGCTGTCCATTTCGCGCATCAATATCTCGGATTGCATCAAACAATGGATGACTCGGATACACTTGGAGAGGTGAGATCTGAGCTGTTGATGAGCGAAATGGATGGCTCAGATGGGGTCGGCAAGGCTTGCCGACCCCAGAAGGCAGCAGAGTCCCCCCATTTCGGAAAAACCAAGGAGACACACTAGTCCTATATAATCGAAGAATAAGGAGTACAAGTCTTCTTTCTCGAAAAAAGTTTTCTCTCGCCTCCTCCCATGTTTTCACCACAACGCTCTAACCCTAGTACAATGAATAAGTAAGGCTTGAAGGCCAAAATTATCCCCGCCAAAACACAAAATACTGCTTTCGAGTTTCGACGGGACTTTGTTTTGAAGGGGTTCTGGCGTTCCGTCCCCTTCACCCGGACTACAGCTGAAAGTTGTCTGCATTCCTAACGCCCTGTGAATTTTTTATCCGTGGGACCCTCAATTGTTGGTGTGACTTATGAGTTTATTTGTGTCTCCAGCATTTGCCCATAAAAATTCCAAAACCAGAAGAGGGTTTCCAAAGGGGCTTTAATACCCATCCAACACTCACCTGCACCTCCTCTCTCTCTAACGAGAAATCATCAACAAACAGGAGAGGGAGAGGGAGAGAGAGAGAGAGAGAGAGAGAGAGAGACAACAAAATCAACAAAGAGCAGCCTCATGAAACCCACTTTCCCACCATCATAACCCTCGCAAACAAAACACACTTTTCCACTGTTCTCATTCACCACCACTCCTCCGCCCCCCAAAAATGAAGCCCCACCCACTTCTCCTCACCGCCATTGTCCTCTCTCTCCTCCTCCCCGCCGTCAAACCCGACCTCTCCGGCGACCTCTACTCCCTCCTCACCCTCCGCTCCGCCGTCGGCGGCCGCACCCTCCACTGGAACGTCTCCTCCCCTTCCCCCTGCTCCTTCTTCGGCGTCGTCTGCTCCACCACCTCCCCCACGCGGGTCACCGAACTCCACCTCCCTGGCGCCACCCTCTCCGGCCAAATCCCAGCAAACACTTTCCAAAACCTGACCCAACTCCGCACCCTCTCCCTCCGCTTCAACCTCCTCGCCGGCCCACTCCCGGACTCTCTCTTCTCCTCTCTCTCCTCCCTTCGCTCCATTTACCTCCAGCAAAACCATTTCTCTGGCCCCATCCCTTCCTCCCTCTTCAACCTAACCGACCTCGTGCGTCTCAACCTGGCCGGTAATGACTTCTCCGGCCAGATCTCACCGTCTTTCAACAATCTCACACGCCTGGCCACATTGTACTTGCAGAACAACAACTTTAGTGGATCTATTCCTGACATGAGTAACATCCGTGGGTTGACTCAGTTCAATGTGAGTCACAATCAATTAAGTGGTGAAGTGCCTGAAGTTCTCTCTCATCAGCCAGCGAGCGCGTTCGCCGCGAATGCTGCCCTCTGCGGCGGACCGCTCGTGGCTTGTGCCAGTAATGGTAGTACTTCCACTAATGGTGGTACTGCTGCAGTTGCTGGGAGTAAAAATAGGAAGAAACTCTCTGGTGGTGCTATAGCAGGGATTGTAATCGGATCTGTTATTGGATTCTTCCTCATTTTCGCGATTTTGATGTTATTGTGTAGGAAAAAGAGGACTCGTAAGCAAGTAGAATCGAAAGAGGTGGATGCATTGAATCGATCGGAAATTGGGGTTTTAGGAGAAAAATCACCTGGGGATGTGAATGGTTTGAGTGGTGGTGCTAATGGGTATGGTGTGAAGAAGAGTGATGATGATGTTATTGTGAATAGTGCCAGCAGTAAAGGGTTGGTGTGTTTTGGGAAACTTGATAAGGATTTTAGTTTGGACGATTTGTTGAAGGCGTCGGCGGAGGTATTGGGGAAAGGGACATTTGGGACGGCGTATAAGGCGGGTCTGGAAGGAGGAATGGTGGTGACGGTGAAGAGGTTGAGGGATGTGGCGGTGCCGGAGAAGGAGTTTAGGGAGAAGGTTGACTTTGTGGGGAGAATGGAACATGAGAATTTCGTGCCACTCTTGGCTTATTACTATAGTAGGGATGAGAAGCTTCTTGTGTATGAGTACATGCCTATGGGAAGCTTGTCTGCATATCTACATGGTGAGCATTTCTACCACATTGTTAATCTGTTGTGTAGATTGTTGACATTATAATTGCTGTCATTGTTTTTCTGAATTGGGTTAGAGGTAGTTTTGATTCTCTGCTGCATTGTGATTGAAATTGCTTATACATCAGCTTTCAATATGGGAAATTAGACTTTGCTAGTGACTTAGAACACTTTTATGGATTGATTTTCATATTGTCTGGTAGAAGGAAGGCTTTCTGGATTCCAAGTTTGCTATTGAAATCCAATTAGCATAGGTTTGAGTGGCTTTCTTGATCTGGGATTTATTTGGTTGTTCATGTTCACTAGTTTATCTTTAGGTTTCAGGTATATACCAGATTGAAACAATTTTATTTTAAGTAATGTAGATCCTTGAAAAATGACAAGAAATTTTGCGGTGGATGATTTTCATATTTTAATGACATAAGATCTACACATATGATATGAGAGTATATTATATCTATTTCCCTGCCTCATAAATTTGCTTAAATAGTTCACATCATTTTCTATATTGTCCTTTGACTATTGGAATTTGGATCTGGATTCCTCTGTACCAACTTCAAGTGTTCCAAAATGAAGTTTATGAATTATGCATGCATAAAACCACATTTCTTTTGAGACAAAAAAAAAAAAAAAAAAAAACTCTGTAAACACTTTTTTTAGGGGATTGCTACATTTTCCCAATGTAGTGAAACTGCAAATACGATGACTCTCTTGTAGCATGGAATACAAGTGGTTCTTCTTTCTTGCTTGAAACTCCTCAAATTTCTTCACTGATATCTTGATTGTCTAATAGAGGCCTATGCATAGCAGAATCATATACACTTGCCGCATGCTATTTTCCAATCTATTTTCGTGTCGGTCTGCTTTTTCATATTCGCGATTTGGTACTCATTTTGTTTCCTTTCGAATATCTCCCTTTTCCTACTTTTTTGTTTCCCTTGTTTTGCGACACCCTAATAGCAAAATCCATAGTCTTTGGTATCCTTCCTAGAACAAATTACGATGATCAACGAAAATGGGTGTTCTATCTACTCCTACCAACATTTTCATTTTTCCAATTACAGGAAATAGAGGAGCCGGAAGGACGCCTTTAAACTGGGAAACAAGGTCCTCAATAGCCCTAGGATCGGCCCGCGGAATCACCCACCTTCACTCACAGGGCCCGACAGTCTCCCACGGCAACATCAAGTCATCAAACATCCTCCTCACAACCTCCCACCAACCGCGCGTCTCTGACTTCGGCCTCTCCCAACTCGCCGGACCCAACTCCACCCCCAACCGCATCGATGGCTACCGTGCACCAGAAGTCACCGACCAACGAAAGATCTCCCAAAAGGCCGATGTCTATAGTTTTGGCGTACTGCTTTTGGAACTTCTAACGGGTAAAGCTCCTACACACAATGAGGAAGGCGTGGATTTGCCGAGATGGGTCCAGTCTGTGGTTCGAGAGGAGTGGACTTCTGAGGTGTTTGACGTTGAATTGCTTAGGTATAACAATGTTGAAGAGGAGATGGTTCAGCTTCTGCAGTTAGCCATCGACTGTGTTGCTCAGTACCCTGATAGACGCCCTACAATGGCTGAGGTGACTAGCCGAATTGAGGAGATAAGTCGGTATGGCTTGAATCAGCCACAGAACCCATTTGGAGATTTGTCGGTATAGCTTGAATCAGCAACGGAACCCATACGACAACGTGATGAACGGTGGTGGTGATGATTCGGGTGCACTGTGATCTTTTTCAAGCTGCAGAGTGAAGAAAACGTTTTTCTTTTCTTTTTTTATTCTTTTTGTTGTAACTGTGGGTTTAAGGTACTTAATTTGTTCCTTGATTTGGGGTTAAATCTGTTTGTATGTTCATTTTGTCATTGAAAATTAATTGTGGGATGTTTTCATTTTGTGTTTACCAGATGCAAATCATGTCCTATTCCATTGTATTTTCCCAGTTGTATAATGTGTTGGTAGGGTATTTTTTTTTTTTCCTTTCCGAAACTGCTATTCTGTTCCTGATGGATCAATTGTGAATAATTGTCAAAATTTGTCACTTTTGCCCCTCCTTTTGCTTCTGAATCTGATGAAAGGTTAATTTTCATGAAATTGAGTGGTGTTGGTTGCTTTTGTTAGTGGTTTCAGGTTTCATGTCCACATTGCCATTTGTTTATCTCTCTCTCTCTCTCACACACACACACACACACACACAGTTTTGAAGCTGGATTGAGATGTAGTAATGCCAACTAATAAATCCAGGGTAATGCCATGTGAGTTTATTCTCTTGGGTTGCAATTTTTCATTACTAAATTACTAAACTGGAAGAACATACATTGTATATGCATATACTGCAGATGGTCTGAAGAAACTGAAACCTAGCTTTTGTCAGTCAATGGGAAACCTTTTTTCCAAATAAATATTATTTCAGAGGCTTTATTTAAAGTTTTGGAGCTACCCAAAGTTTTTTCTCTCCTTTTTCAGAAGCTTTTTTTGTTTTTAAATCCATTTTCCCCATTTTTGAAATAGTAAAAGTGGCAATAGTATTTGCTTTAATTCTGTGGAAGTCCATTTGGGGAGCCTGGTCCAACAAGAAGAGTTTGCTTTCTAATTAATCTTCATCTGTTGAAATTGATGTGTTATTCTACTGGTTTGCTTTCAAAGTTAGCAGCAGTTTTCTTCTCTTCTTCATTTTTTTTTTTTTGCTTCAATGCTCAGTAGTGTTCGAGCTAGTGTTAGTGGTGTTCCACTAACAAAAACGCTTTTTCCAAAACCGGCAATTACGCCATTCTCTACAATACATTTACATTACATAAAAATTCTAAAACCAGTTTTTCCTTATTGGAGCACCCTAAATTCCTATTCCTTAAAGGACTGGAATTCTTGTAGAAAATCGAACTTTGGTCCATTTTTGAGAAACAAACCGAACAACCACCAACCACTAAACATTGGGGTTGACAAAACATTGGGGTTACCAGAACATCTTAACATGTTGCATACCAGAACATTAGATTGTTCGCATTAAAGAACAATTAGATTATCGCATTAAAAGAGTTGTTAAGCAAAAGGCACTCCTAGTTGCATGCCCATTTTAAGGATGGGAAAACACAACACACACTCCCAACATGGTATGACCAATGTAGGATTTAGACATGACAACCTACTTACATTATTTTGGATTGTTAGGTAAAGATTCATGGTCTGCCCTCATTAAACTGGGGAAAATTTATGTCAGTTTGTTAAACCCTATGGTGGTTAGGGTCATGACTAGAATTTTGTTCCATCAAAATGGAAAAAATTAAATATATCAGAAAAGAGTAATAAAGTAATGAAATTATATCTGACAGCTGTTGCAATCACATGGTCTCTTAAGAAATTATTATAATCTTACCAAACGGTGTTTAATTTGCAGTTACATGAATTTATTTTGAGGACAGTTCATGCCACCATGTTTACAAGTCACAATCAAAAGTTTGAAAAGAAATAAGAAAATTGTACTAAGATCACACGAAAATACTTATGGGCCAAGAAGCCCATCATGGCCAACCTCCTATTTTATATGCTTATAAATTTAGCACTACTTCTCCATTTCTTTTTTTTCTTGAGGATACTCCATTTAATGGATGCTACAACACATTAAAACACTATTATTAGATTCTCAGATAAAAATAATGAAAATCCTCTTTGACCATAGTCCTTTTTATAACTCATGGTGTTCAGATCAATTTACTTGAACATCGACAAATTCTTGAAAAAAAATCAATTCCACGGCCTACTACCATTGGCTCGATAAAAACCAAGATAAATCTCCATATAAACTGGCCTCATACTGGCCTCATGGGAATTGATAATACCTAAGAAGTTTCAAAGTTTAGGTGGCAAATATTTAAGTCAAGAGGCCAACCATTTAAATTTCCTCTTCGGGTTTAACTCCTTTACTCAAAAAAAGAAAAAAGAAAAAAAGAAAAAAAGAAAGGAAACCTCCGAGACACCCTAGTTAGTATGGGTGATAACTCTAGCACGTATTTCTATTGGTTGATAACTCTAGCACATATTTCTATTAGTCAAGACCCGCGTAAGTTGCTAGTATAAAAAACAAAAATCTCGATGGCCTTGTTGAAGTTCCTAGTATTAAAAGCAAAAATCTCGATGGCCTCGCTGATATTCCCGCGATGTAGATGGGTGGACTCCAAAGTACACAAATTGAAGTGGAAGAAAATGTAAAGTCAACCAAAAGACTGTCAAGAATGATTAGAAACTTTCCAAAAACCTTCAAGAACTAGAGGATGATAATAGTCATTTGCTTTTGGAGATACCATCATGCCAACACTTAAAAAGAGAACACTGCAAGGACCAAAACCGAAACATGCAATGGTTAGTGTCCTATGAAAATAACACAGAAAGATCACCCAATCGCTTTCTTTCTTCTACTCTTATTGACAGCAAATCCAAATTAAGTTTGACAGTTTTACATAAATACTTCAAGAGTGTAAAAAAAGAGGCACTTCAAACCAAAAAAAAAACCACACAAGGAATGACAGAGTTGCTTGAACTGTGCATATATTACAGAGAAACAAATGCAACTAAAAACCAACAATTGTTTCCCTAAGGAAGTAGGATTTTTATGATTCTTGGTCCCAAACGAGTAACACATAACATGTTTTTAGCCTTGATCTGTTTCTTCATCTGGGTAAAATAGGACAAACCATCTGATCAATTTACGGTCTTGGAGTGTTTGATGAGCCAATCGAGGACCGCATCTATGTTAACAGAATCTTTGCACGAGATCATGTAGCAACACACCTCTCTCTCTTGAATGGAGTCAAGGCCTCTGCAACTCACAAAAAAGAGCAATTAAAACACAAAGAAATGCTATGTTACGCGGACTAGGGTACGAGTATATGGTGCGGCCGTGCGGGTATGGGTTTGTGTGTAAGTGTCAGGTTCATCCAATTTCAATCTTAATGACAATATCTCCTCTTATGGCCTTGAAAAAATGGAATTTACATAGTGCCTCAAAGCCTTTCATGTACAATGGTAAAGAGTTGTTTATGGTAAATTCGAATAACAAAATACGCTTTCTATGTGAATGTCCAATTAAATGTGCCGGACACGGATTCCATGCCCTTATCCAAGTGTCAAGTGATGGACATGGGTATTTCATACAATTACATAGACGAAAGGTAGAAAGCATAATCAAAATGATGCCCTTTTATTTATCGAAAGAAAAGGCCAACAGTCATTTGCAGGGTTTATAGAACTTACAGCTGATCCACCAGTGCTTGCTTGGAAAGAGCTTCTGATTTGTCAATTTTGTTGCCAAGAACAAGCAAAGGGATCACACCTAAGGAAGGCTTTGTCAAGAGGTCATGAAGCTCTGTTCGAGATATGGGAACACTGTCTCTATCAGCAGCATCAACAACATATCTACAAAGAGAGATGAGAAAGAGAGTCAAATTTCAACATCTTAAAGAGCTTCTCAAAACTTTATTAAAACTTAACCAAAATTTCGTTTCGTTGTGTTGTTTGGCAGGCATAGAAACGGAAACGTTTCACCAAGGCTTTGGACCCATTCCAAAAGAGGCAAAGGAAATTAAAACGAAAGAAAGCTTTAGAAACATGAACTAAAACATCTAAGTGCATAAAAGAGTACTAATTGATTATCAAACATGTGTCCAGACTCATAGATTGATTTACCAATTCGGAAAAATGGATTGACCGAATACAAAAATGTGATTCGTTTTGTTTTGATCTTCTTACATTATGGAAACACCTCAGAGGTTTGATGGAAGCAAATAAAACTTTGATCCATTACTGCAGCAGAACAGGCAGCTGTGTTATATGTAATTACAATTTCAGAAAGGTAGAACCAATGACATCGGCCTGGTTTGTACTAAGCTCGTGTTCCAGAAAAGAATAAATAAATAAATAAAGAGGCATGCTTAGCATGCTGCTGGTAAAATGCCTGATGGTAATACAACTTGATTTTTTCATATCAACCGGCATTTGAATGTATCAATGAACTCAAAGGCACTCTAATATTATAAAAATAGGCTAAAAAAAGCAGACAATGGCTCAGAGAAAATGACTCACACAATGGCGGAGACCCCTCGGCAGTAACGCTCCCACATGCTGCGAAACCTCCGTTGGCCACCAAGATCCCAAAGCTTAATTGTCACATTCCCTTTTGTAACTTTTCGCATATTAAACCCCACCTGGTGTTAGGATATAAAAGCTTCTTATGTGAGATATCTCAATGCTAAGTACCAAGAGTTCCAACAACTGACTATATCACAGGGAAAGATACTTACGGTTGGAATCCTATCCTCACTATATCCTCCTGTCTGAGGAAAAGCAACCAAGAGATAAGTTAAGATCACCTCAGAAAAGCAACCATATCATATGCAACATAAAACATGCATGCAAACATAATTATAGGGACATTCTCGTTTACTCACAGCAATGGCATTCACAAGAGACGTCTTCCCTGCATTCTGAAGGCCTACTAGGGAGAGTTCCATTTCTTGTTTAAAGAATAAGCTGAAATGAAGATGGTAATAAGAAAAAGCGAGAAAAGGGAATAGGAAAGTTACAAAAGCGAGGAGTTCTAATAACTCAAAAGAACCATTCCCATAACCCGCTATGTAATAACATACTGGAATTGAGACAACTTATTAAAGATTGAAATTTAAGAAAAGCATAATCTTGAAAGCGGCAAATTATGCCGAAGAACAATGGCCAAAACTTTATAACTTAACTAACATCATTTTCATGAATGCATATACTGCAAGAAAATTGCTAACCATACTAAATAAATTTGTAACAACCTTCCACGCATGCACATGGAAAGCAATTTCTTTCGCCATGGACCTTAATAGGTTAGGATGTGCAGAGTAGAAAAATAGCTTAATAGTTCTCGATGAACAACTCATAGGAGTTCAAGATTTGCAACTTGCAAGGAAATGGTATTGGACTAACAAGTCATAAGGACTCTCTTCCACTACGCTAAATAGACCTCACATGCCTCGTAAAAGTAGGTTCAAGCCAAATATGATGAGCTAAGGACGACAAAAGAAATCAAGCAGTAACAGGGACCCAAAATAAGGCTGTGCAACAGGGTACGCACTTCATTCCATTTTGACCTGCCTAAAAGTTATTGTCCCACCCTAAACACAACTTTAAAGCACAATAGAACACATCCAAAATCAAAAATTAAAATGAAACCACGGGAGGACCCTTCTACATGCAAAAACTTAAGCAATCACACTATTGTGTGTTCATGAATAACCTAGTAAGGGTCTTAGCGATGTGGCTGCACATAGAGGGAAAATGTTTTTTTACATCCAATACTCTTATTCATGGAAGAAATGGTTCACTACAGCAAAGAACAGAAGAGCCCATCACCATCACATAAAATTCAGTTGTTTAACTGAAAGAAATACGAGGTAAGGCTGCAAACCATTTCCATGCAAATTCTGAGATTTGACACATTTGAATAGGTGATCATCTTAACCTTTTGGATCACTACACTTCATTGAGGCAGAGGACTTAGTTTAAAACTTGTGGAAAAATTAAACCACTGCACATAGGCAAAGCAACAGTGACAAAAGCAGCCATTAACTTCTATGCACACACCATCAACAATCTTCTGGACATCTTGAAAGATTGGTAATCCAACAACTAACATTCTTTTTCAGGCCCAAATTGACCAGAGTAACACTTGCTCTCACAAAAATGATAAAAACCTTGCCTCAACATGGTTTACTACCATAGCCCCAATAAAAGAATGATCCACCCACCCAATTCTTTAATGGAAGTTATGGACATCTCCTTGCAACTTTTTGCGCTACATGTTGCACATTTTCATTACTCCAAAAATTCCTCTACCGTGTGTTCCCCAGTTCTAAGACAAGCAGTTAAAAAGCCTTTCTTCTTGTTTCAGCATGGAAGTAACCGTTAACATGTCCAACTGATCTCCCAGCTAGGTGCTTGACCTATCTTTCAGCCTTTCCCTAACCGCCAACTCTCCCGTAAACAAACAGTGTGTTTCCTTCAATCTAATTATTTCTTGCTTTCCCATAGCTGCTTTTATCCTCCCACAAGTTCCTTCATAGCACGCTTTGGATCTTATACCAACAAGTTCCGGGAATATCTTTCTCTTCTCAACCTTGACAAACACCCCAGGTCTCTTACCATTCTCCTCCTACAGTAATTTCATTTTCACAAGAAGGGTATCAATCATAAGACAGCATGAGAAATGGTTATCAATTCGAATGGGTCTTTCAACATCTATGACCTGAATAAGGTTGTTAGGGAGGGCTACAAACTTTTGTGTCTTAACTAGGGTTAGTCTGCACACTCACTAGGGTTGTTTGCTTAGAGGAACCGCCAACCCCAACCTAGAACATACCCTTGGAGATTCTAAGGCAAGACCATGGCTTTTATATCACTTCTTGGTCGAAGCTTCAACCATTGGCTTCAGCTTCTCCCGCCCTCTCTATATAGGTAGCACAACCGGCCTCTGTAACTGCGTAAGACTTTGTGACAAACTCAACTAACTAATCAATCGCAACTAGCTAGTTACCATTTTTTTTTTTCGGGAACTAGCTAGTTACCATTACAGAGCATTAGTGAGCAATGCAGCCGCCCTTTTCTATTCCTAGCTCAATTCGTATCACCAAGCCTGTGTTTGTGGTGGTTCTTCGGTCCATCAACTGTTACAGGTTACACCCAGAGGCCAGAGCCAAGTGGAGTGGATTGCTTATTCGCATAACCTAACAGGAAGGAACAACAGGAAAATACTGAATAAAAGTTATACTGATACTTCACTTTGTGCCAATGCAATAAAAAACAAACACCTTTTCAAAAAGGCTCCAACTGTTGCCAATTGAACTTATTGAGCGAAACGAATAAATCTATTTTTTTTCCTACTTCTGTTAATAATATCGAGGTCAAGCTACATGGAGGCACTTGCTCGTCTCTAGAGTCCATAACAGCTGGACGTCGATCATAATGGAAAGCTGCTATCCCCAACTTTTTACTTATGTTTAGGGGCACGTGGAGCAAGACAGATCACACAATACGTATTTTCTTGATCTTTTATATCAGACCGGGTGGAACCAGACGGCCGGTTGTTAGTTGCCTCCACTACCGAGTAAGGTTTGGTTGGACGGAGCCGTGGGTTTACTTTCCATACCAATTTCAATACGAAGAACTAATATCATAGAATTAGTAATATTGAGGACAAGCTACGTGGGTCCTAAATTTGTTTATTTTTCTTATCCAAATTTGAAGAGGTAAAAACAGAGAATTTAGGTTCCAATCTTGCCTACTATCCCCTCATACTTATCCAAAACCAAAAACATTCAAAGGAAAAAGATGGCTTCTTCTTTTTGCTAATGGACTGCTATCAAGCTGGATTTTTTTTTTTTTGTGTCTTTAGCACAATCGTTGTTCCCAGTTAAACCCTTGAACCTATGGGGTACACAAAAAAAAACTAAAAACAACAGAAATAAATCTCATAAATTACAAACCATAGCAGAAGCGGGTAGTTACCTTCGGAGCCAATTGAGGAGGGAATCCCACAAACCCATTGTCGAAGGAAACCAGATATGTATTTCCGATGAGTCCAATGGAGGTTTTGAAGGAAACCCTTTAAGCTTCTGTTAAAATTCTCCCAAACCCAAAAACCAAGAACGAAGATAGAGAGAGAGGGGGAAGGAATCGACACGGAACGAAACTTCTTATCGCGGGTACTGTCTGGTTTTTTTCTGGTGATCACGTTACCGCCGTATGGTACCAGTGTTTCAGAAGGAGCTAAATATAGAATGCGCGGTGGAACATGATAATGACGGACTGGTGGAACTTGAGCCTTTACGTGGCACCCAAAACCCATTTCTTTTTTGTTTCGGTTTCGGTTTCGGTTTCGGTTTTAACCAATTTTGGGTGGTGATCAAATATTGTGCATTTATACAAGTATCGTGGATTTTGTAAACTTATTTAAAAATGAGAAGAGCTTGAAAATTATGTTTTTACGTGGCATGTTCATAATTCATAAAGCAAGATAATCTCAATGAATTGGTCATGAGAAGTTTGAATTTTCTAAATATCATAAACTAAATGAGCAAAATAATTCCTTGTTCATATTTGATTGAAAAGATTAACGGATTTTGGTGAAAAAAATCTTCAAGGGTAAGTTTATGTGTAATAACTTAATATCAAATGAGCTTGTAATGAATACTATAATTTTGGCTATGCTAAAGAAAACAACGTAAAAAGTAAAAAATAGATACTCGCTTAAGGGTACAAGTAAGTGTAGCTTAATCTAAAGAGGACCAACATGAATAATAGTATTGGAAAAAGGAAAATGTTAACCTCAGCCCAAAAGGTGGAAGAGGGCATCCTGGAGGATAATAAGTAGAAAGTGCATAGATATCCGAAAAAAATATATCCGTAAAATGTGCATTGATAACCGAATTAGTTTGTCATTGTATACATATTGTTCCAAAAGGTGGAAGTACACTGATATTCGTAAAATGTGCATTGATATCCGAATTAGTTTGTTATTATATACATATTGTTCCACTTATTGGGTGGAGATTAGCAAGAGACTTCAGTCAAATAATTAGGGATAGAACGCAAACGAACTTAAAAGTGACAAATCACTCAAAATAAATTGTCACAATATTTAGGACGCTGCTGGGGGTACAGAAAGAATAGTACAGAAAAATAGAAAATGTACACAGCGCGTTCTGGGATCCACTTTTGGATCCCACACGAGTGATCCAAACCGTTCATTGTTTTTAAAACATTTTTCCGAGGGAGGCCCACAAAAAATCAGCTCAATCGGACGATTAAAAGTGCTTGAACCAAACTCCCACCGTTTCAAATCAAATGAAATGGTGAGACTTTGGTTCAAGCACTTCTAACCGTCCGATTGAGCTGATTTTTTGTGGGCCCCCTCGAAAAAATGTTTTAAGAATAATGAACGGTTCGGATCACTCGTGTGGACCCAAAAGTGAATCTCAGAATGCGCTGTGTACATTTTCTGTACCATTCTTTCTGTACGCCCAGATTTATCGCAATATTTTCCATGCAAATAATATTGCACAATATTGGTTGATACGGACACACACATGGCAATAGATAACGTCCACAGGGCCCAGTGGCCCACACCGGAGTTAATAGGCTGAAACTTCAACCCAGATTAAAATGGGCCTAAACGCCCAAATAACATCGCAGACCACTTCCTAAAGTTCGGATTTGAGCCTCGCATAGGGCCCATCGTCATAGGCCTTGTAGATCGGGTTCGGCCCAGGTGTTAGCCTGTGTCGCGTTGCTCATAAGTCCATTTTGACCTGTGATCGGTATCCACTAAACATGATTTCTTTCGTGCTTGAATAACTCGATGAGCTCTAAAAAAGAAGAGTCCCTATGGGATGGCCCAAAAAAAACAAAAAATGAATGGGACTGGATGGAAGAAAAATGGATTGGGCCAGAGTCCATCAATGCTGGCCGAGGTCTCTTACAAGAGAATTGGCATTCTTTCAGTTGTACCCAAAAATAATTGACATGATTATTTTGAGCCATTTTATACAAATTGAAAAACTATACAGATACTCTGTGCAAAAATTTCTGGACGTGGGCCTCACCTCGGGTTTGAAATAATGACACGTCATGTAGAGAAAAACATCCATGCAAAAAATTAACATGATCAAATATCGATAGAGACGTAAACAAATCATTTTGTTTCATAAGATGGATAGTCTAAGTTTCTCTCCTTTCACGCTCGTCCATTTCATAAAACAAAACATGATTCATTTATGCGTCTATCAAAATTCAATTAAGCTAATTTTATGCGTCTATCAAAATTCATTTAAGCTAATTTTATGCATAGGTGTTCATCTCTGCATGACGTATAAAATGAACGGTTCGGATCATCATTTCGGACCTGAGGTGAGGCCCACATGCGGGAGTCTTGAGGGTTTGTTGAATTGAGGCCTTGTTTGGTTTGGGTCTCAAGACCCAAATTTAATTTTTTTTTACCCTTATTTTCCTCCGATCATTATCCCTATTTCCAATCATTAACTCATATTTTCCAATCATTTCTCTCTTTATCTCTCTCCAATCATTACCCCATATTTCTATCTCCACTTAAAACCCAAAACCCAAACCGAACAAGATCTGAATGTCTTGAGAGGAGTTGACTCCCATCAAGTAAATTATTGAAATATCACCGTCATATCTTCATATGAGGCAAGAATTTTCTATCGAAACTCTCTAAGAATATTAGTTTCCAACTTTTTACGAGCACAAATCATAACGACCCGATCCCGCCCTATACAATATTGTCCGTTTTGGCTGTCGAACCCCCCTTGGACTTACCAATAGTCAACCATCCTTGAATTGCTCTAGGACGAGCATGCTTAACTACGAAGTTGCAAAGGGCTTTTAACGTCCGCACAACTTTAAAAGACTTTGTACATAATAGGGTCATGATCATAGTACCGAACTTTGCATTAACCAAGATGAGTTAGTCAAATAAATTGACTAATACACAGTTGCCACAAGTTGAAGAGGTCAAAAGTGTAAGACAGTCTGGAATGAGGGGAACACAATGCTTGTGAAGTGAAAATGTAAAGATTGTTGGCTAAGACTCAGAAAATATTCTAAATTGGGCAGGTTTCGTTGAGAAAAAAAAGTCCAAGGGAAGAGAAATTAAATGCGAAAATTTAATTAAAAAACTGCCTTATCCTCCCAATGTAACAAAGAAACAAACATGCACAATCTTGACGTGAACACTGAAAAGAACTGGAGAATTATTCTGACATCCAAACTCATACTTAACAAATTGCAATCAAAGTTGAAACCAAACAACTCCCCTTTCTTTCACTTGGGTAGGGATGAACCTAGGGAGGCGCCAGCCTCAAAAGTTCAAACTAGGTTTCTACGTAAAACTGCAAATAAACTGAGTTGTTCGTGTAAAATGTTCAAATCTCGACTTTAGTAAAAGTTTATGTGAGTTTGATTCATCTACTAAATCAACTGAATCTAGATCTTAATTTTAGGCTCACTTAGCCCGAGTTTTCCAAAATAATTCATCTTCTAAAACTTCTAAACATGGATTTCAAGACGGGTCCTTATGTACATAAGCTATTTTTAGGACTTTTTCTAAAAACGGGAAACTCACCCTAATAAATGAATTGAACTTGAACATGAACTCGATTAGGCTCACAAACCTGTAATATGTATATTTCATGGGAAAATTCATGTATAAACGTAAATATGCATAAATTATATAACTTGTGTATGTATAATTTTAACCTATACACAATAAAGAATATATAACTTGTACATTAATAAACTTTTACAATCACTACAAACTCATATATGTACAAGTTTTAAAAGTTTTAGACAGGTATGACCGTATTTATGAAGATGATCAAAAGTTTATTTTCAGCTCTAGACTTGTATAAAAGTTTAAATATGAGATTTTTTTGGCTGTTAAGGCTCGTGAACAAGTTCGAGTGCAAATTAAACCAATACAAGCTCGGCTTCATTTTCATGGAGCTCTAGATTGAGTTTGTTAATAACTTAGCTAATGAACTTGAACATTTGAAGCTCAACTCCGATTTGATTCGATTCGTTTGCAGCCCTAATCGCATGTAACTAATTATCCCCCAGATATATTAATTGTCATGGCTAAGAATTTGGTAGGAAGAGGTGAAGACAAATGGGTTGGTGACCGTCCCAGAGTGTTAACCTAACCAGTTTTGCTTCGAAGTTCAAATATTATTTTCAACTAAAATTACTAAAAGAAGATTAATTTGACAAAAGTGAAACATAAACACAAGAAAACAATAAAAAAACAAAAACAAAAACAAAAATAAAAATAAAATGTATGATCTGAATATCCCAGCTACATCCAGCTTGTCATTATTTACAGTCACACGTGCACGCACACGTCAACATATTGAAAAAATGGGTTAATCCTGATCTCGAAAAAATTCTTCTAATTATTGATATTGTGGAGCTCGACGAGTAAAAACCTTATAAAAAATTAAGTTTATCGGAGATCTCTAATTCAATGATCGATCGAAGTACATTGTTTCTAAATAAATAAAAAAATGCCAATTTAAGTTTAGTATAAATTTAATTCAACCATGTAGTTACCAATATTCTCGATAGACTTGTTTTTTTAAGAGGTGTTCGAACTCTAAACATGAACGGTTATGATCAAATTTTGGGCTCAGATCAATGAACTCATTACGGAGGGACAACATGACCTGCTGTGCATTGGAGCACAAGATGCTCTCCAAGGGCGTTGGAAGCGGGTACGGACAAAGATTTGGACGCAATGTGTGCATGAGTCCCTACACGATTCACGTACGATCTAAATACATTGGACGACTCTAGAGACATTTGTACACCGACAACTTTGTCTCTTTGAATTTTTTATTCCCGATGAAAATTACCCTTTTCAACTAATTGAATGTTTACTTCACTGGGTGAGCCTATTGGGAATCACACGCTAATGGATCATCTAGTTTTATGGATCTTTTCTGCATATTATAATGTGAAAAAGGCTTCATAAGTTACTAGAAAACAAAACTCTCAAGCCAAGAAACCACAAAAAATCTACCGAAAACTAACAAATGCAAATTTTTTTTAAATAAGGATAAAACGAAAAAAATCAAAAAACCAATTTTTTTTATTTAGCCAAAGGAGACCTTAGTTGGCACTGAAGTGAGAGGCCCAAAAAACTCCCCAAAAAAATAAACATCAGCCATAATGCAAAGGTCGCCTTCAGTGCACAATTTTCCTACTTCCTTACTTGATCTTAGCCCAAAGGCCAAGAAAACTCTTCCCGCCAATAGTTTGTTTCATACGAACGGTTGAAAACACTCGTTGACAGTCAGAATTGTGCGCAACAGCTATTGTGCATAAACTGCACAACAACAACCTCAGGTCCCTTACAAGGTTGTACATAACACGAGAATACATATAGTACTAGATATCAAGCAAGAACAGGAAAAGGGGAAACACATTTTACACGAGAGTACATATAGTACTAGGGGTCGTTCCCCTCACACTTAAAAAAAACACATAAAAAAACACACAATTTTGTTCCGGTCCCCACTGTGATATTTCAAACCGTTGATCTTGTTTAAATGAGTAAAATTGGAGGTGCTGCAAAAATTCAGCTCAATTGGATATCAATAAGTGCTTGATCCAAACAGTTTTGCAAAAACTGGCAAAAACTGTGACAGGAACTAGTGTTTTTAAAACTGTTTGGATCAAACACTTATTGATATCCGATTGAGCTGAAATTTTGCAGAACCTTTTATTTTACTCATTTAAACAAGATCAACGGTTCGAAACATCACAGTGGGGCCCGAAAGAGTGAGATGTTTTTTTATGTGTTTTTTAAAATGTGAGGGGAACCGGCCCCTAGTACTAGATATCAAGCAAGATTAGAAAAAGGGGAAACACATTTAACAAACTGACAAGACAAATGAAGTAAGGCTTAAAGCATTTGCCGAGCCAAAAAAGGGCATAAACACAGACAGGCTAGCTCGAGTAAACATCACTAGAGAAATTCACGATGATGAAAGAAAGAGAATATAACGAGGAGCTATATTTGTAAATCTCGCATTAAAAATACATTGGAGCTCTGAAAATTTCATACATGAGGACGGACGTAAAGGCAGGTTAGCCAGAGTGACCGATCTATCTAAATTTTAAAAATTCCTTATAAACACAGTAATAATTTTTTAAGAATTTTATCACTATATAGGTTCGTCCGCTCAAGAAAATTTTAAAATATCTATTACCCACCCTACCCAAGAATTTTGAATTTTTTTTTTGGAAATCTATTACCTCGCCTAGATCGTAGGGATGGTATAGATATTTCAATATTTGTGGTATTTACACATCGCAAATAAATGCTATCCCAAGGACTTCACCGAGCAAGAAAAGCTACATTTGAAGTTTCAGTTGCAAACTAATTATGAGCTTGATGTGTTGAAGTATTCTGAGTTTCATAATTTTAACCACAATTTCTGAGTTGTGCAAAGTATCGGCAAACAAGAAAGTCGATAAATTGATTCGTCTTGTTTTAACTTTACCGGTTTCTACAACGACAACAAAGCGAACATTTTCAATAATGAAACGGTCGAAGACTAGACTACGGAACAGGATGGAGGACGATTTCCTTTCGAATTATATGCTCACTTACATTGAGAAAGACATTGTTTGGCGCTTTGATATTGAGATACCATTATAAATACATTTTTCATCATGAAAGAACGTCGAGCGCAGTTTTAGGTCCTTACTTTTAATTTGCATAGAGAAGCCATGCTAGGCTCTACATTTTGCTTGTGATATACTACTATAAATGGATGGACTATAATAACGCATGAATGTTATTGTTTTCAATCATATTTTGTAATCTTATAGGTTGATCGTAACTCGATATGTGATGATTTTGTTGATAATACTTTTATTGGCTTGATCGATCAATGTTGTCTTTTGTATGTATTAAATTCCAGATGTTGTCTTGTTCGCCCAACCTACACTTGAATCATGCGTCCGTCCTGCTCGTATATATGAAAATGTTATAAACACTATTTGAGTTGAATCCGAGACAACCCACAACGCAACCAATAAAGAAGTACATTATAATTTAATGTGACCGAAGTTGCACCACAATTTTTCGAAAAGCATTTATCACATCATGTTTTCTTCTGTCTGCAAGAGAGAAAGAGAGAGGGGCAGCAGGGGGAGAGAGTTCTTTTGCTTAATGTTTTCTCATGTACTTCTCATTACAGAGACAGAGAGAAAGAGAGAGTTCTTTTGGTAAGAGCTCATAGGCCCACTCACAAAGACCTTAACTTATAAGCCCATTGTCTAGGCGGCCTAGCCCACCCCCTCTGTGCCCCTACCAGGGGACTTGTACCCTAAACCTCCCCTCTACACGCGCGCGTGCACACAGAGAGAGCGCATTATTTATTATATACTCTGTATGAAAGAGTCGGAATGCGTTATCTAAGACAATAAATTCTAGACTTTTGAGACTCGCGACATTATTTTTGCAATGCCGACCTCAAATCTTCTGATACAAATGAGCCCCAAAAGACTGGGGATGATTTGGCTAGAGGTAGAAAGCTTCCACAAGTTGAACCTAGTCCTTAACCATATGCTGGTTTATTAAGCAAATAAGGACTTGTTTTTGTTCTCTTCTCTATATTTAGCTAGCTTCCAACATCCCTTTTGGTTCAAACTACAAGAAAAGATTATGAAAGCCACTATTCCTGTGAGAACATTTTCAAGAAAACGGAATTGAAGATGAAAAGATACAACACAATGGAAATAAAGCACTAATATAATGTAGTATTAGGTCTTGTTCCAGAAATTGCAAGTGGACGGGGGTTGCTGTTATGCAGCTTGTGCACAACAGCTGCTGTGCACGATTCGGGTCGTTGAAAACACTTGTGGACGGCCCAGATCCTATATAACTTGGCTTTTTTGAGTTTTTCATAAATTGGCTTAAGTTGACCTAAGTCAAAAACTGTATTGTGAGAAACTAAGGTTTTAGATGGAGAAAAAGAAAGTTATCTAGCGCGGTCATCTACAAGTAGATGGAGAAAAAGTAAATTTTCTAACACATGCAAGTATGCAACGTACAAAGGTCAGGTTTGTCTCTAAACGAGTTCAAGTGAGACTATCTCAGGGTCATTGGCCTCCACAGGGGCTCGAATGTAACTAGGATAATCCTGGCATATTACTTATAATCCTTTTTTAATGTTCAAGATTTGTCTCTCCACTTCTGGCAAATTCTTAAGCCATATTTATTTTTAATGAATATTCACTGAGATTTTCATTCGTTGGCTTCATTCTAATTAATTTGAAAAAGGCCATACTTTTCTTTACTTTAAAGAAATACTACCTGTATTTTACTACGTAAACTTAGGGCATCCTCATCAGCCTCTCCACTTTAACTTTTTGGTTAAAGTGGAGAGTCAAACCCCCAAAAATCCACCAAAATCAGCCTCTCTACTTTCCCTCACCAAATTATTTTTGCTACAGTGTCTACTCAAATTTGAGTAGACACTGTTCACGCACCAACTCATTTTTTATTGTTTTGCCGGTGGGGCTTGATGGGGACGGGGGACAGAGAGAGGAGCACGTGGCTATGAACAGGAGGCGGTTACTATTTCACTGCACGGTAAAGGGGAAAAGTCCTCCATTGCCTGACACAAACCAATGGTTAACCAATGGAAAAATCGTCCATTTGCCTAACCAATGGGTATAGGGGATTTTTTTTTTTTTTTTTTATAGATTTGAGGGGAATAGTTTAATATAGTAAAATTTGGATAGAGAGTCTGATTTTTTGAGTTTTTGATAAAGTGGCTTGCTAAATTGTAAAAAGTGTTTTTGTGGTTAAATATGGTGTTTTTTTTTGTGAGTCTGATAAGGATGCTCTAACCATCACAACCATCAAATTACACAAATAGGACCCCAATCAATCACATATAAAAATAACTAAGATAAAAGACCCCAAAAATACTACTTCTATCTTTCTATCCAATGGGTATGTTTTAACTTTTAATATGGACACATCTCTCTTAATTTGTTTGGCATAAAAATTGAACTATGTAATTGCTTTTTTTTTTTTTGGGGGGGGGTGAAGAGCTAGAAAAATATTATTAAATCAAAAACAACGGCCAAAAAACCGGGTACACGAAAAAACCGCCGGCCCTAAAACCACTGGTCACAAAACTACCTACAAAGAAAAACAACAAAAAGAATACAAAAAAGGACAGAAAATAAGGATGCCGGAGCATGTCGCCGGAGCTGTCATCCACCATCGCTGCCACCGTCGTCGTCATCAGGAGCCCAGATTTAGAAACCCAGATCCCCCCCCCCCCAAATCCCAAAATCGGGCGTGGTCACCCGTACCGGAACGGAGAGGAACGTCCGCCACGAGGAGTCTCCGAACACGAAAGAAGCTCAGTCATAGAGGATATCAGGGAGTCGGAACGAAGATGGGGTAGATGGGTGGAAGGGGTGCGAAGGGGGAAGGGGGTGTGGATCGGCCGCCAAGGTTGAGCCGCCGGCCCGCTGCCCATATCACTCGTTCTCACTCTCTCTCTCTCTCTCTCTCTTCCTCTCAGTTATGCATAGAATATTACAATTTAATTGCTTAACAAATACGGTTGTGGGACCATCTTAGAGTAGAAATATATACTTGTATTTTGAGTATAATTACAGCATTGTAATCCTGCATAAACCCCTTTTTTTTAATTTATCTCTTTTAGGAGTATGTTTTGGGTGTCATTTACTTTTTGCCTTTTCCCCCATGCCTGAAGAATGAGGGGCCAACGGCCAGCCCCTTTTCTCATGCTTCGAATTGAATTAAGAGTAAGGGTGGATGAATTGGCGCTTTCTGATTGTGATATCACATGTGTCATCTCAAAATTAAAACTGAGGCAAAGTCAATTAATGGTACCAACTTAATTTGTCCTTAGGTGTCGGCTGATATTTACGTGTCGGTTGATATTTTATTACTCCTGCATTTTACCAATACGCGTGTTCAGACCGGCTCACTTGTACCTCGATTAATTTTTGAAAAATAGCAGGACTCAATTAAATGACCCCACTTATATTGGGTTATACTAATCTGCATCTGTACGAGTGATTTAGTCCCGGTAATACAAATAAATGTCATATTTAAGTGAAGAAATCGATAATACAAAGAAAAATTAAATTTTACGTGAAAAATTTAACGTATTCTTTAGAAAAATGATACATACACTCCCTGGGAGCCACTCCCAACCACACCCTCTCTCACATGGGGCGTGGGGTCCAGATGTGAGGATCACACCTCATGTGAGAGAGGGTGTGACTGGGAGTGACTCCCAGAGAGTGTATGTATCGTCGTTCTATTCTTTAAGTCAGGTTTCACGTTGGTTTCGAACACAAAACCTTAGAAGGAGCAAAACTTTATGTACCGGGTTTCGAGCACCAATCACATCAACCCTCGGGCTTTCCATAGTTTATATATATGTCAAGTATGAATGTTGGTGCTCTTTAGTCTTATCCCTGTGATCTGCCTTATTTCCTCTCTCTCTCTCTCTCTCTCTCTATCTCTCTCTCTCTCTCTCTCTCCCCCCTGAGTACACACCTTCATTGAGCTGAATTGGGCAGTGTACATTAGTAATATATACTATTGTGGGTTTGCGTTCCTTAATTAGTTGTTTGGAGTTATGGGGAGACAACCTTGCTGTGATAAAATAGGATTGAAGAAAGGGCCATGGACAGCTGAAGAAGACAAGAAGCTCATAAACTTCATCCTCAACAATGGCCAATGTTGCTGGAGAGCTCTCCCTAAACTTGCAGGTCTCCCCCCATCATTTTCCAAACTTCCTCTACGTACCAACATTTCTTCTTAATTTGTGTAAGAGACACAAAACATTTTTCTTATGTTAAAATACATTTTTGCATAATCTTTTTTCGATATTGTTTATAAGATAGTTTTTGAGAAAGAATCCTTTTTTTTTTTTTTTTAATAACCGAGTGTCCCGGCTCGCTTATGTACATTACTCTTTCGGGGCCTTAAAGTTAACGATTATGTAATTCTCCATTTATAATGAAATTAACAGTTCTGTTTTTTAAAAATTATTCTGAAGAACTAATTCTGAAAACCGCCACCAAACAGACAGAGGATCCGAGGAATTTTGTTTCTCCCTTGGACTTGAAAGCTCAATTTGCAATTAGAATTTTATGTAATGTATTCTCTTTAATGGGGATTTAACTAAAGTTTTCTGGGAAAGTTACCTATTCTTTTTTATAAAACTAAAAAACAAACACTTACTTAAGGCATACATTACAAAAAAGTTCCTCGAATATAATTTTAAGAAACTTGTAATGATTATTGATAGAGTCATGCATACAGAACATTGCAAGCTTTAATATGTAGAAGGAAAGTAAAATAAGTTATCTTTTTTGCTTTTCTTTTATATTCTTTATATATACGTATGTGTGTATATACATATATGTTGTGCTGAACTTTAAAGTTTTACTTGTACTTTTTGTTGGTTTTCATTAATTGGGTTAATGCATTTGCAGGATTGCTAAGGTGTGGGAAGAGTTGCAGGTTGAGATGGACAAACTATCTTAGGCCTGATGTGAAAAGGGGTCTCTTATCAGATCATGAAGAGAAGATGGTTATTGATCTCCATACTCAACTTGGCAACAGGTTTGTGATATCTTCCAATCTTTTTCTTTTTCTTTTTCTTTTTCTTTTTCTTTTTTTCCGGTTCTACCGTCAGAGGTGTCCCGACCTGTTTACGCGCACCTGCATTACCTAACACCCGCCCATACCACTTGCACACCTGCATTTCCATTTACTAATCTCTGATTTCTTTTTGTTGGATTGGTTTTTGCAGATGGTCCAAGATTGCTTCACATCTCCCGGGAAGAACCGATAACGAGATCAAGAACCACTGGAACACCCACATCAAGAAAAAGTTAAAAAAGATGGGAATTGATCCTCTTACTCACAAACCACTCCCCAGTACCCCAACTGAAAATCAACCTCAACAAGATCAACAAAAATTGGAAACAGAAACCTTAGTTCATCAGCCACTCACTACTAATGATGCCAAAAAGGAAAACAAAAGCATGGAAAAAGGTTCAATTGAGTGCCCAATGGACACTAATGGGTTTTGCACAGATGAAGTGCCACTAATTGAACCCCATGAGATTAATCTGGTACCCAATTCTTGTGTTCCTTCATCATCGTCTTCTTCAACAACAGTGACCACTTCTTCTTCTTCTTCCATTTCCTCTGTCTCCATTAATGGTGGGAATTCAAACAATTTGCTTCAAGATTTGGAGATACTGCCGAATTTTGACTGGCAATTTGACTTGGGTTTCTGGGATGATGATGATGGTTTCAGCAGTAATTTGGATTTGCTCATTAATGGTGATAGTGATGGGAATTTTATTGCTACTGACACTCCTCTTTCGATGGTGGGTTTTGATCAAGATTCTTGGAAAGTACTTGAGCTCTTATGATTTGGGAAATTTCTTGTGAGGGGTTTCTTTGTAAGTGTATACAGTTAATAAAAGTCAAGAAGGTGAGCAAAAAGGCCCATCGTTGTAATTTTCTCTTCTTTTTTTTCTTTTTTTTTTGGTGCGATAAATAATTAATGAAAAGTTAAATGATGGCAAGAAATTATTGTGTTAAAATGGATTATATAGCATGCATTCTCTATACACCAATATATGATCTCCTTTTTTATTCTTATGCGCAACTATCTCAAAAGACGGAGACCACGAGTTCAATTTTTTGGAGCGCGCTTCATGATTCACGATCAAGCTCCTAACACATCATCATTTCGATAGAAAAACGAGCAAACAAACTTACAACTGGAATCTGGACAGTTTGCCCCACGGTTATTTGTACTTAGTTAGAGTGAAGTTGTGGCTCCTCAAAAAAAAAAAAAAAAAAAATGATACCCATATTAATGGTTTGGCTTGGATCGGAATAAATTAACTAATTAAGTAGATTCTTCTAATCTTTTAACACCCAAAAAAAAAAACTACCATAGGGAGTCATGCCTTGCCAAATCTCCGAAGCCTTTTATTTTTTTAATAACTCGGTATCCAATCCAAAGAAATAACTAATCTGGAAAATATATTCGACCATTTAGTAACGAGAGGACCTGGGGGAGGTGTTGTCCAACGATCGTTAACATTCACCGAGTCAAGTTCATCGAGTATTACAAGTGGACCAAAAATCAATTTGATCGGATATCGTTAAGTGTGTCATCGGAACACAAATACCTTGAAAAGATATGGAATACAAATGGACACAAACATTGGATCGAACCCATTCTTTTTCAAGTTATTTGTATTCCGATGAGGCACTTAACGATGTCCGATCAAGTTAATTTTTGGTACACTTGTAGTACTCGATGAGCTCTACATGATAAACGTCTCCGATCGCCGGAAAATGTCTGCGCGGCCACGCCATGGGGTTGCACGCGCGCGCGCACACACACACACACACACCCCGACGTAGCGAGAGGTCCAATTAAAGTTGAAGCAAATCTCCATATAAACAGGCCACACATAGAAATTGAGGCAATATGTCAGAGTAGAAATCAAAGACTTCATAGGGTTGCTATTTCTTTTTTCTTTTTTTATAACAAGGTGTCCAGACTAGCTTTTTAGCAGCTTGACTAATCTTGGGATACCAATCCCATCGTCCATAGGGATGTTGTGTTTCTTGAACCATATTAAGAAGAGAATCCTTCAAAGAGGACCAATTAAATGCTGGAAATGATATGCGTACACCACATGTGCACCCCAAATGTATACCACCCTGAGGTGACAAATTAAGAGAAGCTCAATGTGGGGCTCACCCAAAAAATGGGTCTCTCCTCATTTGCCACCTCAGGGTGGTGTGCATTTGGGGTGCACATGTGGTGTACCCATAACATTGTTGATTAAATGCTTACTCCCTTCGTCTCAAATTGCTGGTCTCTGTTTCTATTTTGGGATGTTTCAAAATCCATGTCCATTTCAAAAGTCAAACAAACAGAATTTGAGATTATTCCTATTTAGCCCTTTCTTTTCTACCTTCTGGTTACTTCAATTTGCAACAGCATTAAAAACTAAACTGCATTGAGATTATCAACTAAACTTTTTTAGGTTATCCGTCTAATCAATTTTGGTTATAGCGCCTTATTTTTAAGAGGAAACTAAACCAATTTAGGTTATCCGCCTAATCAATTTTGGTCAAATTCAATTTCATGCCAAAATTTTAGGTTGTCTCTCAATTTTTAACATTGATATGACCCTAACTTTTAGGAGAGAATTTTAGCAGCAACTAAACCAATTTTGATTATCTACCTATTCAGTTACAAGTATATATAAATCGAATAGAAGTCCACCATCATATGCATAGAAGTTGGACCACATGACACAATTTTCTTTTTGTATTGCTAATTAATTGTGTTGCTATAATTAAATAGTATTAGTTGACAACTTGGCCTTGGTGGTTGATTACAAAAATTATTTAGTTGAGATTGAAACTATTTCTTATGTTGCTACCGCTAAAAAGTGAACCGAGCTGTTCATTAACAAACTGAGCTCTGCTTGTTAAAATCTCGTTTGAGCTCGACTTTGATAATTAGTTAAAGCCAAAACTATAACCTCAGTACTTGAGCCGAGCATGAATAGGTTCTTGAAAATAATTAGTATATGAAATGAGTTAATCAAAACTTTTAATTTACATAGATAGTAAATATGCCCACTAGTTTAATTACATTGCTATCGTTTATTTTTGTTGTTTTTGTGGATTTAACCTACGCGTGATTTATAGACTTTTGAGTTCATGCTCTAAGTCTCGACCTGAGTTTGATTTCAACTAATTTTTGACAAGTAAAATCAGAATATTAACTTTGTTCGGCTTGTTTGCAACCTAAGTATTAATGTGTCAAATATCTATTTTACAAGCATCAATCAAATTAAATCGTTTGCTTCATATTTTAACATTATTCCATTTCACCAGCTAATTATTGACTTGTTGTGACATTAACAGCTTGATAAGAATTTTTCAACGCGTAAATGAACATGAGAGTCAATCTTTTAAACATTAAAATCTGTGGTTGGTTTCTTTTCTTTTTTTAGATAAACGTGTGGTGGTTGGTTTCTTGCAAACTCATCCCAGCAGTTATATTCTTTAACAGCTACTACACATAACACACACATGTATATATATATATACTAAAAAGTAAGATGAAAGTAACAGTGACATGGGTCCAACCACACATTAAAAAATCGGACGGGGTTGCTGTTGTGCAGCTTGTGCACAGAAGCTGTTGCGCACGATTTGGGCCGTCCATTATTTGGATGGACGACCCAGATTTTAAACAAAACAGGAGAACAAGTATTCGCGCGAATAGTTTGTTTTCAATCCGAACTGTTAAAAACACTTGTAGACGGCCTGAATAGTGGACAGCAGCTGTTGTGCAGCCTGTGCACAGCAACAACCCCCGGTAGTAAAAAATCGACGCGTCTATGGGTACACCACCCCATGTGTATCCCATCAAATCTTAATTGTCCAAAAACATTTTTCGACATTCCGGATTTGAAATGCTTTATTACTGGTAGTAGAGCACTTTGACCGGTAATAGAGCATTTCAAATTCAAAACGTCGAAAAAAGATTTTGAATGGTCGAGATTGATAGTGTATAATTGGGGTACACATGGTGTTTTCCTTCCTATGGCATAATGTGAATAGGGATGTGTCCTCCAACAACTGCCTCAAATACTCTACTGGTTCAATGCTTAAATAATTAATGAACCTAACAAAATTGCCCAAAAGTCTACGGCCAATTTACTAGTAATATATGGCACTCATATATCATTATATCCCAAAAATTAATTCTAATTCCCAAATTCAAGTATTTTTGTCTTCGTAAATTGTCAAGAGTTATGTACGGGGCCTTGGCCTTTCCAGGGTTGTAGTCCTCAATCGTGGCCGTCCAAAAGTGTTTTCAATGGTATGAATTTATAAACGATTTTTGACCGGTAAAAATTGTTCTTACTGATCAAAAATCGTCTACAAATCTAGACTATTGATTGCCAAGTTGGACGGCTATAATGCGAGCTATAACCCTGTAGCACTTTCAAGCCTACAAAATCAACTATATATCCTTAAAATTATAACAAATGGCAAGTTTTTTCATTTACCGTGGTGATTCCATCGGCCAGCTCGAATTTTCAAGCTCACCCTTTAAAACCATATATACCAAAGTGGTATGGGCAAAGGGATAAAGCACTTGTAATCCAAAGTCTCAAATATCAAATAATCTAGTGTTTGACCAGTGGAAATGCACACCAATTTGACGGCTTTAATGCTCATCCAAAGGGAAATTATCTTATTCAAACATTCCCCCATGTCAAGCTGGTGACCTTAGCAGTCATTTAAGGGCAGTGTGACCTTGTTTACAGCAGCTATTGAGGGCACCTATTTTGTCTCTGCCCTAACCCTTAATTTTGTTTCTAAAAACAGATTTTACAAAATGATTTGCAGAAAAATATACTTTACGTATTTTAAATTTTTGGAAAACACAAAAATTTTTAGAAAAACATTAAGAGAGGATGTCTAGAAAAAATTTCTCAAGGAGGTATAGAATAGGGGAGCCGATAACTCCACGAACGTTTTTTTTTTACTGCCACGACAAAAAAGTCACTTGGTCTATGTGAGCATTTAATAGTCATGACAGAAAAAGGAAATGTTTGTGGCGTTATCGGCTTCTTGTAGGAGAGTGTTCTTTTATTCTCTCCAAAAACCACTTTTTAAATGATTTTGAAAACAACAACAAAGGGATAACCAATGGATATTGATTGACTTTTAGAATGATGTCAAATTGCGAGAAAGTCTGTGAAATCCATTTAAAAAATGAGTAAAATGAGTTCATTGAAGCTATATTGATTGGCCATATATGTATTTCTTACGCGTTTTAATGAGTATCAAACCTTAGGTAATTAATGGAATTTTTGACTCATCGAATGCTTGTCAACCTTGCGTAGATTAGACTTTTTTAATGAAGCCAAATTAGTTGGGTTTTTCCACTGTTGAAGACAGCTCATTTCTACAAACTAAATGATATTTTTAATAGAAACGAGTTGTCTTTTGGTATTACAGTGAAACAAAAAAATTATTGGAAACTCAAATTCGCTACTCCTATGGAAGCAATTAAATTTGTCGTGCTCATATTTTTTTTAATTATTTTCTAAATTTTATAAAAAAAAAATTGAAAGGTCTACAAAAAAAGAACAAATTAATGTACTCCAAAATAGGAAATAGGAGTGGAAGGGCCGCCTCCGGCCTCTATATAGCTCCGCTAGGACTGTCACTGCTTACTCGGAGTAGTACATTTTTTATCTATTGAAAAATTGTATGGTTTCGCCATCCCAACAAATTTGCCCAGCAAAAAAACTTTTTAAGTAGGGCAAGAAGTGTTGCGTTGCTTGAAAAAAGGGGAGCCCTATTTATAAGATGTGATTTTTTTTACCATCATGAACTTTACGGGAAAGTAGTTCTAAACATATATAGGAAAGAAAATGACACTTAGGCTCTGTTTAGAACTTGTAGAAAATGAAAGAAAGGAAAGGAAAATAAATAAGAAGAAAAGTGTGAGAAAAATAAGGAGAAAATTTAAGTATTCCTAACGCTCTATTTAATCATTTTCTCTTCTTTTTCCTCTCAAACCAAACAAATGAGAGATTTTTTTTTAAACTTTCCCTTCTTCCCCTTTCTTTTCTCTATGTTCCAAACAAAGCCTTAAGCCTTGAAATAGAGGTTTTCCTAGTTTTAATTGGGCTACTGCTAGTGGATGGTGAGATTGAGCCCCAAGATTAATCAAAATACGTAGTAGCTAAGCCTAGACACGTGAGTTATAAAAAAAAATACATCATGTGTACATGCTTATAAACTTGAAGCATCATCACAAATTAGCCTGTTAATTAAAAACCTTTGATTTTGATAGAGAGAGTGTGTTAGAACTTGTGGCCCATCTAGAGAGGGACCAAGAAATTCAAGAAGAGAGAGATGCAGAGCGAAGACAGACCTTTGTAAACCCTGTTACAGTTGATCAATAGTAACAAATACTCGCTCTCGCTCCTGTGAATGTACTTGATTTTGGGAAACCACGTAAAATTTGTGTGTTGATTTCTTTATTATTTTTATAGTTTTATATTGTCTGTGTGGTGTTTACGCTAACCGAGAAAAAGAGAGTGTACAGAATTCAAAGAGTGTTGGAAAAGTGCAACTAATGTGACCTTCAAACTTCCCACTTCCCAAGTGTGAAAAATGTGACCTTCATTTCCACTCCCACTTTTTCTTTTTGACTATGAGGCCGTTTGGCCGACTGTTTTTTGATTTTTCGATTTCTCCTTTTCGGTTTCTGGGTGTTTGGCCAACACACCCAGAAGTTGTTTTACCAAAAACTGTTTTTTCGTTTTTGAAGATAGAAGCCAGAAATCAAAAATAGGTTAGGAGCTGTTTTTTTATTTCTACTTCTCCTTTTCCCTTTCCAAAACACATTCTGCACATTTCTCCCAAACACTCCTCCCACATCCAAAACTCATTCTGACCAAAAACCAAAAAACCAAAAAGTTAAAAATCAAAAGCTAAAAAGTAGGCTCCCAAACACCCCCTATACAATTCAATGGCTGATGATTTTTGCGGTACTCCATTTTTCTTTATTGGAATTCCTTTTTTTGCTTCTATTAAAAAAGTGCAAAAGTGCAAGGGTAATTTTATCAAATAAAGACGAAAAAGAGAGTGCCAATATCACTTCCCTTTCATAAATGCACTAAAAAAATGTCTTTTAATGCTTAAAATTACGGGGGTGTTCCATTAAGAAAAAATAATTTTTTTTAAAAACCAAGACAGATCATTCTCTCACAAAATATCACACAGAAAACCGTGAAAATTAGTTTATTTAAAAAAACTTCCTTAGTGGAACACCCCTACATACAATAAAATAACTAAATGACAAATTTTGAAGTGTTTTTGTAAGAAGGTAGAATGCAAAAATTATTTTCCCAACTCTTTTGTGATTCTTTCAACATGACCAGAAATACTGGGGAAAAAATAAGGGTCCGTTTTTTGGAAGGACATAGTAAAAGGGTCTTTACTTCAATAAGAACATCAACTTTTTCTTTAATGTCAATAGGACAAATTACCTACACATTCCAAAAATACCCCCACTAGCCAATGAAAGTGCCTAAACCCCCAAACCTAATGAAAGTGCCTAAACCTAAACCCTAGCGTACCCTATGAAAGTGCCTAAGACCCTAGGGTACCCTATGAAAATGCTTAAATCCTATGGTACCCTATAAAAGTGCCTAAACCACTAAAACCCTATAATTGGAAAGTGCACCCTAAACCTAAACCCTAGGGTACCCTATGAAAATGCCTAAAATACTAAGGTACCCTATGAAAGTGCCTAAACAGCTAAAACCTTATAATGGAAAGTGCACCCTAAGTGCCTAAACCCACTATACCCTACCCCAAAGAACTTAAACCCCCTAAAATTGAACCCACCCCAAAAATTGAAGAAATAGAAATTAATTTTGTCTCATTCCATCAATTTTGTCCCACACATACATGAGAGAGAAAGAGAGAGACGGGAAAGTGGGCCACTGACCCATGGTCACAAATGTCGCTTTCACGCATAAAATGCTTTTATCCGCGGGAAAGTGGGTCACTGACCCATGGTCACAAGTGTATCGGCTTTCACTGTTCATATGTCGCTTTCATTGAACAACTACAAAATTTTCCTCCGCATGGGTTACATCGTTTTCATTGTTTTTGTCCGCGGGAAATTCCTCCACATGGTGCGCGTGAGTGTGGTTTTCATTAAGGGTATTTTTGTCTAGTATTGTCATTGAGCCCTCAAAATTTTCCTATCAATGTATTGGAAGCATTAAAATAAGTTAAACTTGACTAAATACCATTTAAAGCTCCAAATTTGTCCTTTAGACCAATTTTCTGGAAAAAAACCATAGCTTGTCTACAAAAGTGGGCTGAGCCGTCTTAATGCTCTATGAACTCACTACGTGTCTCTGTTTGATTATTTGATTATTTAAATTTTACATCTATAAACATTACAATTGAAAAGGATTCAGGATTGCTCTAGGGCAACCGTTGAAAACACATCTGACGGTTTACATGGTACCCTACAGAGACGTGCCCTACAGTACTCCGTTTCCCATTACATCTATGTTTCGATAATTACCCCCTTTAATTCTATCAAATTTGTCCTGCAAAAATCAACTATATATCTTTAACATTATATCTTTTTTCAGGACATGTGTGATAAAATCATGCCACATAAGGTAAGAATAAATGCAACATAATTAGAATCCCGGTGCATATATCAGGTATTTGTGTACGTTTTTTTTTTTTAACGCAGGGTATCCCGGGCCAACTTGCTTGTACCTAAAACTAATCCCTAAAGCCCCTCCCACAGCCGTTTCACACACTTACGTGCATAAGGTGAGATAGCCCCAAGAGTTGTTCGCGAGGGAATAACTTGAGATCTTAAGACGGAGTAAAACCCTAAATCTCACGCCAAGACCACTTGGCCAACCCTTTGTGGTTAACAAAGTTTGTTCTTCATAGAATTTTTTTTTCCCCTCAACGAAAGTTAATAGTTCTAGCTGTAGTTAGTGGAGTTTGAACCACAATCAAACCCTAGTTGTTTGTTCGGTACACTTTCATATATGTTGCTCACTTTTTACAATTTTTATTTGCTCTTAATAGACATCGGATTTGAGTTGAAAAATGAACCGGAAAGAGCTGAACAGCTTCTTGTTCAAGTTTGGTTTACAAACTTAACGAGTTTTAAAAATATGTTCAAGCTTGGCTTGTTACGAGGTGAGCAAGCCACAACATGCTATAATCGAGCCGATTGCAAACCGATCTCAAATAGCTTGAATTTTTAAGCATCATAGGTAAAATTTAACAAGTTTGAAAAAAGGTCCAAACTTAATTTGTTTATATAACAACTGATCTCACTAACTTTTAACGAGGGAACACGAGATTCAACTCGAGTGATTTGGTTAGTTTATCAGCTCTACATTGGGGATATCTGCTACCTTCCGAGTGGTTGTTAGCATTTTCTCACAAGAGGAAAAAATTAATGGGCGATATATACTCTATTACAGGGGGTAGGAAGAAATGGGACTCGATCCCGGGATGCAGTGTGAAGCATCCAAGAGCTTTACCGCATGAACTAGCTACACTTGCCATGATATCGTGCTTAGATTGATGTAATTGTATTTTTTTTTTTGGTGCTTCGGAAAGTGTGTAATTGTATGCTTATGAGTTACGACTAGAATACTTAATTTCCTAAAAGAAGATGTACAAGTCTTTTTGTAATAATTAGTTATAAATACACAATATTTTGCCTATTTAAAGGGAAGGACAAGGAACATTTGCAATCAAATATAAAGACAAGGAACATTTGCAATCAAACACAAAGACACAATAAATGGCCCTATTAATTATGCCATTATAAATTGCAAAATACGATCAAAAGGGTTATCATGTACGTGTACTATACTTTTTGATCATCCGATATACAATTATAAAACTATGAAAGTAGTATATAATTACGTAAATGCATATTGTGCATTTGTAACTATTTTAAACGCAAAATATAAAACCTATCGTGCTATCACCATAAAAGTCGTAATCTAAAATTGCAGGTGACGTTCTTTTATTCTGTACAATAAATTTTTAACGAAACTTGGAATGACCGGTATTAAGTTTTAAACTAAAATACATTGGATGGACAAACTTACATAGTTGTTAAATTAAAAACAAAAAAACAAAAACTCTAAATTTTTTTGGTTGCCAGGAGTGGTCGGCCAAGAGGTGGGGTGGTGGTCCGCCGGATGTGGGGTGGTGATTTTTTTGAATTTTTTGTTCGAAATTAGAGTTTTTAAAAATTAGTGACATCTCACTAATTTTTTTGGTCACCGGAAATGGACGACCAGAGGTGGGGTGGTGGTCGGCTAGATGTGGAGTGGTGATTTTTTTGAATTATATGTTTGAAATTAGAATTTTTTAAAATTAGTGACATTTCACTAATTTTTTTAGTTGCCAGAAGTGGTCGGCCAAGAGGTGGGGTGGTGGTCAGCCGGAGGTTGGGTGGTGATTTTTCTGAATTTTATGTTCGAAATTAAAATTTTTAAAAATTAGTGGCATCTTACTAATTTTTTTGGTCGCCGGAAGTGGTTGGCCAGAGGTGGGGTGGTGGTGGGCCGGATGTGGGTCACTAATTTTTTTGGTCACCGGAATTGGTCGGCCAAGAGGTGGGGTGGTGGTCGGCCAGAGGTTGGGTGGTGATTTTTCTAATTTTATGTTCGAAATTAGAATTTTTAAAAATTAGTGACATCTCACTAATTTTTTTGGTCACCGGAAGTGGTCGGGCGGAGGTGGGATGGTGGTCGACCGGAGATTGGGTAGTGATTTTTTAAATTTTATGTTCGAAATTAGAACTTTTAAACATTAGTAACATCTTACTAATTTTTTTTGTCTTTATGTTCGATTGCAAAAGTTCTTTGTCCTTCCATTTAAAAATGTCAAATGTTTTTTGTTTTTATGTTTGATTTCAAAATTTCCTTGTCCTTCCCTTTAAAAATATCAAATGTTTTGGATTTTTGGCTAAGTGGCCCTTTTCTAATTCATTCGATATTTAAAAAGAAGGGAAAAAAAAAAGCGTATATAGTATATACAAATGGCATCACAATAAAAGCGAAGTCGGTTGCATTACTATAATAATCATAAACAAATTAGTTATAAAAGAGTATGAGATTGAGAGTGCACAATTCTCAATTGCGAAAAAGGGGAAAAGAAGGTCCCTTTACAATCATTTCTTCCACAAAAAAAACATAGTCTTAGACAAGTACTGGAGAAAAAGAAAGGGTAATGGAAGAGTGACATAGAATGGGAGGATAGCATGACCTATTGAATGATCAAAGAGAGATTAGCAAATCCTATGAAAAAAAGTTAAAACACACAAAAGTGCGCAACAACTTGCATATGCACTTTTCTTTTCTTTTTTTGAATTGAAAAAAGTGGAAGCGAGCAACCAGCATAGTAACTCTCATGGGCGTGACCATAGGAGCTCTCAACCTACCAGTGGAATGTCCGGTTTGAGCCATAGGCATAGCTACTGTTTATAAGGACAGACAGTCACCATGACACCACCTAGGTACAAGTAGGCATAAGTGTGTACCCCACAATCCCTTATTCCCTTACCACTGGCAAGAGACTCAAAACCGAGTCTCCCCTGGGAGTATAAGGCACCATGCCCACCGGCTACCACCGTTGGTGGTACTTGCATATACACTTACCATGGGCCATAAGTTGGTATAATTAATGGTTTGGATTGCACATCAACTCTTACCAGTAAGATTTTTGAACGAATTCAAATAATTAATTGCAGCAAATAGATGGTCCAGATTTGAATTATCATGTCTAGTCCAAAACTTAATAGCAGTAGCAGATATAAAATGTAAAAAAGTATATGCATAGAATATTTAAAATAAAATAAAAACGAGAAAGATCATTTCATTACTAAACAAAACGATTACGACGGACTCAAAAGGTCCGGAACATAAAAAACAGAAATACACAACAAAACAAAACAAAAAAGCTGCAAAAAAAGACAGCGTTGAGGACGGACCCTCATCAAACACACTCGTGAAAAAGGGTGGTGTGACCACGTCTGTACCATATATATGAATAGAGCAAGGTGGCAGAGGACAATGTATTATGGTGGTGGCAATGGTTTCAATGGGGCGGCGTGTCGGTGTCCACTCTAATCGCCCTTCAGTGGATTTTGGGTCACCTCTCTCTCTCTCTCTCTCTCTCTCTCTCTCTCTCTCTCTCTCTCTAATCTGGCATCACATCCTAAATCATGAGTAGATAAACAGTAGTATAATGAGTTTGTCTCCTCCCTACACAGAAGTACACCACCACCCAATGGAATACTAACAATACAACAACTACCACTCAAAATCCAAACTAACCAGTGATAGGGGGATTATTCACCATATTTTCGCAATGCTTTTGTGTCTGCTCAATGGACAAAGCAATAGTAAAAAAGACGGTCCTTTTGCGGAAATTTGTTTAGTAGTAATCAAGTACTGTACTATTTAGTAATCAAGTAAGATGATGCAAGCCTCACATAAGATTAAGGTAAGCTTGAGCTTTTGCTTTGTTTACCCATTTTTAGACATCCAGTACTGTCATTTCCCTCTAAAGTTTTTGTTATTACAGACATTTCAATGCGCCAAGTTAGTGAGGTAACTTACTACACAAGGTTGCCCCATCCAGCCGTCCATCTCGGCACCGACGGTTCGTATTTAATCCAAACTTCAAATGATCCGAGTTGTTTCATTGTTTAGATTAAAACCCGAGCGTTCATTACCGAGATGGACGGCCGGATGGGCTCACTACAACCCTGTAGTGAGCCCTTCACTACAGGGACCCCGTGTGTATGGATGAGGGAGGTTGGGACTCTACTCACAAATGAACAAGATAATTAAGGGTTGTAAAATATGTAAGCTCCAAAAGTCGAGTTCCTTATTTGGTTGACATGTTCATGTTTATCTGTATTCTCTTTTATCAAGTTGTAAGTTTATTTTTATTTTATTATAGGGTGTTGAAAGAAATATTATATATTGTATTTTTTAGCTTTTGAGTGAGTGCGATAGTTGTTAGTCAAGTACTTTGAAGGCTCAAGTAAAATCTTGATTGGTCACTTGGCAGTTTTAAAGGCAAACGATTTCGCTCGAGCAAAAATATTTTCACTCAAACAAAACACACGTGTTTTGACAGCTATATGTTTAAGCGCATATATTTTCCATCTCCAAACACTTGCGACAGTTAGGGTTTGTGTATCTTGAAGAGTGATGAAGATCAATGGATTCTTGGCACTAAATGATCATCTTCAAGAGGTTTATTCTACATTAACACAATCAATCTCCTAGTAAAGCCCTTTCGTGGAGTTCAAAAGCAATCGTTTGGACGGATTGAGAAATTGAGAATTCAAGATTCAACGATCATGCAGGGGTGTGATTAACATGGATTCGACAAGTAGGTTTTAGACTTCGTGGTGAGAATACACAAACATTGAGTAAGATTACTTGCAGTGGCGACTCCAAAAATTTTGAACATGGTGTTCAACATTTACCTTAACTCTACTGGCTCTACTAACTAGTATATACATACAAATTTTTCATATATTAGTGTGAATAATGAGGCCAAGTGATATGAAAATACGTAAGATGTCACAACTTTTCTAGGCGAAGTCTATGTTATTGGGTCAAGTAAAATTAAATCGGGGGATCAATACACTAATATTTATTGTAGAAATGTGTGCCGATCAAATAGGTTCGCACAAATATTTATATTTTTATATGGAGAGTTGATTGATGCTCAGAGATAAGTCATAGGACGATATCAATACAATAGATACACTAATATTTATATTTTTATAAAAAGTTTTAGAGTGTACTTTAGTTGGTTGTTTACATAAAATTGATTTGAGGGCTGATTTGTTGAGCTAGGTGTTTAAATATTTTTTAGTAGGGTGTTCAACAATGACTTTACTAAACTAAAATTAAAATTTTTATATGTATTTCTAAACAAAAAAAATTCTTGAAGGTGTTCAGGTGACCACCCTTTGAAAAGGGTGGAGCCGCCTCTGATTACTTGTATTCACACAATGATTCTAGTGCATAATTCATTCCCATGATTTTTTCCCATTTAGGGTTTTTCCATATAAACCTTGTCTCGTGTGGTTGTTTGCTTTCTGTTTTGTGATTGGTGAATTTTTTATTCAATTTTCTTTCATAGCAACTCTCTAAAAACATAGGCGATCTAGGGTTTTTCAAAATAAACTTACATCAAACACAGATTTGAAGTACATTATAATGTAAAATCAATCTTGAAGAACCTACCAACTCAATCGATAAAACTCAAGTTCAGGCTCATCATCAAACTTGTTTAAATCCCATACAAGACCAGCTCAATGTATAAAACTATAAACAAACCGGACTTGAGTACTATTCCACCCAGGGGCAGACCGAGGGGAAGCAAGGGGGCGTTTGGCCCTTGCACTCCCCCCAATTTTCTTCCTATTTATAGTACACTTTTGAAATTTTTTATAAAATTACTAAAAAGCGGTTTCTGCAAACTAGGTGAAATTCACAATTCTGCATCCGCCGCTGATTCCACCTCTTTTTTTATAGGCGTACACTCAAAAAAATACGTATCGAATCAAAACACTTAATGTTGACTTACTATTGAGATTGGGTGATGGGTCCAAAACTTAAAAAGTCGTAGATAAATGTCAGGGTTAATAATCTACATGCCCCTTTAACTATTCAATTTTTAGTTATATCCCCCTCCAACTATCAATTGAATTTACTTGCCCCTTTAACTATGTAAACATTAGTCACTTGGTCGAATCCATCCAAATTAACGTAAAAAGTAGAAGAAAAAAAAACCAAAACCATCTTAATTTGCTACCAACTGAAGGGTAAAATAGACTTTTCCACTCAAACCCACTCAATCCTACATTTGAAGGTAAATCGGCAGCCGTAATTTCTAATCCCTCAACCTACTCGATCAAAGAGAGACAGAGAGACCAACGGAATCCGATCAAAGAGAGAAATCAATATGAAAGGATCGGAATTGAAATGTAATAAACCAAAAAGCGACTGGATTGGCGACTCTAGATTGTGGGGAGATGGCATGAATTTTGAGAGCTCCAAAAGAATCCAAACCCAAATGTAAGTTTTTTGTATTGAGTTTGACACTACCGAGGTGGTAAAAAATTGAGATTATCCACTTTGTATATAATAATAGTTCTCTTTACTGATTAAAAAATGATCGATTTGGTTTGTTGCTCTTTGTTTGTGAATCTGTGCTCCATGGACAAGGACTAAAAAAAAGAACATTTTTTTTTATTAAAAATGTGCTCCAAGTCGTATTTTTTTGGTGCAATTGTTATGGCTATATTTTGTTTCCTACTGTTAATGTTTGCTTTTCATGCCTTGTTTGGAGTGGAGGATCAATAAAAGTGAGGAGGATAGAGAACGTTAAGAGTAAGTATATCAGATAGAAGTAGTATACTTTATTAGGATCAAGTTTGAATATCAAAAAGAAGTCAGGTAATTTATCAAAGACAAGGAGAGGAAATAGAACCCCCAACCGAATCAAATGTATGGAGAGAGAGAGAGAGAGGACTGATTTTTGGGGAAGAAGATGAAATTACATACATAAAAACATATGTTATTAGGTGAGAGACGTAAATGCCCTTCAAAAGCACCAATTGGGATTTTTGTTAAGTTTTTCATCCATGAATTGGATGGAAAGTGAGGGATTGGACCAAGTAACTAATGTTTACATAGTTGAAGGGGCAAGTAAATTCAATTGGTAGTTGGAGGGGCATTTAACTAAAACTTAAATAGTTTAAGGGGCAAGTACATTATTAACCCTAAATGTCACAAGTGTATCTCTAAGATGCTTGCCAACACTAAAACAAAAATGAATTTTGTACCCCACAAGGACGAGAATAAAAGGACTCCCACCACCATCACCATGTTTGCCTTCTACATGAAGAGATCACTCACATTTAGTACGTATATCATACTCAAATAGATAGATTCAGCTTTTGTATAATGATCCTACTGATTTGATTATGGCAGTGCCCCATCCATTTTCATACAAACCTTATCCTCTGCAACCACGCCAAGCTTCTACATATTTCTTAATTTTACTAAGGACCCATAGCCCCACCTCCATTTTAATTTTGCTTTTCAGTCTTCGCAACCATCAATTAGATATGGCACTAAGCTACCTCTTTCAATCATTGTATCACACGTCTAAGTAAAAGTTAAGGGCTCTTTTCAGAGTTTGTTAGGAGCAAGCTCAGTTGCCTCCTTTTTCATTTTTGGTAGGTCAAGCACAAGAAAAGCCCTTTTCCAAAAAAAAAAAAAAAAAACACAAGAAAAGGAAAAATAAGAAAAACTTCCCAATACTTTGAAATCTACTTAGGAGGGATATGTTCCTTGTTACATGTAAATAATCACCAATGCAAAGTAGCATTACTAATTTCTAGGACGTGAATAGGTCACCACAATATAACATACGTTCAAGCATCGTTTGACCGTTCGTGTTATAGTGAAGTTTTTTTGTTCGGTTGAAAGTAGGGATAGGGTAGATACTTCACAACAATATATGTTTTAGTTGAGAATTGATGGGGATCAATGTTTTGGTTATGAGGGGAATTAATGCGATAATGTATGGATAATGTTCGCCAATTCTCCCATTTGGGCAATTCAAAGTCCGAACCAACTAAATCCAACCCACAAAAAAATACAAAAAGGGCCTCGTCTTTCGTAGTCCAATCCTCTCCTAATTCTAAACGACGCATGAAATGTGGCCATAGGGTATGTATGAATACTAGTATCACAGTATTCACATTCAGTCAACCTGGTTGACATATAGATGGGCTGGGCTCTAACCCATGAAGTCTCATCACGTGAAAATTCTTCTAACCTAAGTCTTGCCCAGTACTCCAATTTAGGACCCTTCTGAAGCTGTCAAAAAAGTTTTAGGAGTCCCATGTCCCAACCACCTTCAGATCATGTTACAAGCAGCATGGATAGAGCAACCTTACCTTAAAGTCAAGAAAGGCTTAAAAGATTACCACCTAATTGTTCTTAATCATCAGTCTAATTAATAAACAAGCGACAACGTGGTTAAACAAAACCAAATTGGTATCGCTTCAAACAAGGGGAACGACCTGGATCACAAGAACAAAGATTAAACGTTCCAATGGAGGGTGGGGGAAGCAGACAACGCAACAACGGCTGGCTGCTAGACTAATAACCTATACTTCAACTAGAAACAAAATTATCACCAAGTCGTGTGCTTTCAACGAACCCATCACCAAGTCGATTGTCGACCATATACTTCATTTTTACATAGATACTTTTTATCAGCAACAAATATGAATACGAACACAACTCCCAAGAAAGCCATCAAAATAAATGTGTATATCACCAGTTCATGGAGGAGAAGTCTGTTCAAACACACTAAGCATCTCATCCAAGAGAATAAATACTATCTCCTCCCCTCAACCCAAGACCAAAACAACCAGAAACACGAAAGAATAAAAGACGTTCCCATAAGTAAAAGAAAATCATAGTAGAAGGCCATTAACCAACTCCCAGCAGAACTATAGTTGCAGAGACTAAGGGTGTGTTTCTCGTAGTTTTTTTGCCTTTAAGCTGTAGACAAAAGTAAAGTTGTTTCTATTAGAGCCTTTTTGGGCTTTCTATGTGGGGAGAGACTGTTGGGGTTTTCTGAAGAAAAAGTCTATAAGAGGAACGGGGCCTAAATCGAACAAGTTACATTCCCCACCAATACAAGAACACCAAATAAGCTACGTTAACCTCTCCATACAATTAACTTTGAACAGTACAAGTATTCATGCCAATTAACCAATAGAAGCATCCTTTTCCAGTTTTGTGTGTCAACAATGTCTAGCCATGAAATGTCAAAAAGGCGAACACTGCTTAATTGCCAAGCAACTGTTAAAGCATTTAACCCAACACATGTACATGCATTCACCTAACCTAACTGCAACGAAATGGCTACTAAGATGATTCCACGATTCTGTAAGGGACCCACTAACCAAAGTCATGCTTAAAACACCATTTTTAACAAGCATATACAACCTTTTGGAATGATTAACTAACCTCTAGGTTAAAGCTCCAACTTGATTTCAGGACCTTGAGCACCACCGTAACCTATAACCTTCTTTGGGATATCAGTTGTTACAATACTTCCACCATTATAACCGTCCATAAGTAACTTCCCAATCTTTGACTTCCAGTCCGAAGTCTCCCTTTCACTCTTTTTGTCATGAACAACTCTGTCACAGTAGTTGAGCATGGTTCCCAAGCCAGTGTTTGGTATCCAACCGTACTCCGTCAATACGCGTGCTTCACCTTCAGTCAAGTCCACTCCAACCTTAAATCATAGAGATACGACATCATGAGAATTGAGAATCATAAAACTATTCTTTATTTCCAACGATAATATCTGCCAATATTTTTTCTATGATGAAAAAGTGTCAATAATTCAATATGAACTTCTGCCAATAACAAAGACAAAACAAGAACTAGTGAGTTAAAAGTCAGTTCATACGCCACAGAATCTTCCATTATGCTGATAGCACAACTATGGTAAGAGGCAAGTGGTGAACAGGAGGGATCAAATAAACATAAAGACCCATCCTCCTCGGGCATTATTTGCACCACGTGGCTGTCAAAAAACTGAAGCCTATGTTTTCTCTAGCAGCCTGAGTTTTCTTTCTTTCTTTTTGGGGTACGTCAGAATGTTAACCATTAACTAAAGAAGAAAGTCACGCAGCAAAGTTGCGAGCATACAGAAATCCTTCATACAAACCATGATAACTATCAAATAATCTAACACTTGCCTAATGTTTAGGCTATCCCTAATCATAAACTCCCTTATGGCATATCATTGGCTATAACTAGATCATCTTGTTCCGCTCCTACTGAAGCCAAATGGTCCGCGCATTTGTTTGCACCTCTGTAAATATGGGCAAGATTTGTTGCCGTGCGAGCTAGGAGGGCATTGGCATCTTTTATAATGTTGCCTTGAGCATGATTCCCAGGTGCCCCTTTGTAATCACATTGCAATGGCATTGGCACAGGCCTTTTGAAAAGCTCAATATGATGCAAGAATCCCGAGAGTTAAAAGCATGTCTACCCAAGGGAAGGCATCATACTGATTCACAACATCAGAAACAAAAATTGATCAACCCCCGAATTGAAAAGAAAATTACAACCCTTAACGGTCAAATTGACAAATTCTGTGATTGTGAACTGAAACGAATGACCTCTGCAATGCTTTACGCCTAATTTAGCATGTTCTAAACATAATAGTAGGTCAATAAACTGGTTAATAAAGTAAAGCCTAGTGTTTATGAGGTGAATACATATGAAAATTGCGACCAGCAATATCACCATTCATGTGAAGAAATAAATATGAAGCCATTACCGTTAATGCTTTATTCTCGATTAGTGTAACCCTGCTACAGCTACTAAGCTTCATTGCAGTCACCAACCGCTTAATCTGCCAATGGATGGGTAGGGAATCTACCAACTCAAAGAAGTATGTTGCAAATCCATATTCAGGACGTTCCAGCACTATTCTACATTTAAGAACAATGGGAGTAACTCCATAATCCAGAAGAATGAGAAACTAAAAACATGGTTCAAAAGCACAACTGATGCTGCCAAATAAACCTGTTATGTCTTTCAAACACAAATATAAATGATTGTAAGTCACGGCACCACCCCCATTCAACAGGCCATTTCAGGAATTGTAGATATCTTGCCTGGATTTCAGGAAGAGCGAGACGAAACGTGAAAAATAAGTTATAAGAACTAACAAATAGCAAGAATTAACATGAAATGGAATAACATCAGTTAATTTCCTTGTTTTCACTATAAACTAAGTTAGAGTAACCATCTTACTTGCTCCACCAGAGATATTAAACAAGCTAAGCAATAACTAGCCTTCTCAGCCTTTGTGCACCGTAAGGGAGGCAACTTCAATAGGGACTGGCGATGAGAGAAAAGCTGTTCCCACAAAGTAAGGATCAAGCCAAGATCAGAAAGTAAGACTAATGGTACTAATGTGCACAATCAAAATAACATAACAACTGAAAACTAACAACCAACCGTCTCATTAATCATGAAATGCAAACCATTGTGCTTCCCATGCGGTGCTAGATCAAAAATGATTTTTGTAACTAAAAAAAATGACTTTAAGTTCATGCTCGTTCAAAACCGATTTCTAGAATTTCTAAGATTAGCTCATCCTCCTCCTATCTACAGTTGCTAGGAATGAAATTATAATACAAATGAATTCATATGCAGCAACTATATAAGAGAGAATGATTTGTATTGCTTGTTACCTTTATTATGGGTACTAACTACTAAGTGGTTAAAGTGTTAACAAATGTATACGTTCATTGACATGTTCTCCAAACACTCAACCCTTGCAACCATTTCAAACAAATTGGAATATCTATTCACTATAACATATGATTGTCCTATTAAACAATAGAGAAATGAACAAAAGGGGGAAAACCTATGGAATTAAGTTTACAAAGACGAATACATGAGGGCATTTACAGAACAGTGACCAACCTTGGATATCACATCTTCAAGCTCTGAAAAACTGTCTTCACTGTCATCACCGGCTTCACCGCTTTCTGGCTCTCCATAAAGTTTAATTTCATTGACTAGTACCCCTTTCTCAATTAATACCTACAAAGTGAAACTTATGAAGCCCCAATCCGGAAGAAAAACAGTTGCCAAAACCCAACTATGACATGATACCTGCAGAAGTCCAGGAGCATCTTCCTGCATTGCTGTTTCAACCGAATCACTGCATTCCAATGCAGGAGAAAACCTCAGAATTGCAACCATGAAGAGGAAAAAAATAGAACTTCACCAAATATCAGCAGGAAGGCATAATATAAAGAGTTTTATATAGAATAAGTACAGAAAACAAGGAGATGTGTTATAGAAGTTTTAATATTACGTGGCAGTTTTCCTCTTCTTCCGTGGACGGTTGATTCTTATAGGTTTAGGAAATTCAGAAGCACTAGGACTGCAGTCTAGGACGAAAGGCACAGTCTTCTTCGAGCACTCGAAATTTCTGGAACTATCTAAACTAGAAGGCTCCTTCGATGCCAGTAGTTTAATCCTGTTTCGCAGTAGCATATGGTCTACTTCATCACCATAAGATGCTTCAGGAATTTCCTTTTCAATCTTCACAGGTACTACACAATTCGACGGGGAATCGGATGCAGCGTCCTTTTCCACTTTATGTAAATCACCTTGATCCAATGGTTCAGCTTTGATATTTACAAAGTTTGATGATAATGCTAAACCAGGCATGCGATGAGGGTTACCAGGTGCAAAATCATATCCACCAAATGATTCATTGGTGATGGAAGGCTTCTTAGATGAGCATATCCTGTCATTTTCTTTAATTAAGGTAACTCCTGGTTTAGCAGATTTGGTCCCCTGACAAGACAGCATTGATAATGGACGATTTAGTATTGTACAAGATGATCCGGCAATAATACCCTTCGATTTACTAGATTTTGAAGTTACGTTAAAATCAGAAGCACTTAATGCTGGAGCGTGAGAGTGAGTTCCAGCCACCAAGGATTCTGCATCACCATGATGATTCTTTTCCTTTTCTCTACTGATACTACGCTGAATTGTGTCACCCATAACTGCATTAGACAGCCATGAACAATTACCCTGCAGACCTCAGCCAGGACAACTCAATCAGAAAGACTGCAGCTTTACCTGACACATAAAACTCAACTTCTACCGTGTATGCAATACATACTTAGAAATGCACAACCACATACAAAAGAATGGCATCTATGACATGATGCATCCCATATACAGGCATGCAAAAGACAAGGGTCAAAGAACACATCTAAATGACCAAACAATGTATTTCCAGGTTTTTTTTTTTTTTGGTCGAAAAAAAAAGTGCAATGTCATATCTGCACCATTTCAAACAAGACAGAAACCTTAATGCTATTGGATAGCAGCTTTAAGTACAGTCAACAGTGGGATGTTTCTCATTTCCTAACATTGTTGAGAAAAGAAAAACTACTTATTGAGAACAAGTGAAGAAAAAGTGCCAGGGCCCTTGTTCTACATTTCCAACCCATTTTGATTAGGACACGGGGACTCCGCTGTCCCACATGGATGGCAGAGAGTTGCCAACCTTTGAAACGACACGGTTTCAAAGGTTTTGAGAGGTCGCTCCTTAGATGTGGTATAGAGAAATGCATTAATAATTTATTGATATTCTGTGGGGCCTATTTCGGGTCCCGCAAACATAACAAATTACCAACAGATTTCCTCCACAAATCACTAAGTGTGTTAAGCATTTAATCACACGATTAACAAGTAAACACTTATTATTTCATTGCTAGGAGATGCCATACTCAACCTGCTGGAAACAATCCAGCAACCAAGAGGAATATTCCCTGCTCTGCCTTACGAGAAAAGATCGACCAGAGGGAGAACTCCACTTAAATGACAACGCAATTGCACAGGTTAGATCACTGTGAAACAATACAGAATATGTCAAGCCTAAGCCACATGAAATAGGTCTACAACTAACACCCCAATAGAACCCCCTTGGTACATATAGTAAACAGTACATATAGTAAACAGTAAACATTAAACATCTTGCAAAATAAACGCAAGTAAGAGTTCTAAACACTAGAAAGAAAGAGAAATACAACAGAAAGTAGAGAGAAATGCAACAGCAAGTAGAGGGGTACAAAAAAGCTGCTACAGAAATATTGACAGCTAAAATATTCTCTGTTTTTCATAAAGGCAACATGTTGCGGCTATAAAGATTGTAGTATTGTACACGCTACACTGCGGGTGAGCATAAAACCGACCAATCTGCCAACCCGATCTGACCTGAAGGGTTCTGGACGGATTTGAATCAGTATTCGGTCGGGTTTGGGTTGATTTTTGGTTGAAATTTGAATTTTGGGTCAGGTGTCAGGTCGGTCCCCGGTGAAACCAATGAATCCGACCCGATGGTATATTATACAGAGGGTTATATATAGTAATGTATAAATTACTCCTGCCTTGGTAATAGAGCCAAAGCATCAAAGCGTCGAAAGGTAATAGAAGCTGAAAACCTTCCTTTTACCCAGTTCCCACAGCCATAAAAACATAAACAATTACTGTAAATGCATAAACAGTTCCCCATTGAGCCCACTCCCATAAAGGCATAAACAAAATGTAGAGTTTAAAATCCTACTGTTTTCCCTCTTCTTTGACTCCGCCGCACTGAAACCCAACGACAACGGTGCGTCATCCACTCGTCCATCCACCAACCATTGACTATACCACCGTCTCTCTCTCTCTCTCTCTCTCTCTCTCTCTCTCTCTCTCTCTCTCTCTCTCTCTCTCTCTCTCTCTCTCTCTATCACGAACGCGAAGCCCAGTTTCGGGTCATAAAATGAGAACCCGACTAACCGAACCGCCAAACCGTGCCTGATTTTTAGGCAGGTTCACCAATGTGATCGGTTGGTTTCGGGTCACAAAATGAGAACCCCATGAGATCAGGTCGGGTGGCGGTGAACATCAAACCCTGCCCGACCCGTGCACACCCCTACAGTACACCAATCCAAACTCTTGTATTTCTTACGCATCTGAAATATCAGCAGACAAAAAAAAAATCACCCACCTAAGACCCTTTCTCTTCCCCAAAAACATCACAAAAAAACACAAGTGAGCAATCATCCGAGGTCTTCTTACCTCTTCCCACTTAAGCGAGTACCTAACCATGATATGGATAGAAACACCGAGAGAGAAATGTAGAGCACGATTTCCCACCAACCCCTTACCACCATAGAATGATTCAGGAGATGATCCACAAATATCCAATAAAACACCCACTAACCATGACTACATCTTTCATTTGCATCCTCCCACGAAGTGCTTCACATCAGAAAAATTCCACCCTAAAGCGACTTCTACACAAATCTCTTTCCATTGGAATGAGCCAACCCCAAACCCATCCAGCTAAAATCCAAAGACTAAACTTCAATCAAATGCCTGAGAAACACAAGCCCCAAAGAAAGCAGCAAGTTCATTGCCAATAAGATTTGTAACTCTAAAGCTGGAATATTGTTCTAAAATTTATCCAATCTCGTCTTCTATACTCAACTGAATACTAAAGACCATCTTTTATAATGCAAATTTACGGAAGGTTAATTACCTCCATAACTGGTTTTGCCGATTCCAGTGACTTCCTGGAAAATAAAACAGAGAATTTTCAAAGTCAGAAGATCCTGCACTCAACAATGGGAGAGAGTAAAGTCGAGAACAGTTTAGAAGAGAACAATCAGGATATCATTTAACTTCTTACTACCTGGACAATAACTTAAAGCACTTGCTCAAGGACTTAATATATAATAAAAACTATCTTCTGCAATTTTATACGCAAGGAGCCCCAATGGAACACAAGAGCAAATCTCATCAAATAAAGAACAGCACCTTGACAGCAGCAACCTCCGCCGCTCTTTCAGAACAACATGATCAAGATCCTTAAAGTCATCGGCAATTTCTTTCCTTATCTCAACACCTCGCACATCTGAACCCAGAGCACCCTCCATACCATTTCCCCGTGAATTTGTTAAATTATGATCCGCCAAATCAACTTCTTCTTTGACAGTATTCTTTGACAGCATTGAACATGGGGTCAAAGTGCTTGAATGGGCATCTACTTTCTCCACTAAAACAGTATCACCATTTGCTTCAATAGGTTTTATCCCATTTGAGCTCACATACTCATTCCTTTCAGTCCCTTGGCAACTGTAATCTCTAAGCATACCTGCATGTTGTTCATTTTGGCATTTTGTGAACCATTGATCAATTGAACCAAGAGTGCATTGATAATGTACGTAGCAAAACTTTTAAATAACTTCTCCATGTTCTTTACCAGTGTGGCGTTGTTCTGGTGAAAACGTCTTATTCCTCTCCTCCTGAGCAAAGTAAGCAGGATTGAAACCATTCATTACAAGCCCCTTGTATAAAACAAATTGTAATACACAACTTAAAGAACAAAAAACACCAAACAGACTGACAACAGTAAATGACACTTAGTGCCATGGTTGTCAGAATCGCACGATTCACGATTCGCGATTCGATTCACGATTCTGTGCAAAAACGATACGAATATATAGGTGAATCAAGGTTGATATAGAATCAGAGGTGAATCGTCCGATTCATGGTTCGATTCGCGATTCGATTCCCGATTCAAGCAAAAACGATTCGAATCTTTAGGCGAATCAAGGTTTATCACAACTTTCATTCGACAATATGAAACCACTTTTGCTATTTTGCCTTGTTTTTTCTTATAGAAAAGTAAGAATATGAGATCATATAGTACGGGAAATCATATTCCTTATTCAATGGGGACGTATCTACCATGGATATGTAATTTCACAAATCAATCTTTTTGGTTCTTGTATCCTCTAAATCATAGACCACGGCAGGGCTTTGAGGCTCGGACTAACCCACATACGTTGCCATATAAGCTACTTTCCTACCTATTAGGCTACAAACTTTATTTTGTAAGCTTTTTATTATGAATTCATAACATTTATATGCATATATCGATGTTACTATAGTATTTATTTTGCTACAATGCCACGTGATCATCAATTTATAGTAGAAAACAATCTTAAAACTGTATTTTAGCTTTTTTTTCAATTTTACAATGTATCTTTATTATGTAGAGGCATAGATACATTTTCCAATGTATTTGTGAAAGTTGGACTGGATCGTTACGGTTCACGATTCGATACGATTCACGATTCAGAAAAGGGTCAATTCGATTCTCGATTCGATTCGCGATTTGACAACCTTGCTTAGTGCTAGTGAAAATGAGGTTCACCCAAAGTTATTAGAGACAAAGATTAGCAACTGACAAAGCCGTTGGGCGGATTAAGAAGCAGAATAATGCTGGGGATCTCACTAATGAAAACTAGTGTTGATGCAACAGAGCATCATCCCATTTGTGTTGGTACTAAGGGGAATAAGCACACAAAAAAAAAAATAGTAGCAGAATTAGAATTTAATATGACACCAAGAAGAATAGCAAGAGCAGAAGCAGGAACAATATAATAAGTTCAAACAAAAACCAGCCATTTCAACAAAATAGTATCTTTATAACCCAAGTTTCTCACTCACAAGAATGAAAATGCACCATAATGCAAAAGTGGCATTTCACAAATATTAAGATAGCTATTAACCGAGAACAAACATGAAAAAACAAGAGTCGGAATAACCTCATCGTAATGCAAGTGGCGACAAGAACAACAAAAATAATAATAATAATAATTGAAGATCAGAAGAGCAGGGTATTGCAGCATTAACAAATATTCTGATACAAAATGCAAAAAATCACTCAGTGAATATAAGGTGTATTGTACTAGAAAGTGTTGTACAAAACAGCCAACAATACTAATCCACCTATCTCCCAAAGATGCGGCAGGCAGAAAATACACTATTACCAAAAACAAGACAAGAAAACCAACAAATCTTCAAAACAGCCCCATACTTTTGAACAAGAACACTCAATGAAATTGCAAGAACTTCATTGGCGATAAATTACCTGAAAATCACATTGTCGATCTTCCTTCTTAATAGCAACATCAATTGGGGGACTGCATATAACCAGAAGGAACAATTTTCATGAATGATCATGCTCAAAATTCCAAAAAATAGAGTAAAATTTTTATAGCTTAACCCACTATCTTATAAGGAAAATGCTAAACATTACCCATAAGTGATAAGACTGTGGATAATGATGAAAAAGTGCATCAATAACTAGGACAACTGCATTTGATAACTATTATATGTGTACTGAAACTCTAACCTGTATGACATTATATACATATTATCCACCGCATTAGGGGGTGGTCAGCAAAACTGGCTAAACACCACCCGCTCGACTATAGACAAGTGTATAAAGTGTATCCTTCTTCTCTCTCTCGGCCTCTCTTTTAGTTTTCTGAATGAGTGTGAGATCTATAGAACATAACGACATATTTATACGGCTAGGGCACAGACCTAAGGAGAAATAAATATGAGCTCCTTGTGTAAATAAGAAATCCTAATCCACCAAGATTATGTTTCTTATTTCACAAATTATAATCCACACCACTACAGAATCATAATTGCACTCTCATCCTTATCTCAAATATGTTTCGAGCTCCATGTTTTTAAATACTTAAATATCTCCCCACCTTAAGATTACAAATACACGTTGTCTAACTTAAATTACTAACAATTTTATTTAACCAACATCTTATAAAATACCTCAAGACTTTCCACTTAACTTATTCGATATGTCGGATACAAATATCCATAGGGTTTGACATAATCGAAACTTATAAGCTTATTGAAGAGGATATAATCAATCCCTACCGGGACATGGATTTCATTAATAATTTATAGTTGTCATACGTACAAATGTTGCGACCCAACTCACCGAGACTATTGACCAAATGAATCAAAGTCAACAACGTTAAATATACACATCTACTAATTATCTTTAAATTAAGAGCATAAGTATTCATAATAACCATAAGTATTAAGACAATTACCTTAAAGCGGTCATGTTGAATACAAACAGAATGTACTAGCACAATGAGTTGAAACTTGAACCGTTCACGTAGTCAAGACACACCTACTAAAACATTGTGCTACAATCCTACCGATGGCGTGTCAAATTCCATCTAGGACTGTGAACCACAACTCATGTTCTCCAATCTTCCATGTAAGTCGTACTCTACACACTAGATCATCTACTACGTGGAATAAAAAACACATGCACAACATAAAATAACGACGAGACAACTGTATTTGATATCTGTGAATCTGTATTTATATTTGTGAATGTGCCAAAATTCTAACTTTCATATGCATGTTATAGACCACCCACTAGGCAGTTAGCAAGACCCGTCTTATGATTACACACACAAAAATAATAATAATAATAATAAACAAGGTTGGGTAGAAGGAGAGAAGAGATGTAAAACTCACGCAGAGGGGCTTCTACTCGCTTCCTCTGATACAGTATTGGATAAATCCGACAGACGTTTTCTAGCGAGTAGCATTTTCAGCCGATGCTTCAACGGAACGCAGTCGTGGTCATCCGACGAGCCATTATCGTTAACCCCATTCTCCGATTTGATTCGAATGCTACCATAATCAGACGCAGGGGGCATCTTTTTCAGAGTTTCAACTCTGATTGCTCGAACCATCGATGGCCAGACCTGCAATTGAATAAGAAATCAAACAACTCACTGAACTAGGGTTTTTTCAGCCAAAAACAATGTAGATGAAAAAGTTTCGTATGTTGAGAGAGAGAGAGTACCTTCGGTGGTTTTTGTCATGGGATTCGAGAGGGCTTTTATGAGGGGGGTTTTCAACAGTTTTCAGGTACTCACGCTTTTGGCGCGAGGAAGGAGAGGGAATCGAAGAGGATTGAAAAAAGGAGAGGTATTGAAAATGTTTTCCATCTTTCTTTGAATCGTTGCGGGGCTTTAAATGCGAAAATTAGCACCCCAAAAATGTTGAGAAAGTGTTTCATACATGAAAAAAATGAAATAAAAAAAAACATGAAAATAAACGTGAAAAGTTATCTGACGGATGAGATTTATTTGGTACACTGTTTGATCATGCAATATGATACCGGGTGAATCTCATCCGTCGAATGCATTTTCATGTGTTTTTTTTTTTCCTATATTATACCAAGGCTAAAAAAAAATTGAACTCAAAATTAAATCTGCCCAGTTTTTTTTGGGGAACATGATCCGTTCAGTTCTCTTTTTATTTCAATGATTCAATCAAATAATCAATTGTGCGGTAAAGCTTTGAAAATGCCACACTATGCATTCTTGGATCGAGTCTCATTCCCCCCTACCCGTATAATAGATTAGGAATGACGAACCGAAAAAACAAAATAAAAAAAAATCATGCAATATGGTAACCAAAATTAAATTTTTATCATGTATTGCAAACTTTTTTTGTGCAAACAAAATAGGGGTCGGTTTTGGGGACTTAACATTGATTGAAGCTCCACGCTAATAATCGGAATCGTTCAATGTGATTAAAACATGTTTGTAAGGTATTATAAAAATCAACTAATTCGGATATCGGTAATAACTTGATCGATTCATTCAGTTTTTATCCTAACAAATTTAGGGCAAATGTCAATCAAGCCCTTGCCGATGTACGAATGAGCTGTTTTTTACTGAAACTCTTAAAAACATGTTTAAACAAATTGAACGGCTCCGATCATTTGTGTGGAACTTCAAAATAGGTGATTTATAATTATTATGTCAAATGTCTCCATCCCCTAACAAAATATGTATTAATTCTTTAGATAAATATGCCAATTGACATGCGATTAATATTCACTGTGTTCACTTCACATTTCCAAAAAAAATTCCAAAAAGATTCTTTTTTCATCTCTCATCTTTCCAATCATTAATCACATTTCTCTATCTACTCATACCTCTCTTTCCAATCATTATTTTCATTTATCTCTCTATCTCTCTCCAATTATTACACCTCTCTCTAATTACTATTATTTTTTTCCAAAAACCCATCCAAACACTATCTCAAAAATATTTCTCAAAATATTCTTCTCAAAATTCTCAACCAAACAACGCAATTGTTTTTTAACGATGTTCGTTTTTTCTCCATAAGCTAAGAAATAACTTCCATCTTCATATAATTGAAATTCTAGAAAATTAGGACATGGCGTACATGTAACTAAGCCAACTCTAGCACCAAGGTTTGAGTTTGCAAATATATCCGCACAACTATTAGCCTCCCAAAACCCATGGCTAATGTTCTTCGTCTGAAACTTCTCAAATAGCAACTTACAAGTGAAACTGCTAATCTTAAGCCATCTCTTAGAACCCACGGTTCCGCTGCAACAACATAAACTTTCCTATGTTGCAAGTAAATTTGGTGATCCAAAGGTCGTCGGTGTATGCGATTATACCTTCCCGTCCCGTTCCATTTTGACTTGCATTTTTTACAAAATGGCTAAGGCCGTTGACAGGGAACTACTTGGCAATCATCACGGGACTTCAGTTCGTTAAGGCCCTTAAGAACAGAGGCGGCTCCACCTTAGGGTGTGGGTGGTCACCCGAACACCCAGGAAATTTTTTTTGTTAGAAATACATGTAATTTTTTAATTTTTATTTTTTTTTGTCATTTTGAACACCCTAGCCACAATTTTTGAACACCCTATCCAAAATGTTTTTGAACAAATAAACCCACAACATATTTGAATACCAACCCAATTAAAGCCCATCCTAAAATAAATAAGGAAAAGAGAAAATAAAAAATAAAAAAAATAGAATAGAAACGGGAGACATATGGGTTTTGATCATTCCGGACCCCCTGTCCGACCTTGGTGCAAAGAAACTCGAAAAATAATGTAGGGAAGTAGTATATTTTTTATCTAAAAATTACACATTTTTTTCGTAGGGAAGTACTTTATTTTTACTGTGAAAAAGGGTTTTTTAAACATGGGAAGTGGGGCTTCAACCCCGTTAAAGATCTTGATTAGTTCTTCAATTTAGTATTTAAAAAAACATGTACGAGAGTACTTTATTTTTTATAAAAAAATTACACTTTTTTCGTAGGAAAGTAATTGTTTTTGCTGAGGAAAAGGATTTTTTTTTAACGGGGGAAGTGGGGTAAACCCCGTTAAAGTACTTCCCTACGAAAAAAAGCGTGTATTTTTTGAAATAAAAAATAAATTACTTCCGTATATTATTTTTTAAGTTTCTTCGCACGAAATTAAAGATCTTGATTAGTTCCCTAATTTATTACGAAATAAATAAATAAATAAATCATGTACGAGAGTAGTTTATTTTTTTATCCGAAAATTACAGGGTCTTTTTTTTTATTATCGGGAAGTACTTTATTTGGTGGCATTTGTTGATATTAGTAGATTTTTTTTTTGTATGTATAGTTATGGTTTCTCGATGACCTTAGTAGAATTTCTGAACACCCTCGCGAGAATTCCTGGAGCCGCCACTGCTTAAGAAGACCCGTTACAAAGAGCTACGTGGCAGTTATCCGTCCAATAAACATGCACCACATTGCAATTACTTGGTAACAAAAAAGGGTTCCAAAGCACTGATCGATCAAGTGGCAGTGACTTTCCGTTTCTCTTTCTAAAAATAGTCTATCGCTTCTCTCTAAAACTCCTCTTCAGCGGTGGCTAGGGTTTTTGGGGTGGGGCTCCTCGCCCCGGCAACCCCTCTCTCGTCTCTCCTCTCCTAATCTTTCTCACTAGTGTGTCCATCTTCCCCCTCCCCTGTATCTCTTTGTCATCTGCCTTCCCGGACCCGGTTGGTTCAGCTCACAGGGAGTCTTTTTGCAGCGTGGTGATGTTCCAACTTGTTTGGTTCAGGACGACAAAGATGAAGACGGTTGCTGCTGGTGCGACGGGTGGCGGCTGGTGGTGGTGGTCCAATAAGGAGGAGGTCGAGAAGGGGTTTCTCTTTGCTTTGCTTGTTTCTCTCCCGATCGGTTTCCCTGGTCTGGCCTTGGTACCGATCTGGTTTTCCAGATCTGGTGGGTTTAGGTGGTGGGTTAATAAATCTTTGTGGTTTCTAGCTATGTTTGGTCTTCTAGGCGGCTTCGATTCTCGTCGTGACCGCGTAGCTCGGTTTGGCTCCGTCGATGTTTGACTATTGTTAATCTGCTTGAGATCTATACGACTCGTAAGATGTTACTCTCCTTCTCCCTCGACTCGCACTAATCCCGACTTTGTTTCAGTTTGTTTTTGCACTCGACCTGTGATGCGTCTTCAATATGTGTTAGAGAGCAATGCTCGTGTCAGACTGTCAGACCATTTGAGATGACTTCTTACTCTTCTGCTTGTTATTTGGGTTGTTGTTGCTAGATTTTTCTCAGTGTAATATGAACGGAGTCTTTTGTACGTGCCTTTGGCTTTTTTGAATGGAGAACATTCTATTTTGATTTTTTTTTAAAAATAAAAAAATCCCAGTGGCAGTGAATGTGATTACTTTGCTTCGGGAAATGTGAACGTGGATATAAAAAATCACGGTTTGGTACGTTCCTGGAATCGCGGTGGTGGCGTTTGAATTGGTGAAGTCATGGGCAGTTTAAAACTACCAGTGAACTACATGGGACACATGAAAATGGGAGAACAAAGCAAGGAAATCATGTACGAAGCCATGAACGTGTAATTGCTATGGTCTGAGGGCTATGAATTGGAGGAAGAAGGCAGAAGAAGAGCTCCCGACAAACACATACTAACTTAAAAGCTTTGGTTTCATTTATCTTTTTTCGCCTTCGGCCACGCTATGCTTATTTTTTCGCACATGTAATTTCTTTTACTTTCGATAATGGAAATCCCGAGCACTGATGTTTCTATGGCATTCTTTACTTTCGAGCACCTTGCTCGTTTTAATGGAAAATCCTGAGCATTTTCTATTCTTACTGCGTTCTTTACGCTCGAGCACCGCGTTTGTTTATCTTTTTCTACATTGCCTGAGAAAATGTGAAGTCCTCTTCCGCTAAGGCAGAAAAAACCGGCAGTGAATCTCATCTACCGCGCACAACTCACTTGTCTGGAAGTCAGTCTTTCCACACCCGCGCAAAGAGCTCCATAAGTTATGGGCAAGAGGACAATCACGAAGGGAGTGGAGAGCAATTTCATTCGCAAAGGGCCAATGGCAGGTAACTCGAGATTTGTTCGTTTTGGTTTTCAAGAACCGATTTTCTCAATTATTACCCCTATTTTTAAATACTATTTGTATTTTTCTCTCTATCTCTCTCCAATCATTAATACCTATTTTTTAATTATTATCTCTATTTCTCACTCTAATCATTACAAAAACCAAAACTCAAAATCCAAACCAAACACAACATCGGTGACTTTACGAATGCACAGATTATTCCTTGTGGGTAATCTATCCCGGGTCGCTAACCAAAGGAACTGAGATATCAAAGGATTTTCTACACTTTTCAATGGCGGCTCTAGGAATTTTTCTAAGGGTGTTCATAAATTTTTATGCTCTACCGCCTCTACAAACCAAAACTAAATATTAAAAAAAAATCCATTAATATCAACAATGCCACCCAAAAACAACAACGGATAAAGTATATTACAATTGCCATTGATGACTTTTCATACTTTGAAACCATTGCATAATAGCATCGTTATCAATAGTATCAAATACATCGCTCTCAATATAAATAATCAAGCAATCATTCATCCACTATTCTCCCATTCGATTGCACATATTGCTCTTTATGTATTTTATCGCTGAAAAACTTCTTTCAACTAATGCAGTGGCGACAGGAATAGTCAACGCCAAATTACAAGCAAATAGACCAATCTATATATGACATGCTTATCTGTTTCCACCAACTTTATAACAAGATCTCAACTCCCTTTAAGCTCAAAAAATATTTTATTAGATCTCATTTCTATAGTAGAATTTTGTTGTTGAATGTCCAATGCCATTAAGTGAGTGGAATTTTGTTCACCCTCCTTAAAAGAGAGTGAACAAAACCCTCTCTCCTATTGGTTGAATTGATATAGATCTCACTACAAAATGATGTCATGCTTACCTCTGCAATGCACTTTTTGGGTAAGCATGACATCACTTTGTGGTGGGTCCTACACGTTTCAACCAATAGGAGAGAGGTTTTTGTTTACCCTCTTTTAAGAGGGTGAACAAAATTGCTATCCCATTAAGTCCACCTTAGAAAAGTTAGACGGGTAGAGTTTTGGTGTGACCGAGAGAGAGAGGTGGAATTTGTGGAGAGAGGCAGAGAAGAGATCAAGAGAGAGAGGAAGTCCGACTTCGCAATTCACATGTTGGTCGCACCAGAGAAGAAGTCAAAGAACAGACTAGAAGCCTAAGGCCTTGAAGTCTGCTGTGTATTCTTTTTGCCCTTTCCCATTCCTATTTTCTATTTGAGCTTTACTTTTTTAGGATTCAATTTGAATTGAACTTGGGTTTTTTTATTATGTGCACCCCTCGGATTTGTTTGCCGCTACTCTAATTCAAAACTTACGGGTTGATTTACAATTAAGTGGCATAATCTAAAACCATATATAATCTAAAAGCGGATTATATTGTTTCGAAAAATGATAATGTCAAAACTTCAATGCGTTATACCATATACAGAGTACAAGTCCTTTATGCACTAAAGTTTTGGTATTAACAAACTACCTTGTTGTAAAAAAAATAAAATGTCTAAGCGTGAATTATTAGAAATTTAGAATAGCACCCACTTTTAAAAAGACCTAACTACAGGGGTGAAAGGATGACTAGATTAAAATTAAGGGGCCATTGTTTGCCTTTTGTTGGAATTTTATTGAACTTTCACCAGAATCCAGAGTCTTCCACATTTCTCTCAATGGTGGTCTTTGATGTTATTGGGCCGGAGTGGATTACCATTTATGGAAGTACTTATTGGATGTACTCCAGAATTGAAACTTTGACCAGTGTCTTCCACTTTTCTCTCACTCGCGGTCTTTGATGCAATGATGTTATAGAGCCGGTTTGGATTATCATTTATGGGAGAAGTTTTTCAGTGCCAAGCGGGTACCACGCGGTACCCGTGCGCACACATCCGGTCATCCATTTCGGTTTTGGACGGTCTAAATTTGAAAAGAGAAAAAGGAGATAGAGAGAGAGAGAGAGATAGAGAGAGAGTTTCAATCTGCGCCGTCCAATACACTTTTGGACGACCCAGCTGCAACTTTCGGGTACCACGTACTACGTAAGCTTGGCCACGGGTCACCCATTTGGTACCCCGAAAATTTCCCATTTATGGAGTGCTTTATATTGGCTACTCTTTGAGTATCCTGACGTTGCAATGGGAAAATGATACTAGTACACCATTTGTGCACCCAAATGCACACCACCCTGGTGTGACAAATGAGGAGAAGCCTACTTTTTGGGTGAGCCCCACATTGAGTTTCTCCTCATTAGCCACATCAGGGTGGTGTACATTTGATGCAATGTGGTAGTCCACATAAATAAAAGATTGACGCCATCCTCTATGGGAAAAAAAAATGTGGGTCACTCATTATCTCCCAATCATCTAGCGAAAATGGATGATATTTGTTCCTATCGGATGATATGTCACTAAATAAATGGCTGGGAGTACCACGTAGTCAAAAGCCAAATGGTACTCTGGGAGAGCTGCATATTTAATCACCAGTTATGCGGGTTATCAAAGTTAAGGCTTTGTTTGGAACCAAGATTAACAAATAAAAGAAAAGAAAAGAGAGTTAAAATATTTTCCTCGCCCTCAATTGGTTTGAGAGAAAAAAATAAGAGAAAATGACTAAATAGAGGATTGGGAATATTTTTTTATTTTCTATTTCCCCTTGCTTTCCTTGTTTATAGTTTTTTGTTTTATGTGGATAAATACAGATCCAACCTTGCAATTCTTACTGATTACAAATAGGGCCTTTGGGAGGTTTTTTTTTTTTTTTTCCGGTATTTTTTTTGGATTGTGAATTGTTTGGGAGGTATTGCAAAATAAATTTTGCAACTCGATAGTGTTTGAAAGGATAATCATCAAAATATATTGTGAAACTGATTATCCCAGTGATATGATAAACACGACTATAAAGTCAGAGGTAATTTGATCTTTTCATACACGAGGAAAAAATGAAGATGCAAAAGCTTCTACATAGCTCCTACTACGGTAAGAAGACGATATTTCTATTGAAAACTTAACCCAAATACCAATGTATACTATAATGTCACAAATTGGAAAAAAATGTATTATAGTACAGTAGCTTTTAACATATGATGTATTATATATATATTTATGTAAATTGTACCCGGGGAATTTCTTCTTCTCACAAAATTTACCGTAAAAAAGGCTATGGGGGAAAACATAAATAGCACTACAGTGAAAGGACAAAATATGGTTCAGGTAAAAAAAAGGACAAAAGATGGCCGTTGGGAGCCAGCTGTTTCAGTGAGTACGTAACTCGTGGTTGGTGCCCGAGGTAGGCAATTAGCGCTCTCTCTCCTCGCTCTCTCTCTCGGACCTTTTTTTCTTTTTTTGCCCCTTATTTTAAGTTGGAAAATGTTAACGTGTGCCCAATAGACACATGTTAAGGTTGAAAAAGTGTATTGAAATATGTGAAAAATATATAGAAATATGTGAAAGTGTATTGAAAAGTGTAAAATATGTATTGGAGTGTGTGTTATTTTTGTTTATTTGTGTGCTTAAAATGTGCCTATTTGGCACACGTTAGCAAAATTCTTTTAAGTTTCATCAGCTCTCCTTCTCTCTCTAGGACCCTCCTCTTTTTTTTTTTTTGCTTAAAAAAAAATACGCTCTCTCTAGGACAGAGGGGAAATTATTCCTGTATTTTATTTGGTACTCCGTCACATTTAACCGGATATAGATTTTCCTATGTCATGTTTCCTGACAAGATATTTTTCACATATAATGTTGGATTGAGAATGAAACCTAGTAATAATCGTGTAATGGATACATATATTACTTCTTCTTTTTTTTTTTTCCCGACAATAGTTGTCTCGGTCAGTTTACGTATACCTAGATTATTATTCTCTCTGCCTCGGTCAAAACCAACCCATCCACACGTCGGAGGCAAGAGATTCACAAGAGTTTTGCCAAGTGTGCATGAACAAAGAGCTAGTGTTTGTTCTCTATGAAAGCTTGTTCGAATCCCCAAAAAAATAACCTAAACATTCCAATTGTTAACTTCAAGGTTTCAAAATTAGTCGAGTCATGCACAAGATGATCCGAAGATCTGGTATCAGAAAAATATTTTTATTTAATACATTTATCTTTATATTAAGAGAAAGCCTATTACCACACAACCCCAAGGGCCAAAGCCTAGTGGTTAATGCTTGAGACTTAGGGGTTTGCTCCTTCTAAAATTTTAGGTTCGAAATCTTGTACGTACTATCAACTCCTTTGGGACAGTCCATACAGAGTTTTGTTCTGACTTTAAATAGGCCATCCGCTAGTAGACAGTGTGATTGTTCATTAGTCAAGGTGGACAAATACTAGCTCGGACACTTGATTATTAAAAAAAAAGAAAAGAAAAGTCTATTACCACGATACTTTACATAACAATACACACAACATGTGTTATGGGCAATGTACTATTCGACAATGTAAATTTCACTCATTGTCCAATGATATAGTGTCACGACGTCACGTAAGATGTTATGCATATTGTGTAGCAATGTTATGTGTTAGTCCTAGTATACACCTGGGGTTGCTGTTGTGCAACCTCGTGCATAGCAGGTGTTGTGTATATCTGGGCTGTTCGTTACTTGGATGAACATCCAGATTTCACCTCGGCACATTTGCATCCGAACCGTTCATTGCCATGCGTGCAAGAAAAAATCTAAGTCATCTATCAAAGTAACGAACGGCTCAAATATGCATACCCCAGATCCCTAGTATACTGTATTAATCAAAAGAGTCCAAACCCTGCCTCTCTATGCTCGAATGAATCACCAAAGAGCAGAAAAGCTGTAACGGCTACCAACAAAGTGGTCTTGTTCGTTTCTAGGCAAAGAGTAACTTTTCCCAATCCAACTTCTTAACTTCTTACTCTTGGACTGGTAATAGAGAGAGAGAGCAGATGATTCCTCAGCCGTTCGATCATCTGACAAAACTTCCACGCGATTGATGAACCCACCACCACCCTCTCTCTCTTAAATACCCCACTCCATTTCCCCTACCCATTCTCTAATTCTCTTACTGTATTTCTTGGCTCTACTTTCTTTCACGCCCCTCCTCTCCGTTAAATCTCGTGGGTTAAAGTTGGGAGGGACTGCAGTGGGAAAGATCTATACATGGCATTGCTTGCTTTTCTGCTTTTAGCAATCTCTCTTGTATCTGCTGATGAAAGTGAGTGCCCTCTCTCCCCCTCTTGTTTTCTCCTCTAATGTTGCTTTGTTTTCTTGTTTTTGCGAGTTTTATGAGGTGGGTTTTGCTTATAAAGTAGTGAAGAGCTGTGATTTGAGACATTTACCAAAGATAAACGATATCTTTAGCTGATCTTGGAAAGAAATAAGCAATCTTGTTCATTTTGTTCTGGTGCTTAAGCTGATCAGTATGCATTGCAAAGACCCTTCTAAGAAAATAGAGTACTTCTAAGTGTTTCTATTTGTGGACATAAAACTACGCATATACTTTTAAGATGGGCACTTCACTTTCCTATTGTTTATTACTGGTGTGGGACTGGGCGAATGCGTGTTTTATGCTTGTCCATTTGACTATTATACTCTTTTTGACTTGAGAATAATATTTATAGGCAGAAGAAGGGGCTTTTGTAGAAATCTGTCCTCATTCTCTTTCATCTATCTGAAGTGTAGTAGCTTATCAAGGTTGAGATGCGGTTGTATTAGAAAAATGATACTCCTACTTTTGTTGTTACTCTAGTCTCAGTGTTTTAAATGGCGCACCGAGGCGCCTGTGAAGTGAAGTCCCACATCTCCTGGGTACTAGAGCAATATGAAATATATAAGCGCGAGGGTACCCTCACTTCTTGAGCTAGCTTTTGGGGTTGAGTTCTACCAAGACCGCGTAACAATGGTCCCCTGGAGCTTAAACTGACATTTATCGGTGTGAACATAGGAACGAACCATGGCATGTGGCACGTCTGAGAGGCGATAGGCACACCTACGTTCCTATGTTCATACCGATAAATGTCTGAGATGTCCATTACTCTAATCTCAAGATTAGATGAGCAGTTACAAGAAATTAGTATCCATTTTTTCACATACAGACACATTTGCTGAGTCCAGATTTATTTTTCTCTTCATTGCCTAGATTTGGTGATGGATGCAAAAAGGTAGGAGGATAATCTGGCCAGCTCATTTGGTCCTACCCTAAATGTTCTTGGTTTTGATAAAAGTAAAGGAGTTTAAAGGTATTAAGCAGAGTTTAAGTGTTGGGACCACATGGTGAAGACATGGTAACACACCATGCTGCATTGTGTCTAGGAGACTTTGATGCATGAATCAATAAAGAGCCAAACTCCCGGGAAGGTATGTGGAGTAGCCTATCTGCATTGTCGATTTAGTTCAGAAAAAAAGAATAAAGTGCCCAACGTTTGGGTAGGCCCAGTCATTTGATCCTGAATACTACTTCACTGGAAGTTGAAATAAGAAGGATGAAAACCTAAATCTTTGCTTCCATTTGCAGTCTTTTAGACGGAAGTTTTAGAAATTTGCAGAAACTTACAACAAATTTAAATTCTTCTTGCAGATGCATTTATCGGTGTGAACATTGGAACAGACCTCACAGACATGCCACATCCAACACAAGTAGTAGCTCTCCTCAAAGCCCAGCAAATCCGCCACGTCCGCCTCTATAATGCTGACCGCGGCATGCTTCTCGCCCTTGCTAACACTGGCATTAAAGTCGCCATCACGATCCCCAACGAACAGCTCCTAGGAATAGGCCAATCAAACACCACCGCTGCCAACTGGGTATCCCAAAATGTCGTAGCACATTACCCAGACACCAATATCACCACCATTTGTGTCGGTTCTGAGGTCCTAACCACCCTCCCAAATGCTGCACGTATTTTAGTCAGCGCCCTCAAATTTGTCCAGTCAGCTCTAGTGGCTTCCAATTTGGATAGTCAAATCAAGGTTTCAACGCCCCTTTCATCCTCCATCATCCTTGACTCATTCCCACCGTCACAAGCCTTCTTTAACCGTTCTCTGAATCCTGTCATAGTCCCCATGCTCAGTTTCTTGCAATCAACGGGCTCCTTTCTCATGCTAAATATTTATCCGTATTATGATTACATGCAATCTAATGGTGTTATTCCCTTAGATTATGCGCTTTTTCGGCCACTTGCTTCAAACAAAGAAGCGGTTGATTCCAATACACTCATCCACTACACGAATGTCTTTGATGCTATGGTTGATGCGGCTTACTTTGCAATGGCTTACCTCAATTTCACTAACATTCCGGTCATAGTGAGTGAGTCCGGCTGGCCATCTAAAGGTGATTCTAGTGAACCAGATGCCACTTTAGACAATGCCAACACTTACAACAGCAATTTAATAAAACACGTGTTGAACCAAACAGGGACCCCAAAGCACCCTGGAATTTCTGTTAGTACTTACATATATGAGCTTTATAACGAGGATAACAAACCAGGGCCTTTGTCTGAGCAAAACTGGGGATTGTTTGATGCAAATGGGGAGCCCATTTACATTTTGCACCTTACCGGGTCAGGGCCGGTATTGGCAAATGATACTACGAACCAAACTTTTTGCACTGCAAAGGATGGTGCTGATGCGAAAATGCTGCAGGCGGCTTTGGATTGGGCTTGTGGGCCTGGGAAGGTGGAATGTTCGCCTATTTTGCAGGGCCAACCGTGCTACGAACCTGATACTGTGGCTGCACACGCAACTTATGCTTTTGACACTTATTATCATCAAATGGGGAAGGCTCCTGGGACTTGTGATTTTAATGGGGTGGCTGCAATTACTACCTCAAATCCAAGTAAGATCAGGATGACATATTCAGCAAAATTCTCAGCTTTCTTTTGTTTGTGCTCTTTTCCTTTGACATTTGCACGGGGAATGACTTATATGAATTTTTTTTCTTCTGTTATTACAATAATGCAGGTCATGATAATTGTCTATTTTCCGGAAGGTAATATTCCTTTCTTTTGCTGAACAATCCTTTTCTAGTGACTGAATGGATTTGGATCTTCTTTCTATTTCATAAACGGAATTTATCTCTCCCTCTTGTCACGAAGTGGTGCAACTTACTTCAAAATACCAAAGGGAAAACAACTTTTTTGGGCGACCTAGTGTCTAAAAGCCAAAACAATTGACTTTTAGTTTATTTAGAAAGAAAACCGATTCTGGAACCTCTTCACGAATCAACAGTCTATAAATATATCGCGTCTACATGCGTTTTTTTACTTTCCGGAATAGTTTTTAGTTTGAAATAAGGAGTTCTGGTGTTCCTTTCTCAAGCCATTAATCGTGAAATGGAGAGGATTGAAATCCAATTTGACAAGTTACCTGCTTTATTCATATTACCATTTTCTCTTGTTGCAAATAATATACTACCAACATGTAGAAGGAAAATAATTTGTAGCTACTAAATGAAAATTACTCACATTTCTTGCCCTCTTGTCAATGCAGTAGTGTCAGGAATGGAACCTTCCTAAACAGCACCGCCCCGGCATTGAATTCTACCAGCTCAGGTTCTCCTTCCCTCCACTTCCATGGCTGTGGTTCAACATGTGCAGTCATTCTAGTTGGACTTCTATCATGGTTTGCGGTTTTCCTATGATTTGTATGTTAAATGGATTGTTTGCCAGTAGAGAATTTTAGGTAGATGGCAGTTTTTATTCATTATCTGCCCTTGGAGAACTTTGTCTGATTAATTATTCATGCCAGTTTTTATCCTTGTCCCCTTGGAACTATCAATTCCAGTTTTTGCTTCCCCACCAAGAAAAGAAGGTGGGAGGGGGGGTTTTTACATAGTGATCTTTTCGGTAGCAAACTGGTGATTTTGGGAAGCTGTATGTCCTATTAGTTTTGTACAAAACAAGTAGTTGAAGGGCTCGGATATGATGTGTTTTGACGGATTAATTCTTCTTTTAAGGTTGATTTAGGATTCCTTCAGTTCCGATTTATTGTTGATTATCGGAGAATGCTCTTTATCCATCCAATTTGGTTACATAACTGTCTCTCTTAAGCAGCTACGTGATATAGTGCAAAGGAAAGCTTCATGTGAAAATGATCCTTGATCTGCATTTGTTGAACAGGCTTGTGAATTACTGAAATCTTAGAACTATACAGAGCAGTTGTTACTGTATAAGGTGGTCAATTGAGGATTTTTCTTGCCTTTGCAAGGGCTACAGAACCCCAAAAAGACAAATTATGACTGAATAATTTGGGCTTGGCTTTGAAGTTGTGTGTACATTTTTGTTGGAAAACAAACACCGGTAAGTGGCAGAAATAACCAGGATTTCACTGGTACAGCTGAAGCAGCCTGGGTCGGCTAGATATTTTGGCCGGAATGGTACTTGGGCACGGCTGTTCCTTCTCTTTTTTGCCGAAACAGTAGGTTCCGGCCGATTCCGGCAAGTACAGACCAGATTGACAACAATGTCTCTGCCTTTTTACCAATTAGGCCAAGGGAAAACAACTAGACATTGTGTTCATGGAGAATCTGAGCTAAACAATACTGAATTCAGATCCGGTAAACAGGTACAAAAAGATTGACAGACGAAGGGGAAATTGATTCCTATAATACCAGTGATCGAACGCTTAGGATGTATTATCCGGCTATCCGCTACCGAAATGTGAGGTAGACAGATGGTATATATATATAAGAACGGAAATGTTCACATCCACACCCTCTCGGAAATAAGAAAAACATGACATTTTTTGTGTTGCAATTTTTTTTTTGGAAAATCCGATCCGTCCAATGTGTTCAGAAGGTGTTTTCAAGGGTACACGCGGAAAATCTTCAAAAAAAAATACCGGGAAGGGCTTGATCCATGCAGTTTTCGCAAAAAATGTATATATACATTTTTTGCGAAAACTGCTTGGATCAAGCCCTTCCCGGTATTTTATTTTTTTGAAGATTTTCCGTCAGGATTCTTGAAAACACCTTCTGAACACATTGGACGGATCGGATCGTCAAAAACTTTTTTGGATAAAAAGTCCGGATGTGATCCTTTCCCTATATAAGAAAGCGTCCATTGGCTACTATTAACTTGACTTGTAATTTATAAACCACGTGTTTAGATTAAGAGTTGATAGGTCACTGAGTGCGAGTCATTAAAGGGAACCATAGAAACATATAAAATTAATGACATATATATATAAATTGACTTGGATATATTTTTCAAATAAATTATGAACGTATATACTCCTATCTTCACATATTGGGCTTTAGTCTAGACAATCAAAATTCCACACTTTCCTCTTAAATAGTCTGTTGGGTTGGGAATTGGGATCGAGCCCGCAGCCCGCTACAAATTCACAATATTGACCCGTTGTGCAAACCATGGGGCCCTTTATCCCATCTAGTTTTATGTACAAGTGGTGGATAGTGGATACGTATTTGAGAAAAACGTGGGTGCCCGTTGTGTATGGCCACATGGTGTCTAATTGCGCGTCTTGGCAGTCTATCACTTTTGGATAGCCAAGCTGCGCAGTCAGACAACACGTGACCATACCTGATCGACACCCAATTTTTTCTCTATTTATTCAATCGTCGACACCCAATTTTTTCTATATTTATTCAATGGTAATTGGGTACTTAATTTGGACTAACGAGACAATTCAAATTTAGATCATCAATTGCAAGTGGAGTGGAGTGCAGCTGGTGCCTCCCTTATACTCCCACGCACATAGGCATGGTTCGATTCTCGTAAGCACCCATCCCCCTCCCCAAATCCCCTAGTACAGAGTAGATTAGGATTAATGAATGACAAAAAAAAAAAAATCATCAATTGATTTAGTTAATAACTGTTGGAAGGCCGAGATGTGCGGTCAGATAATACGTGGTCATACCCGACTGGCATCTAAATTTTTTCCTATTTATTCAATCGAAATTGGATACTTAATCTGGACTAAACGGGACAATTAAAATTCCCATTGTCAATTGATGCAGTTAGTAACCCTGATTTAGGGGGTGTTCTACTAACAAAAAATAATTTTTTTTCAAAAATCAAGACATGTCATTCTCTCATAATACATCATATAAAATACTAGGGGTGTACATGGTCCGGTTTGGACCGATTTTGTAGAAATTCGGGAACCGAACCATATCTAACGGTTCCAAAGAATTAAGAACCATAACCTGACCGTTACACATATAGAACCAAACCACACCAAACCATTAGACTGGTCCGGTTTGGTTCGGTTTCTGGTTCTAAACCACATTAGCATTCAAAAATTGCCAAAAAAAAATTTGTCCACAAATTATTTGCAAATCCTTCGTAAAACTACTACCATTATACCAACCCACAAATAGATTAAGGAGTCCATCAAGAATTAAAGTAACTATTAAAATATCATTATTGATATAGATGACAGATGTAATATTAAAACTTAAAATTAACAAAATTATTAAGTATGCGTGGGTATATAGGAGTGTATATATTATATTATATAACGGACCGGTTCGGTTCAAACCACGGTTCCTAATTTTGAAACCAAAGACCAAACCAAAATATACGGTTCTCATTTTTTTAGAACCAGAACCAATCTATTAAACCATAGAACCAATCCAAATAGACCGGTTTGGTTTGGTCGCTCCGGGTTCACGATTTTTTCGGTTTTCTTATACACCCCTATAAAAGATTGTAAAAAAATAACTTATTCTAAAAACTACCTTACCTGGCCTCCTTTGGGTAAAAAACTTAAACCGGATTATTGGTTTTTTGGGGTACAAAAAACCAGAGTGCTTTGGGTAAAAATCGTAGGCATCCTTTGGGTAAAAAACCAGTTTTTGGTTTTTTAAAAAACTAGTTTTGTCCTTATTTAAAATTTTTTTTCGTTCGTTAGTTTTGCGTCAAGATTTTGTGGTTTCTGGATTCGTCTCGTCGAGAGGAATTCAGAAACCACAAAATCTTGACGCAAAACTAACGAATGCAAAAAAAAATTGAATAAAGACAAAACTGATTTTTTAAAAAACCAAAAACTGGTTTTTTACCCAAAGGATTAATCCAATAATCCATATTATTGCTGCCACGTGTCATGTGCAGAACAAAAAACCAATAATCCGGTTTTTTGGATTATTTGAGGAAAAACCAAAAAACCAATAATCCGGTTTATCAGCCGAACCCCATTCAACCGTGCACTCGTGCAGTAATCCGAACCCTATTCAGCCCAACCCTAACTTCCGCAGTATATAAACAAGTCGTTATCGTCATCCTAGTTACGCCTCCTCAAAACATCAACCAAGCTCTCTACTTGTCACTCCTTTTCTACTCCTAAACCCTATTTTTGTGTAATTCTCTTTTAGTTTCGTGTTTAATTCTCTTTTAGTTTCGCGTATACGATTCAGCATCTTTCTATGATTTTTCTTTTGTTAAATCAAATAGCAAAACGAAATACGAACAGATGCGAAATCAAATCGAAAAAACACTGGGAACTTCTGGACATGCAGATTCCAATTCCCCTGGATTCCTGCATTTTCTCGTAAGCTCTACACTCTACCCATTTGTAATTACTCATTCACTTGTTCTTGATCTACGTTTCATGTTTATGTATCCAAAAACCTTTATATATATATATAGTGGTGATTTAGTTGGGTGTGCTCGATGATGATTGATTTGCTTTAACCACACCGAAGAGAGGGTTGAAGGGATTGAGTTTTAGCCCTCTTGGATTTAATCCAAAAAGGAGGGGCTTATACTTCCACTTGTGGAGTGCTGGATGGTGCTTGATGACTTTTCTCTCTAACAGTGTGAGAGATCTCCATCTCTCTATCTTTTAGAGAGAAGATGAAGGCATTGTTTAGCACTTTACAAGTAGGGTTTCCTTCCTTTTTGGCTTAAATCTTTGAGAGGGTTGGCTCTTCCCCCAGCTTTCTTATGTGGAAAACTTTGGCCTTTGACTGAGAGCACCATACCCTTTGTTTGGATCTATGTTTTGTAGTGTCATATTTGATTTGGGGATAATTATTTTCGACATGTTTCGTGTTTGGATTTGATTCTGGAAAACATTATTTTCAATTAGAAGTGATTTTCATACTTCAGTTTTGTTCAAACACTGTAATTTTTTTTTGTATTTATGGGATATAGTTATCAATAACTGGTTTTATCACAGTCCACAAGTGATGAGTGGGAGTTAATCATCTAACTAATGTTTGATATGGACAAGGAAGTATTGAGTGAATATCTCTTTCAAAGTCTGAAACAGTGGCGAAAAGAAGTTTTTAATTGTGGAGTTCATCTTCTTGCTTTTACAATATTCAAAAGGAATTTGAAAGTTAGATCCTTGTGCTTTTACTTTATCGAGAGTCATAGTTCCTTTGATCATAGATGGCATTTGAAAATCTAGGCACACATTTGTGTGCAGGTATCTATCCCCGTTGGTAGTAAGTCTATAAGGATTATAGTTGGTTTAGGAATTAGGACTATAGTTTTGGACAACTATTTCTAAGTGTCAATGAATTTGTAGAGCTAAGAAGAGTGAGGAATCATTTGATGAACAAAATGGAAGGATTACCAAAATAATTAGGTTGCAAAGCATCATATTAAATTAATGAATTTTAACCAAAGACATATTGGAGATGATCTAATTTCACCTTGAGAATTATATAGAGCCTTTTAAGCTAAAATGGAGGTTGTAATACTTCTACTTCAGTGCTTGGTGCCTGGTGGTGTTTGGTAACTCTTCTTTCTATGAGTATAGAAGATATGCATATCTCTTTGTCGTAGAAAGAAGTTGCATTGTTTGGCACCTCACTAGTAGAGTTCCTTGCAAAATTTGGCTTAAATATTTGAGAGGGTCTTCTTCTCAATGCTCTCATGTTGAAAGCTTTGGCCTTTTTTTTTGATTTTTTTTATCATGGCCTTTTTATCACAGTTAGAGTTATTTTTGGTTTTAGTTTTTTTGCAGAAGTTGTAGAGGACTTCGTGAGCTTCAACTTAGGAACTTGAATTATCTAAAAATATTGGCTTTGTTCGGATGGCTTCTCACCCATTTTGGAAAAAAGTTTTGTGGGGTCTACCCAAAATCACATCTGTACGTAATAAACCCAATCACATCTGTACGTAATACGAATACATAAATAACCCAATCACATCTGCAGTGGACCCCAGATCTCACCAATCCGCGTCAAACAAAGCAGCCAATCACGTTTTGGGGTGAGGGGGCCAGTGGGGCCTAGGTCTGTGAGTATTTTGAATTTTAAAATAAACAAGTTTAGGTCAAGTCTGCACAATGTCAGACAATGGGTAGGGTAGACCCCACAACTTTTTTGGAAAATGGCTGAGAAGCCATCCGAACAAAGCCATTGTGTTTGACCAAATTATTCCTATTCAGAGTTTCAGTCCGAATTTGTAGTCTCTGCCGCCATTGGAGTACCACCAAAAGGTCAACCAGTTTTGCATCTGATCTGTTAATCTGGTTGCAACTGCCTAGATGGCAAACTATGATTAAACATCAAATTGGGTTTGGTAGAACATATCAGCAACTTGGCGCAAAGGACACTGATGGATCAGATGTGGCGGCACAGAACTCTGTTGGTGTCGTTTTGGGGCTGGGTGTTTTCGGCAAAGGAATAACGACGACAATGGAAGTTTCGGCGTGGTCATCTATTGTATTGGGGTTGTTTTCATGGTGGTGCCTGGTGGCGGTGACAATTATAAAGTTGGACAGGAAATTTGGACTGTGATATCTTGGTTAAGACAATATTTTTGGGTGATTTTTATGTTAGTACTGAAGTTCTTGAAGTTATCTACAATGTGAAGAAACCTAAACCTTGAAAATCAATCTATCTATGAGGTAATGCAATTTGCAGGGGGACTGAAATCTGCCTGAAAATGGAAATTAGGTGGGGATGTGGTTGCTTGTGGTGGGTAGAAGGATGATTTTCCTTATGGTTTGGTACGCCTCCTCTCTCTTTCAAAGAGGAGAAATGGAACGAAAGCTGTAGATGATGATGTACTATGCCCCTATGTCCTTCTCAGTTTGAGCTTTTAGTGTCAAAATTGGATAATGTGCAAACAAAATTAAGGGCAAAAAAGTGATGAACTAAAGTAGAACATCTTTAACCAGGAAAGACAATGTTAGTAAGAAATTTGTTGATGGAGAGAGAGATTCAGTAGTGCATTGACTGCGCTCTCGCTGTTCAATAATCAGTAGAGAAAATTACTAATTATTTGAAATATCGAACTGAAGTTGTTTTGCTTCTTGAAGTACTACAAAGCTGGAAGTGGAGATGTTTCGTCGCTTTGATGTAGTTCACAGCTATAGTGCAGCCCCGGACAGTATCCCCTCATCCCTTGTTATACATGGCTAAGGAACTACAGTGCAAATATTTGAAATATAGCTTGAGATTTAGTAGGAGAGTTGGCCCCCTACACTAAATAGTACTAGCAATATGGGGTATTATTTAAGCCATTTTTTCTTGTCAGTTACTTTACTTCCCGGGTGTTTTGTCTTCTGGAATTAGTGGAAAAGAATCTGAATGTGCAATTTGAGTACTTCACTTTTGAGATTTAGTAGGAAAGTATGTAGGTAAGACCACGTTCGGTTTAGGTTTTGAAAACCGGTTTTTACTTTCCTGTGGGGTCCTCACATGGCAGCAATCTATTTTCGCTCTCATCTACATTTTTAGAAACACTACTCTAGTGTATACCTCGTGCGAGATGAGTTTACGGACGTATTTTGCATAAGGTATCACTATGCACTAGAGTAGCATTTCTAGAAATGTAGATGAGAGAGAAAATGGCAAGCTGCCATGTGAGGCCCCACAGGGAAAAGTAAAAACGGGGTTTCAAAACCCAAACCAAACGTGGTCTCTTGTGTTATTGGAAGTGAAGAATGGGTGACAATGAATCGGTTAGAGATTTTTTCTGGGAATGAATGAAAGAGCGGTGTTGAAAGTAAGTGTTATTTGCTGATGTTTTCCTCTATGGCCTCACTGATTCGTGTTATTGATTCATTGGATCAGTAGCAAGGATGTCATTGGTAGTGTGTGGCACAATAGTAAAGTTGGTTGTTTGGTTATATGTAGAGATCTGTAGGGTTTTGTATAAAAATGTTTGTCAACATTCATAGGAGTCCAATCACCTTCTCACAAGAGAGGCCATCAAACAGGCCCTTAAAGACTTGTGTGACTCTTTTCTTTTGGGGAGTATTGGATTTAGAACTTTCCAGGTAGTAGTGTCTAGGAATGAACCATTATTATGTGGGAAATGCACTCTTGGACTTTCTTGGATTGCAGTTCCACAAGGAAAACTATCATGCTAGCCTGCTAGGTATACGCTCAAGTTGCATACACACTTACACATGCACTCACATCGAATTTAAACTTTGATGTGAGTGTTTGTGCAAGTGTGTGTGAAACTTGTGCATATAAGTAGCATACTCTCTCCAAAAAGGAGTGAACCATTATAATGCCGGGAGCGATGCACCTTTGGTGCATTTTCTTGGATTATGTTTTGTGGACCACAATCCAGAAGGAAAACAATCATGCTAGGGACTCACACAAGTTGCACACATTTGCACATGCATTCATATTAAAGTTTGTGACTTTGATGTGAGTGTTTGTGTAAGTGTGTGTGCAACTTGTGGGTGGAAGTAGCATGGTTTCTCAAAGCAAGGTATTTGGACGTGTCCCAAGTGTTGTGGAGAATATTAAGCATTGTCTGGCAAATTGGATCTACAAGCATGTGGGACTGCCTTGGTACTTGGTTAGAAATTTTGCGACCCCATTGTTTTACGTATCTCGTGGCCTTGTCCTCTCCTCTGAGGAAATCATCCTAGGATATCAGTTTGATGTAGCAGATCTTTAGTCCAAACGACATTCATGGCTAGATTTGCAGCTTTCTGTATCGACCTTGGAAGATCTTGGAAGTGGATTTTTGGAACACTACCTAGTGCAAAAGCTGCCTTCTGGTTATGTATCTTGTTCTGTTCAAGGGGCTGTAAATACTCCTTGTTCCATTTTCGGATGTCAATATTTACTTTTGAACTTTGATGATTGTCTTTGATTGTAAATATTTTAGCGGGAGAATAGAATATATGTATCGTTGGGTTGCTGTATTTTGAATCAGATATGCTAAAATTATTCTGGAAACTGTATCTTTCAATCTGTCCATCTTAGTTAACTTACTAGTTGCCCATAGGCCACTGCAGAAGACTTCGTAGTTTATTCTCCGAAATAAATAGTTGATTGCAGAAGACTTCCATGGCTGAAGCTATGCGTTTCTGTTCGTATGTTCCAGCAATGAAAAACATTGCGATAAACATTGTAGCACTCTCGACGTCCTTTAACTCGGTTGGACGACACTGCCTGAGGTCGTAGAGTTAAGATTGTGAGTTTGGAAAACCATAGCACCCCGGTGTACTTTGTTAAAGCAGTTAAACGCAAAGAACATTCGTCACTTGTTGCAGTTGATGGTCGTTCTCTTTTTGGCCAACGACGTTTTTCTGATGATGTTTTAGTTTCGGCGTGAGTGGGAAAGGAACAAGTTTGGAAACTTCCAACGAATGAATCAAGAATAAAAGAGCCATCTCAGTTGAACAAAGAATTTGAAACGTTTGGCCCCATAGACATTTCAGGCGTTCATTATTCTGTAAACCTTAAGACCAAGCCATTCCGCTACCATGAAGGAGTCAAACTAGAATTAAACAATTGAAAAGAAGAACAAGAAATTTAAACAGGATAATGCAGCGAATTGCCGAATTTCCTTCGGGTTTGACAGCAGCGTGAAGTTTATGATTCCACTTCTATGAACAAGTGGTTGACCTCCGTATTAATTTAACAAACACTAATATACTATATTGTTTGGTAAAAAACAAACCCGCCTATTTATAAAGAATTTAGTTGCCCACCGGACTCGGTTGAATTTTGATCGAGTCAAACACGAGCTTGAGTAACTTGATTTATTATGCATTATAAGTCGAACGAGTCAAGTTCTATTTTTAAAATTTATTTTAAGGCTAAAGAACAATAAAAAGTGTTCAAGTAGTTTTGACAACTATTCTAATTTAGGGGATAAGGAAGACGGTTAATAAGAGTTGAACTCCCAACCAAGCGGACGACGGAGTGCTCCCTTCTAGTATGTTTTGTTCAAAAGCTGTTTGCAATTCCGTTTGTTATGGGCTCCGCTTGTCAATAAACGAATCGAATTTGAGCTTGAGTTTTAAACTCTAAACGAGCCGTGTTCAAGTTAGTTGTAACTTGGCTCGTGTAATAAATGAATCGAACTCGAACATTCAAACAACAAATGAGCCAAGCTTGAGCTTGATTACTTGGCCTCGAGGCGAGCTTGAGATCGAAGACATCAAAGCTCGGCTCAGCTCATGTGCAGCCATAAGCGTGTTTAATGACTTCTTGTTATAACGGGTGAATTTTTTAATTTTTTTTAGAATCTTGCCTACCAAGGTTAGATTAATTTATTGGGTTTTTCTATTGTCAGCCCACTGGGCTGACAATAAGACAACAAAAAAACAAAAAAAACACATACTCCAATGTACTTTTTTTACTTTCTCATACATTTTTACACATTCCTATACATTTTTCACACATTCTCATACACTTTTTAAGCTTTATAATCAGCCCATTGAGTGGATTTTAGAATTTTCCTTATTGAAAATTCCAACATTCAAAATTCCCACCTTGGCTTAAATACTGTGAATATTCCAGCAGCTCCCAAGTCTCTCTCTCTCTCTCTCTCTGCCACTGCCACCTCCCGCACACCGCATCGCCACCACCCACCACCGTCTTCCCAACGCGATATTATTTCGCCAGCATAAGTAACACTCTCACAATTCATTACTCCATACACGCATGCGTACATATACCCCTGTTACAAATTGCTACAGCAAATGACCTCCCTTTCCTCCTCTCTCTCCAGACCCCTCTCTCTCTAACACTAAAATCCTCCAAGTTCCAACAGCTACAAAACCACATGTCAGTGTCGTGTGGCGTAGAGTGCGTGGTGGTACTAGGTTGCCTGCGGTGGGCGTGGAAGCGGTGCACCTACGTCGGCTCATACGACAGCGACTCGTGGCAGCCCGCCACCGCCGACGAGTTCGAACCTATCCCCCGTATTTGCCGCATAATCCTCGCCGTCTACGAAGAGGACCTGCGAAATCCCCAGTTTGCCCCCAAAGGCGGGTACAAGCTTAATCCTGACTGGGTCGTCAAGCGCGTGACGTACGAGCAGACTCAGGGGAACGCGCCGCCGTATTTGATTTACGTTGATCACGACCACCGTGAGATCGTAGTTGCTATACGTGGGCTTAATTTGGTGAAAGAGAGCGATTATAAGCTCTTGCTTGACAACCGATTAGGTAATAAAAATAATCCTTTTCCGTTTTTTTTTAAATGAGAATTTATTGTAGAATTAAGCTTTGGGCTAATTACGGCTCAATACTATTTTCAGAATTCATTTCCTGCGAAAGAACATTTTTTTTTTTTTTTGTGTGGAGTCTTTCATAGCAAAAATATTACGCGCAATGATGTTTACACCGAGCCATACACAGAAAGTGGGTAATGTGAAAACATGACGTCGTGTTTATCAAACATGTTTTTAAAAAAGCATTCACATTCTGCGTATGGTTCCGTGAAAGAAAGAAATTGACAAATTTTCCTCTTCAGCTGTAGTGAGAACAGAATATTTTTCTATGGATAAAAAAGAACATTTGAGAGAGAATTTCCGAAAGTTGGACGGAGTCGTAACTAGGATTGAGACTGATTATTCAACGTTCCTATATTTGTGTGGTGTAGAGGCCCTGCTCCAATGTGTCTAGGAGCACTTGAGCAGTGGCGGACACAAGATTTTTTCATAATGAGAGCTTAACCAGTGTATTTCACCGGTGATAACAAAAATTTAATTTTGTATTGGTGTATTTCAACGGTGATAACAAAAATTACATTTTGTATTTTTATATTGCTACTCGATAGATCTTCGTTTTTGTATATGTAAGTAACCATAGTTTTATTTAACACAAGCGACCAAAAAATTGTTGTTACACGTATATATTTATTGCAAGAAATTTTTTTCCATCGAAAGGATTTATAGGGGCCAATCTTGTAGAACTTTTTTAAATTAATTGAAAAAACTAATACAATTAAAGATAATATTTTGAGTAGTGCAGGGACCTGGGGCCCTCCCGGCACCCCCTTCCATCTGCCCTTGCCTTGGAGTAGGGCTGCAAACAAACAACTTGAGGCTCGGCTTGGTTCGACTTATTTAGTGATTGAGCTCAGCTCGAGCTGGAATCTTAAGGTCATTTAGTTAAGGAGCCGAGATCGAGCTTTGAATTCGGCTTGGCTCTTTTTGCACCCCTACCCTAGAGCATCTTCAACCCACGTTTAAAAAAGTAATACTTTCATAAAACGGGACACGTTGTTCCGCGCTGACGTCACCACTTTATTTGTGTTCGGCCTTGTGCGTGCCGAGGTAGGACGGAGGCCGAGCTGGCAGTGCTGAGTGGGTGGCCAACTGGTCTCGTGTCTCGTCTCCGACACAGGCAGCCGAACAATCCAATGACATCACGTCAGCGTACCACATCATATCACTACTTTATAAAATCCTTTTCTTGTATTGGACTGCGCTACCGTCTTGCTTCAAACATTTAGTCTGGAACTCTTCTCTTAGTTCTCTACGTAAGAGGATGAGAGTTGATCCTATAGAATATTAACACGAATGTACGTGAGGATCCCTAACTTTGGAGGATGGAGATTTTGATCTTCAAATGCCTATTACTTTCAGTTGATAGTACATGGTTTTTTCCTTTTTAAAATTTGTGAAAAGATACTACTAATCTTTACTTTCAAAAGACAACAATATCGAATGTGCTTATAGCGAAAATTTTAATCATGAAAAATCAAGTATTGGAGGAAAATTGGTTTTTGACTAATGAATCTTGAAAAGGAGTGTAAATCTTGGAGTAAAGTGGGAAACGTGTAATTTTTGGATAGGAATGAGTGAGGTTTTTGAATATTAAAGAAAGAAATAGAGGAGTGTGGATTCAGTGTTTGGATGAGAAATGATATTTGAGCTTCTATCTAACCTTTGTTGGGTATTGATCTTAAGGTTTGGGAGAGTTTCAACTTGTATATTAGGTCATAATTCATTTCATACCATGTAGGTGAAAAACATGTATGTTTAAGTTGTAATCTGTTCCTGTGGAATTTCAGGTATACAGATGTTTGACAGTGGATATGTTCACCGTGGGCTACTGAGGTCGGCGATTTGGATTTTGAATGAGGAATCTGAGACTCTCCGGCGACTCTGGGTTGAAACTGGGTCGTCGTATGATATGGTTTTTGTGGGCCACTCATTGGGTGCCGGTGTTGCAGCGTTGTTGACGGTGATCGTGGTGAATCACCGCGACGTGCTCGGCGGAATTCCAAGACATAAAAATGGTGTTATGCTGTGGCCCCAGCACGGTGTATGTCGCTCAATTTGACAATGAAACTGATTCTTATATCTTGCATGGCTCTTCTATACGTGTCTAATCGATACTTTTAGCGGCTGCTTTCTCAGTTAAGTCATCACTATCTTTCCCAACAACACAGGGTCCAAGGATTGCCAAAACCGTATGAGATCGCCTGCCCATAAGTTTAAAGAATCATGCAGTCTTAGTTTTCCATGTTAATGTCTATCAAACCTGCATATCATGCATTTAAATCTTATGTAGTTTCTCCAATGGACTGAACTAACCACGTCACCTTGATTCTATATTTCCAGGATGATTTCTTACCAAGAACAGCAACCCCCTTGGAGGATATATTTAGATCGATCTTCTGGTGAGCCGTGCTCATTTGATATGGTCCCAATGGCTGTATGAAGCCTTCAAATCTTTTGTTTTACTTTATTGTTTTAACCAGGCCTTAATGCCTTGGACAGTTTGCCCTGCTTACTATTTGGGATTTGCTTGCGGGATACCTTCATACCAGAAGGTAGGAAGCTTAGCGATCCTAGAAGACTGTATGCACCCGGAAGAATGTATCATATTGTAGAGAGAAAATTTTGCAGGTAACAACTCTTCTGAACCATTGATAATTTTGTTTTAGTGCCCCGTTTAAGGATTATTCAGAGTTATCCAAGTTTGCTTGCCTTGCTTCTAGGTGTTTTATGTCCATATCAGGAAGCTATCTCAGAAAAATGCTGCACATTGCACTTGCGTTTTTCTCTGTACCGTTTTAAGTAGATATGCTATTGTGCTTTGTTGTGACCGAACAGAATTTTGCTCTTTTGACATGATTAACGATGCACTCAGATTTTCATGAACCTCATGGCTTGTGGTATGTTAAGCAATTCTTGATGGCGGTTCCTTCTTCCTGTAGTGCAGTTTAAATCAAGATAAAAAAAAAAAATCCTCTCCTGTCCATTACTTGAAAACTTGATTTTGTTTGCTGTGTAGTTTCCCATTATCTTCTAATGCAGGTTATTAAGACAAAACAGAAAATCCTATACTTCAGATAGATTTCCGGCATACTGTGTTAATTGTTAATTGTCGCGTATATATTCATCCTCTAGTAGTATATACTTAGAAGTCATAAGCTTGATTTGCTAGGAAAATAGTTGTGCTTGCTCTTAAACTGTGTCCTCGCTTGGTACACGCACAGATGTGGTAGATATCCTCCAGAGGTAAGAACTGCCATCCCAGTAGATGGAAGATTTGAACACATTGTCTTGTCGTGCAATGCTACATCAGATCATGCAATTATATGGATAGAAAGAGAAGCGGAGAAGGCGCTAGACGTAAGTGGGAAGCAATTTTTTTATCATTTTATTTTAACATTGTCTCATTTTCCCTACACATATTCATATACGTATTCGTATATATGAAGTGTGTGATGTGTCTTTCCGAGTATATTGGTATACCTACATCATGAAGTTTGTTCACGAAAAAGCAAAATTTTGAAACGGATATTTTTCTGGAAATTTTACCCCTCTAAACTCGTGCCTGTTTTGCAGATGTTGAGAGAGAACAATTCTGATACCATAACAACTGCTCCAAAAGTACAAAAGCTCGAGAGGTTGAATACGATACGGAAAGAACACAAGGATGCTTTGGAAAGAGCCATTAGTTTGAAGATACCTCACGCCATTACCGACTCTGAAGAGGAGCCCTTAAACTGGAAGGAAAAATCCTCAGAAGCAGCCGGTGGTGATGCCAATTCTTGCGAAAGTGGGAGGAAACCCAAGTCGCCATCCCGTGGTGGAAGAACCAACTGGGATACAGTGCTTGAGCTTTTCAAGAGAAATGAGTCTGGGTAACTGCTATTGAAGAAAGACACAAATACTCAACAATAAAAACCTTTTTTGAATGGTAAATTGTTCTTTTGTGAATATATATGACATAGAGGTTAGATGTACACAAGAGAGTTTTGTTTTCTGGGTGCAGTTTTTTGTATGGTGAAAAGCATAGGATGAATTGAGGTCAACCCTGCTGGGTGGTGGGTTCATTGCCCTTGGTTTTGTGTATTAAACAAACCACAGATGTTTTCAAAGATGTATTAATCTGTTTGTAGATTATGGGGTCCTTTGGGTAAAAAAACCAGTTTGGTTTTTTTGTTTGTCTTTATTCAATTTTTTTTTAAAATTTGTTAGTTTTACGTCGATTTTTTGTGGTTTCTTGGTTCGTCTCGACGAGAGAAATCTAAAAAGTATAAAATTATTAACTAAACTTAAAGTTTTGTGAATAAAGACAAAAAATAATCCAAAAAACCACATTTTTGGAGAGGGTGCGCAGGAAAACAGAACCCCTTTCCCCAAAACAAAGGTCTAAAGCCTTCGATGGAGAGGGTGCTCATTGTCCACTCACCTAAAAGATGGTTAAATATTTCGGATTTAATCAAAATGATCATAAATTGTCCTGGATACGAGTAAATATTTCATGGTTTTGGGTCATCGCCACGTGGTGTGTGAACACCCTTATCAACCACACATTATATTGAGTTTCACAGACCGTGTGGTGGGTAAGAGTGTTGAAATTTGTAGTGGATAAGGGTATTGAGATACCATGTGGCGGTACCTCAAGACCATGAAATAGTTATAGTCCACGTATATGTATATGTGAGTTTAATGGTGAGTTTTCCGTTTGCTAACATTCCAACTCCTAGTTGCTAGTAAAAGGAGTGTGTGAATAACAATTTAACTTGTAGTAACTTAGTTTTTTAGTTAATGAAAAATAAATTGGCTTTTACCGACTTACTACTTTTTAACACTTCTATAGAAAATTATTTTTAAAAATTTTAACACTTTTATATAAAAATGATCTTCTAACAATTGATGCTGATTCCTATAAAAAGAGAACCTAAATTAATTTATTCAAAATTCCCACCCTGGCCCTTAACAGAGAGCTAAATACTTTGAATGTGTGATAGTAGCATTTAATTCCAGCATCCCTTCAGTCTCTCTCTCTCTCTCTCTCTCTCTCTCTCTCTCCTATTACCACCTCCCGCACACTGCATCACCACCAGCCGCCACCGTCTTCCCCGCGCGATATCATTTCCCCAGCATAAGTAGAACACTCACAACTCACAGTTAATTACTCCATACACGCATGCGTACATATACCCCTGCCAACGTCAGTGTCGTGTGACGTAGAGTGCGTGGTGGTACTAGGTTGCCTACGGTGGGCGTGGAAGCGGTGCACCTACATCGGCTCATAAGACAGCGCCTCGTGGCCGCCTGCCACCGCCGACGATTTCGAACCTATCCCCCGTATTTGCCGCATAATCCTCGCCGTCTACGAAGAGGACCTGCGAAATCCCCAGTTTGCCCCCAAAGGCGGGTACAAGCTTAATCCTGACTGTGTCGTCAAGCACGTGACATACGAGCAGACTCAGGGGAACGCGCCGCCGTATTTGATTTACGTTGATCAAGACCACCGTGAGATTGTACAACCCCAAAGAGCGCAAAATGCGTGAGGCCAGGCCACGATTCGTTACAAGTTCTGACTTTTTCTTTTTCGGGAAGTGCAGGTAAGGTGTTTGATGTTAATCCACAGTGCCAAAGCCAACAATTATACGAGGATTGATATGGCTTTGATAATTACATCCACTCCACTGAATATTTAACATCTTTCTCTCTGGTTCTGTATCCATGAAGCAAGCATTGCTTCGCGTCATTCGATCTTCTTCTTCCAATTCAATCACCATCTCTTCCCAATTGCTGACAAAACCCAAATCCATTTACACCCTACAAGAACACCCGGATTCAATTGTGCAAACCATTTGCAATTCACTCCACAAAGGCCTAAACTGGGACTCGCTGAGCAAGAAATTCAGTTCAGTAGAGTTAACCAATTCGATAGTCGAAAAAGTACTACTACAACTGAAAGAACCAATAGATGCAAAACGGGCTCTGGGTTTCTTCCACTGGTCAGCTCAGCAAAAGCAATCCAAACATGAGGTTTCAACTTACTGTATTGCTATTCACTTACTAGTCAGGTCAAACCTCATCAGGGACGCTCGAACTCTGCTCGAATCAGTTGTGTCGAAGGGGGTTTCAGGTGATTCTTCGGGTTTCTCAGTTGTTGATTCACTTCTTAGTAGTTATAGAAGTACTGGGTCCGTTCCTTTGGTGTTTGATTTGTTGGTTCAAACTTATGCCAAGTTGAGGATGGTAGACATTGGGTTTGATGTTTGTCAGTATTTGGATGAACATGGGTTCTCTTTAAGTGTAATTAGTTACAATACATTGATTGAGGTGGTTCAGAAATCTGATCAGACAAATCTGGTTTGGAAGGTTTATGAGCATATGATCCAAAAACGAACATACCCAAATGAGGTAACAGTGAGAATCATGGTTAGTGCGCTGTGTAAGGAGGGGAAGTTGCAAGAATGTATTGATATGTTGGACAGAATTCATGGGAAGAGATGCTCTCCTTCCGTGATTGTTAACGCAAGTTTGGTTTTTAGGGTATTGGAAGAGGGAAGAGTCGATGAAGGAATGGTGTTGTTGAAGAGGATGTTGCAAAAGAACATGATTATTGACACCATTGCTTATTCTTTAATTATTTATGCTAGGGTTAAGCTTGGGAGTTTAGACTCTGCATGGGAGGTGTATGAGGAAATGCTGAAGAAAGGTTTTCGTGCAAATCCGTTTGTATGTACATTCTTCATAGCGGCATATTGTAAGGAGGGGAGGGTTGAAGACGCCATTCTCCTGTTGCAAGAAATGGAAAATGCGGGTTTGAAGCCATATAACGAGACTTTTGATCATCTCATCACGTGTTGCACTCGAGTTGGAAGATTGGAAGAGAGTGTAAAATTTTTTGAGTACTCACTGCGGTTGGGTTTTGTTCCTAGTTGTTTTGCTTTCAATGAAATGATTGGAAAGCTAGGTGAAACAGGGAGAGCAAACCAGGCAAATGAGATGTTAACCATTTTGTTGGATAAAGGGTTTCAAACTGATGAGACCACATATTCGCGGCTTATTTCTGGCTATGCAAAGCAAGGAAACATTCAGGAAGTTCTCAAGTTGTACTATGAAATGGAATACAAATCGCTCTCTCCTGGTTCATCGGTTTTTGAATCTTTGGTCAGTTGCCTTTGTCAGTGTGGGAATTTGGATGAGGCAGAAAGGTATCTGAAGGTGATGAAGGATCGTTCAATACCACCATCTTCATGTCTTTATGAGACAATTATTTCCAGCCACCGTATGAAGGGGAACAAAATAAGAGCTCATCAGCTTTCCAATGAAATGGTTGCAGAAGGATTGAAGCCTAATAGTCCTGCTTGCTGTATTGGTGCAAAGAACCTGTAAGGCTAGCATTTTAGTGGACTCTATCTCTCTCGCGCGGGGTAGCCGGTAGGAGATTTGAGGAAGGGGAAGTTTACAACTTGGTGGCAAGACTTGAGAATGGGAGCGATAAAAGAGCGATTCATGTGACTTTGTGCCGGCGCACATAAAACAATGCGGTAAAGTTTATAACTTTCGGGGAAAATCTGCTTGAAGGGAGCTTTGAATTTCACTTGGGTTTCTGGAGGATGCATAATCATAGTTATGTAACTATTTAAGTGGACGAGTGATGGTAGCTGGTATTGAGAAGTCAAAACTCAAGAAGGAATGAGGGACCAGAGGGGGCTCGCTGTGAGTGAGTTTGGCCTACACCGGCTTCTTGACTCGATTTGAGTCATTTACCTGTTGGGTTCATCATCTCGGGCATCAACAAGATTGATTGGACATCGATAGTTGCATGATTGGAAACATATCGGTCTTATAAAGTAGAACGGCTTAGTTAGTATGACTGTAAGAATAAACTGCCAATTCAACATATTGATTCTTTGCATAGCCATTTGTGATCCCTCTTTTGTTTCATAAATATTCACTTACATCAGAAAGAAAATATATTCATACACAATTAGTACACTTGGAGCTGAGCTCAACCTGCCTTAACCTGGCGCCTTATATGTGGACCTTTCATGTTAGGAATGACTACAAAAAAATTGGACAAAAAGTTCAAAATTAGAACGGCAAAATCGTCCCACAATATAGCTTTGAACTGTGTCTTGGCTCCATAGAATCACACTGTAAAGGATATCACCACCTTTGTGAGCTGCGGCAACAAAAGAACGAATTAGTAGTTTTAGATCTACATTCTTCAGAGTGCGAGGCTTTGATTCAAAATCTTAACCAGAACGGAGAAAACTTTGCTTACTTTCTCAACCCGTATCTTGTTTGTTTTAGAAACATGTCTTCCTATTCCATCTTTTCTCGAATCTCCTTTTAACAGATTTTTTTTTTAATGAAAAACCTTGGTAAGTCGAAGAAACTGAAGTAAAAGATGATCAATGTAGGACCTAATATATGTACACACGAATTTAGTTACACAAAAAATAGCATTTACGCGTTCTCTAGAGATAAATGAGTGCACTAAATCTACAACCAAACTTGACGTTCGATAATAGATAGGTTATCAATACACGATCTCATTTCCTAAAAGGCTTTTGGCCCAATTGGTGATCTAAGCATATGTGAGAGAGCCTTTGGTTCCATCTATTCGGGATGTATTGGTTTATCAATCCCTATAAACTGTACAGTGTCGACCTAGAACACTTTCCTCACAGTGCTTTGGGTATTAAAATCTTGAATTGAAGAAAACAAGAGAGGCAAAGGAGTTTTGATTCAATGCAGCTACCTGTATGGGGCCGAATCTGCCTCCAGAAGATTATCAGGATTGACAACTGCGACATTTGCAAGAGAAAAGTTGCACAACTGAGCCACACAGGAAATGCTTAGAAATGACATTGTGGACAGGTGCTCCATCGGAATCTGTGCAGTTCTGCACAATACCCATAACTTAAACCTATTTTGAGACCAAAACTGTCGATTTGAGGAAATCTAAGCGGTTTTTTGTGAGAGTTAATTTCTCTTCTGTTTCTGCTGCCTTTTCCCGAACCCCACGTACAACTTCCTCAGGGGCTTTCTCTACAAACTGCAGAAAGTAAAATAGAGTTTGTGAGAGGCGAAGTTAAGGTAAACAAGGGAAAGAAACCATAATTCATAACATTGCATGCAGGAGACGTTCATTTTCATGAACATAGAGGGTGTTATTTAACTTATTTGCTATGGAAGTGGGATTAATACCGCTTCAAGAGAGAGTGCAATTTCAAAACCAATTACAAAATCTAGTGACAGATCGTTTTTAGTGCAACTATGAAGCGTTTCGACAACCACGTTAGAGCATCTCTAGTGGACTACCTAAAAAATGTTTGCTAAAGTGTACACCTAAGCACATGTGGGGCCCTATTTTGTGTGCTAAGAACTTAGTTAGCTAGCTAATGAAGAATAAACTTTAGTGGACTACCTATATGTATATTTATTAACTTTAAGTCTTTCCTTTCTCTCTCCTCTCTCTCTCCAAGTTATTCTCTCTCTCCTCTTTCTCTCTCCTCCTACCCTTCTCTCTCTCTATCTCTCTCCTTAAGTCTCTCCCCAAATTTAGGTAGTGACTTGGGGCACTTTAAGGAGTGAGGGGTGACACCTAGGATTTTAGGGAGTCATTTTTTGTCCACTAGAGACCATTTTTTGAGTTTTTCTTAGCTAACTAGTTAGGGCACTTTAGAATACTCTTTTAGGTAGTCCACTAGAGATGCCCTTACGTCTCCATACCAAATCTTCGGAGTGTAAAATGACCCCTGTATCTGCACAGTTGGCACAGTTCGGACAGACCAATCAGCCAGTCTTTTTCCTAGTCAATTTTCCACAAAAGGCAAAAGGTCTGTGCCCTTTATGATACTGCAGATTTACCATTTTCAAAGTTCTGTAAAAGCAGGAAAGCGATTTTTCATGCACTTGAAAGAAAGAAACTATGTCGAAATAAATGTATTAAGACTTCATACATTAGAAGACTTCAAGCGAGCAACAAGCACATCATACTCCGCTTGCATCTTTGAAAGGCGCTTGGTGAGGCGTTCCACTTCGGATGAGACATCTACCATATCAGCAAGAGGAAGATATGCTTCTAGACCTTCACCGACGACAAGATGGACTGATTGATTTGCATCACCTGAAGCATTATTGCTGGGGTTACATGCATCACGTGGTAGTTATACATATACACATACACTTGAATCAATGGATGAAAGTAAAGTCCAAAAGCTAAAGGACACACGACAAAGTTTGATCAAGATACAAGTAATTGTACGAAAACTCACCTGGTGCAGATTCCACAAAATGGACATTCTGCAAATCTAGCCTGGAAAGAAGAGCTAAAACTTCCTTCTCATTCTGCAAGAAGCAATTTTCAGAATTGATATATTCAGATGTATGTTTCTTTCAATGGCCACACAAGTATCACATAACCAAGCACAAAGCTAACTGATTTTCAATTGAAATGCCAGCAAGCTGGTGAAGTCACTAGGAAGTAGCAAAATGACAGTTCCTTCCTCACAAAAGCTGGGAATACAACTCCCAATTTAATACATATATAACTAACGGACTAATGGTGCCAATGGGCATTCCCAACCCCATTGAAGAAACAACCCCATTGAAGAAGCGAGTATAGCTACCGGCCTACCACCTTCTTTCAACTACAACGCTTTCAACTCTTATCTCAAATTTACTAATCCAGCCAAACTCCTAGTGTTCCCACCTATCATATTCGGTCTCTGAGAGGCCAATGTATGCTTCTCCAACACCCAAATTCCTTCTACAACTCTTAACTTTTGAAATTCTTAAGTATCTAACTTCCACAAATCTCCCTCCTATTTCTTAGCCTGAATAAAGACCAGAATTACCTACTCGTTGAGTTCTCCACCACTCCCGGCAATCTCTTGGAACTGCCACATAAAGCCACGTATTAATGGAGGGGAGCCTCCCTCTTCTATTCCCCCACTTTCAACAAAAAACCACCTCGCACAAATGCTCCTCCTTATCCAAAACCAAAAACCTGTTGGCCCAAAATAGACACAGGCCACTGAAAGTTCAGAAACAGGATGTCCTTTCACCTGAGTACATTCGGAAACTCCATGGCCCTATTATCAGAAGCGCACCTCAAGAGCTCAACCTCCCTGAAGGGAATTGAAGACATTGCAATCTCTCACACTCGACCAAAGGGAAATTCCATCAAATGGCTGCCAACTCTTCCACGCGTCCATAATATACCCTCGAAGTACCGCCACCATTATCCTCCACATATTAGAATACACATGGACAAAATACCAACGGGAGTTGCTGCCAGTTCTGCACTCTGAATCCACATAACAAGCACCACCTGTTCTTCCCCTCTTGTCTCCTCTCCATCCATCCAAAAAACTAAAATAGATAATTAAAACAAATAGAAAACTCTTATTAATTCTTCTCTAGCAAGATTGTAACTCGTACTTTTCTTGTTCTGCCAGAGATTAACCAGTCTACCACAATAACTAGCAAGAAAAAGCAGATACTTACCCAAACATACTGTCTGACTTCAGAATTTGCAACTATAGATGCAGATATACGCCTTGCGGGTTCAACAGAATATTCGGCTCGAGCATTGCGAATTGCTCTTGTCTGAGTCTCAGAAAACAAAATAGTAAATGATTACCTAACTTCCTCAAAAGATGTTTCCACTGGGCAGCGTGCCAGTGAGGAGACTTCAGGGAAAAGTAAAAATACATTTTTCGCACTCACCAGAGCTTGTAAATTCTCAAAGCGTTTTACTGAGTTACCGTCCCTTGGAAGTGAAGTCTGTGGCCAACATGATACTATAAGCGCTTCTTTCCTATTTGGCAGTGCCTGTAGATGATAAAACACCTCATGAAATTACTGAAACATCCAAACAAGTGAAAAGAAAAAGATAAACCACACAACATCAAGGAAAGAAAGTACAACAAACAGAAGTATCTCAGAGATCTAAGTTAACCACAACTCTTAAGGGAGAGAGAGACAGTAAAATTCTCTTGGCAAAAACGGAAAATGATATGCTCTTCAAGAGCCGCATTGCGCCCCCCCCCCCCGGGCGCTCTCTCTCTCTCTGTGTGTCTGCAAATGACATGCAGGTTTTGCCCCTCCCTCTCTCTTCCTGTTTCCCTGAACTCCTTAACTCTTTGAAATGAAAAGGTTTGTCTAAATTATAGGAAGGAGTACCAAAAGGCAACCGTGTTAATAGAGCAGACATTTGTTGGTATTTCTGATTCCTCACTCTATAGTCTCAATAAGTTTGTCGTAAATAAGCCCAGACCACAAATGCATAACTTTCTAACAGCAGCATCCAATGCCTAGAAGGTAAGTCCACCCACAGGTGTAAAAATCATGAACAAACTTTTCACAAAAGAAACTTTTTCAAATGCCTGCAGGAGACCATGAATAAATATATGTCACAAATTCAAGTTGAATCCTATGCTCTACCGGACAAAGATAAACAGTCACTAATTTGCATCAAAGTGATGTATAGATGTGTACAAAGTCGGATAGTTGTTATTACTGTTGACTAGTCTTACTATCTTTACCGGCACATGCTAGAAGTTAAAACTACCGCTAAAATAACTTGCTAACTCTCAACTAGAATAAAATATAACTAGTTTTCTGTGCAGCTTGTAATCTTCACTGTGTTTATAATCAGACCATTTGTCAATTAATTCATACAAAGGGAACGATCCAAACTAAGCCTCGTGCCTCAATTGGGGTCAGCTCAGCTCCACGATCCTTTTTGGCCAATAACCAATGCCAAAAGCTATTGAGGCTTGCTACACGCAGATCGGTCCGTGGGGCTCACTTTGGGGTCCCACACAAACAATCCGAGCCATTCATTAATTTTAAAATATGTTTTCGAGTAGTCCCATGAAAAATCAACTCAATTGAATAACTCTAAGTGCTTGATCCAATCTTCCAATTTTTGATAATGGCAAACATTGAATCAAAAATTGGAATGTTGGATCAAGCACTTAGAATTATCCGATTGAGCTGATTTTTTGAAGGGAACCACTTGAAAACATATTATCAAATTAATAAATAGCTTGGATTGTTTGTATGGGACCTCGAAGTGGGCACACGGAGCAATCTAAGGGCGTAGACTTTCTGAAAGCTATTCATATCCATTTTTACCACACCACCCAATATAAATACAGCTCATGGTTTGCATAATACTTATAATCTATGATGGTACATACAAATCTACTTCCGACAGCGTTGTGGACTAAACAGGAAGAGCCAATAAATCTTAAAAGCCTACAGCTAGAGTCAACAAGTTTACCTGCCACAATTCTTCAGTTACAAATGGCATGAACGGATGCAGCATTATCAAAATATTTTCAAAAACGTACAGAAGAACTGCCTGTGCTATTGAAGCAACTGATTGACCTTCTGATTGGTACAGGCGAGCTTTACTGGCTTCAATATACCTAAGAAAAAAGGGGAAAATCTTAATCACCACAAGAAGAAAGAGATAATGGAAATGGATTGTGAATTGCATGTGCAAGGGGCCAAGAGGCACGGAGACACACACTGGACATTGACATAGACATGCCGACATGGAAATTTCATTGAATCAGGACTAGATCATATATACGTTATAACTAAATTACTGTTCAGTGAAGCTATCAAGACATAAAATGAACATACCAGTCAGCAAAATCACCCCAAAAGAAATCATATATTTCTCTTCCAACATCTCCAAAGAAGTACTTGTCATAACTTGTGGTTACTGTGTCAACAAGCATATGAAGCTTTGAGACCTGATTATTTGATAAACTAGTAAGCTAATTGCGGAGGAGGCATGGATTTGCATAGCATAGAATGTACTACAAGTATTTTTTTACCACCCAACGCTCTGGTAAAGGTAGCCTAAGCAGAGTTTCCTCGAGATCAAACTGCAAAAAGATTTAACTGTATCAACAAAAGCCTAGAGCAATGTATACCATATCTAGTCACGTGTGATGGGCAAGGGAATAGAGCCTCCCGAGTCAACTGGTAATATACAGGAAAGAATGCTGTACCCCATGTGCAAGTGATTTTCGCAATTAAATTGCAAACCTTACCGGTCTCATAAATACATAGAGAAACCTATGCAATCACGGGGCACGCAATGAATAACTTATGACATGCTGTAGTTCATTATTATATAGGAAAAGGCTCATCTTTATCTCCGTTGTCAACAAACAGTATTCCACACAAATGCTGATACCAAGTACTAGTAGTTCCATCATTCTTTACAGTACATAGCGCATGTGGCATTATCTCCAATGGCGTCACCAGAGTGGACCAAATCCCCTGAGACTACAAAGTCTATACCCTCTCACTCACTCACAAGCACACACATAGATATTATCTAGATATATCAAACATGCAGAGAGCCAGAGAGAGAGAGAGTAAGAGAGCGCTAAATGCAAGTCACACTTGATCTGAAAAAACCACTTAAAACCAATAGATGCCAAGCTTTAGGCGTTGGCGAAAAAGAGAGGAGGCTCACGACTTTCGGCTTTTAAGAACTTACCAAAAGGCAGAAGTAACTACTACAATTTTGAAAGGCGAAGGCTCACGAATTTCGGCTTTTAAGACCTTACCAAAAAGCAGTACTATCAAATACAATTTTGATGCCTTTGATGCCTTACCATTATAACAGGAAGATAATTTACACCTTAATATCCTAACCTTATTTGCACCTAACATAATTTTGGAATTTCCCAGAGAAAGAACGCACTTTATATGCCAACAAAGTTTCCCAAGCAGAATTGTCACTTTGACTTGGCAGATTCTGCAACACAAATTTGCCAGCGTTCCACAATTTGTTAGTGAATGCCTTGTTCGCTGTCAATCTCTCCATGGATAAGTTTAGATCCTGCAAGAAGTAAGTGGCATAGTTGATATTAGTTAGAAACCAGGCATGTGAACATACAGCAAGCCATGGACATGCAGCATTATTTGAGACGAAAGACAAACCTGACCAGCAGTTCCTAATGCAAGTGTGAATCGCAGAGCATCGGTGCCATACTCTTTGATTGTATCAATTGGATCTATGACATTTCCCAATGTTTTAGACATCTTCCGCCCCTGAGGAAAATTTGTCACATAACCAATTTAAACAGGTATGACTACAAAGAGAAAAAAGAGAAAAGAGCAAGTCAATGTCAAATCTGGATTGGTATCTGGTAGTTTAACACAAAATGAAGATTGAAAACAGACTAACATAAGAAAAAAAATGATATCTTTCTGCAGCTGACAATCATCAGTTAGTGTGAAACCAGATATCATTTCGAGTTGTGCTTACAAGCAGTTTCTAGTATGGAATGCCATGCTGCCACTTCTTTACCAATACATGAAGGTAAATGCATATTATAGCAGGGGAGATAATATGAAACGAAGCAGGGAAGATTCTGAAATCGAGGGAGAAGCTTGAAGTTACTCTTCTATGGGATTCTAAAAGACTTTTCATCAGCTTGAAAATGAAAAGTAGCAATGCCTTTTCATATTAACAGTAGAGTAACTTCGTAAAAAGGAAAGAAATGTAACGCGGGAAAGTATTAACAGTAACATGTAGAAGAAACGAATAGACAGCCTGAGGGACATCAAAAATCCAAAAGCTTAAAACAATCCAGCTGCCATTTAATATTCAAAATCTAAGCTGGTGAATGAATGAGCTAAAAAGTTTAACTCGTACTAATAGACTTCATAGCCCTTTCAGATGCTAAAATTTCACATATCCTCGCACATTAAAAGAAACAAGCAAAAAAGAAAGCTGGTTACGCTCATTTTCCACTCAATATATTGATCCTACGCTTCACTTTGATGGTATGCAAAGAATTCTTCTTGCCAAACTTATTCCAATTCCAAAAGCTCGGAACGAATCGGCATTGACAACTCGAAGCCTCTAACTATTAAGTGTGGTACACTGCAGTTACGTTGCAACAAATGTCAAAAAGATCCTAGACCAAACTCCCCACTCCAACAAGATGTAGCGGTGCATTGCATATTCAATGACCCGTAAAATTTGTGCATATTCAAATCCTTTTTTCTCAGAGGAGCTTACCACAAAATGCATGTTTTATTACTTGAGTCGACACACATTGTCCATAGAGCAACTCACCCAAGCGAGCCCAAAGCATCAAAATCACAGGATTTTGAGATTAAGAAAGATAAGGAAAAAAGGGAACAGCACACTTATGCTACGAGAAACCCAAACATCTTCACCACAATCCTGTAAATAAAGTGGCTAAAAGGCACAAGGAACTCACTCATGACCTGTAGTTAGGTGAATCATCAAAACATGAATGATCCACTTTCTAAACACTTTTCATGTACTTCAGTCTTCAGCTGTAGACTCCCTCTATTTATCTACATAAGTTGTATGTTCTTGTTCTTTTAGGTGATTGAAATGTAAGAAATTTCAATACCAAAAAAGAGATTATTAGAAAGAAAGCTCAAACACACCACACGCAATCTCTTCAGACAGAGACAAAACAAAACCTAGTCTTGCACATTCCCGGTGGACCAGACAACTCAACCAGATGGCAACCTCACCAAAAGTTAGTCATGTGAAATCATGGCCCATCATAGACATTAGCTGACTGTTAGGGGTGCAAAAACCACTAAATACCATTTATTTGGTGTTAGGAAATTGAGGGAACTATAGGGAGTTAACAATCTATTAGAGACATTATCCAGTCTATTATGTTCAACAAAATGGTCATCATCTAGCCACGAATTGGTTAGATTGTTACACGGTCTTGGGTAGAACTCAACCCCAAAAGCTAGCTCATGAAGTGAGGGTGCCCTCACGCTTATATATTTCATATTACTTTGGTAACCAGGCAATGTGGGACTTCGCTTCACACCCTCCCTCACGCGCAAAGTGCTCACTCGGTAGCACCCGCCGCGTTCAGGCTAGAGACACGCACCCTTTCCATCTCTGATACCATGTTACATGGTCTTGGGTAGAACTCAACCCCAAAAGCTAGCTTATGAAGCGAGGGTGCCCTCACGCTTATATATTTCATATTAATTTGGTAACCAGGCGATGTGGGACTTCGCTTCACATAGATAGACAAAAGTAAATATTTACGGGAATTGCTAGATATATGAAGGAAAGCATCTATCAACCAGGTTTCCCATACAAAGGCTAAGAAGATTCCATTATAATGAAGGGAAACAAGGGCAGCAATAGTGAAGGATATCATACAAAGCTCCCAGAATTTATCATCTCCGGCACTACAAGTATGACCAAAAAAACTGTGTTCTTTCTCTTCATTAATTGTTTAAAAGTAGCTTCTACTTAACAATTCATCATGGAACAAGTAGCCTGACTTAAGAGTTCTACTCACTTGTGCATCTCGTATAAGCCCATGCAGGTAAACATTCGAAAAAGGAACAGTCCCGGTGAACTCAATCCCCATCATCACCATGCGTGCCACCCAAAAGAACAATATGTCATGCCTGTCCAAATGTGGCAGTCGATGTTAGTCTTCAGGCAACAAGTACAAACTTAACTGTTTAAATAAGGAAGTTGGCATCGAACTTTAGGGTGGATGACAGCATAAAAATGGAAAATCATCCTCTTAAAAGAAATTGAGAAAATAGAGGCAACAACAAAAAAACAGTCGCTCTCCAAATTCAGTATCCGCCATTACACAAAAGTTTACTATCCTCAGCCATCAACCAAAAAAATGTATTGAAAGTCTAACATCAATCTACTTCATTTACCACGTATTTCTAGGACGGGCTGACAGTCTTTTATCTATATGGAAATTAGGTTTGAGTTACAGGACATCCCAAAACTTCCATCACGAGGAAAGGGTAGTTCAATTTATTTTACATGAATGTGAGTTTGGGCCAAAGTTTCCAAAATCACGAACCATAATGAACATAGAAACGCCATTAAAGAGAGAAACGGCAAGAAATTCACTCGTCATAGTACTGAAAAGGAGGAGCTTACCCAGTTTCAAGTACTGTGGTTGGATAGAAGTTCTTAAAATCTTCCGCTGAAGCATCTGGCCATCCCAGAGTACTAAAAGGCCACAACGCACTACAAACAAAAGCAAGAAGATGGGTTTAGTCAAACTCTTCAGCAGTTATTTACTGATTTACATATATACATACATAACCAGTATGCGCAAAAATATAGTTACTGTTCCTGTTCAAGAAATAGAATAGTTACGTGCTACATGCTACTAATATGGAAAAAATTGGAACCTATCAATAAAGTATAAAGGCCTAGAATGACGAAACTGGCTTGTGCTCACAAATGCAACAATCCACTACTACTCAATATCGAGAACATTTGACATCAACAACATGCAGTCCGTTTCTCTTGTCAATAGTCAGCATATTGCCAATTATTTAGAGAGTAATGTTTCAGGGAACTCAATAAAATTGCAATCAGGCATTGTCGAACATCTTCAAAAATCTTTTTCACAAGGACACTAAACCCTGCTACATCTCATATTTCTTGTTTTTCCTAATTCCGTGTGTTCAGTGCACGTCAGGGACACAAGTGTCACATGTGTTTGTGAATTGGGGGGAAGGGGATATATAAGGCAGCGTCAGAGTTATAAATTATGAATTTCTAAGCAATTTGAGAATAATTTTCAACAACTCAAAACGAAATTTGAACACAAGATCCCAAATGAGTACAGCATATCAGTTCTATCCAAGTTGATAATTACTACCAGAACTGAATTTTGAGAACCTGATATTCCAGAATTTGTATAAAACATCTTCAAGGCCAAAAGCCTAAAACTACATTGATAGCAGTACAAAAAAACCAATATAAGTTTGCCCAAACTAGAAAGATCTCCATTTGGAGGGACATGTGGAATATGGAAAGGTAAAACCAGCCATCCATCATGTTTACACATGGTCCAGACATAACAGACCACCGATCAATGACATCCAAGCTATTTTCAAAATTTGCTGACAAGTATTGATTTATTTTTCCAACAACATTTAAGACAATAATGGTATATTGGTATTCAGCAGTGATTCAATTAACATCACATTAACAAAATTTTCACAAACTTAAGAGGATAAAATTATTTAGGAAACATGGAGAGCTCTAGAACCGAAAACGTATAATTGAGTAAACATCTCAGCAAGTAATATTCCTACATCCACTTGCGAGTTGCTTCTACAAATTGGAAACGATATGTAATACACGATTAAGAACAGGATACACCCAAGAAAGCAGAATCCAGAGTTTCAAAACAGGGAGCATTAGTTTGAAGATTAACAATTTGAATGCCTGTTCTTCAAAAGAAAACTGGGCAGCTCTAACAAAGACCCAAATAGGTGACAAAAAGTTGATTCAACATTTCAACTTTTATCCAATCCATAGAAGGACAATTAATGCCAACTTGGGATGAAGACTCACTAGAATTAGAAAAGATAGCATAAGCTAATTATTTGTCAAAAAAATTAGCAGTCCTATAAGTATATTAAAGCGTGCCAATAGATTTGTTTGGGTTTATGCGTCAACCTTGAGAACCAAGTGTCGAGAACATCAGGATCCTGGAATATATCAACATTTCCATACTTCTCGCGAGCTTTGTCAAGAGCTTCTTCGGCACTCCTAGCGACTATATAATCCTCTTCACAGTCTTTTCCCTCAATATACCAAACTGGTATACGGTGTCCCCACCACAATTGTCTGCTTATACACCAATCTTTGATATTCGATAGCCAATGGTTGTATATCTATAGCCAAAGTACCAAATGTACAAAACGTTAGCTAAAGATGGTAGTGTTCAGTGCAAATACAACACAATACAACACAGTTCAGGTACAAGAAACAACTAAAGGTAGAAGGGAATGATGTCAAGCCACGGGAATGATGAGACGGTGACAACTAACTTTTCCAATGCACCCAAAAAAGAGATGGAGAGAACAGACGAAAATAAGAGAACACAAAAAGAGGCAAAAATTATGACGTCAAAAGGGAATCATAGACATGTATTCACATACCTTTTCAAATCTTTCAGGCATAATGGTCAATTCTCCGGTCTCAACTACTTTCAGGGCCTTTTCAGCTAAGGGCTCCATGGTTACAAACCATTGCTTACTCACCAGAGGTTCTATTATCTGATGATTTAAAAATCCTGGGTGAGAACAATCCCAATAAAAATGAACATCTATTCTACCAAGCTTATGTGGTTATAAGGGGGAAAAAAAAACAGATATACACAGCTGTTGAAACACACCTCTCCACCGCGTTGTGATCTGGGAACTCGTAGTGTGTGGGGTTCCTTTTTGGCAGCTAAACCTGTCTCCTCAAGATCTGTCCATAGTTTTTTCCGTGCTTCAAAGCGATCAAGGCCACTGATTTTTGCTATGTCGATTAGGTAAATTTGAAAGTATTTCTCCCATTAGTGTCTCAATGACCTAATAATGTAGCAAGACAAATTACCAGTACAATCCAGCGACCTCATTGAGCGTGCCATCCTTATTCATCACATTAAGTATGGGAAGACCAAGCTTTCGTGCAAGAAGGTAGTCATTGTGATCATGACCGGGGCTTATCTTCAACACGCCAGTCCCAAAGTCTTTATCAACATACTGTGACATTAGCAAGAAGTATATTCAGAAAAAAAGGTTATTCACTTCAAAAGAATATAGAAAGATGAGAGAAATAACATTGACTAATGACAACGACAGGGACAGGAAACGCTTATACAGCCAAGGGAGCGGTCATCAGCTTCTATTGACATGAAAAAAAGTGCTTTGAAATGGGTGAAAAGTGTTTTGAAATCTGTAGAATGCTTAAGAATTTGCACAAATTTCCTCGAAACTCTGCTTATTATGGCATTTTTCTCCCCTAAGTAACTGTAGAGCGGGTAGTTGTCAGCATGACCTTCAGTAAATTACAATGTATTACTTTGTGAGGGAGCAGTCCTCCCTTTTACCGACCTTTTGCTTATAGGCACAAATGGAAATAAGAAAGACACATATGTTCCACACTTGCACCACAGAAGAACTCAATTACACGTGTTATAAAGGTAATCAACTAAGAAACCCTCCGATTCTCTTCCCCATGTTTCTTTTGGCCTGAAACAGAAGCAAGATCCAAAAGACCGCATTTCTAGCCCTCGCTTTGAGGCTTCCGCATAAGCTAACAAATCTTTATGTCTTAGTTACAAATATGCCATTTTAGAAATACGCTAATCAATGAAATCTTTTGCTTCATGGAAAGCAGCCACCTGTTGACAACCAAAGAATACTATAAATCAATGACAAATAACAATTTTACCTTGTCAGAGATAATAGGGACGTGACGACCAAATGTCATCGGTACAATAGCCTGCCTTCCAATATACTTCGAGTAACGTTCATCCTGCATTGTAGTAATCACTTAAAAGTTTACGGGAACCTTTTCAAACAAAAGCTGTGAAAATCATATGCAACTAATGAACACAAAATGGAAAGAGAGATGGGAAACACTAATTCTCTGAGCCAAAGATAAGGACTGAAGGCTCCTCAAACAAAGGTCAATCATATTAAAGCTACATCTTTTCACTAATTAAGTCGAACGTCCAGATATTATTCAGGAATCAAACAGCCAACCTAAAGCACATTTCAATCCGTCACACCGTCTACCAAAGATTAGAACAATATGTCTAACAGGTCTCACTCGCAAAAGTATTCATCATGACATTGACATTGTTTAATTTCATACAACGGTTCATTAAAGATTTGAAAGAATAGATGATAATTTTGTTTTGTTTTTTTTGTGCATTTAGCCTATTTATCTGATCCTTCAAGAGGCAAGAAAAGCCATTTTACCTAACCTCCAAAATTAAACTAGAAACTAGTGAAACACAGCTTATTAAGGAAGAATGGAAAGAAAATAAAGAAAACTACATTTGTCCAGAAATCCTAGTTTCCAAATCGTCCAAAACAGACAACCAAAACTTCTGAAGTGAATGTACAAAGAAGGTACATTGAACACTAAAATAACAATACATAGTATTTATCTCAATTAATCATGTTGGTTCATGGAAGTGCTATGGAAAGAGAAAATAATTATGACTAGATATAACAGATAAGACTATGACTAGATCTAAGACATTAGAACTGGAAGGGAAAACAAATAGAAGTCACCCTTTGTACCATGGGTTCCAAACATGTAAACAAGATCTGGAATCCAGGAACTGGAGGAGAAAACAAAGAGAAGTCACGGTTCGTATAATAGGATAAGAGGATCAATTTTGCTATACAGAGACTACAAAAACACAGTCTGCCCAATACATAATCAAAAAAGTAGGGTCTTCTTAAACCAGCCCGCCCATCTCCTACATGCTAGTTGGAAATCCTACCTGAGGGTTCACTGCAATAGCTGTATCGGCAAATAAAGTCTCCGGGCGTGTCGTTGCAATCGTCAAATAGTCACTTCTACAAGGTGAAGAAAATCCCAACATAATTAAGCACGAGACACAAATCTTGATATGGCTGTTGAATATTATACAGATATGTCATAGTAGATTAAAGCAAATAGACACATAGGAAATAGCCTAAAATAAATAAGTTATTCCGTTTTGAGCAACCTCCAATGCAGTGATTGAGCCTCTGATTCTGCACTTGAGGTTACAAATTACCTGTTATTTGTGCATCCTATGACAGTTTGGAACCATTTAAACTCGTTAAGGACCGACATCTCCTAATTACAAGCATGATCCGCATCCTGAGAATCTAAGTTGTCTATGAATAAAGGGCACACGTGTCCTGGCTGTGTCCTTAATGAGTTCAAAAACATTATAAAGAATAAACAATAGGTGAAATTTTTATATTTAAGTAATGTCTCTAGGTGCAATTTATTTCCAATCACTTACATACGAAGCTTTTTTTAAGTAAACGTTTCTACTTCTAGTGACAAAATCAGTGAAGTATTGTTGACACTGTGAATTAAAAAATAAAAGCCAACTGAAGTAGCTTTGACTTTTAATTTACAAAAGCAAAGTTGGCAATGACTCTGCTCCACCTAAGTATAAACCCGATGACCAACTTCCCTGTCAATTCTTAGTTATAATTTTTCAGAATAGACCTATAAATTGGATTGACTACATAATCATAAGGGAAAAAGGAGAACATGCCAATGAAATTACACCAGCAACCAGCGTACTTGACATGAATGTTCAGTTTACTATCAATACTGGAGAGGGTAAAGTCTGATTACCCTACTACTAGGCATAGCACGTGCCTATAACAGTCACCACGAGAGGGTGAATAGCTCGGCACCACATAGGGAGTCCTTAGGCCCTGTGCCGAGCTGCACTAAACAGGAAAAAGGTCAGAATAATCAAGCAAACTACTAAATCAGGATGCACCAGTTCGGCATAGGACATAGGGAGGTGTCCCTGGTATGGCCGAACTGGACAGGCTACGTGTATAGCTTAAACAACCTTCGGGAATACATAGTTCAGCTCGGCGTAATAAGCTGAGATATGTACGGGTTATTCCGAGCTATGAGGAAGCTCGGCACCGCCACGAATAAGGCGGTGAGACATTCCAGAATATTCCACAGTGGCCCCTTATGAGATAAGGAGCAATCCCGTAGAGAAAGGGATTAATATGGGAAGTCCTAACGTGATTAGGAGTATACCACATATAGGAAAGAATCCTATATGGGAAGAAATACCTCTGCTAGACGAAATCTAGCAGGATATGGAAGTTATCTCTTAATAGGAAAAGTCCTGTTAGGAGAAGGTTTCCTAAAGAAAGTAGGAAACAGGGGGCACGAGATGCCTAAGATGATGAAGGTCTACACCTATTAATACAAGGCGACAACCATGACAAAAGGTACGCCTGTAACACCCGATTATACGCATTGTGTTCTTGGCTTGATTAGTAATCCAGTACTAACTTAAGCATCGGAGGGCCTTTGCCAACGAGAGGCAAGGGTGCTCTAACCTATTCTTTGTCTTGCAGATTTAGGGTCGAGCCAAGCCTGCACGTGATACTGGCTAACGTGGAATTACACCCCCTACAATTGGCGCCGTCTGTGGGAAATCTTACAAAAAGCTTCATTCCTTTAGAAAACATCAAAAATGGTGGTTTCGGAACCCTTATTGAGCACTCCAAGAAGGAAGGAGGTGGAAGAGGCCGTGAAGTCACTCGACGAGAGCGAGAGATTCATGACCTGAAAAAGCAACTCCAGGAAAAAGAGAAGGACCTACGCTCACGGACGAGATCCGTGCAAGAAAGGAGTCATCACTATAACGATGTCTCCGCTGACCGAGCAGTCTCTCCACGAAAAAGGAGAGAAAGGAGCGTTTCCGTTGAGAAGAAAGAAAGAAGAAAACATGCCAGGGACAGATACGAGAGATCTGGTTCCAACGAGCATCACCCCGAGCATTATGCGAGACGAAGAGAAGCTGACCGAGCTAATGAAGGCCCTAAAGTTGCACGAGAAGCGGCCAGGGAAGCCCTAGGCCAGATCTCAAAGTCACCACTCGCCCACTGGATCCGAGCAGAAAAGGCACCGAGCAGGGTTAAGCACTCAGCATTTATCTCTTACGAAACCAGTACGGATCCGGTGGCCCACATTCAGCACTATCAACAAGCGATGTTCATGCATGAGCAGGATGATGCCCTCCTCTGCAAAATGTTCCCATCCAGCTTGGGGAAGGTGGCCCTGAGTTGGTACCACAAGCTCCCAGAAGGGTCTATCATGTGCTGGGCTCAACTAGCTGAGGAATTTCTTGCTCGTTCCTCACTCACCCGAGCCGAGCGGCACCAAAGACTTTTGATACACTCGACCTTTATGAGACAGAGGGACGAGGAGACTCTCGGCAATATTCCAAACGTTACCGGGAAACTTTCAACGAGATTGAAAGCTGCAGTGAAGAGTTCGCTCTGGCAACATTCAAGACAAGTTTGCCCATACACAGCAAGCTACGAGAATCACTTACCATGCATCCAGTAAAAACCGTGGCCAAGCTTATGGAAAGGATCCAGAGCATGCACGAGTGGAAGATGACATCCCGCAAGCGGGGAGCAGAGAATATGTGCGCTCCAGCCATCTCTAAGTACGAAAAAACTTAGATAAGCAACGAATATTGCCAAATTTTCCCAAGTACGAATAAACTTAGGGATTTGCAACGAATAATGCAAGAAAGCTCTAAGTACGAATAAACTTAGGAATTTGCAACGAATAATGCAAGGAATCTCTAAGTACGAATAAACTTAGGAATTTGCAACGAATAATGCAAGGAATCTCTAAGTACGAATAAACTTAGGAATTTGCAACGAATAATGCAAGGGATCTCTAAGTACGAACACACTTAGCGGAGCAACGAATATTGCCAAATTATTCTAAGGATGAGGAGACTTAGATGTGCAACGAACAGTGCACCAAAACACTAAGTACGAATAAACTTAGACTTGCAACGAATATTGCAATGGGTCCTAAGTACGAGGAAACTTAGACGACTAAGTATGAAGACACTTAGGTGCTTGACAGAAAATCTATAATGCAAGAAACAGACAAAGCACAAGTAAGTACGAGCAACTTGAAAAAGTATTTGAGAGGCCACACCCGGCCGATCAGGACCACGCAGGGCCACAAATGAAGTTCAGACTATAAACAGAAATGATAAACAGGCATCAAGCCCCTTCACCGTGCTGACTAGCATCAGTGGCAAGATTGGGATTAGGATTACTTCCAGCGTTACCCCCACGTGGAGGGGAAGCGTGCGGGGAGATGCATCGACCGTTGAAGCTCTGCGCACTACTGATGAATGACAGTAGCAGCAGAGCTCGGGAGCAATTGGAGAGGGTAAAGTCTGATTACCCTACTACTAGGCATAGCACGTGCCTATAACGGTCACCACGAGAGGGTGAATAGCTCGGCACCACATAGGGAGTCCTTAGGCCCTGTGCCGAGCTGCACTAAACAGGAAAAATGTCAGAATAATCAAGCAAACTACTAAATCAGGATGCACCAGTTCGGCATAGGACATAGGGAGGTGTCCTTGGTATGGCCGAACTGGACAGGCTACGTGTATAGCTTAAACAACCTTCGGGAATACATAGTTCATTTCGGCGTAATAAGTGAGATATGTGCGGGTTATTCCGAGCTATGAGGAAGCTCGGCACCGCCACGAATAAGGCGGTGAGACATTCGAGAATATTCCACAAAGTGGCCCCTTATGAGATAAGGAGCAATCCTGTAGAGAAAGGGATTAATATGGGAAGTCCTAACGTGATTAGGAGTATACCACATATAGGAAAGAATCCTATATGGGAAGAAATACCTCTGCTAGACGAAATCTAGCAGGATATGGAAGTTATCTCTTAATAGGAAAAGTCCTGTTAGGAGAAGGTTTCCTAAAGAAAGTAGGAAACAGGGGGCACGAGATGCCTAAGATGATGAAGGTCTACACCTATTAATACAAGGCGACAACCATGACAAAAGGTACGCTGTAACACCCAGTTATACGCATTGTGTTCTTGGCTTGATTAGTAATCCAGTACTAACTTAAGCATCGGAGGGCCTTTGCCAACGAGAGGCAAGGGTGCTCTAACCTATTCTTTGTCTTGCAGATTTAGGGTCGAGCCAAGCCTGCACGTGATACTGGCTAACGTGGAATTACACCCCCTACAAATACATAAATAATAATAGCAAGGAGCCAAGGACCCAATGTAAAACAAGTAACTAGTAAACTTCAAAAACATAAAAGAGAACAGAGTGCGGATTACCTTGAGCCTCCTGCAACACGATACTTTATATAGTACAGGGTACCAGGTTCTTCAGAATATTCTACTTCCTAGGCACAATCAAGAACGTTTACGTCAAATGCCAATATTTTTAGACATCAAAGCTTTGCAATAGTAGTGGACATACAACACCAGATTCAACATACCAAGTCAGAGACTGCAGTTTGTAAGCTAGGCGACCAGTTGACCATGTAAGATCCTGAAAGAGAAACCATCACTTTATTTGAGAAAGACTATCAATGGTATTGGGAAATATGCTCAAAATCTTTAAGCCAATAGCTTGAGAGGAGACTCTCTTTCTCCGTAAGGCATTCAGCTCCACTCCACCAAAATTAACTTAACTAGATAATTGCAATAACAGTAATAATAGGCTGACCATGTATTTCTACCACATTCTTTTACCATCTTAGGTGGCATCTCTACCTCACTGTCCACGTCAACAAAAGGCCACCAAATACTATTTCCAGCCATGTTACATTAGCGGCAAAAGCCCCACCACAAATTCCGGCCAGTCATTCCCACAGCCACCCTATTTACCAAAATCAGTAACGCATCTATCCTAAGCATGCCTTTTGCTAACCCATTCGCCTTTTCAAACATGAAATAAAAAGAAACGCTGTGTTTGGTTGAGAGTTTTGAGAAGAATATTTTGAGAAATATTTTTGAGATAGTGTTTGGATGGGTTTTTGAAAAAAGTAATAATTAGAGAGAGGTGTAATAATTGGAGAGAGATAGAGAGAGAAATGAGAATAATGATTGGAGAGAGGGGTATGAGTAGAGAGAGAAATGTGACTAATGATTGGAGAGATGAGAGATGGCGAGAAAATCTTTTTGGAAATTTTTTTGGAAGTGTGAAATGAAGTGAGAGAATTTAAAGGAGCCATCCAAAACTACCTATTACACATGGAATGACAACCCAGTTTAGAACACCAAAATCCAAAGGCTTTTGCAAGATACTAATGTGTTTTTTTTTTTTTGTTAATCAGAGAGAGAGAGAGAGATTTAAACTTGTGAATACTATCCACAACAGCACCGAAAATCAAATAACCTATGTACCTTGGTATATTAGGCCTTTCTCATGAAGCCTAACAAAAGCTTCAATTACAGCGCCTGCAACAATTAAAATCAGGAACTCAGAACATGTATAAAAGTTACAACAAACAGTAAACCCCCACTCTACCCAACTAAGCAACAGTCTCAGACAAGATTTAAAGATATTTAACAGATGGCAGACAAACATGTCGAAATAACTATGAAAACCATATCCAACGAGGACTATATAATTCAGCACAATACACATTATTCAGCATCGACCCCTGTTTGCGTAAGGCATAGTCTTGAAACAAGATTCACTGTCGTTCTTGTCTCCCAACAGCAATGAACCATTGGAAGACATCATACATCCTAGGCTCACTAAGCTCTACTGAATAGAGAACTGTCTTACGACTTAGCTGCTCATCAAGGGTGAAATGTTCTCTGGACCAATCACAAGAAGCACCAAGTCTCTTAATCTGATTTGCAATGGTTCTACCATACCTACAACAACAAAGTAAATATATCATCAATCAGGGAAAACAGAAAAGCACAATGGACATATAATTCATCCGTTTACAGTGCCAGCAGTTGTGAACAATAAAAAAATTAGCATCTATGAGAAACAGAAAGCACGGTATCTGCTACATATGTACCGATATTACAGTTACCCAAGTTTGTGTTCAATGTTTCGGAATAGGGAGGAGAGATGGAATGAGGAAAGGGGAGATTCATTTGCAAATTGTCTCATTATCTTCCTATTGGGGAACCACAGAACTTTTTTGGGAAAGGGAGGATTTTTATTTTTTTTTTGGAAAAGGAAGAGTTCCTTGTAGAAGTACTTGGAAACAAGGTACCTGCAAAGGTGTTTTTTTCATGTGGAGAGCAGCCCTCGACTCCATCCTCACTCTTGGAAACTTAGAGATGAGGAAAGTAACACTCGCTAATTAGTGTTCCACGTGTTGCACATCCAAGGACGCACTACATCACTCATTACTTTGCTAAGAGATGGCAAGGGACTTACGAGTTCCCTTCTTCCATATTGGTGTCCATTAGACTATCTTGCCTCTGTACATACGTTCTTTGGTTTGGGAAAATGAGTGCTATTCAAAGAGGGTGACAAAGGCTTGGAGCCTGGAGGATGACACCTATGACTTTGATTCAGGGCGAAATCAGGAGCGGACCCGATGCACGTTTGAGGATATTGAGTTGATTGTATAATAACTGAAAATGTCTCTGCAACACATAATCTTTCTCAGAAAGGCTTTTTATGAAACATCTTTTCTATTGTTATTCCGTACAAGAGCATAGTTTTGGCAAAGGCCTATAGCTAGGTTTGAATACATCCGGATTCTGGTTTACCGAGGTTGACCTGCTTTGGCACTTTTAGTGGACTCAGCTATACTTACCGAATAAAAACTTCAAAAAAAAAAAAAAAAAGACATAAAAAAGGAAATCAAAATAAGTAACTAAAGGAAACACACATAAGACACTAACAAGTAGACATACTTCTCTTTCCACTCCCAAACTCGATTTATGAACTCATCTCTGCCCAACTCGCTCCTTTTTATTCCTTCAGTCGCCAGCATTCTTTCTACAACCAACTGAAAGTAAGCAATATTAGTTTCAAAGAGAGGTGTTAAATAACAAATATTAGGAAAACAAAATCCGTCTCACTTTCCACAAAAAGTAATGTAGTAGCACTCAAAATCCAACATGTTACGTGAACGCAAGTATACCTCCAAAATAAAACAACGTTGCTCTATCTATGGTACATACTGCTATGAAGTCAACACTTAAAAGAAACAAATCGGCAAGAATGATAATGCCAGTAGTTCACCAAGATTCAAAAGAATCCCGACCACCCAAAGTACTGAAGACATATATTAAAGAGTACATTGAAGCAAAATAGTATCCATTAGATCCAGAGGCAAACCTGAGTTGCAATACCAGCATGATCTGTTCCAGGAAGCCAAAGTGTAGGTCTTCCCTTCATACGATGGTATCTAACCATAATATCCTGGAAAAGCAATTTCATAAGGAAGTGCTTAGAGCAAAATGAACAACCATATAACCCAAAACGTATGATTTCATAGTTCTACTTCCTACAAATTGTGCACAAATTAGGTAAAAATATTTGAAAGAAAATGTGAAAACAAGTACAACAACTACTTCCTCAACCTCAAGAGTGACAAACATAACATGCCCCATGTGCAACGAACCAGTAACATTAGGAGGTGGCATCGAAACTACAAAAGGATCACTTCCTCTGACAAATTTTGGTTTGAAATACCCATGAGACTCCCACCTAACAACAAAATTTACACATTAATAAGCTATATGCAATGAGTTGTTACTGGACTTACAAAAGCAGGAACAACATATTCCCCCAAATAATGGGTTATAATAACATCCATTACACGGGGCTAGCAACTCACGGAAAGCACAGACGAAATTATATTCTTCTTAAACAGGTGAGCAGAAACATGAAGATACTAGCACAACACTGATAAGCAGATTGATTACGACATAAATAGTACTCGAGTGACTCAGTGACACACAGTGTCTCCACCAGTTTGCAAACAAAGCTGCACACAGAAGCATCACGCATTTCATGCCAAAACTCGAGTGTTTCGTAAACTGAAAGAAACCGCCTTTCCATTCTATTTACCTTAAATATACAGCGCAGTATAATTAGTAGCTTTCATTCACGTCTCTTAGATTTCCAAGACATCAAATAACTTAATCATATACACTCCCAAATACCTACCGTCAAAGTGTTGGGAAGACTAAGCTCTGCAATTACTTCAACACAAACTCTTAAGGAATCCTAAATGTAATCAATTCCATTAATGGCATAACCACTAGTCTTTCAATTCCTGCAAATCCAATGTGAAAGAACTTCCCTTGTTGCTTAACTGGTCTAATACCATAAATGTACAGTAAGCTTGTATGGCTGCAATACATTATAAAATAACTCTGAGAATTTTCGGGAAATGTAGATTTGCTAGCTGAGTCAATTAGGCAGACATTTCCAAACACATAGGACTTTAAAGATTGCGTTGAAGTTTATTCCACCTTAAAATAAGAGCAACCCTGCACTGGTATGTGGGTGGCATCCCTTGATGCCTTATCAATAAACTTATTACTTCTTGAGAAAAAATGGAGAAATAGGAGATTCGATCTCAAAACTGAACTGCCAGATTCTCGAACAAAGACACAGAAGTCGGGAAAAGAATTACAACAAAGGAAAAATTAAAAACTCCTTTGCACAATAAAGTACCAGTTATATATCCGTTCCTCGGAAGAAAAATCGAAGGTCTTGGCAATCTCTGGAGAAGTAAAAATGCCATTCTCTGATGCAGCAACTGGAATTTCCATTGGAACAAAAAAGATACAGGCTATTATCAGTAGAATTACACTAAAGTAACAATCTTTTCTGAGAAAAAGAACATGGGAAAAATTGAAGATCGAAGACCACTGTTTTGGTTTTTGCTCGGTAAAGAAGTTGCAACAGAGGGAATAAGGCAATAGCATTTACCAGCGAGGAACCTAGGGCGTAAGCGATTGACGTGCCAACGGGAAAGTCTGGTGGTTTGACGGCGGTGAGTGAAGAGGAGGGGATTGAGTCTCTGAACTGAGCAAGAAGATAAGAGGGAAGAAGGATTAGAAAACGCCATGCGTGAAGCGTTCGAGTGAGAGAAAACTGTGTGAAGATTAATACTCCTAAAAGGCTAAAACCTGTTGAGACTATAAAGCCTCACTTTGGTTTTATTTATTTATTTATTTCGATAATCTGCAAGAGGAGCACGGGACGGGATGTGAGAGTCGGGCGCCTATACTGAGAGACTCACTAGTGTTGCAGTGAGTCTCATTTAGCTGTCCATCTCGGCATCGACGGCTTGTATTTTATTGGACCTCTAAGTGATTCGAGCTGTTTATTGTTTAGATTCATATCCGAGTGTTCAATGTCGAGATGGACGGCCGAATATGTTCACTACACCCATGTAGTGAGCCCCTCACTGCAGGGCCTCTTGTTCGCGATATGTGATATCATGTGTCCACAGTCGCCTCCGAATCCGCTTTTAGCACGAGTGAACGTGTGATTGATCCATATCGAAATTCTCTTACTCCGAATACCGTTGAAGCTCTTATTTGCACTCAACAATGGATAAAGAAACCAACTAAAATCAATTTTAGAGAACAATTTGATGAGTTATGGCAATTGGATTCAACTATTCAAGTACCACTATAGTTTATTTTATGGTACTTTTAATTACTTTATGTTGAATAAGTTACTTGTGTGTGTGTGTGTGTATAGGAGGATGATCAATGAGGACTCCTTCATTAAAATTCCGTGAGGACCTCATGGATCGGGGTCGAATCTCAATGATCCGAACCGCTCAATGTGTTTAAAACGTGTTTTTAAGGGTTACAACGAGGAATCACAAAAAAAAAAAACCCGGAAGGGCTTCATTCGAGCATTTTTCGATAAATTATATATGTACGGTTATTATAAAAAAAATTGCTCGGATGAAGCCCTTTTGGGTATTTTTTTTGTGATTCCTAGCGTTGGCCTTGGAAAACATGTTTTAAACACATTGAACGGTGCGGATCGTCGAAATTTGGTTCGAAAAATTAAAAAAGGGGTGGTCCACACAGAGGAGATCCGTGAGAGAGTCCTTAGTAGATCATGATTGTATATGTGTGTATATATATATATATATATATATATAGGGGGAGCTTCTCCTCCGAACTCTGGAAATCCAGACTCCAATGATCCGAGCATTTTTTTGACGATCCGAGCCGTCCAATGTGTTCAGAAGGTGTTTTCAATGGTCCAAGCGGCTATAGTTTTGCGAAAAACTGCTTGGATCAAGCCATTCCCGATATTTTTTTTTTGAAGATTTCTCGCTTGGACACTTGAAAACACCTTCTGAACACATTGGACGGCTCGGATTTTCCAAAAACAATTTGCAAAACAAAAAAAATACATTTTTTCTTAAATCTGGGAGGTCCGGATAAGAAAATTTCCATATATATAGGTTAAGCTTCTAATCCGGACCTCCCGTTTCCGGACCTCCATGATCCAAACATTTTTTTGACGATCCGATTCGTCCAATGTGTTCAGAAGGTGTTTTCAAGGGTCCACGCGGGAAATCTTCAAAAAAAAATATCGGGAAGGGCTTGATCCAAGCAGTTTTCGCAAAAACTGTAAATAGACGGCTCGGATTTTCCAAAAATAATTTGCAACACAAAAAAAATCATTTTTTTCTTATTTTCGGGAGGTGTGGACTAGAAGTTTTACCTTATATATATACAATAAGCATCTCATAAGGGACCCTGATGGAAAGCTTCCATCCGCACCTCTCCCTTCAGCCGTTGGATCTCATCCAACGGCTCAGATTTTAAATTTAAATCCGCGGATCCCAGACCCGGGTCAAAACCCATTTCACGGGTCAAACATTGAATAGGGGTTAAAACATTTCCCCAATCCCAGAGATAGAGAGACAGATCGAAGAAACTGCTCTCTCACTACTCTCTCGCATGCAGAAATCGAAGTAGAAGAAGAAGACTCTTGGATCTGGAAATTGAAGGGCAAGATGGAACAATCAAGGTCTCTCTCTCGTGTTCTCCCATTTTCAAAGCCTATAATACTTGATTTCTGTTGTGTTCTCCCGTTAAACATCATCTCGTTTCCAAAGCCGATTTCGATTTTGATTTCGATTTTGGTGCTGATACATGCTAGTTCAAATAACCCAGTATGATACTTGCTCGTTTGGTATATTTTTTGGAAAGACTTGGGTTTTCTCTCTCTGTGTCTGGTTCGGGTTTGGATTTGGAAACCCTAGTTTTTTTGTTTTGCGATTTCGATTTCGATTTACGAGATGATGTTTAATATTCCCGAACAGATATGTCAGTCTAACTGTGTACATATAATTACTCGTGTTATGTACATCTATTTTTTATTTTGATTCCATTTAGTTGTACAATTGCTCTTAGTAAATTGCTTCTGCTATAATTTACGTTCCACTTCAATTTCATAAGCATTTTCGTTATGAACTTGGTTATCAGTCATATATTAGAGTCATGAACTTAAGGCTCGAATCTTAAACTTCATCTGCCTTTGGCATTATTCCAAGGTGAGAATCAAACTGAGAGGCTATGCTAGTAATAAATCAATGTTACAAAAGAAAATTCAAGGTAATTCTGGGTTTGCAACAGAAAACTGTATGCAATAATAGGGCTATGGCTATGGTTTTTGCTAGAATTTTAAATGTAATGGTTTGTGTTCCAAATTATCAACCAACTGCGAAGCAAGGAGCAGCTTTTTGTGCTTGGTTGTTCTTTCTGTACGAATGGTCGATTCACTTGAAGTGCAGCTTGGTAGCGCATTTATTTGCTGGCACAAGTTAGTCATTTAAGTGAACTGGTCTTTCAATTTTCAGCACTATACCTTTGCTAACGGTCCTTTCTTAAATTACTTGGATTAGTTACTGCAACAAACGCTGCATAGCCACGGGATAGACGAGAACGTGATTACTCAGGTGATTGTTACAAGAGCTGAGGAGGACTTGAAGGATATCAAGAAGCTTTATTACAAGACCAGCCTTCTTACTTTACTGGGGAAGGAAGATTAGTTTCCAAAACTAATCTCACTCGACGGAAAGAATCCCAGTTAAAAGTGCTGAAGTTTTTTTTTTTATGGTGAAAAACTGTGTACTTCAGTGTTTAATGGATCAATGAGAATGTTCGATACAGTTTCAATCAAAAATTGTATATGAGAATGTTGGATACACTTCCCATGAAACATTCAACTTCTTCTAGATTAGCAAAAAGGTTTTAGGTTTGCGTGGAAAATTTTGTTTTCTCATTTTCCATTTCTTGTTCAATTAGCACCGCCCAACTCATTGCATTTTCAAAATACAGTTCCATCATCAAGCGACAAGTGAAAACAGGATTTCATATTGAGTATGTGGTTCGAGGGGACAGAAGAAATTTTTTATTTTTTTTCGCTTGTCAAATTTTGCTTTCCTAATCCAAATATTCCAAATGCCAAGAGTTACTGCATGAGCAATAGCAACACAAGCAAGAACCATTTACAAAGTAGGAGGAATAACAAAGACAGAACTAGTCGAGTTTTGATAAGAAAGTTCATCTACCATTTTTTTATACCCGATAACAAAGATACATTTCATAACTTATGGAAAATGGTACAGACTTCCTTCAAACCTGAAGGCCAAGAAGCTGGCAAATTCGTACATCTGCTAGACTCTACAACAAGCGAAGTGTTGCTGAAACTCTTTTTTTCAAAACAACAACAAAATAAACCGAGGAGCTGAATTGAGAGACGCAACAACAGTATCAGCCGGAGTTTTGGAAGGCATAATTCCCTGCTTCATCTCCGGAGAAACAGAGGAAGGATCCCGAGCTTCGGTCTCCATACGCCCCCCACCATAACAATGCAATTCTGAGCCAACAACGAAATCTCCTTATCAGTTAATGACTAAAACTTCAGAGATAAAAAGCTACTAATTTACATTTTTTTTTAGGTAATTGCTACCAATGGAATTAGTGTGCCAAATGTTCAACTTCATTATATTTGAGATGAAGCTGCAAAACAGGAAAGAGACAATCATGGTTGAATGACAAAAAGTTCAAACCGCTCATCAGGCAAGCATCAAATTGGGGGTGCAAAATCCCAAAAGACGAAGCCAAACAGATGATTAATGACTAAATCGAAATGGGAAAGGCTCTTAAATCGTTCTCTCAATCGAGTTCCAGTTCGTCTGAAATCGAAATCGAAATCGAAATGGGGTTTGGAAACCCTAGTTATTTCGACTGTAAAACGTAACACATAGACAGAAAACGAGCTCGATAGAGAGAAACGAGAGAGAGAGAGAGAGAGAGAGAGAGAGAGAGAGAGAGAGAGAGAGATCGAACCTTGGTTTTGCGATTTCGAGTTTGATTTCGGCGGTGGTCTTCTCCTTGTTCGAAGAGATGATGGTCTCTCCAGATGATGAAAGTGAGTCTCTCCAGATGAAGAGAACGGAAAGGCTTTTAAACCCGTTTCATACTTTTGACCCGCGAATTGAAGAAACCTGGGTTTTAACCGGGGTCTGGGATCCGCGAACTCTTTTTTAAAATCTAAGCCGTTGATTCACATCCAAGGGCTGACACGCTTTGGTCCGGATATTTCCCCCCATCAGGGTCCCTTATGTGAAGGGGGTTGTATATATATATATATATATATAGGAACCCCTTCACATCCAAACCCTTTTTACGGACCTAACGTCCGGACCTCCACCTTCCCAATATTTTTTTGAAAATCCGAACCGTTAGATGTGTTTAAAACGTGTTTTTAAGGTCCAACGCGAAGATTTGGCAAAAAAAAATACTCGGAAGGGCTTGATCGGCGCAGTTTTTCACAAAAACGCTATAAAAGCAGTTTTATGATTTTGCCAAATCTTCGCGTCGGACCTTAAAATCACGTTTTAAACACATCTAACGGTTCGGATTTTCAAAAAAATATTGGGAAGGTGGAGGTCCGGACGTTATAAAATCCGGGAGTTTGGATTGGAAGTTTTTTGTATATATATATATATATATATAGGATAATGATCTACTAAGGACTCCCTTAGCCAAATTTGGTGCGGACCTCACCATTCCGGATCAAATTTTGATGATCTAAACCGCTCAATGTTTTTAAAATGCATTTTTAAGGGTCCACGCGGAAAATCTTCAAAAAAACATTGAGCGGTTTGGATCGTCAAAATTTGATCGGAATGGTGAGGTCCGCACCAAATTTGGCTAAGGGAGTCCTTAGTAGATCATTATCCTATATCGTAACATATATTATGAGGGCTCCCTCACAAAAAAGTGCGGGGAACAGTGTGGGCCGTTGGATCCTATGCCCTTCACGCGATCCAATGACTAACAACTGTTTTCCCGCACTTTTTTTGTGAGGGAGCCCTCATAGGAAACTTCTTGTATATATATATATATATAATTTTTTTTTTTTTTTTTGGGGGGGGGGTTTATTATTTTTAGTTGTCATGGAATCCAGTGCTAAGGACTAAGGGATGGTTGCCTTTCACTAAGGAGTTCTACAATGGGTAAACACTTCACAATATTTGAATTTTATTTATTTTTGGTTTTATTACTAAAAGTTCTTGAAGTTTAGACTGGATTTCAGTTGAGCTTTGAAATCTCCTAGTCCTGTATACATTCTAAAATAGACCCATATTTGATTCTCGTTTACAGCTCCTTTGGATGCTGAGAGGAGAAAAGAAAGGAAAGGGGAGAGATCTCTCTTAATGGTGAGAAAAGAAAAGATAGGATAGGAATTTCTCACAGACACATCCAAACAACACTGAGAAATCACTCTCTCCCTCCCATTCCAGCGACCTCTGTCATCTCCGGCGACCTCAAAACTAATTCTCGTGATTCTAAGCCACTGGCATGAAATAAAAATGATAACTTAGTTAGATGTACTTGGAACATCTGGTGTACTAGTTGGAGTTTGTTAGATACATAGACTGCGACTTCCAAAATACTAGTTTGCAACCTAGATAAAGATTTCAACACGATTTTTTTTTATCAAAAGATTTTAACACGATTGATTGTTGGTTGATTAAAATTTAGTTGTTTTCTTGGCACGTTGAAATCAAGTGGTAAAGTTGAGGTGTTGAATCGGCTGAACGTTAATGGCTCGAAAGACTTGGAATTTTTTTGTGACAACTACAATTGTTTTTTGAATATTGGTACTTGCTTTTGGATTGGTTCCTAACAATTAGGTGGGTACTTGGTAATTTGGTTGTCATGTTGGTTGCTTTGAAATTGATGGTTTTTAGTTTTTTCAACTTATGTGTAGGAATGTGAATGAATTTGGGTTGCTGCCGTAGAAAAACGGAATGTTGATGAATGGGGTATTCTATAATTCTTCTGGATTGTGGGTCTCGTGGCCCATTAGTGTTTGATTTTTGTAATTTGGTTTAGCATTGTTGGGCCTTGTTACTTTGTTAAAAAACGGTTGGGTCAATGTGGGTGAAAAAATAGGTCCATTGTGGGTCAATGTGGCCCAACAAGTTTTTTAATTTGGCCCAAGTAGGCCCATTTCTGTCAAACTGAAATCTCTGACCGGACCGACTCCACCCCGAACGGAACCAAACAGATTCAAATTTGATCGGGATCGGTCCAGAAAAGGCATGCCCCGAACCCTGGCTTTTGATTGTCTGTTGTGGATTGACCGCCGTTCAAATTTTGGGCATGATTTGGGCTATGGTTTTCACCGTACTTACGCTTTATGTTTTGATTGTGTTTTGTGTTTTCGTTTTTATTGGTGGCGGATTAACGATATTGGGTTTGTTTTCCTTTTGGTAGATCGTAGAGTAAATAAGCTTCGAGACCTATTAGCACCATAGGGCACGTCTTATAGTTTCAATTCCAATAACCATGGTTGCGATACCTTCTTGCATTTACTCCACCGATTTCTGCGCTAGTTAACCATGCACGCAGTGCTCTTTACCTAGGGTGCTTGAGTCACTTCTGCTAGGAAGCCTCGTCAATAGTGGAACTACCGTGACAACTGCTCAACGACATATTGCATGCGGTTCTTCGACAACTGACCTCCGGATCATTTTTTCGCTTGATGTATCATTCATAATTTAGTAGTTGTTTTTCTGTCTTTATTGTATGCATTATGTCTTTTTCAGTTGTAATAGTTTGTACTCGATAAATTGTAGTAATACCTCCGTCCCAAATTGGATGTCCATTTTTGAAACCCGTGCCATTTTTCGATTGTTATATCTTTCAATTTATAATGTTTTTCGTAATTATGAACACTTTGTATTATAGGACTTTTCGAGAACTATCAAACAAGATCCATATTGAATATTTTTCGAGATTCATATGGAAAGATATAAGCAATTGAAAATGGCACGGGTTTTAAAAATGGACATCCAATTTGGGACGGAGGGAGTACTTATTAGCAATGAAGTTTCTACGAACTTAATAAGTAGTAAATTCTTGCCGGGGCTCGGGGCATGCTCTCACTGACCAACCTGTCCTATTGGGTTTTATCAAACTGAATCGCGTTATTGTGTTTGATTATGGCCTTATGGGCCAAGTTATCCGCATGCATTTGCTTTTTTATGCCACAATGGATGAGAGATGGGATATTATGGAAGGTGCTATAGTTTCAAGATTATTAGTCCAGTGGGATTATATATCATAACATCGTTTTACTATTAGTTTTGCCAAACAAACGGTCTCTAAATCTACTGATTTGGGTATGGGGAAACCGACACCAACTTGCTATTAGCAACCTCCGTCTTCAGGCAATTTCCTGCGGGCCTATTTCCCAACCGTCCTCCGATATTGCCCGTTGTCAAACAAAACGGTCTATAAATGTACTGATTTGGGGTATGGGCCGGTTATGCCAATAATATTTGGCCCAATTATCTGTATTAATTTGGATTGGATTAGAATTTAACATATCGGATTGGACCTTGTTAGTTTCATCAATGGACCAGAAGCCCACAAGCCCAGACAGAGAACTTGGGTTTCAACTGCCATATATGCTGCTAACCCAATGTCAGTGCCAGTATACAGTTGCTGTAAAAACGTAAGTTCATAATCACACCTTTTTAAAAAAAAAAATCATATTATGATGCGATTTTACAATGCGGTCATTTCAAATATGAAAAGGTACACAAATGAAATGATAATTTTGTAAATTCACATCACCCGAAGACAAAAAGGGACGAGGGGTGCTGGTGATCGCCCTTAATTGGTGATCGCACAGGGACGCTCTCCAGCACTCCCGGATCCGACAAAAAGGTAGTGTAGTTATAAAAAAGGAATGCGAAAATAAATTACCCCACACACACACACACACCTTTTTTTTTTTTTTTTTTGAACGGCAAAAAAAGCAATATTTCATTGATAATAACAAAATATTACAAGGAAAGTGCAAAGCTAACGACACCATAGAGTATACTAAAGGCCGAAAGCATTCACACAACACCAATGAAGGTTTCAAAGTTGGCGAGAAGCCAATAAAAGAAACACAACCCAAAAAGAACCACCTAAAACCCAAAGACACCCATTGAAGCCACCCGGCTCAGCCCATCAGACACGACAAAACCACCCATTGATCTCGGAAAACAACCTAAACCCACGCCTCATCGCACTTGATCTCCACACCAAAACCCATGTCTGATCCCATACAACATCCCAAGCGCTTTCTTCCTTCCATCTGCAATTCCGATGCCGGCGATCCCCATTGCAGTATCTAAGAATCCCCATGGCAGCACCCAACACATAACACACTTACACACACACACTTACCTTCTGGAAAAAATGGTGAAAGACCAAAAGGAAACATTCTAACCACTGAATAAATTAATGCATTACATTTTGTTTTTGATCTGTTATTTCATTACATTACCCACAGTTTTTTTTATATGTTATAGATAATGTCTTACCAGAAACAAGCCACCAAATTCTGAGCCCCTGACCAAAAAAAACCAGGCTTTTTTACACAATTCATCATTGCAATTGCATTGACCCAAAACTATTTTAACAGTTGATAAGTGTACCTATTAAACAACCTTTGTTTAGGTCCCAAATAGAAATATTCCTGCAAAAAGTTGAGCAAGCAAGAAAAGTTACTTTTTACCCTTCAACTGGAGTGAAATTTATCACATCAAAGGTTAAAAAAAAAATTCAAATTTTTTGGTGGGGCAATAGAACACTGTATTGTCACTTGAGGCCTGAGGGGACCCTTCCCTGTCCCAAACCATATGGTGAGCACATGGGGGTTGTTTTCATAACCAACAAGAGCACTCATTAGTCACCACCCTGTATATATCGTGTCCATCTCCACTAGTATGATTCAAGTAATTCTTAGTACTATTTTGATTAAAGTCATTACAGTCGTCCGTCAGCTGCTAGAGTATTTAATTTACGTATGTTAGTTTGGAGCGGTGTTCTAAGTGTGATTCCGGATTTTTGGAAAAGAGGTGAAAGAAAATTAAAATAAAGATAACATTATTGTTTCTTTATTTTTGCTTATTGCATATTCATTTGTTTTTCCGGTGTTTGTAATCAGACTTCTCCGAGTAATAAAATACCTTGTGTGCTTGTTCAAAAGATCATATTCCCTATTTTGTGTTTGTACCTACTTAGTATATGAGACCCACCACATCCCATGCCTCATCTTTTTTGTTGAGGCCAAACCCCTTTGTTGAGGCCAAATGGCCAATACTTTCCCTAAGAATAGCAAGGACAATAATAAATACTCTATATATCAAGTCTATGTGCATGTATCTGTGAATACAAATCGCCCATGAGGCCTATTTCGAGGTCTTACACGAACAATTCAAACCGTTCATTAATTTTAAAATATGTTACCAAGTGACCCGTCAAAAATGAGCGTAATCGATTAACTCTAAGTGTTTAAACTAATCAGAAATTGGAAGATTGGATCAAGCACTCTGTCAATGAAAACGTCTTCAAGTTTTCATAATCTGTCTTTTTTACTCAAATTATAGAGAGGAAATAAACTGTTTTTTTATGGTTTCGAAACTGTTTTCAGGATCTTGTTTTATAAAAATATTTCATTTCCAAGAAGTTGAAAATTTATTTCTCCTTGAAAAATCATACTACTACTCATTTTTTCCACATGAAATGTATTTTGTGAGGCTGGTGATGTGATCATTGCTAATTTTTCAGAACTCGTCGAGTAATCACTCACTAAACTTCAAATTGCTTCGACATCGAAATATATACTGATCATATATACATCATGCTTACTTTGAATTTTTTTTTAAAAAAAAACACAGGAAATTGATTTTTCACTCCCCTTTTTTAAAACTCATTATTTTTGTTCTTACCGATTTGAACTTACTATCTTGATGTATGAAAAAGTGAACTAATGAAATGGCAAAATGAAAAAGCGTGCCGATTATTAAAAGGGGAGTGCAAAAATCACCACCGGAAAGAAACGCACCTCAAAATGCGCCTACTGCTACCGGCGAACACGGTTTTTTTTTTCTTTTTCCCTACGTGTTACTTGCTCGAAGAACCAAATAAATGAGCGGTTCAAATCGAAACATAGAGAGTGGGATGTGACCCAATTTGCTCACCCCAAATCTCCACTGGGGACAAACTGTTTGTGAGAAGATTTTCCAAGATTCAGACTTGATGGCTGAAAACCAAAAATGAGGAAGTGGGGATCGAGCATGATTCACATGGAAGATAGTCGTCCAATACATATTGCTTATCAAAAAAAGCTGGGCGTACGCACGTCTGGGTACGTATATTGCACGGACGGCACATCTTGGTCGTCCAAAAATATTTTCGACAGTCCGGATTAGCCTTTGCTCTATGACCAGTAAGACCGGTCAAATATCGTTTAAAATCCGGACAGTTGATTTGTTGGAACGAACAATAAAGATTTGTTCGTGTATATTGCATGCGTGTACGTCCGTACGCTTAGCCGCCGGACTGTATTGCTTATCACTCCAGTAGTTTTCTGGGTTAGCCGACATAGTAAAGGGTGATTAATGACACTGGGGTCCAAATTTTTGAAAGAAAGAAAGAAAGAAAATTAGGATAGTGGAATTCAATTGAATTGAAGAAAATTTCCTGTTTTTTAAATGCAGTACTTTGTTGAAGGATTAAAATTGGAAAAGGATAGATACCCGGAAAGTGTACCCAGAAATTACCCAACCCATACACACACACAAGTGTGTGGGTTTCACACACACTGCACAAGTGTGTGTGGATTTGGTAATTTCGGGGTACCCATTTCTGGGCATGTATAAGGGCTCATTAAAATTAGGTGATAGGATAGTGGAATCTGGTTTAGCCTTATACAGGGGCTATGGCCTAAGCTAACCTAGAATAAGACTGGGGATAATTAATGTCTTCACCAAAATTCTAAAAGTTACTACCTGTTGTCACCATCAATGTAATTCGCTCTTATCCATTTCTTTGAAATCTCCCATATCTTTGTTGAAATTGTGCCATAAATTAAAACTGTACTTAAGTTTTACTGTGGTTAGTTTACGCGTATCTTTTTAAACTTTTTTATTTCAACGTAACGGACACGAAACGCAAATGAGGTGGGACTCGTGTGTGTCGGACCTCAAATGACAATTACGAAGTCCATTTAAAGCTCGAAAAAGAGTAATCCAACAAAACCCAAGCAATTATTTTTTTCACACATACTTAAAAGGTAAATGAAATACTGTAGTATAAGCAACGAGACATAATTCTATTTCCGACGTACCAAAAAAAAAAAAGAGAGATAATTCAATTCAGTCCTTACACTCTGGACATCTCCATTATTGAGGATTTATTTTCATTAAATTAAAACACATGCACATGTCCCATTGACATGGACAGATACATGCACCTCTCCTTTCGTAGAACCTCACAAATTTCTTACTCTCACAACATAAAAAAAACCTATCCAGATTGGAGTATTGTACAAAAAAAAGTAAAATGTCAATTTCCAATGCAAAAATAACATTTTACTACTTCCAGCTAGCAATCTAATAAGCAGCAAAAAAAAAAAAAAAAAATCTTGGCTCATGAAGATAAGCAAATGTAGGATATATATATATGAAAACGGATCCGGGACCCGTAATGCTTTCAATTACAACTGTCCGTTTAGCAATCAATAGTTCAGATTATTCTGTATGTAAATATTTATTTTTACGTAAAGACAGCGTGAAGATAATTCGGACCCTTGATTGCTGAAAAAACAGCTGTGATTTGGGAATTACAACCCTGCGTGTTGTTATTGGGGCACTACTGGATCCTCAGATCCCATGAAAACTTGCTCCAAAAGGGACTTGGGGTTGATGAAAACTTGCTCCCAAAGGGACTTGGGGTTGCTGCGCATCCCGCTGCACAGAAGTGTCCTGTGCACCCCATGGCGTGGCCGCGCCGAAATTTTTCCGATGATCGAAGACATTCACCGCGTAAATCTCGTCAAGTACTACAAGTGTACCAAAAATCAACTCGATCGGATATCATTAAGTGTCTCATCGTAACACACGTACCTTGAAAAAAAATAAAACACAAATGAACACAAACACTGGAACAAAACCGCTGAACCTATGTTTTTTCAAGTTATTTGTGTTCCGATGAGGCACTTAACCATATCCGATCGAGTTGATTTGTGGTACACTTGTAGTACTCGACGAGCTCTACGCTGTGAACGTCTCCAATCATTGGAAAATTTTCAGCGCGGCCGCTCCATGGGGTGCACAACACGCTGCTGGCTGCACAGAAGCAACCCCAAGTCCCTCCAAAAGTGTCCAAGAAGTACCTTTTCCAAGCAAATTTTCAGGTATCTTACCAATTCTCTAAGCAAATTCGAGTAGGAGTTTTTTGAAAGGAAATCTTATATAGTATTGCAGGATGGTTTTTCATGAGGAGGGCTACGAACGCGACAAGTGGCTGCAATTGATAGGACCATAATTATGCTTTTTAATTAAAAGTGATAAAAGGAAAATAATCTTAATATTCTATAGATATTACAAAATTTGATATCTCTAAGATTATCATTTCCTTAATAGAATGAAAACCTTTGAAATCTTTTATATATATCTAAGCGGAAATAAAATCTCTTCCTCTCTAATCCTCTGAGTAACAATGAATAGATCATTATGTTCTTCTATGTTTGAAGGGATTATAATTATTTTCCTCCATTTTTGCATTTTTGCTGTTCTTTGCCCAAAACTTGATCATGAAAAGTTGCTTTAAATTAATGATTTCATATCTATGAAGTTCAGTAATAGCATTTCATTTTGCAGGAGTTTTAGCCGAACACTACAAGGGTGCAAATAGAAGTCTCGATGGTTCCAATCACGGAGGTAATCAAGGAAAGCTATACTTAAACCGGAACCGTGCAAATCAATAAGGTGTCAGTGAAAACTTCTAATCCTCATTTTTTGTGTGTAATTGAAAGATAGTAGAGATCATTGCAATACAATAGGATTTCAATGTTATTGTTGCTTTACCGAATCTAATGCTTCAATTTCGTTACTTTGTGTCCATGTTAAATTTCTTAACCAGTAGTATTTTTATTTATTTATTTCATAATGCAATTTAGAAAATTTTCAACATTGGAACATTTATATTTATCCATGTGTATCAAGGGAGCACACAGATCTCTTATTTTGCAAACTTATGTCCTGGTTGGTGCACGTAAAAACAAAAAGAATGCATGAGAGATTTGTATTAATAAATTAGTAGGAATTTATTTGATCATTTGGATCCAAATATCATTCAAAGTCTCAATGTTGTGTGTAAACAGGTTGAGCTACAAATTCACAAATGCATTCTATAAAGATAAAGTTGAGTTTTTAACGATGAAATAGGATAAGATGTCATATTTCTGTTTGAATTCAAATGGAAAACGGCTCAAGTCATTAGCATGTCTTTTGTGAGACATTATTACCTCTTAATTTACCAAAAGCAGAAGATCTCCAATTATACCAAGTCCAATTTTAATTTAGCAGCTACTTTTTTTCAAGATTCTCATTTAATATTTTAACCAAATATTCTTCATATAATGCCCTTTCATTGGCGATGCCAGATTGTCCATTTGACCTCTATCAATTAAATTTGGACCTCTACAATACGACAATGCAAATGTTTTAGAAAACATTTTTTATTGCCATTTTGTAATGGAAATGATTCATTAAAAAATGACGATTTTTGCATTCTGTAGAAAGCAATTGATCAAATGAGCATAGCACGGGTTCATTGCAAGGTTTTGTATAAGAATTCCCTGTTCAATGCAAGGAAGAATTTTGAGTTCTGTTTGTTACATGCTGTGAACGTTAAATTCTAACAACTGATAAATGAAAATAAAAAGAAGTTGCAACTAGGAAATATGATAAATGAGTGCCTCCTCCTTGAATGTCGACCCAAGATCTTATTCTTGAAGCAACCCATACATATGATGTGCTATAAGAGGAATAGTTCCTCCTTTTAAAGATGTTTCAAACAAAACCATAATTCATTGGAGGAGTGTGTTCAGCCTATTCTCAACTTTGCTTTCGTTCCTAAGTTGGCGAAAAATCATATCACATCTTTTTTGCAGATGCTTTGATATAAGATGGTTACAAACAACTATACTTTTATATGTTACAAAGAGAAAAAAAGAAAAACCATTGTACTTGAATCAATGTATTAATATTACTCGGTCAAATAGGCCGTGTGCTACACAAGTACACATGCATGTTACTCGCAATAACCCACGCTACCCAACCCCAAGAGATTGAGAAAATAGTCTTACCTTAGGATTTAGGGGTTTGCTCCCACTTAAGGTTTCAGGTTCGAATTCCCTAACTAGCAAACTCTTGAAGCCACGGGGGTTATGCCCAGTTGTTAACTCTAATGGCTCCGGAATTAGTTGAGGTGCGCGAAAGCTAGCCCAGACATCTTATCAAAAAAGAAAAAAAAATTAAATAACCCATGCTACCCACAGGATTATGATGTAGACAAACGGGGTTAACAACTGACACACTTGATCCCGTGCATAGCACGGGTTACACGCTAGTTCCAAGTACAGTAAGTTTTTTTTGGACAAAAACTCCCAAAACCAACAGTAGAATTTTGGAAAATATTTTATCTCAGTTATGATTTCAGTAGAGTTGATCAAAAAACCAGGCACAAGTCTTTATTCAAAGGTCAGGTAAATACACATTGCACAGGTCTTTGTCCTCTCTTGAGTCTTGAGATAAACAAAACAAAAAAAAGAAAATCTAAACCAGTACATAAACAAGGCAAAAAAACAAAAAGAAAAGCAACAGCAAATAATAGAAGAAAATTTGACTGTGAGAGGTAAAAAAAAAACTCAAACCATAAGATTTTACCGCGCCAATTTTTACCCCAGTGACTGCTCCCCCACTCTCTCTCTCTCTCTCTCTCTCTCCCTCCCTCCCTCCCTCTCACATCCAACTCATCAAACCATTGCAAGCGCTGACGGTCAGTAGCCGAGTTCGACCAACTCGTTGACCCAAAAACACCCCAAAACCACCACGAGTCAACACGTTTCAAGACTCGGTGGTAGCGAGTTGCCAAGCCGAGGTAGCAATGAGTGGCCTCGTGTGCCAACCCAGCGTCAAACACCCGTCGTTCTCCTCCACCCTGTACCCATCCCCACCAGCAAACAAAGCCAACAACATACTCGCCTGTCTAAACGCGTTTGAACCCAGGTGAGCCGACTCAAACCCGGCCGAAACCATCCTCTCCCGCCACTGACTCAGTGACTCGTGCCGCTCCACTCGCTCCGCCCCTTCGCACGCCACCACGTTGCAAATCTGCCGCCCTAAATACACCTCCGACATCACCAGGTCCTGGTTATTCACCTGAGTCAACCCGGAGCTCTCCAGCGAGTCGAACATCGTCGAGTAGTAATGCAACGCCTCGTTAAATCGGTCAACGAACACGACCCCGTTGTGATTCGCTTCTTGCTCAACTACTGTCACAATCTTTGGTTTCATAGCTTTGATCGATGTAAGAACTTTCTCGATCGAACCCGGTCGGGCTAGCAACCGGTGCAGCTCAAAAACCGAGTTAACAGCCACCTTCTCCACCTCACTCGGCCTTACATCGAGAATCTCACCATCCAAATCGGCCAAACTGTTCACCACAAATCCTCTAAATTCGAATTCAACACCAATAGTTTCAGCCAATTGCGCTAATTTCCAACCCACCTGCTGTAACTCATCGGTGTTATTGGGCTGGGGTGGGCCGATTCCGGTGAGTCGAAACTTCGGCGGGCCACCGGGGCGTAATGCTAGAGCTTGCATCAACGCCGGCCACTGCATCCCCTGTTTCAAACCGAAATCGATGACGTGAACTCTTGTTTCACCTTCGAAGGCTTCCAGTATGGCTTGATTGGCCGTGAAGTGTGCGAATTTCAAGTAAGGGCAGGTCTCGTAGAAGTACATCTCGAGTTGGTCGGAATACGGTAGATCTTGAGGGTAAATCTTGTAAATCCGACGAGCTAGGGCTTCGGCAAAGTAAGTGGCAACTTTCCTCATAGCGCCGGCCTGAGCCACCGCTAGTAAACCGATGTGTTTCACCAGAGCATCGGCGAGTTTGAGATTGTCCTGTTGAACCGCCTCCGCACAGGCCATCAAGGTGTGAACCAGTCGGACTCCGGTCTCTTGTGAGTCCACCAGAACCACAGGTCGAGCAGCCGTCGAACCGGTACAAATCTCTTGGGGTAATAACATGACAGAGTCATCAGATCTGTTGGGTTTAATCCGTTTGTTTTGAATTTGATTTTCTAATACCACCGGCGACTGTTTCTGTTTACAGATGGCTCCACCGGGGATGGCGCTCAAATCGTACTCGGAGTTATCTTCGTAAATAGTACTACGAGATTGGGTAAAACAAGGGGAGGAATTATTGTTACTACCTGTGGAGACCAACAGGGAGTCGTCGACCACGACGGCGGAGGACTGGGTTTGACCGGCGACGTCGTTTGAGCCGGCGTTGAGCTCGGACAGCATGCTCTGGACCCACCCAGATAGATCGGACGGGTTGTAGTGAACCGTATCGGACGAGAGGAGGGAAATCCCGTCTTCTTGATCCATCACCATCTCGAGCTGCTCCAGCTTCTGAGCAACGTCGGCCATGTCCGATGCCTTCACTTTATAACCCAACACAGCCAAGAGCTCATCCATGCCACCGCCACTGCTTTCCTCGTCGAACATCTTCTTGCCCTTGGCCGCCGCCGTTATTGAAGAAGAAGAAGAACTCTCACCCTTTTCACGATCTCTCTTCATTTTTTTGTCTCGAATTCACTAATCTAGAAACATGAAATTTGGAATCCGATTTCTGAACAACCAGTGCAGAACTGCTTGGATTTTCGCAAAGCTTTTCAATTTTTTTTTCCCGACTTTCTGTTTTTTTATAATTTGGTCTGAGAGTCTGATGAGAGAATAGTGGGCAAGGGCTCGTGATGAAGGGCGCGAGCTCCAAGAGAGGAACTGGGGAGGAGATAAGGAAGAACGGACGCCATAATAATGTTCTCTTTTTTTTTATACCATTAATTGATTTTTTAAAAAAATAAACAATTACTACTTGATGGTGACATCCTTTTTAAAAATTGTTTTTGGGGAAATTGCACTGTTACCCGATTTCCAAAAAAATAATTATTTCACAAAAACCTATGTATTTTTTTATTATAAATTGTTTTGGGGAAAACACATTTGTTAACCTGTTTCCAAAAATATTACTCCCTCCGTCCCAATTTTATATTCCCTTTTTGGAGTTCGTGCCACTTTTCAAAGTGTTATATCTTATAATCTATAATGTTTTAAGTGATTTTGAACACTTTGTTTATTAGATTAAATCAAGATCTATCAAACAAGATTCATATTGCATATAAAAGATATTACCGATTGTATTACTGTGTTAATTTAGATTTTCAATAACAGATATGATAGAATTAGTATTTTTTATTTTTTGTTATTTGCTGATAAGATTTTATGGTACTCCCTCCGTCCCAATTTAAATGTTCCCTACGATTATGCGTGTTTTTTTAAAACTCTTATAGTTTTCATTCTATAATGTATTTTATATGCAATATGGATCTTATTTGATAGATATCAATTAGTTCTATTAGACAAAAATTTTAAAAACTTTCGAAACCTTACCAAGAAAAAGTTATAGACGTTTGAAAATGGCACGGATATATGTAGGGAGCATTTAAAATGGGACGGTGGGAGATATTTTGTAAGAACAACCACACGTCTTGTCAAAAATCAAATTTGACATCAACAAACATCGAATCGACTCCTTAAACCAAATTTAACTCTGAATACCAAAAATAGAATTCTTGATGTCAAATTTCGCAGCAACTTTAAATTTGTCAAATTCTCTACCTTATCCAAGCCAAATAATATACAGTTCTGATTTTACCAAAAATGGCACCAAACTTTTGCAACACAATTACTAGTTTTTCATTATTTTTTTTCACATGATAAACAATAATAAAATAATAATTTTGACGTCATTTTAGCATCAAATGATGGTCTTGCTATGATTTTTTTAATTTTTTAATTATTTATATTTTTATATGATTATAGAAACTTACTTATTTTGGATCTTTGACTTCTGAGTATAAACTACCATCACAGATTTTTTTGACTTATCAATATGAACTACCATCACTTCAAAAACTCTTAAAATAAAATACCCGACCAATTAAAACGAAAAGAGTAGGTGCATTATTTACTTAGATGGTGACATTCTATTAGATTTTTCAGATTTAAAATGTTCACATACAAAAAAAAAATCTCATAAAAATAAAAAGTGTTATTCTATTGACAGCCTACTTAGCTGACAATAAGGCAAAAAAAATATAAAAATACACAACCCAGTGTATTTTTTCACTTTTGTATGCTCTTTTACACATCTCTATATACTTTTTAACAAATTTTAATATACTTTTTAAGCCTTTACGACAGTTTAATGAGCTGATTTTTGAATTTTACAAATCAAAAAAATTATTTATTTATGTGGTTTTTTAGGGAAGATGCTACGGGTACAGAGGCATTTGTCCAAAAAATGTACCGATCGGATTCGGGGACCCACTTTTGGGTTCCACAAGAGTGATCCGAACCGTCCATTACTCTTAAAACATTTTTCCAATGGGCCCCACAAAATTTCAGCTCAATCGGACGGTTAGAAGTGCCCGAACCAAACTCCCATTGTTTCAATCAAAAAAAAATTCATTGAAACTGTGGGAGTTTGGTTCGAGCACTTTTAACTGTCCGATTGAGCTTAAATTTTTAGAGGCACCTCGGAAAAATGTTTTAAGAAAACTGAACGGTTCGGATTACTCGTATGAGACTCAACGTTCTTAGCCAGGCAACAACGTTCGAGCACTTAACGTTCTTAGCCAGGCAACAACTTGAAAGCATCAAAAGAGCCGTGTCAGCACCGCAATGCTGAGACGATGCCACGATACCATACGCCTCACGCATATCAAAGACCATGCAGTTCATTCTGGATCATAAGGGATGGGGGTGGGGTCCGTACTGGTCATTAATCAGTTGGGATACTGAGGGGTAAGAATGAATAGTGGGCTCCATCTGATAACAGAAGGAAAAAAACATAACCACGCGCGACCAGTTTGTTGTTCCTGCACGTTCCGCAGCTCAATTCGTGCTGACATATACGCTCCGTTGAATTGCGTGAGGGGGAAAAGTTAAACCAGCAAAGGACATTTATTGGTACTATTTACCAGAGAAAAATAGTGGCATTTTATTGGTACATGGTCCTGACCCCACATGAACAAGAGGGACAGGTTCAACTTTACATCTGACGCGTCGCCGTAGCACGTGAATGCACGGTCCCATAATAGAGCCGTCAGCCGTGGGGTTCAAACGAGCCGAGGCGAGCTGAGTTTGTAGTGCTCTAGCACAACTTATTAACTAAACGAGCCTGAAATATGAGCCCAAGCTCGGTGCTTAATGAGTCGAACACGGGTTCTATTACTAAACGAGTCCATATAAAAGAGCCTAGTCTATATAAAATAATAGAACTTTTTCCAGCTGTGGCCAGGTTTAGAGTATTGAGTTTGACTCGTTTACTACAAGAGCCTAAAACTCGAACTTGAGTTTGCCTCGGTTATTAAACTAGTCGAGCAAAACCTAGAGTAGCTCGGTTTGTTTGTAGCTGAATCAGTTGCGGAGCCTGTCAAGTATTTTTGTTGTCATATCGCTCGACGAACGCAGTATTATTCACCATAATTTAGTGTTATCAAAATACAGTATATATTTTTGGAATTGTATAATTTTTTAATTATCTAAAAAATAAAAATAAGACATATTCTGAAATAAAAAATTAGGTGGCGCCCTAGCCGGAATAACAGTTGTAGCGAGTGTAATACACTGTCCTAGCAAAGCGAGGTGGGAAATCAAATTAGTCTAATAATAGAATTGCAGGGAAAGGGAGTGGGGTTGAAAGTTAACGGACTTGTGTACCCAAAAGGACAGAAAGTTAACGGAGTGTTTGCTACTTCCTCTGTCCGAATTTGTTTGTCCTCGTTCTATTATAACCGGATAAAAATTAGATAAATTTTGATTAGTTCTATAAGATAATATTTTTTAAATTGCATAAAGCATTATAGTAAATTTCAAAAACTGCATAAAGCATTAAAAATTTCAAGATATAATCATTTTAAAAGTGACACAAACTCTCAAAATATAGACTAACAAATCCGGACAGAAAAGAGGGTAAGTTTTGGGGGGACCCCACGGTCTTGTTGGGTCTTCTTTTCGAAGTACCTTTGGATCCGTTTTGACAACATGTTTACTCCCGGACGTCTCTTTGTGATCCCAAATACTCTGTCCGTTCCATTTTTTTGGTTTCTCTTTGAAAATTCAACTCTATTAAGGGGCATGTAATTATTACACTTTATTTTAAAATTCAAACACTTTTTTCAACAAATGCTCTTTGATTCTACATTTTAAATATATGTACCATCTACTATGATTTACAAGGATAGTATTAGAAAGCTAATAAAATTGGACAACCTAAAATGGAAAGCGATCAATTATTTTAGGACAAATCAAAATGGAAAGCGATCAATTATTTTGGGACAAATCAAAATGGAAAGATGGACTAAGAAAATGAGACGGAGGGAGTAGTTTTTTTTTTTTTTGTTCGATAAGAAATTGTCCAACATGAGAAGTAATGCTTTTCTGTGACGAGTTTACTCTTTTACCTTTATTTTTTGAAAGTAACCACGTACAATAATGATGTTTTAAAGGGTAAAAAAAACCTATGAGAAATGCAATGACGATGTTCCTCTAATAAGTTGGAATACGCAAAAGATATCAATAAATTGGGACGGAAGGAATACCTTTTTAAGATTAACATCACCAAATTTTTAAAGTTTTCATTAAACGACTTGTTATTTACAAGGCTATTACCACAAATAAGTTTGACATTGCAGTACGGCAAAAAAACATCAAGGTTGTGTTTGGTTTGAGTTTTGAGTTTTGATTTTTGTAATGATTAGAGGAAGAAATAGAGATATTAATTAAAAAATAGGTATTAATGATTGGAGAGAGATAGAGAAAAAAAAATATTTAAAAATAGGGGTAATAATTGAATAATAATTGAGAAAACCGGTTCTTGAAAACCAAAACGAACAAGGCCCAAACAATTTAAACCAGCTACTTTGCAACTAATTACTATTTCATTTACCACCAAGGTTGTTAGTTAAAAGTGTTTTAACCTTTTTTGGTGGGGTGATCTATATTTTCAGTATAATGTTTGTAACTTGAAAATGAATAATTAACAGACAACTAGTGAAGTTTTCACTCGAGCATTTAGGTACCTTTTTTTTTTCTTTTGGATATAATAGAATTTGAACAACGAATTTTATAATTTAAACATGAAAAAGTGTTAGATTTTTCAAATTGAAAAGCAGATTTGACGATAATTAAAATGATGAGTAAAAAAATTGTATTATGAAATAAAATACAGGCCAGTTTGGCTGACTATTTTTCTCATTTTCAACTTCTTATTTTTAAGTTCCAGGGGTTTGGCGGCCCAAACCCAAAACACGTATCAAAATTTCACATTAAAGAGGAGAAGCCAAAAGTAGGATGGGAGGAGCTTTTTGACGTATCGTTTTTCATTTTTTCATTATGATAAACAAAAAGACCCACAAAATGTATTTTTTACATATCTCCCAAACACTCTTTACCAGATTCAAAATACATCTTAATCATAATTTAAAAATTCAAAAAGTTAAAATTTAAAATTTGAAAATGAGGCTCCCAAATACCCAATAACCTCCCACGAAAGATATTAAAGATATAGCGGTGGTGGTGATAATGGTAGCCGGTAATTGTGATGTTGATACAGGGAGAGGGGGGCTGGTTCTGTAGCTAGGTTGTACTGGTGGTACATTGGAGGTAGTTTTCTTTAGGTAAAAACCATTTTTGCTATTTTGGGGGAGTAAAAATGTCTCATCAATACTCCACTAGTCTCAACTAATGCCTAGGTAAAAGTAACTCCCGCCACAGTAACTCCCCAGGAGAAGCGAGTTACTGTTTACCCATCTTCTTTTATTTTATTATTTCTCTTCTCTCTCCTTCTCATTTCTGCCTTTTTTGGTCTTTAGACGAGCTGCCTGAAGACCTAAAGTCAGCGGTCGCCACCACCGTCGCAGCCAAACACCCAAAATTAGCCACATTGGTGGTGCCCACGACGGTGGGAAGGTTGTGCGTGTTGATCTGGTTTGTTTAGGTCTGGCTTCGTCGATCTAGTTTTGTGTGCGTAATACACAGGCCGTTGCGGAGAGGTGCCTAGGTAGAATATATATATATATTTGTTATTTATATAGGAAAATGCTAAGAACAATTTATTGAGCGATGAACGACTCAGATATTGCACTACAAGATCTCTGAATCTAAAGCATTTTATTACTACTTGGACTTTATAGTAGTATTTGAAGAAATATACAACTATATTTTAAAATTGCTCATTTTTTGAATGGAGAATCTTGTAGTGCGGCATTCAAGCTATTGATTTCGATAATCAACTGCTCGAATTATATCTCATTAATAGACAACTTAGATTGCAAAGTGTCGAGATACAATCATGACCATTGATTGAACAAGGAGCAACTCGAATGCTGCACTACGGCCATATGATCTATTCTACTGCTCGAATCCTGTAGTATAATGCCACGCTACGGGATACAGTGATCCACTATTAAGCCCATTTGTGGAATAATTTTTGTAGAGCAATTGGGAACAAAAATTCAGAGAAAAATTGAGTGGGGCCCCCGTGGTGCCCCATCCGACGGTGACGTGCGCACGATTGGGCTGCTTTCCAACAAAGAAAACCAGGGCAACGCCGTACTGACACCTCCACCTTCAAATTGGTCCCTCTCCCATGTGATTATTCTGCCACCTTACGATATTCCTCCCTCATGGTGGGCCCCGCCCCGTATTCTCTCTCAACTCTCAACCTTATAGTCAAATCCGCCTCAAAGTCGACCGCCAAAAGACTACGCGTAGGATTATAAATTATTCGATCAAGATAATTACTAAAATATTTCTGTTCTTAATTTTCCAAAAAAATTTCGTAACCCATATCTTTAATTTGGGATAAAGAAATTTGAAAAATTATTGTAAAAAATATTTTATTTTTAATCCAGAGTGACACGATTTTTTGTAATCGACCAATTATTTTGTAGTAAGTTCTACTAGCTGTTTATGTACAGAGGGGACAGAGGGGCACTGCTGTCCTTTTTGAGGGACAGCACCTGCTGTCCCCGCCAATTACGGGTCGCTCCGGTCACTTTCCGATGATCGGAAACGTTCACTTCGTAGAGCTCGGTGAGTAGAACAAGTGTACCAAAAATCAGTTCAATCGGATATCATTAAGTGCCTGGTCGGAACATTTTTATCATGAAACGAATGCATCCGAAACACTAGATTAAACCCACTCGAACTCATAATTGTCGAGTTATATGTGTACCGATCAGGCACTTAATGATATCCGATTGAGCTGATTTTTGGTACACTTGTTCTACTCACCGAGCTCTACGAAGTGAACGTTTCCGATCGTCGAAAAGCGACCGGAGCGGCCCGTAATTTTCCGGGACCGCAGGTGCTGTCCCTCAAAAGGGACAGCAGTGCCCCTCTGTCCGTACAGAGGGAGTATGTGAGTCAATGATCTCGTTTCACAAACTAACTTGAACTGAATAAGTTTGTAGAATTGTATTACGTTAACCTGTTATGTGGGAGTGACATGTCTCGCAAAGCGTAATAAGTTTATCTTGGGTTTAAATCAGTTTTATGGAACAACTATTGAGTTTAATATTGTCTTCCGGTATAATCAAAAGTGACTGTTGTTTTCTTTAAATAATAGTAGGAGTAGTATTTTTGTGATCTATGTGGAGAAAATGACTTATTAAAAAATATTAAACATATTGTCAAAGGAAAAAGTTAAAAAAAATGGTGGTATTTTCGCTAAATAATATTTTGTGATGTATATGAATAAAATGATATACAAGTAGAAATGTATTGAAAATATTGTTGAAAATACTGAAAATGCCACAATGGAAACCCATCGTATTTCAAATTTCAACCAATCGATTCCTAACAGGAACCTGATTTAAGTATGACATGATTTGTCTTAGGGGTGCACAAGAAAACCGATATAATCGCTAAACCGATCCGATTCTGACCGAGCCGGTCTATTTGGTTAGGTTCTATGGTTCATTGGTCTGGTTATAGTTCTAAAAATTTAAGAACCGGTAATTATGGTTCGGTTACTGGTTCTCAACTTAAGAACCAGGGTTAGAACCGAACCGGACCTTATAGTATTAATATGTATATGCATATATATTAAATATATTTATACATGTACAACACTATGAATCTTAAAAAAATCCTATGATTATTTATTTATTTATTTTATGAGTTGTTTTGGTATTCTAAATTCTAAATAATCTTTTAAACTCACGTGTTGTGATAAAGTTTTTCTTAATCGGGTAGAATCGGAACCGAACCAATAATCTAATTTGTCTCGATGTAGTATCATCAATAGCACGTGAATGACAGGTGAATCTCAAACTGAAAACTTTCGCTGCCAAAATTACCACTTGACTATGGGTCGATCCAGATTCCCTGTTTCAAAATCTCATGTTCCTTTGTTAGGATTTGGATAGTTAGATGGTGAATTTTATTTTTGTGTTTTATAAATTTGTGTGTGATCCAACGGTCCAAAACTCCATGCAACAGAGAAACAGAAAAAATTTGGACTGAGAATCTAGTTCCACTATAGGTACCGATCAAAATGGATGGATAGTAGGGGAGAGCTTCTCCTCCGGACTCTGGAAATCCGGACCTCCATGATCCGAGCATTTTTTTTGACGATCCGAGCCGTCCAATGTTTTCAGAAGGTGTTTTCAAGAGTTCACACGGGAAATCTTCAAAAAAAAAAAACCGGGGAATGGCTTGATCCAAGCAGTTTTGAGCAAAAACTGAAAAACATCTTTTGAACACATTGGACGGATCGGATTTTTCCAAAACAATTTGCAACACAAAAAAAACACCCCCAAGGCTTCAATCCGGGGTCCGAACTAGAAGCCCTGGGTGGATAGTAGACTGATGGATGTGGGCGGCCAACAGAGTAATTTTTTTGAGTTGTCTTGTAAAAAATTAACTTGATCGACTAATTATAAGTGTTTGATTAACATCAATTATTGAACTTTTCGTTCCAAATTCAAGATGAGGCACATACAATACCTGTATATTTTATCCGATTAAACTGATTTTTTTTCGAGACAACTGAAAAGATTATTATCAAATTAATTTTAAACAAGAAACATCTGTTTACTAATTTCCTATTAATACATTTTTTAAAAAATTTAAAAGTAATTTCCTCATGAACTTTAATTCCAACCTCCGCCCATCGTCTTCATCCACCTTCTTTCGATCAACGATGTTATGTCTTCGACAACACTCACTCTTTTTCAAAATACCTTTGCACAAACGTAAAGCAAAAAGCATTCGGGTTAACTTGGGTTTCGTTCAGTTGTCAAAAAAAGTATTAAAAAAAATGAAAAAATCAATTTTCCCATAACTTTTGGGGTGTTCAGTTACCAGAAAAATAATAGGACCCATAAAATTATTTTTCCCACTAGGACTCCCTTTCCCTCAAAATGCATCCTGCAAAAAGGAAGGAATTATGTGTCTTGAGGAAGTTTGCTCCCGCCAAATGCCAATTACACTTACCTCGAAACATCTTTTATCAAGTGTACACTCACGGAAAATTAAATTTATCTTTTATTTACTTCACTTCATTTCACTTTTCTCAATATTAACTTTTTTCATATAACATTTTTGACAAATGAATGGAGTTCAAGAGGTTTCCTCTATCGTTAACTTCGTAGTCTCCAAATTATTTTGAGATACTCATAAATTTGTTCGGACAACAAATTATAATAAAAAAAAGCTTAAAAAAATGTGTAACTCGCCTCCTGAAAATCTCTACAAGTCATCATCAATCCTTACCACTCCTTAGAGCATCCTCATAAAGCTCAACAAAAATTGGGTCAAATTTAACCTCAAAAACACCTTTTATAAATTAACAAGTCACTTTTTAAAAAACTCACAAAATCAGACTCTCTATTCAGGAAGTCAGGAGAGAGAATTGCTTTAACCCGTGAATAGTGTCTCAAAGAATTTACCGAGTTACTGTAGCAAAGTTATAACTTTTGCAGATTTATAAAAAATTTGTTGAGTCTGATTTTGGGGGTTTTTCCCTCCTTTCACTCAACAACTTAGCCATCAGGGGGATTTGCCTCCCCTGATGAGGATGCTCTTATACTATGTGAAATAAGTTATCAAACTTGAGTGAATTTTTTCTTGAACCTTAATAGGTGCAACATGCCCTTCTCCTTTTTTCAATCAAAATATCTGTTGGAGAATTTTGTAAATGAAACCGAGGCATTCGGAGGGTCTCCCGAGGCAACCGAGACCACCCACGGATTCAAAACGTGTACGGATTAATGCTGGGTAACTCCCCTCATGAATATGGAGATTATGGCAGATTCAAATCCTATTCATTTTTGGATTCAAGGCTGGAGTTACAGAATCAAGAATGAATTGGTAGAATTCATTTTGTTATTCAATGGGGAGGCTCCCCCATTAATCCCATATTGATGATTTCAGCTCCTCCAAACTGCTATTTAAACACAGCTCTGGGTCATTGTTTGTTCATCAGAAATTTGTGCATCACATCATATTCCAGAAAATCGTTATTGAGAGAGAGAGGCAGACGTTAGTTTCAGTTCGCCAAGGCAGTCAATAGAGGTGTTCTGTCGGCCGTGGTTCTAGCCGTTGTATCCTGGGATGAAGACGTCGATTCATCCTACAACACCCACGGTAGGCGGCGCATCTTTGTTTAGGAGAGTGTGGTTACACACGACTCGGCGTTCAATCTACTGTTTGTATTTCGTATTTAGTTTCTGTCAAGTTTATTTCTGTTCATGTATTTCTGTTTCGTTGTAATCTGTTCATGTATGATTATATATTAGATGTAATTGTTTTTTGGAATTGCGATTGCCATTGTAATTTTTCCAACAATATCTTTAAAATTAACCCCCCGAATTACCGCCACAACCTTTTTAAAAATATACAAATTGAAAAACCACTGTCAATTGGGATTGAGGGATGGTGCAGTGCGTCATCCGATCATCGATTTTGAAAATGAACGGCTCCATGAATTTAATTTGACCGTCTATTGTTTGAATTAAATCTGAGCCTTGAATTGTCGAAACGGACAACCGAATGTAATGTAACGCACCGTGTAGTGTTTTTTGCGCACTACGCCCGACTATGGGTCCCTGGCCCCGTCAATTGATTGCAGACAATTTAATACGATATGGTGGCCTGTTTTTCATCAAATTTTTAGTATGGGGAAGATAGGAAATGCCTATTCTAAAGATGAATCAAATGGGTACAAAGTTCAATAAATCGTACCTCGGTTTATGTAAACTGTCAATTAAAAACTCTAATCTGGACTGCTAATCTACCTGCCTCTATCTTTTTTTTTTTTCAATTCCAACCATTCTTTTATGAGAAACTAATCAAGAACTACCCAGTTCGAGAAAGTTGGTCCGGACATCTGGTTATTATCGTAGTTTGGGCTTGTTCAGTGCTCGATCTTATTGAATTAACAAAGCTAAATGATAGTCAAAGGCTTTAAATTTATTGGACATTTGATTTGCTTTTTTTCATAAAAATAATAGGGAATTGATAACCGCACTCCAAAAATTGATGGAGGGGCTCCAAGCTACAGTGGTTTTCCAAAACTACCATTTTGCAAGTTCTATAATTTACTTTAGTCACTCCAAAAAAAAATTACTCTTCTCCTTTTCCTCCTCTGTTAACGAGGAGTTTTTCAGTGCCGAGCGGGAACCATCCTACGTGGTGCCCTAGCGCATATCTCGGCCGTCCAAAACACTTTTTGGACTGCCTGGATTAAGAGAGAGAAATGACAGAAAAAGAGAGGAGAGAGAGAGAGAGTGAGAGAGAGAGAGAGAGTGGGATAGATCTGGGCCGTATTTTACATTGTTGGCTTGTTGAGCAACTTTGCAATATCTTTTGGATAAAAAAATAAAGTATTTTCGCGCAAAAAAATTTGTTTAATTTTTCACCAAATTAAACTACTAATAGAGATCTTTAATTCGGTGCGAAAAAATTTGAAAAAATGTATACGAAAGTATTTTACATTGTTGGCTTGCTGAGTTGGCTTTGCAATATCTTTTGGATCAAAAAATAAAGTAATTGAGCGCATATTATTATTTTTTTCATTGCTAAGAAAATTGAAAAATTTTGTACGAAATAATTTAAACCCAACAAGCCAGCAATGTAAAATACTTTTGTATAAATTTTTTTAAATTTTTTTGAATTGAATTAAAAATCTCTTTGGTAGTTTATTTTGGTGCAAAAGAAAATAAAAAATTATTCGCGGATTTACTTTATTTTTTTATCCGAAGGATAGTACAAAGCCAACTCAATAAACCAACAATGTAAAATACTTTCGTATATAATTTTGTAAATTTTTGCGCATCCAAAGAAAGATCTCTACTAGAATTTTAATTTGGTGCAAACAAAAATAAAAAATTATACGTGGAAATACTTTTTTTTTATCCAAAGGATATTGCAAAACCAAAAAAAAAAGTAACAATTGCCTTGAGTTAACAATGCCATTAACAGAGTTGGTGGGTTTAATGGAGGGGAAATATGGGCAACATGGCAGCACTAAGGGCGTGGGACAGAGGTGTCAGACAGGCAGCTTCAGACAGAGGATCCGCTGCCAACGGAGAGAGGTTTTGGTTCATAATTCCGTTAGGAGTGCCTCAAGTAAATGATGAGATAATTTTGGGGTGGAGTGCCTCCAGTAACTTTTATATTTTGAGAAGGGTAGTTTTGTAACTTCATTAAATTTTGGAGTGCTTGCATCAAAAAAGGGAGCCCCAAAATCAGCTCCCAAATAATAAACCTAAAGCTGACTAACCAATCGAGCCCTTTCTTGTAATTGTATTTCTTTGTTGGAATTCTACATTTCTCAATAACTTTATTCTGTATTCCCGAAAACAGTTTTTAATTACATTGGATTAGCCGCCCCCTCTGCCTCACATGTCGGAGAAAATTTTGGGTGCGGATTGGGTAGGGACACGTGGTGCCCGGCACCCAATCCGAACCGTCCAAACACGTTTTGGACGGCTCAGATCCGAGGGTGGTATTTTTGTAATTTCGGGTGCAAATTTACCCCATCAGATCTGAGCCGTCCAAAACGTGTTTGGACGGCTCGGATTGGGTGTCGGGCACCACGTGTCCCTACCCAATCCGCACCCAAAATTTTCTCCACATGTCGGCACACGATTGGCCGCAAATTTTTTAATTTCATTAATCATGTACTTTCCCCCCTAATCATGTGTTTTTATGCTGAATTTAATTTTACTTTGTGCTAATTTTTTAGTTCATTTCAATTTTTTGTGTGTGAAAGTAATAATGTTACAAGAAAAATGCTAACCGGGAGGCGCACATAGTACATTAATCTCATTTACAATTGGACACATGAGCAAGGTTATGTTCGGCCCCATTCAGCCAAAAAACTAGCTTATTATTAAAATCGAGATAGTTACTCTCTCACAATACATTAAAAGTCGTGAAAAATCAATAAACTACTTTAGTGGAACACTCCGGAAGTCGCTATTCGTTGTGACATTGATGTTGTGCCGTAGATTTTGGTCTAAAAACACATAATCTACCTGATTTGTTATGACCTACGAAATAGATAGTCTGCCACATATAAAAAATTAATAACAAAGATTTCAATCTTATATACAATTTGTATTCTAAGAAGGGAAGTGGATCACTTACATAAATTTTGTATTTCAGCTCACGTATTTTATGCACTCTTTTCAGTAAATAGTCAAGTTTCGTGCATCACTCCAGTGACGTGCCCATAAATATCAATCAAATAAAAAAATATATAATCTAAATGTACTACTCTATTAAACATTTGAGTTAGAGCATCCTCATCAGACTCAACAAAAATTGGGCCAAATTTAACCTTAAAAACACCTTTTATAAATTAACAAGTCACTTTTTAAAAAACTCACAAAATCAGACTCTCTATTCAGGAAGTCAGGAGAGAGAATTGCTTTAACCCGTGAACAGTGCCTCAAAGGATTTACTGAGTTACTGTAGCAAAGTTATAACTTTTGCAGATTTACAAAAAATTTGTTGAGTCTGATTTTGGAGATTTTTTCCCCCTTGCACTCAACAACTTAGCCATCAGGGAGATTTGCCTCCCCTGATGAGGATGCTCTTAGTAAGAGGTAATAAATAATCTACTTAATTCTATTTATGACATGTCGAGGTTTTTTCAAGCTTGGCTCGTTACTAAATGAGCCAAAAACTTGAGCTCAAGCTCGACTCGGTTATAAATGAGCCGAGGCATTAACGAGTCGAGCCAAGCCAGATTTATTTACTAAATGAACTGATCATATACAAACGAGCCGAGTCGAGCTTTAGAATGTTAAGCTTGGCTTAAAACTCGTGCTTGAGCTCGGCTCGATTATTAAACGAGTTGAGCTGAGCTCTAATGAACTGAGTTGCGAGTTGCTTGCGAGCAGCTCGGTTCGTTTGCAGCCCTAGCTTTGTGGTGCTCTGGTTCATTCAAGTATTATATATTTTTATATGGGTCTACACACTTGGTCGTAGATTCCACGAGATTGTATATATAGGTATTAAAGTGTTCTGAATCACTATATAGCCGTGCTCCGAGAGCATTGAATGAGTGAGGCATGCCCACGGGCCTAGGGAAATGTCTTATCCTAATTTTGGACAATGGTAGTGGTTTGAGAAAACTAGTAGCAAAGTACTTTACTAGTATTATTTGTTGGTGTATATCACTATCTCTTTAATTCATTGACGCAAATTCGTGTCGTTTTTCCAGATTTAGGCTAACACCCTTGTTCAGATTCTCATCATCCCACTCTATCCAGAAAGCTTTGCACTTTATCGTCGTCTTCTTCTTTTTTCCCAATCCTCTTTTTAAAGAAATAAAAGTATTCCAAATGTCTTTGTGAGCAATTGTTCGGGAAATTCGAAAATTTTGGATGAATAAATTTGGAAATTTAGAGGGTCTCTCGAGGCAACCGAAGGATCTCTCACGTACGTGGTTCATCGATTCTGGACGCGCGGCTATTGAAGACCCATGTTCACCCCCATAATGTTTGTTTTTGATGGCTGGTGTTCAATCATGCGTTTACAAGCTTTCATTGCTTATACATGTAGCAAAGGTCAATCCTTTTGTTACAAGATTGGCTTCACTTTTTTGTATTGATCATCAGAAATTCGGGTTACACTCTACCCTTCTTGAAACTCAGTTTTGTAGTGAGAGGGGAGGCAGACAGGGTTCAGTTTGCCAATGCTGTCTTCGGAGGTGTTCCGAAGGTAGCAGTTTAGCTGTTTTACTTTGGAAGACAGACGCTGATGCATCCTACAACACCCTCGTAGACGGCGAAACTATTTTTAGCAGACTGTGTCTAACACAGAACTCGGTTTGGTTTTTCTGATAATATATTCGTTATCATTTTATGTAATTTGTAATTTCGGTTTCTGCATTTGTAATTTTGTATCAAAGGAATTGTAGAGGGATAAAGATAAGGGTACCGACCATAATGCACCGAAAATGTACAGAGGGCACACGGGGACCCACTTTTGGGTCCCACACGAGTGATCCGAACCGTTCATTATTCTTAGAACAATTTTCCGAGGGCCCCCACAAAATTTCAGCTCAATCGGACGGTTGGAAGTGTTTCTCGACAGCTTGACAATTGGTAATCGGGATCCGGGGGCCCTGTAGTGAGTGAGCTCACTACATGCGTGTAGTGAGCTCTCTCGGCCGTCCGATCCGAGATCAACGGTCCGGATAAATTAAAGTTAAAGTAAATGTAAAAGTGTTTTTTAAAGTGTAAGATGATCCGGACCGTTGATCTCGGATCGGACGGCCGAGAGAGCTCACTACACGCATGTAGTGAGTTCACTCACTACAGGGCCCCCATATCCTGGTAATCGTCACCGACTGGCTTGGTACATACATTAAGGCCTCATTTGGGTAAAAAAACCATTGTGGTTTATTTTTCGTCTTTATTCACAAAACTTTAAGTTTGACTAATAATTTTATACTTTTTAGATTTCTCTCGTAGAGAGGAGCCAAGAAACCACAACAAATCGACCGAAAACTAACAAATGCAAAAAAAAATTGAATAAGGACAAAACCAAAAAAACCAAAAAACCACCAAAAAACCAGTTTTTTCAATTCACCCAAAGGAGGCCTAAGGGTTGGATCATCTTAAATGTTGTCGAAAATAACATGAAAAAGTTAAAAACGGAGTTTAAACATTTTAGAAGTTTGGTATCCCTGCAGAGTACAAATACTACTTCAATTATAGGGAAGTATGTAACAGAACCCAATAAACATAAATTCGGAAAATAGTTTTACACCGGAGAAAATAACTCAAATTTCGCCGAAATTTGAGTTATTGACCTCTCCGTCGAGATTGCATTAAGCTAGCCCTAGTTGATTGCTACTTTAAAGTCGAAATTTGAGTTATTGACCTCTCCGTCGAGATTGCATTAAGCTAGCCCTAGTTGATTGCTACTTTAAAATTAACTGCTTAACCATTATTACTAGATGTGACAATTTCCAACCCAACCCATGAACCCACCCAAATTCACCCACCTAAAACCCAACCCAACCTATCCATATTGTAATATAGGTTGGGATGGGTTGAACCCATATCAACCCATATTTACATAGGTTGGATTGGGTTTAAAATGGGTTCACTACAAGAATTAATACAAACGACGTGGATGGTTCAGCAACCCGCCATAATATTTTTTTTTTGGGTTAGGTTGGGTTGGATTGGGTTTGGCTTGATCCGTATTCAACCCACCCATATTGAACCCATTCATTTTTAACCCATATTCAACCCATAACCCATACCAACCCACACAAACCCAACCCAACCCACTCATTTGCCACCTCTAATTATTACTCTTTTAATGTTGGCATCATTTATGAAGAATTAAATTGTATAGGGTTCCAACTCCATTATTGGAGTCTTTTATGAGTGGAATTCACGTGGAAACCCAGCCATGCATTATCTGTAACATACCATTCATAAAATGATTCCAACATTTTCAAATAAAGGCTGTGCCATCAAAAATAGCAAAAAGAAAAAGAAAAAAAAAAACTACTACTACTACTTTTTTCAATTTCACCCATTTCTATACAATTTGATAAGATATATAAAAAAAGAATACACTAAAATGCACGTCACACATTTCATTCTCTGATTTGGACGCCATTCACAAAAAATTGCAGTCAACAAGATTTTAAGATTTTTTGATTAAGGTCTCCACGTAGGAACCACGTCTTCCTGTAGTCAATATCGATTAAAGAAGTCAATATTTTAAAGTTGTTTTACTTTAGGCAAGGACAGTTCTAGGATTTGCATTTAGCGGTAACAAAATAATATAATATATTAGTGATGAAAAGCTTTATGTAAAAGTAAACTTGCTGAAATATATCATAAACAAAATGAAAATTTAACCTATACGTAAGAAAATATATATATAAAAAAAATTAATTTACAATTAAGAAAATAAATTTTTTTAGTTCATTTTTTGAACAAAGGAGTCAACGTCACCTAAATTTACTTTAAGCGGCCCATAATAAAGTAATGGTAAAGCCGCCCATGACATCATGGATTTTGATTTTGCAGGGAAAAATGAATGTTACAGACCAATCTCACGATTTCATTTCGATGACCCAAGTTTGTATGTGTAAATTACTACTAATTAAAAAAATCAAATCAATCAACATAGATGAGCATTTGGTCAATTTATATTTGTTTAAAGAGACTCTCAATACCAATTATGATTTTCCAAGTGGCTAAACATTCAATCACGTTGATAATTTCTACATGAATAATTGACTCCACAAACTAGTTTGAAATTAAAGTAACAGGATCAGAATTACAAATCACTCAACTATTGTCTCTCACATGAGAGTCGCGCGAGGAATCTGTTGAGTGTGGCTTCAAAATGGTGCTCGCAGCATCTTTGGTCGAGACCAAGTCAATGGTGGTCCGGACTAGCACTCATGGTACGATTCTGGAGGTCCCAGCATTGTTCGTCCGGAGTTGGTCCGGACGAAAGTACCTTGGTTCGGACGAGCGTGTCCTTGGTCCGGACGAGGGGTCATGAAATACTTCTATAAGCTTAGCAACCTTGGTCCGAACGAGCAGGGTCTAGGTCCGGAGCAAGGCGGCGAACAACAGCTTATTTAAGTGTGTTTTGATATTTTAAGATTTTCTAAGCTTGTTGTGGAGATAGAAACCTAGAGAAACTGAGAGAAACATTGTGAGGAGATTGAAGATTGTAATCCTTATGGTTTATAATGGATTGATTCATCTCTTCCCCCCGTGGATTAGCTATACAGCCTGTGTAGTGAATCACGTAAATCTCTCCAGTTCTTGTGTGTTTGATTTTCTTGATTTCTTTGCGTTCTTCATCTTTATTGTTTGCGTTCATACTAGATTGATTGTGCTTGCTAAAAACATTGTGTCTTCCGTAGAATCGCACAACAGAATCTTTAAAATCAATATTTGTTTTTAATATCAAAAAATTTCACAATTAATCGCCATAAGTGCAGTAGATCCTTATTAGTAGCATTTTCTGATCGATAATTATGATACATTGTGCTTTTAATAATGCTTCAAATCCGTCAGAAGACAACTCAAAAGCTCAAAAGTAGAATCAGTGGCTATATGGATAGTTGGATACAGGACAAATATAGCAAAGCTTTGCTGTCTCGCAGTGCAGGTTAGGCAATTCTTGCTGCTGCAAAACACAGCTCACACCCAACTTTTAGCATGTCATTAATGAAAATTTATTAATTGATCCAAAATCACTTCACGAAGTTCTTCAAACCACTTGTGTTTGTATCCACTAGACATTGATGTGAATTCCGGAATCGGGGCTTGTAAACTCCTATAGTGAGCAATCACGGCCGTCCGTTTGACAATCAACGGTCCGGATTATTTTACATAAAATATAAGTGTCTTACATGTAGGATAATTGCATTTAATTGACCGTTGATTGCCGAACGGACGACTGTGATTGCTCACTACAAGCCCCCGACCGTGAATTCCATTATAAAGAGCGACTTTCATTTTTCTTTTAAGATAACTCAGGTATCTGGGTTAGTTTATGCGTACCTGTCACCCACTTGCAACGTGCTCAATTAAATCTAAAGCCAAATTTCGCATGGACAAAGTCCAACTTCCATTCCAACACATGATGTAAAAGTTCTTCAAGGGGTGTTCTCTAAATTTGAAGGGAGAGAAATTGAATTGGAAGGGTAGTCCCAAATTATTTGGTATTTAAGGGATCTGCTCGAACACTTATTACATTTTTTCCCCCCGACAAGTTGGTCAGAGTCATATCATTTCATAGAAGCGCAAATGCACTCACAAAAGGAATCCACTCATAATGCAAAAATAAGAAATCAACGCGCAAACCAGGCAACAAAATAGACAACTTAATTACATCAAAATAGGCTACCTAATTTCTTTTATTCACAGAAAAAGCACATATTGCAGAGCACAATCGACACACAAAGTTCAGTTAATAGAGCCAGTCAACGATAAAGAAATAGGCACCTAAAAGGCACGAGTTCGAAGAGTGCGATTTTGTTCACCCTCTATAAAAGAGAGTGAACATAATTGGTTGAAATGGTGTAGGTCTCACCCTGCAATACACTTTTGGTAAGGATGATATCACTTTTTGTGGGATCCACCTATTTCAACCAACAAGAGAGGGTAATAAGAGGATGAACAAAATTAAATCCCGAGTTTGAATCAATGCTTAACAATACAGCCCCGTGGATTCCAAACAGACCAAAACGTGAAAGTCCTAAAAAAAAGTTTTTCAGTACAGTACATGAGAAAGAAACAGGAAAGGAAACACAAAAATGCACCGGACGGCTCAGATTCGTTCAGTGCACTATTTAAACAGTGCAACAAACGGATCTCAGAGGTCTGGTGCATTTTCATGTTTACTTTCCTCAATTCCTGTATCTTACACTTTCTGAAAAAAGAAAAAAAAAAGAAAAGAAAAGAAAATGCCAAATAAAGAGTAAATTAAGGATTTGCAAACACAGAACAAGGATCTTTAGATCTCCAACCACAAGAGATGTAAATTGGTTTAAAAAACTAGTTTTTTGGTTTTTTTTCGTTTTGTCTTTATTGAATTTTTTTTTTTTTTTTTGCATTTGTTAGTTTTGCGTCAAGATTTTGTGGTTTCTGAATTTATCTCGTCGAGACGAATCCAAAGAGTATAAAATTATGGTCAAAAGTAATAGTTTTTTGAATAAGGACAAAACGAAAAAAACAAAAAAACCAGTTTTTTCAAATTAACCAAATCACGACAATTCTACATTTCCATTTTCATTGTGTTTGGTTGGATGGAATGGACACATTCATATGAATGGTTTATCAAATAGTTAAGGAATTTTCATTCCCTCAAATAAAGGAATAATATTCCTTTAGAAAAAGCAAGGAATCATCATTTCATTCCTCTCTAATTATTGATGCCACACAAAATTACTACTGCCACACAAAATTACTACTGCCACACCAACTTTCACCATTGCTAGTATGAAATTCACTATTGCCACTCCAAATATCACTATTGCCACTCCAAAATTTACTATTGGCACTTCAAAAATTAATTAATGACGCTCCAAAATTCACTATTGCCACTCCAAATTTACTATTGCCATAGCAATTTTGGAACTCATTCCTAAGCATAAGTTGCATAACCAAACGCGGAAATGGAATGATTATTTATATCTCATCCCATTCCCATTCCAATAAACCAAACAAACCTTAAGTATTGAAATATATCCTTTTGTAACCACGCATAGTTTAAGTTTAGATTTGAGGAACGAACCAATATATATTCGGATCGTGATAGGGGTACAGAAGTTGGGGTACCGAAAATGAACCGATCGCACACGGGGACCCACACAAGTGATCCGAACCGTTCATTATTCTTAGAACATTTTTCCGAGGAGCCCCACAAAATTTCAGCTCAATCGGACGGTTGGAAGTGCTCCAACCAAAGTCCCACCGTTCCAACCAAATTGTGGGACCCAAAAGTGGGTCCCCGTGTGCGATCGGTTCATTCTCGGTACCCATATCTTTATCCATATATATTCATAGACCAAGCAGTATAATAGACATAATTTAAGTTTCATTTCTATACCTAAAGACTTTCACAAAAATACGTTCAGACTTGTATTATGTATATTTATAAGCTGAGTCATTCTCAAAAGAGCATTAATTGAGCCAATCTCTATTAGCTTGAATTTTGGACGAAGAAGCTGAATAATGGTCTCACACTATAATCATTCAATAGCATCATCCGTTCTCGCTCTAAGTGAACGGAGTATAAATATATATTTTCGCTCTTAATCATCGCTCTAGGAAATTTAATAGCTTGAAATGTTTTCAAAATACACTTTCATGATAGTACTCTCGATTTGGCTCCCGCATGAATTAACTAAGGTTCCACTGGCGCGGCTGCGCAGCACCCCCGATCCCGAAAAAAGAGATCAAACAAGCAGTGGCGGAGCCACCATAGGACCAGGGTGGGCACGTGCCCACACTGGATTTTTACCCCCTGTTTTTTTTTTTTTTGTTTTTTTGCAGCCCGTTTTAAAGTTTACTATATATAATAAAATTATCTGATTTTTGACAATGGGTATGCTTGGTCTAGTTGGCCAAGCGCTGACCTCCCTCCTTAAACGCCAGGGTTTGAGTCCTGGTGGTGGTTTTTATCATGTTTTTTTCTTTCCTTCTATTATGCTTTTCTTTTTCCTTCTATTTCCAAATGGGACAAGAAAATGAGTAAATTTATTGATCACCGTTTTACTAATTTTGAAATAAAAAATTGAAAAAAACCTTAAGGATCGTTACTATAATTAATTTAATTTTTTTGTCATAAAGATTAAGAATCTAATAGTTAAGCGAGTTATCATAATTCTATAATTTCTCCAAAAAAAATGAACTTAGGTAGAGTCTTTAAGCTAGTGTTGACAATATACACAAAGTAAGATGAATTAAAACTTGTCGAGGTCAATTGTAAATAAAAGCACCAACACATATTTAAAGTTTTTTTTTTCCCCCTGCTTATGTTTAGAAGCGTTTTAAAATATTATGCCACGGTGCCCTCACTCACATGAAATCCTGGCTACGCCACTGCAAACAAGCAATGGTTTCAAGAGCTCTTAAAATTCGAGGAAATATGGGCAGTGGCGATGACAAATGGTGGTGTCAAATCAAAGCACTGTTCACTCCTGAAAATAGTAGTCCTCTGGTTAGTACTACACTGCAATTGAGTTTTGTTTACCCGCCAGAGTTGAAAGTCCAAACCGGGTGTCATGTATGTGCTGTGCGGGAATGCACAGCACACGCGTGTTGTGCACGGCTGTGGGACTCGCTCCGGCTCTGTTTTTTTGCTAGTTTTTCACCACGAAGCTCTTGTCCATGGGGGTACCTTACAGTGAGAAGTCAGGAAACACACTGTGTGTGCGGCCTACAAACGCCCAATTCATGTGAATATTGTCCTTGGTTTTAAGTAGGGCCACAAACAAACCATCGAGGCTCGGCTCGGCTCGCTCAACTCATATTTAGAGGTTGTTCCACTACCAATTGACTTCAGTAATTTTCCTATTTTGTTTGCTAGTTTTCCACCACTAAGTTCTTGTCCGTCCATGGGGGTATCTTTACTGTGAGACAGTGAATGCCCAGAAATCAGGAAACACACCATGTGTGTGGGCTAGACATGGTACAACCGTACAAACGCCCAATTTCTGTGATTGTCCTTGGTTTTAATTAAGTTGGGCTGCAAACAAATCGATCGAGACTCGGTTTGGTTCAATTCATTTACTAGTAATCAAGGCGAGCTTGAGCTTGAATTTTAAGCTCATATAATAAATGAGTCGAGTTCAACAATCTAAAAGCTCGTTTATATGGGCTTGTTTGGTATTTAAACCAGGCTCGTACGTTAAGAGCTTGATTCGTTAGCAAACAAGCCAAGCTCGAATTTTAGTCTCGCTTAGTTAACGAGCCAAGCTCGAGCACTTCAAAGCTCATCTCGGCTCGTTTGTTCCCTTAGTTGTAAGGCAGAAGAAGTACATATTTTCACACGTTCTTTTAATCCGAATGTGCTTTCTTTTTTAATCTTGCTTCTATGTGGTTTAGGTTTGGATAGCAAGAAATAAACAAATCTTGACTATCAAACTCGTCAATCAGATAATCGCTGACATAAATTTATTAGTAAAAATTCTTATAGTAATACTTTCATTATGTAATAATTTGTCAGCAAATGAAAATCATTGAAAACACTTTTATACGATTACAATTGTGCAAAATTCTCCTCTGCAATTTAAAAACGGGCTAAAAAAAATTGAATTTTTTTTTTTTTTGTCTTTAGTTATGCAAAATTACAAAACTATCATTTACCTACAAACTTTTGATTGTTTTTTTTTCCAACAAATGAAACTATCAAAGGGGAGATAAAAAGAACTATGAAAGATTTGGCTTCTTTGAATGGATAAGAAAAAAAGAAGTGCATTTGTAAAAGGGGAGCGCCAAAATTATTTAACTAAACAAAAGGTTAGTTTTTGAAGTACTATATGTAATAATTTCCAATATACGTTAAGATACGAATTATCACTTTATCTATTGATGCTATTATTGTGAAATAAGGGAAAGGTCATAACTCATATATTTAAGAAAACACAAAATTATAATTTTTGTTGTAAGAAAAGTATTTCCTTTCATTATATACTCTACTAAGTAATATATATTAGGGTTTTGTTCTAATCCGGACTTTTAATTTCCGGACTTTTAATCCAAACTTTTTTTCCAAAATTTTTTCCGTCCAATGTGTTGTTGAAGGTGTTTTCAAGAGTCCTCGCGGAAAATCTTAAAAAAAAATACCGGGAAGGGCTTGATCAAGCGATTTTCGCAAAAAATATATATTTACATTTTTTTTGCTTAAACCGCTTGGATCAAGCCCTTCCGGTATTTTTTTTTTGAAGATTTCCCGCGTAGACCCTTGAAAACACCTTCTGAACACATTGGACGGATCGGATTTTCCAAAAATAATTTGCAACACAAAAAAAACCATTTTTTTCCTTAATTCCGGGAGGTGTGGATTAGAACCGTGAGCATATATATTATTATTATTATTAGTATATATCAGAGAAAACTTGAAAACAAGCTACAAAGAACCCGGACTAAACAAAAATTATGCATCACTTAACTTGAGATATAGAGAAAACGATTGTTACAAAGAACCGGACTAAACAAAAATTCACACTATCTTTATCTCAAAATATGAACATAGCAGAGCCACCAAATTAGGAGGTGGGCAAGCAACCCAAACCGGGCAATACCCGAAGAGCAGAGGTCGCGACCGAAATTGGAGTTCTTGTGGTGCCTCCATCCGCGCTACATGGTGTAACGCTTCCATTCTAACCGTCCAAAAGTGTTTTCGATGATCTGGATTTAAAAAAATAATTTTCCAGGAAGAGATTACTCTTCAAAAACTGTAAGAGTTTGTTTAAATTCGAATAATTAATTGTTGAAATAGACGACTAGGATGAACGCAACATCATGTACTGCGGAGTAGAAATGATACATACACAACCAAAAAATCACAACCCCTCACATACACGTGGGGACCCATAAACAATTATGTTTGTGGGTCTCACGTGTATGTGAGAAGTTGTGGATTGTGTTGCGATTTTTTAGTTTGGTACCTCGGTTTTTTGACTGTGGAGGGGGGCGCTATAGGAAGTCAGGAACCACAGGTTGATCGAGACCCGATATGTCTTTTACATATAATATAATAACTTATAAGATAAATGAGATTAAGTAAATCTTCTTCGGACATGAAAGTTATAAAATCCGAGCTTGAGTTAGAAAATTAAACTTAATGATTAATTGAACAAAGTTTTTTTTTTACCAGACGATAGGATGGTAGTCAAGCGCAGCCCAGTGTTTTCAGGCCCCAATCAAATCATAAATTTGAGGCCCTTCATATTTAATACGCTATAATTTCAAGAGATACAAATTGCCAAAACAATAGTTAATCAATTTTTTCCAAATTTGATTGTTTTTTTCTTTTATCGTTGAAAACACCCAAAATTGGGCTTCTACATTACAATAGGGATCAACTTCGTAAATTTTAAAAGGGCCCTAAGTAAATTGGGTTGTAGTTTTGAGCCTAAGGTGGATTGTAATTTTTGGGCATTTTTTTCCCCCCTAACCTAGTATAACAACTAGTGGTACTTGGGGCCCCCCAAAATTGGCCTTGTGGGGAGGCCCCAAGACCGCTGCTTGCTGGGTCTTGCTCCTAGGCCGGTACTGATGTTAGTATTCTAGTTCGATTATTACGAGAGCCAACCGTCTATCTATAGGAGTCAAACTCTAAACTTCACGCTCCAAAGAAGCATTACACAATTATTGGATCAAACGGCCCAAATCCCAAGATCAATTGAACGGTTGAGATCCCAAAACATAAATGCCTTTCATGCATTGCATGTCGGATTTGGGGGCCTTGTAGTGAGGTAACTCACTACAGGATTGTAGTGAGGCCAATTCGGTCTTCCATCTCAGCATAGACGATTCAGATTTAATCCAAATTCCAAATAATTTGAGCCGTTCATTATTTGGATTAAAAACCGAACATTAATTATCGAGATGGATGACCGAATGAGCTCATTACAACCCTGTAGTGAGCCCCTCACTATAGGGACCCCGGACTCTTGCATGTCTTGCCCAAATTCAATCCAATCCAATCCAATCCACCCCAATGATACTGACCACTGGTTTAGGAAGTCTGAAATGTAAAGAAACAACTAACTAGGTGTACTAATTTTGACAATTGACCAGTGTTGACCGGGTACATTGATATGTTTCCGCGAAACTGCAAACGCAATAATAAAGGCTGTGTTTGGTTAGATAGTTTAGTTTAGTTTTGATGATGTCATCAAGTTTAATGAGTGGAGAGAGATAGAGAGAGAAATGAGGGAAATGATGATGTCATCAAAACTAAAACTAAAACTAAAACTAAACTGAGAAACGAACAAGGCCCAAATCATTTCAGTTTACAAATAAGGAAAAGAATAAGGTATCTCTAATGTTTCAATGCGGGGCTCACCCAAAAAGTGAGCTTCTCTTCATTTGCCACAACAGGGTGGTATGCATTTGGGGTGCACAAATGGTGTACCCATATAGTACAATTTTGATAAAACCAAAATGAACAAAACATAAGGCCATAAAAGAAGAGGAGTAAATCTAGCAATTTTCCTAAAACTCAAATTTTATTACATCCTGAATTTTCCAAGTACTTCAATTAACAAGAGTAGTTCTTACAAGTCCGGGCCAAAATTGAGGATTAAACTGACCACCTCTCGAGCTTTAGTCCAGGGTCGCCTCTGAGTTTTATCATATGTAAAGTATACTTATTAGATTCTCACTATTTTCAATATTGTGGTTCTTAATTCCTATCATAATTTACCTTCTCCAAACCTTTCTTTTTAATATTTGAAAGGTATTATCATCACCCATCAATTGTTAAGATTGCCAAAAAATTATCTCCCTACCACGTGCATCTCTTGTGACCATGAAGGGGGTGAAACCGTGAGAGGGAAGAAAACAGAGTCCTTGTAATGGTTTGCCAATGGAGCTTTCAAGCTTGACATGATTTCTTATTTGACCATAGAAAGGAAGCCAAGTCAACATAAAACTGCCTTTGGAGCTATTGCACTCAAGATCATGCCTTATTATAATTTATAATCTTAGCATTGGATAATGGTTAATTATTGAAAGTCTATTCCTCATCCCAACTACCCCATTATAAGTAATTGAGACTTAATCACGTGAGTAATTCTCTTATATTTATTAGGGTATCCTAAATCTTACTACATAAAGTGTGAGTAAACGATAAAATCACAACGTATCGCCATATATTTTACATATATACGATTCTTGTAGATTCATGATATATTTTTACGCTTGATCCACCCAATCAAATAGATGCGTAAAGTACTATTGAGAGTTGAAGATACGAAACAGGTTAATGTGTCACAGTCGGACCGTTCTTGGGACCCACGAAACGAAACCCAATCGTAGCGTACCACGTGATTGGTCTTGGCTTAATCTCTTTGTTTGAACATCGTTTTCCATTTTATCTAATCCAAGATGTACAGTACAAGTTAATTGATTGGATCAAGGGTCAATTTTAACCTCACAAAGATCTATAGGAACAATTTCTAACATTCTTTGGTGCTTGAAACTGACTAGTGGTAGTGGTTGATTCTTGACAATGACTACCATTCCCACATCCACCCATTGAAATTTTTTATGTTTTTAGCAGACAATTGGGGGTCCCCCACAAAACCCCATGATAATGAAGTTCTTGACACAAAACACAAAAATTTCAATACAAAAGAAAAGTGATTTTCAACAACAAAAACTTCCCTAAAGTCTCCTTTTTTATGAGTGAATGTTTTTCCACTAGTTGTTGTTGTTGTGAGCCAAAGATCTTTTAATGAAATGATGAATGATGGGATTGGAGTTTGATGAGTCATGATGGGGGTGGATTTATTTCCCATGTGATTGGAGAGTTTTTTTTTTTTTTTTAATATTGTGTTGAAGTAAGCCAATTGTCAACATGATCAAAGTGTGTGAATGGTTGTCCCCCACACTTTTCACTCACTTTGGTTGAATTTTAGAATCGGATTCTTGGAGGACTCGAACTGTTGACAAATCCACAGTTCAATCTTATCCTAATAATATTATAGTTTCACCACAAGTTATATTTCCATCTGATATATGATGAGTGATTCATAATTTTTCAATTTTATAACTTATTAATTATTTGGCAAGTGGTGGCTAGCTCATGCGGTAGAGTTCTTGGATGCCCTACACTATATCCCGGGATCGAGTCTCATTCCCCCCTCCCCTATGTAATAGATTAGGAATGACGAATGACAAAAGAAAAACAAAACTTATTATTTGACTTAATATGCCGACTAATATAGGAAATCAATATTTTACCGTCCATTAGCTCGTTTCAATTAAAGCTGAAGAGAAACTCGTACGGACTGATCCAAGAGAGCTTGTAAACCTGGTAGTATTAAAAACTTCACGAGACCCTTGATTGTCAAGTGATTATCACTACGAAACAAGAAAAATGTTCTTAGATCATTTTTGTGGTTTTTCAAGTTCGGTACATAGTTTTTAGTTAACTAAGTATCTCTCGTTGAGCCAATCCGAAATTCAAAATTTGGAAGAAAAAAAAAAAAACTCAAAAAAAGTTCTAGCTTCAAGGCTCTTTCTCTGTATTTTGGATGTTGATTTTCTTTTTTCTTTTTTTGGTCAGAATCAATTTTGGGTGTTTTTAATACAAATCTTTTAGGCCATCTTGAGTTGTGAAGTTAATCTTTTAGGCCAAATAATTGTGGTTAAGTAGGAAAAAAATAGTTTGTGAGTGGATGTTATAACGGTGTTGTTAACATGCTTATAGTAATATATATACAACTAGCTATTCTCTCCCCCGTTCTCTCTCCTCCCTCTAACACAAAGCAGTGGCTGCCCACCTTTTTTTTTCCATGCTCTCTATTTCTCTCTCCTGCCGAGTGTAGTTGAACGAGAGAGCACAGTTTGGATCTGGGATGGTGTTGTCCCTAACATCATCCATGTTAGGTCGCTCTTGGCCGTCCATGGTTGGCAATGGACGGTTTAGATTTGTTCGGTAGAAGACAATTTAGATTTATTTGAACAAGATGCATGTGGTTTGAGACGTGCATTGCCGACCACGGACGGCCGTGATCTGTCCAACAAGGATGCTGCACCATCCCGGATCTGGACAGTTCACTTCTGAACTAATTTTGACTCCTCATTTTTTGACTTTAACTTAACATCACTATTGAAGATAAATTTGACATACAAGTTTATTATCTGACTTAATACTGACCATAACTTCTCTTTTAACTACACGACTGAAGATGGCCTCAGAGTAACCATGTAAGTATTCATTTTGGGCTTTTCTTTTGGACTCAGAAACCCGGGGTAGGGTTTGAATCACTCAAGATCACAATCACCGGGCTAGCCCACTGGGCAATGCACTTCCTTTTAATGGTCATAGACAAGCTCTGCCCACTTGAAGCTTATGTCAAAATGAAAGAGGCCCAAGCTCTGCTGAACACGGATTGGGCCACGACCAACCATTTACCGAAAAATCTATAGTCCAAAGAGGCTTGACCGCTTTGGAATATGGGAACTTGGATTTTGTTGTTATTGGGTAATGATTGGATAGATAAATTGGGATAATAAGTACAAATATGTGATAATGATTAGAGAGAAATAGAGAGAAAAAAATAATAATTAAAAATAAGAGTAATGATTGAGAACAACGGAAAAAGCTGGTCTTAGAATCCAAAACGAACAAGGTCCTACGTCCAATTGTGAGAATTATTAAACCTCGATGTTATGTTGCCTTATTATTAGGCCTTGTTTCTCTGTGTTTTTTGTATGGGGTTTCCCATTTTAGCACATGGTTTTAGCACATGGCTAAAATGGCAAATATTCCATTACAAGGGAAACGAGGCCTTAAGTGCAAGTGTAAATTTGATTAAGAAATTAAGTATTCTGTTATTTAACACCGAAAAGAATTTAATTCGGATGTTTGAATTAAATACGATTCTACCCGTGCAATCTAATTTTTAGGAAGTTTATTCGAGCCTTCAAGGTAACACGGAAAGTACCCAGACAAGGGAACTAGTCCGCGACTCAATCCAAAACAATAGCACGTTCCATACTCTCTACCGTATGTCTAACATATTGGCATTATAGGGAGAGACGAGAGAGTGCTAGAGAGAGAAAGGATGGTAGATTTCCGTCCTCTCGCTCGTCGCCCCCATTTGAGCTGACAACGGGTCGGTTATTGCACATCCCACTACCTTAAAATAAGAAATTCCGCATTTGTTTGACATATACTTTTTCTCTGCATATGCAATTCATCCTCCTTATTGGTGTTCCCTCGTAAATGGAATTTTAATTAAAGAAAACATTTTTTAAACCGGCGGTATAAACCAAAATTTCTTCTAAATCTATTCCAATGCGCCATGTGTCCAAACATGGACACAAGGCGCGACATATGGCGCAATGCAATCGATTTGGAGGAAACTTTAGTTTACACCGCTAGTGTTAAAGAATGTTCTCTCATGTTACATGGAACTTGGCAAATTCACCATAATACCAACCACATCAGTCTGCGTGGCACTACATGATTGGTACATCAATCATGCAGTGCCACGCATGAATGAATCAGATTTTCTACGGTTATAGGAAAAGCCCAAATTGGATTTTGCCTTTCTATATGTTAGAAATAGCATTTCTACAGTTATAGGAAAAGTCCACACTCCTAATTGTTATCTTAGTTAAGCGAAAACATATTCATAGATGGTATTTACTAATTTCCCAATAACTTATTCGAACTAGCTTATGCATGTACCTCGACTATTCCGCCTTCCATCAGCATGACAATTAAAGGGTGAATGAAAAAAAAAATTGTGAAAAATTAGGTCTCTCTTTAGAGAGAGAGTGTCTGTTAGTGGTTCTTTTACTTCTTTGCAATAAAATAATTGAGTGTGAGCGTGCTAGAGAGAGTTTCAATCTCCTCTCTCAGATTAACTTTGGAAAAACCAAATATAATCAGGCGATTGTGTTTTAATGGTTCAAATACCTCACTTAAGAGGATTTTTCTTTCAAAGTGAAGAAATGCGAACCAATCTACTTAGGAAATTAAAGAACAATAAAGAAACAAGAGACTTCGATTAACAAATCAAAGGTAGACTTACTTCGAAATTGCCTTCAAATTCAAATACAAGGTACTGAGAACTTCGAACAGATGATTGTTACAAGAACAACCAAAATTAATCCTAACTACTTTCTAATCTACTTCCTACACTACTTCGAACTGGGTTCGAAATCCTAAAACTACTTGCCAATGAACAAACCAAGCATCATTTGTTTGATAGCTGTTTGTTGAAGATTTGTCCGGGGGGTTTCACTCTTCATTCTCTTTTATGTATAAACGCTGCTGGTTAGTTGGATTTCCCGCCCAATGAATTTGAACTTGGCTTGCTTCGAACTCTATAATTTGAATTGACAGTTTTCTTCTCTTCCCCACGTCTGAATTTGAACTCTGGTTAATCTTCTTCCAAAAGCTTCTCATCGAATCTGCACCGTTGCTTGAGTTAACCCAAATGATTACCATTTAAAAAGATAACTGCCTTTCAAGATGTAATCCACGTGTTCTAACTGCTAATTGCTTTGTATTATGGATTTACACGTGGATTTTATACATCTAGCGGTTAAAACCATGACTTTGACGTTTATATAACTGCCAATAATTGCTTTTTAAATTGAGAAATAATACGACATCGTATTTACTCAATTTTCTTTCCATAATCCAGTGTATTTTCATTGATAGATATTTGCCAACGTTTGACATCCTTGATTACGTGTCAATTAATTATTGGATTTGTTAATTTTATATGTAAACAGTGTCTCCCTTTTCTCTAGAGTATTCTAGCCGCCACTTCTAGGGTTTTGCTGGGGGGGTGGGGGGGTCGCCTCCTCCACCACCACCTCCCCCCTTCTCTTCCCGGGCTCCCTCTACATCTCTCCGCCTCCTTTTCGATCTCCCTTCCACCGCCTCCTCCACCTACTCGGTTCAGATCTGGTTTGCACCAGCAGCCGCCGCGCCTCCAGCCACCGCTCCGCCTCCCGCAACCGTTTCATCCCTGTTTCAGCCGCCTCATCACCTCCATATCCAGATCTGCTCCCACCCGCCTCCTCCACTGCGGCGCCGCCTCACCCGGATCCGAACCTCTCGGCTTCTTCTTCGTGGGGTACGAGAGAGAGCGAGATGATGCAGGGGTTAGTCCGGTTTTACTCATCGGCGAATAACATCACCCGGTTCGACGGCGACGACGACGGTGTTTTTTCCATAGCCGGTGCTTTCTTTTCTATTTTTCAGTTTGGGGGTGCTCCGGTGCCTAGTTTCTTTTGTTTATTTTGTTGTTTCTCTATTCCGTGTGTGGAATCTTTACTCCCTTTCAAGGGTAGTTGTTCTATGTACTCGGTGTATTCCCATCCAAATCACATGGATAACCCGATTGTCGGGGGTTTTTACCCTTCGATGGGCTCCGATTTGGGGTTTGTAGCCCTATGGGCAGTTTTTGAGTAATCAAAAATTCTGAGTTCGTTCAAAAAAAAAAAAAAAAAATTAAAGGGTGAATAAATTTTTTGTTCGACTAATTCTACAAAAGTTGATATTACCTAATTTAGTCTTCTTAGAAGATTTTCTTAGGAGAAATTTCCGAATTGGTCGAAGATTAGACTAAATTATTTCGATTAATGGAGCTAAGCTTAAAAAAGTCAAAATTACAAATGCACGCATGTAGCTCTGATTTGCAAGTGATATTTTATATAGATATTTATTGCTTGAAGGTTATTTTCTGCTAATTAACCACTAATGAAGCTCAGTTCTTCGTCATTCACTCCCTTCAGCTCTCCCGTAATATTCTCAGGAATACTCGATGAGCACCATATTATTAGTGAATGACCATAGCAAATATTGTTTATCCGGAACAAAATAGAGATATGATGGTAAAATATTTTTTGATGAAGACTTTGACTTATTCCAAACAAATTTTCTACTGAATTTAATTTAGCGAATTCAAGTTTTAGTGGCTTATTAGATTATTCATCAACCGCATAGTAGCTTAAGTATAACATGAGAGATTAAGCCACTCTCCAAATGGAAATTAGTCTTCGTAGATGGTAGTGATTAGATTTCCTAAAACTCAAGATGTCCGAGCTAGCTTAAGCTTGCACCTCGATTAAATCCAGCAAGATCTTCTATCAGAACCAACTTCAATCTTGGGGAAAAGGAAAGCTGATGGTCTATGCGACTGGATCGAGGAATCCGTCCTCGAATAACGTACAGAAGTTTTTGCAACTTATGGTGTCATTCGATGATTTCAAAGTCTCTTCGTCATGGAGTCAAGGTAACTATGTTTCTCAGCAATTGTCTCATTCTTGAATCTGCCGACCGAATATCTTGCTAGTCCCTATCATGTCAGTTGGGTGAATCAAAGATCACAAATATCCGTATCTAAGAGTTGTGTATTGGAATTTTTTAATTGAGAGTCAATATTGGGACAAGATTTGGTGTAACATCTTACCTGTTTTGTTGGGTCGCCCATGGCAGTGGGACAGAGACGTTAACTATCGAGGCCGGGAGAATGTTTATGAATTAAGGATGAACGGCGAATCCATCAAGTTGTTCCCAAAAGTGAAAAAAATGAAGAGGGATAAACTGTTATTCGTTACGAAAAAAGTTATTCCATCTAAAAAAAAAGAAAAAAAAGGCTTATGCCGTATCGTCACCAAGAAGCTGCAACTCGAGGACGAGTTTTTTTTCAAAGAAAGGGAGAATGATGCATTATTAGTGTTTTTTTTCTTTCAAAGGTGTCTTTCTAGTTTGTAGTCGATGTCTTTTATTTTCTGGTCTAAGCATTTATTACGTCTTATCTATCTAGTAACTTGTGTCTTTGATTTAAGGAAAAATTATCGAAATGGTCCCTGTAGTTCCACCTGAGTCTCGATTTAGTCCCTATAGTTTCAATTGCACTCCAACGAACCCGACAATTTCAATTTTGATCGATTTTGGTCCAATTGATAACATACGTTATCAAATTAGACGGAATCCCCAATTTGAGGATTTTTTTAGGGGTACACCAGTCATTTCCCCTTCCTCCCGCCCTTTTAGCAAAACCCTAACTCCTTTATCACCATATTTCCCTACTATTTGACATATTACATGGACAAAGCCTCTCTCTCTCTCTCTCTCGTTTGTCTGCCCTTCATACACAAAAGCTAGTTCAATGGATCACATGCTATGTCATTGTGGAAAAAGATCACCAGTCACCACCTCATGGACAGATACCAACCCTGGCAGACGATTCATTGCGTGTTACAAACATGGGGTAAGTTTCAAGAATCAAGAATGCAATTTGTTTATTCTTTATCAAGAGAAAGTCATATTAAAATGTACTATTTTCTTAATTCTTTGGTCCACTAATTTGGAATTAAATTGCAGTCCCCAGATGCTTGTAACTTTTTTACGTGGGTGGATCCACCCATTTGTGCTCGTGCTCTCCTCACTTCATCAATTTCACTGTCCACAAATTCCTTAAGGTCTGTACTCTCCTCACTTCCATTCCCATATTCACTTCCATCCCCATCCTCACTTCTATCCTCATCCTCACTTCCATCCTCATCCTCATCTTCATCAGGTTCATCCATTTCCTCACTAACAACCCTTTGTACATAAACATCTAGTTTGTTGCTTAGGGCCACCCACTTAACCATTTCAAGGCAGTCATCACCATCATCCAACTTTCTTAACCCATAATATAAATCCCTAGCAGGTACTTGGTAGTGATAAACAAAATCCCTAGAGAGACCTAGTTCCTTGACCATGTTTCCTATTTCTATGAAGCTTGTTTGGTCAACATCCACCCAATCAATGAATATGCATTTACCCCCAACATAACATCTAGCATTTAAACCAGTCTTTACCATACCATTGTAATGCAACGTTATGGTGAATTTTTTTAAGCTGAACCTGATACACAAAGGGAGATACCATATGAGACCACTAAAAAATCAAACAAAGGAATCATAGTATACAAACAATCATGCAAGGAGTGACATGTATGTATACATATATGGGACCAGTATCAAAAGCAAACAAACAGTATATGGGACCACTATCAAAATCAGAGAAACACAGATTGGGATTGTGTATGTATACATATACAAGTGTAAACTTGTAACTGTGTCAGAGTACAAGACCAGGCATAAGCATTAAAGAAAGGCAATACCCTAAACAACGAGACAAAACCCTTAAAAAAGGGGAAATTTATACCATAAACAACAAGGCTCGATTTTCATACCATAATCGGGTTTCCAACTCTAAAGCTCCACATTGGGTTCGACGTAAGCCTTGATATGTGTGAGGTCACTTGGCCTTTACCTTCGAGATTCTGAAGCCCTAACTTCTTGATCTTGATCTTTGTCAAATTAGCACCTCAATGTCGATTTTCAACTCTTGCTAATCGATTTCATTGTGCGTCCAGACGAGTGAGATGTGAGTGAGAGAGCAGTGAGGTGAGTGAGAGAGTGAGGTGAGTGAACGAGTGAGAGATTTTTTTCTCAAAAGGGGAGTTAGGGTTTTGCTAAAAGGGCGGGAGGAAGGGGAAATGACTGGTGTACCCCTAAAAAAACCTCAAATTGGGGTTCCGTCTAATTTGATAACGTCTGTTATCAATTGGACCAAAATCGACCAAAATTGAAACTACAGGGTTCGTTGGAGTGCAATTGAAACTATAGGGACTAAATCGAGAGTCGGGTGAAACTACATGGACCATTTCAATAATTTTCCCTTGATTTAATAGTGGTCTAGGTATTTGAAAGGTTTGTGTTGGAAAATGTTGAGCATTTATTAGTATTGAAAAGTCTCATCTTTGTAATGCCTATGAATAGTTGATCTAATGAAAAGAAAGTTAGAGAGTTTTGAGTTTATAAAAATATTATGCAAACGTGTCTTGCTTGGAGTGAGTGATTCTTCATACAATTAAGGTTGGAACTAGGATTTTATATACAAGGGGGCCGCAAGAACAACAAGATTTTACAATTTCAAGATTCAATAAATCTATGCTTTGAAATGTCCAACTAATGCCTGTAACAGAACACAGAGTCCAGGATGTATTTGTTTGATTTGTTGATTAATGCATTTTAATCTTCCTCCATAGAAAAACACAGTCTAGGTCTCTTTTTTGATCAACACATAGAAGATAAATTAAAGCAAAAATAGAAGGTACAAATCTAAACTCGAGAGGAAACGCAAAGATAGAACCTCAAGAGCAACAAATAGCAGTATAAACATCTCCCAAAAGAATCCAACAAAAGCAGCAAAACAACGGAAACTACAACTGTACTAGAGAGGCACATTTGTCTGATGCTCTTCTTCTTTTACCTTTTTTTATTTAATTTTATAAAAACCATAGGTTATATGGTCCAATATTTAACTCCCTTTTCTTTATTGGGGGATATACACATATACTACTGAAAGAAAAAAAATGACTAGGTACAGGGAATTTGAAGCGGGAGGCCTTGGTGCCCTTTAGCACCATAGTAGATCTGTCTTTGCCTACAATCAAGGAGTGATTTGGTCGTATCAAGTGACATCCACAATTAGTAGCGTCGAGTGGCATTTGCTTTCCTAATCGAGAAGCATCCCAGAACTATCCTAACCTTGTAGGTCTTGGCCTGCATGATTAGTGGGGCTAAAATATATTTTGTTGACTATCTAAACAAAGTATATAGGATATTGAGAGGAGGAGATTTTCTAATGAATCTTTTAATTGGGTCCCGAAAATGCGACGAAGGTGTTGGGGTTAGGAGAAGATTTCAACAGGAAAAAATTAGGAGAAATTCTGGAACCGGCCGAAGGTTTAACTAAATTATTTGGATTTATGGAGCTAAGCTAAATTTTTTGGAATTAAAAATACAAGTGTTTTTGTATAGGTTTCTTGATTAAAGGTTATTTTCTGCTAACCATTAAAAGAGTCCAGTTTTTCATTACCCTCACTTCTCTAGTAATATTCTCAGAAACACATATTGTTAATTTGTCGATGACACACACATAGGGACCCCTTCTTATCCACACACTAAAATATGGACCTTCCGTTCATACCCAATTTTCCGATCAAATTTTCATAATCCGAACCATCCAATGTATATAAAAGGTGTTTTTAAGTGTCCAAGTGTAAAATCACTGAAAAAAAATGACCGAGAAGGGCTTGATTGGAAAAGTTCTTCATAAAAATGCATATGAAAAACTGGTCGGATCGAGCCTTTCCTGGTATTTAGTTTTGCTGATTTCTTGTGCGTATCCTTAAAAATACCTTTTAAACATATTAGACTGTTAGGATCATGATACTTCTGATTGTTATCCTAGTTATGCACATGTTGTTACCTTTTAAACATATTAGACTGCCTAGTTTTTCAAAAGATTTTATCAAGATTTGATAAAATTACCCCTTGATTTTATCAAATGAGGAGGAGAGTTTTTGAAATTTTATCAACCCTCCTTCTCATTTGATAAAATCACCTGATTTTATCAAATCTTGATTAAAGATAAAATCAAACAAGAAACTCTGAAGAATAACTCAAAACATGACGAGTATTGTAACAACCCAATTTTTGTAAAATTAAGAATCTCTATTCGACGTCTACTGGTTCATCTTTGTTGTTTATGGTATTTATCTACTGATTTTGAATAAGATTTTTGGAAAGCAGAGAGAGAGAGAGAGAGAGAGAGAGAGAGAGAGAGAGAGAGAGAGAGAGGGGAGTTTTGTATGAACTAACCCACGAAAATTCCGGCTGTCAACATGTAACCTATTCTTTTCCTTTGACGTAACGTAATGGATAACTTAAAAATTGGTGAAGGTATTTCGCAGAGAGTTTTGTATGAACTAACCCACGAAAATTCCGCAAATTAATATATTTTAGCACCCGTGGGACAGAGTTTTATATGAACTAACCCCACGCAAATTGATAATACCTATGAGGTCCTAAAAATGTGACGGAGGGGTTGACATTGACAAAATTGTAAAGAGTATTCGGAGAAGATTTACAGTGGGGTGAAATTTGATGAGAAATTCTTGATCTGAATGTACGGAGCCAATCTAAAACTATAAACTTACACGTACAAGCATATATACTCTGATTTGCAGTTGGTTTTGTATAGATTTTGCGACAAAAGGTTTTCTTCAGCAAACCGTTAATGGAGCCCAATTCTTCATCATTCTCACCGTAATATTCTCAGGAATTAATAATAGATAAACACCTAAGAGCTTGTGAATGACCGTAGGAATTGTTCACCGGAAACAAACCTAGTGGTGCTAAAATAAGTAGTATTTTTTATTGACGAAGAAGATCAGATCAGATTTGCAATACATCATTTGATGTTGAAACATTTTGACCTGGTAATTTTAATGCTAACTTTCTTTATACTACTATATACCATCTCAAACTACCTAGCTTCATTCTCCATTCCAACAACCATGGCTCTCTGCAACTCAAAATCACCAACCCATTTCCGAATCCAGCAATCACAACCTGTTCTCTTTCTCAACTTTCTCAGGCTTACCATCTTCTTATTTATACTCTTCCCTTTTGCAAACTCTATTTCCTTCAACTTTTCCAATTTCAAACCAAATGACAAAAATATAACCTACCAAGGGGATGCATTTGCGTCCAATGGAGTCATCCAACTCACAGAGAACGACGAGAACCAATCCCTCACATCTAGCGCCGGACGAGCCACATATCCCACGCACCTGCCCCTGTGGGACAGCACAACTGGAAGCTTGACAGACTTCAACACTCATTTCACTTTCAGGATAGAATCAACTAATATCTCAGATATCGGTGATGGGCTCGCCTTCTTCCTCTCTCCTTCGGATGCTACACTCCCTTTCAATTCCGCCGGAGGACTCCTTGGTCTTTTCGAGAACTCAACCGCCCTCTACTATACTGCCCTCAATCAGATTGTGGCCGTTGAGTTTGATACTTATAAAAATTCTTGGGATCCGAGCCACTACCATGTTGGTATCAATATTAACTCAATCCAGTCCGTGGCCTATCGCACGGTGGTATTAGCGGATAATCATACTGGATCAATTAACGTAACAGCAAATGCTTGGGTGAATTATGATTCCTCTACCCTTAATTTAAGTGTCTATCTAGCTTTCGAGGAGAATGCGGATTTCCAAGGAAATTATTCCCTTTCCTATGTTGTTGATTTGCGGGAAGTTTTACCTCCATTGATTAGTGTTGGTTTTTCAGCTGCCACAGGCCTTGAGACAACAGAAATGAATAATATTGTTTCTTGGACCTTCAATTCAACCTTAGAGATGAACACTCAGATAGAGATGAACACTCAGATGACCCACAAGACTAACACACGTCTGGCGGTTGGTTTGGTTGTGGGTATTGGTGCCTTGAGTTGTGGGGTTGGCTTGTTTTGGTTCATGAAGATGAAAAAAATTGTGTTTCGGGGAAAAAATGACATGGGCCTTGATGCTTCTACTGATGATGATGATGACTTTGAGAAAGGTACAGGGCCAAGGAGATTCACGTTCTGCGAACTAAGTCAGGCATCAAACAATTTTTCCGAGGAGGGAAAGCTTGGCCAAGGCGGATTTGGAAGTGTTAACAAGGGAGGGTTAAGTGACACTCAAGAAGAAATAGCAGTGAAGCGCATCTCCAAAGGATCGAAGCAGGGGAAAAAAGAATACAAATCAGAAGTGAAGATCATTAGTCGGTTGAGACATCGGAATTTGGTTCAACTCCTTGGTTGGTGCCATGAACGAGGAGAATTCCTTCTTGTCTATGAGTTCATGCCAAACGGGAGCCTCGATAACCATCTTTTCGGTGGGAAATCCAAGCTAACGTGGACAATGAGGTACAAAATAGCACTACAAGAAAAAATGTCTACTGTGAGGATTGAGTTTCCTCGCCAAAGAACCAAATGTCCTCGCTAAAGGAATTAGCGAGGAAAAATTTTCTCGCCAGGTTTCCTCGCCAAAAGGTCGTCGAAAAAGGTATTCTAGCGAGGAAAAATAAATTTTCTTGCCTAATCTACCAATTGGCGAGGAAATTTTTTGTCGCCTATTCGGAACAATTGGCGAGGAAAATTTTCCTCGCCTATTCGGAACAATTGGTGAGGAAATTTTTCCTTGCCTATTCTAACCAATTGGCGACGAAATATTGTTTTCCTCGCCTATTTAGAACAATTGGCGAGGAAATTTTTCCTCGCCTATTCTGACCATTTGGCGAGGAAAAATTTCCTCGCCAAAACTCCTAAAACAAAAACAAGAACAAATCCAATTCTAGCTTCTCCGCCTCCGCTGGGAATCGAACCCGCGACCTCCTCTCAAGCAACGCACGCCCCATCCACCACACCAACTTCCATTTCAATGCAAAGTTCAACAACTTTTAATATATAACCTTTTGTAGTTCTTTTTACCTCATTATTTTTTTTAAATCTTTTTGTCTAAATTTAGTCTCTTTGTAGTGTTTTTTTAAACTTCTTTCTTAAATCTTTTAATGTTATTTGTTTTTACTGAAGTTCTTATTTTTTATAATTTGATATTTTCCTATACCCTTTTATAAGTCTTTACTTGTTAGAATTACTTACCTTTGCATTTATATATTTGTTTATTTTTAAATTGGATTTTGTTAATATGTGCCCCCAAGGCACATGATAAGAACACATTAATTGCTCCACCTTACTCCACTTCCACAAGGAATTAAAGTAGAGTAATCAATTGTGTTTTGGAAAGATAAATCTTTTTTCGATTAGACGAAAATGCCACCAACTACCCATACCCATGGAACAAAAACCTAAGATGCAATACTTGACCAAATAAAAACGAAAATTATTTGAGAATTAGTTGGCCAGTGTTCTCCCATAAATTTTTGGAACATAATTTTAGAAAATTAATTATCAAACATAAACCCAAAAATGAAGAATTGTTGTTGGGTGAGACCTAACCACCTTCTTCGTTCCAATCGATAACATAAATTCTTCTTAACATCATGTTTTTAAACATTATTAGTATGCTAAAGAGTAATTTGGAATTTATTGACTTCACTAATTTGTTTTGAAGGGAAAATGTAAAAGTAAAAGAGGACTAAATATAAAAAGATTAAAAACAAGACAACATTAGCCCAAATAATAAGTCGAAAGTATAAATTTTCTGGCTTGGGGATTTTTTTTTTTAATATAAATTCTAGTTGAAGGGAAAAATCGATTGCTTTGTGTTTGTAGACCATTTTGGTGAGTGATGCCCGTAGGATTTTTTTCTCTTTAGCGGGTTTAAACCGAGTTGAAACACTTATTAGAAAACTAAAGGGCAGTTGAAAAGATAGCATTGAAAGAGAAGTTATAGGGTAATTTTTTTTTAATGACCGTTAAAGGGTAATTTAGTCTCATTAGAAACACGTTTTCCTCCTAGACAGTATGATACCCACCTTTGTTTCAAAATGGATGATCGTTTTAGGAGACCAAATCATTTTTCTACTAGAGTAATAATAATAATAGATTTATATGCAAATGACATGATCAATATGATATGTATACATTTAGTCTCACTAATTAGTATGTGCATATGACAAATAAGTTCGTTTATTATAATTTTATGGTATCATAAATAGGATAAATATCTTACCATTGGGATAATACAACACATCTATATCAAAATCTAAATAGTCCTAGAAAAGGTGTGGAAATATTTCGTCACCTAACATTAAAATTTGGTGACGAAACAAAATTTCCTCGCCTATTCTGAACAATTGGCGAGGAAACTAGCATTTCCTCGCCAATTCTTAGCTTTTTTGCGAGGAAAGATAATTTCGTCGCCAAATCTTAGCTTTTTTGCGAGGAAAGATAATTTCGTTGCCAAATGGGTACCCTTTAGCGAGGAAATATGCATTTCCTTGCCAAATCTTAGCTTTTTGACGAGGAAATATAATTTTGTCGCCAATGTTAGCTTTTTTGCCGAGAAAAGATAATTTCGTCGCCAATCTTTGATGTTTAGTGAGGAAATTCAAATTTCGTCGCCAAATGGTAGCCTTTTAGCGAGGAAATGTTCATTTCCTCGCCAAATCTTAGTTTTTGGGCGAGGAAAGATAATTTCGTCGACATAGTGTACTCTTTGCCGACGAAATCGATTTCCTCGCCATAAAGACCCATTTGGCGAGGAAATTCAAATTTCCTCGCCAGCTTTCGTCGCCATAGTTACTTTTTGTTGTAGTGTAGCCTGTGGCTTGGCTTCTGCTCTGCTTTATCTCCATGAGGAGTGGGAGCAATGTGTGGTTCATAGAGACATCAAGTCGAGTAATATCATGTTGGACTTGAACTACAATGCCAAGCTAGGTGATTTTGGCTTGGCTAGGCTTGTAGACCACGAGCTGGGCTTAGAAACAACCATCTTGGCTGGCACCGTGGGGTACCTGGCTCCAGAGTGTTTCATCACAGGCAAAGCAAGTAAAGAATTAGATGTCTATAGCTTCGGTGTTGTTGCCCTTGAAATAGCATGTGGAAGAAAGCCGGTGGAGGTCAAGAGGGATCCGAGTCAGGTAAAACTACTAGAATGGGTTTGGAGCCTCTATGGAAAAGGACAACTCTTTGAAGCTGTTGATAAGAATCTGACAATGGAGTACGATGAATATCAAGTAGAGCGGTTAATGGTTGTTGGGTTATGGTGTTGCCACCCTGATGTCAATCTCCGACCGTCCATAAAGCAAGCGATCAATATTCTATCATCTAAAGATCCATTGCCTGTTTTGCCATCACAAATGCCAGTACCGGTATATATTTCACCTTCCATTTGCATGCCTAGCTATACATCATCGATTCCGACCAAAGATTCAGACAAGGATAGGACTCAGCATTCTAGTAGCAGTCACACTAGAAGTTACTATTCATCACTTGCAGTTGAATCTTCTAAAGCTCCCTTGCAAGGGTCCCACGTGTGAGTTGTTTATATGTTGCCTCGTTACTACTGGGTTCTATTGGGAGTCCAGTTATTTTGGAATCTCTTTTGTCCATTCCTATCACAAAAGGTGTAAAAAGAGGGGAAAATTATTCTCTGCATGCAAAACAGTTTTTGTTTGGGGCACTTAAATAATCATCATTTTATTCCCTTGAAATTAGAAAATCATCCTGAGCTTTTTAGGGACTTATGTTTCCATCCCGATATTCAAATAAACCCTAAATTTCCATTTAAATATATATTATATTTAAAAAAGTTACGATTTTTTTATTATAAAAGTTACAAAACATACCAAAATGTTACTAATCATAGAAAATGTTACGAATCATATTGTTGAAACGTTACGAATCACTAAAAAATGTTATGATTGCCAATGAGGTGACACAATCTGGATCATACAATAGGTATATATGGTACACACCTTTAATGAGTGTGTATTGTAGCCATTTACTAATCGTTAATGGAGCCCAGTTTTCTTCATTCTCACATCTCTACTAATTCTCTCAGGATTCTACGATAAACAAATATTAATGACCATAACAAATGGAGTATTGTTTATAGGAAACAAACATAGTGGTGCTAAAATATTGTTTATTGATGACGGCTTTAACATATAAATCTCAACAAAATATATGGGATATAGGATACTTTCTAATAAATTTTTTCATTTCCTGAATTTTAGTGGCTTATTAGTATTATTATTCGAGCACATAGTAGCTTAAGTATAGTACGCGAATACATATGAAATATTAGTCTTCTTAGATGGTATGTACTTATTCACTAATTTTACTATAACTCAAGATGACTGAGTTTTACGTGTGCACCTCGACCAATTCAACCTTCGACCAACACGGCAATTAAAAACGGGACAAAATTCCGTATGAACTAACCTCACAAAAGTTGATTTTACCTACGAGGTTCTGAAAATGTAATGATGGGGTTGGCCTTGATAAAATTGTAAAGATACTGTTAGGTTCGAGCTGATCTCTCCTTTAGCTCGGACCATCAGGTCAGCTCATCAATGTAACACAGCTCAGGCAAGAAGAGACCGAGCTCTCCCGCGGGAAAATCGTGAGTCTCCTCAAACCTAACATGAGGGAATCTCGTGATTAAATGGACAACCCCAAGGGGTTTAAAGGACTTATCCGAATATAAAGGGAAGGAACTCATCTTCAATTAGAGTCCTAAGGCTCTGGGGCTCTAGGGGATAAACATTATCCGGAGGGAGTTACAACTCCATGTCCTACTGGGACTCTACAACTCCGAATGCCTATAAAAACAACTGATGAAATCCTACGAAGGTAAGTAACTCGACTTACTCAATATTTCCACTCGATTACTCAATCAACAATCCACTGACTTAGGCATCCGAGGCTATTCGATCGGCACCACACCGGTGTCCTAGGTTTTACTCTGTTTTGCAGGTCGTTGGTCGAGGAGTGAGAGAAATTGCTTTTTCAGATAATTATCAAGAGAAGATTACAATGGGGAAGAAATTAGGAGAAATTCTTGAACCGGACAAGGGTTTAACTAAATTATTTGGATTTATGGAGCTAAGCTAAAAATTATTAAAATTATAAATACAAGCATATAGCTCTGATCAGTGGCATGTTATTGTATATATTTCCTTTTGGTATAGATTTCTTGATTAAAGGTTCTTTTCTGCTAACCATTAATTAATCGAGCCAAATGTTAATTAATGACCATAACAATATCGTCTATAGGAAACAAGCATAGTGGTGCTAAAATATTGTTTGTGATGAAGACTTTGACATATTCTAAACAAAACAATGAAACATACAAGATAGCGAGAGGAGAAGATTTTCAAATAATAGTCCAAGAATAACACGAGATATAGTCATATAGGCCATACTCCAAATTGTTTATCTTTGTTAAGAACTAGGAATAAATCCTTGTGAATCTCTACCAACTCTCGAACTTGAGACCTGATGGTCAGGAGTAACACTCCAAACCAACAGGCTACAGAAAGAATTGGTAAGAACTAAGACTAAGTCAATCATGCATGCTACGTATATGAAGCGAAATGATATGAATTACTCTTCGTAGATGGTGCTTATTAATTTTCCATACCTCAAGATGCCCGAGTTAGCTTACGTGTGCAGCTCAACTATACCTCCCACCTGTAGGGCAATTAAAGGCAGGAAAAAATTCCATGTGCAATGGCAGAACCAGGTTTTTAAGTCGGAGGTGACATATGTGCACTAAAAAAATTTAGTATAACATATATAAAAAAATGTGCACTTGGTCTAAATTAATTGTACACTTGAACCGGCTGTTAGACGAAAAATATTTGTATTTTTGGAGCCAACCTAAAATTATAAACCATACATATATGCATGAATATAGCTCATATATGCAGCTAATTTGTTAGATTTATTGATTAAAATTTCACTTCAGCTCTTATATAGCTCTTATATGGAGCTCAGTTTTTCATCATTCTCACCAATCTAGTTACTATGCGTAGCATATTTACGTAACATTATATGGTACACCATAGCTTTCTATAGATAGGAAATAAAACAAAAACCTAGCAATGGTGCTAAAATATTGTTTACTAACGAAGATGTAATTTGAAGAGATAACAAAGATTAAAAGGATTTCGGGCACTCCAAAACACATGTTTTGGATACTTACAATGATTTTAGGCACCTTTACCTTTTCTCGTGTTTTTTAAGAGCGGGCTCATTTCAATTTTATTGAAGGCTTCTCAAGCTTATAGTTTAGTCCCTCTACAGTTTTTTTTTTGAACAGGAGTCCCTCTACACTCACACACCTAGAGAGAGAGAGAGAAGCGACAGATATTTAGGACCAGACATGGCATCGAGTGGAGTTGTGTATAGGTCCCCTTTATTTGCAGCACCCATTTCCTTTTCGATCGAACCACGCTTTAGCACCTCCATAAAAAAAAAATGGGTTGGGTTAAGTTGGATTGGGTATAACTAGACCCATATTGTCCACCCATATTCAACTTGCTTACTATCAACCCATAACCCATATCAACCCACTCAAACCCAACCCAATCCAACCCACCCATTTCGCCACCTCTAATAGGAAATATTATTTACAGGAAACCAACGTGGTGGTGCTAAAATATTGTATGCTGATGAAGACTAAAAAAAATAAAAAAATAAAATTCTGGACGAATATATAGGATAGCTAGAGGAGGAGATTTTCTGATGAATCTTTTAGTGTCATGAATTCAAATTTTTGTTGCTTATTAGTATTATTCTTCGACCTCATAGTAGCTTAATTAAGTATATAACACTAGAGATATAGCTCATACTCCAAATTGTTTATCTTATTTAAGCACTAAAAATAACTCAAAAATGGTAAGCATAATAAAGGAACTAGTCTTCTTAGATTGTATTATCAATTTTAATTTGTATTACGCGTACACATTGACGAATTCCATCTTCAACCAGCATGACAATTAGAGGATAGCGAGTGAAGGACACTTTCACATAATAGGAAAGCACCAAATTGTTTGTTAATGTCCATAGGGTATATTGTTTATTGGAAACAAACCTAGTGGTGCTAAAATATTGCAAGATCAGTTTGCAATACATCATTTCATTTTGAATAATTTTGACCTGGTTCTAATGTTAAGAAAATAATTCAGCTAATGACTAATGATCAGTACTTAAAACTTTATTTATACCGTCTCAAACCACCTTCATTCTCCATTCCAACCATGGCTCTCTGCAACTCAAAATTACCAACCCATTTCCGACCAGTTCTCTTTCTCAACTTTCTCAGGCTTACCCTCTTCTTATTTCTACTCTTCCCTTTTGCAAACTCTATTTCCTTCAACCTTTCCAATTTCCAAACAAATGACAAAAATATAACCTACCAAGGGGATGCATTTGCGTCCAATGGAGTAATCCAACTCACAAAGAACCAAGAGGACAAAACCCTCGCATCTAGCGTTGGACGAGCCTCATACGCGTATCCCATATACCTATGGGACAACATAACTGGAAACTTGACAGACTTCGACACTCATTTCACTTTCAACATAACATCCACTAATGTCCAAGATGTCGGTGACGGGCTCACCTTCTTCCTTTCTCCTTATAATGCTGCAATCCCTATCAATTCCTCCGGAGGATTCCTTGGTCTTTTCACGAACTCAACCGCCTTCAATCATACCAACAATCAGATTGTGGCCGTTGAGTTTGATACCTACAAAAATTCTTGGGATCCGAGTGAGTACCATGTTGGTATCGATGTCAACTCGATCCAGTCCGCAGTCTATCAGACGGCGGATGATCTAGTAGCTAATGATTATACTGGAGCAATGGAAGTAACAGCAAATGCTTGGGTGAATTATAATTCTTCTACCAAAACTTTAAGTTTCTATCTAACTTTTGAGAAGAATCCGGCTTTCCAAGGAAATTATACCATTTCCTATGTTGTTGATTTGAGGGAAGTTTTGCCTCCATCGGTTAGTGTTGGTTTTTCAGCCGCCACAGGCCTTGAGACAGTAGAAATAAATAATATTGTTTCTTGGACCTTCAGTTCAACATTAGAGGGCCCCTACAATTCCACGGGTATGGGCCACAAGAAGCCACGTTTGGTGGTGGTAGGTCTGGCTGTAAGTATTGGTGCCTTGACTTGTGGGGTGGGCTTGTTTTGGTTCATGAAGTGGAAACAAATTGTTTTGCGGGGAAAAAATGACATGGACCTTGATGATTCTACTGATGATGATGACTTTGAGGAAGGCACAGGGCCAAGGAGATTCACGTTCGACGAACTAAATCACGCAACAAACAATTTTTCCGAGGGGGGAAAGCTCGGACAAGGTGGATTTGGAGGTGTTTACAAGGGGGTGTTAAGCGATACTAAAAAAGAAGTAGCAGTGAAGCGCATCTCCAGAGGATCAAAGCAGGGGAAAAAAGAATACAAATCAGAAGTGAAGATCATTAGTCGGTTGAGACACAAGAATTTGGTTCAACTCCTTGGTTGGTGCCATAGAAAAGGAGATTTCCTTCTTGTCTACGATTTCATGCCAAACGGGAGCCTCGATAACCATCTTTTCGGTGGGAAATCCAAGCTCTCATGGATGGTGAGGTACAAAATAGCCCACGGCTTGGCTTCTGTTCTGCTTTATCTCCATGAGGAGTGGGAGCAATGTGTGGTTCATAGAGACATCAAGTCGAGTAATATCATGTTGGACTCGAATTACAATGCCAAGTTAGGCGATTTTGGCTTGGCCAGGCTTGTGGACCATGAGTTGGGCTTAGAAACAACCGTCTTGGCTGGCACCCCTGGGTACTTGGCTCCGGAGTGTGCCACCACAGGCAAAGCAAGTAAAGAATCAGATGTCTATAGCTTTGGTGTTGTTGCCCTTGAAATAGCATGCGGAAGAAAGCCGTTGTAGGTCAATAGGGATCCGGGTCAGGTAAAACTACTAGAATGGGTTTGGAGTCTCTATGGAAAAGGACAACTCTTTGAAGCTGTTGATAAGAATCTCGCAATGGAGTATGATGAATATCAAGTAGAGCAGTTAATGGTTGTTGGGTTATGGTGTTGCCATCCCGATGTCAGTCTCCGGCCGTCCATCAGGCAAGCGATCAATATTCTTTCATCTGAAGATCCATTGCCTGTTTTGCCATCACAAATGCCAGTACCCATATATATTTTACCTTCCATGTGCACGTCTGGCTATACATCATCAGCCAAAGATTCAGACAAGGATATGACTCAATGTTCAAGTAGCAGTGACACTTGCAAGAGCCATTCATCACTTTCAGTTGAATCTTCTAAAGCTCGCTTGCAATTGCATGAAGATAACAAATGGAACATCCTTGTATAAGTTCTTTCTCACTTGAAAGGGGGATGATTGAGTTATATTATTGACTAATAACATGATTGTTTGGATACACTGTAAAATTATAAGTTGTTTTTGTCCATGATTTATTCACAACTAAAGAATGAAATTTTTTTCATCCATTTAGAAAGGGTATGAACATTGCTCAATCTCCGCGAAGCTCATACTGGATGCCTACTATAAGTTCTTACCCAAATCTCATGTTTTGGATACTTAACTAGTCTGTTTTTTAGGCATCTTTATCTTTTGTTCGTATTTGTTCAAGAGCTGGTTAATTTCAATTTTATTGAAGGCTAGTCAAGCTTATAATTTAGCCCCTCTGTATGATTCTGATTTTGTAATCTTGTAATATTTTCTACCAAATTTAAGCAGAGTGATGGGGTTGTAATGATTCGATATGGATTATGAGATGTGGTTGAACATTTTTTTCAGAGCATTTCGTTCTCTGTCTTTGTCCTATTTTTTGTCTATCATCAATGGTGTTTTGGATCAAAATTGCATTACAGTTTGTTTTATGGATGTCATGACTATGTTGGGGTTACGCCAACAAGTTGCTCCTTTAACATTTTCGTCTCACCACCAAAATTAAAACCCTAAATTGACGAATACTAGGTAGAACAAGAAGCTTTTGCCATTAATGTTACCAACAAAGGATGCCTAGATGAGTATAGATATCCCGTGGCTTTACTCAAACAAATTTTTACTACATCCAACGATGATAAACGAACCAAACTACTTGAGTTTGACACGTGTTCTGCTCGTTCAAGATCAGTTTGTTACCCAAACAAACCAAGTGTTAACAAACTTGAATAAGCTAAGTTTTCAAGCCAAATTTGAATAATTCAAACTGCTCGAGATCAGTTTTTAATTTACGATTGGTATTGGGGGCACGATAAAATTGATTTTTTTGTCTTCTCTTCAAACTTTTACTTCTTCATACCACATTGTAACCCTCTAAATATTTATGGGGTGGCCCTAATGCCAGGACAAGTTTTGTTAGAGCCACGACTGTCAATAAATTTTGACACTTCTACCCTCCCATCTTAAAATTGATTTTCTCTATCCGGCGACTTTATTTTTGTCTGGAAACCCAATTGCCCTGCAATTTCATTCTCTCTCTCACCTCCCTCTCTAAAGAGCCACATTAGTTCTCTCTCTCTTCCTCTTTCAAGTCTCATGATCGGAATGATGGCAGAAATTCAAAGGAAAATGATGTGTATACACCACACTTGGGTACCCCAAGTGTACACCAGCCCATCTCAACCGTCCAAAAGCGTTTTGGACGTTCCAGATTTTTTCGCGCAAAGAGTTTGTAAAAAATCCGGAACGTCCAAAACGCTTTTGGACTGTTGAGATGGGTTGGTGTACACTTGGAGTATCCAAGTGTGGTGTACCCATGTACCCATAGACGGATTGATTAGTGGCTTAATTATTACTACTCCCTCTGTCCCTTAAAGTTTGACACTTTTTGGACAGTGTGTCATTTTCAAATGTCTATATCTTTCAATGTAAATGTCAAAACTATGCAATATGGATCTCGTTTGATAGATTTTAATTAGTTCTATTAAACAAAGTTTTCAAAATCACATAAAACATTATAAATAGAAAGATATAAGCAATCTAAAATGACACGCAATCCCAAAAAGGTCAAAAGTTTAGAGACGGAGGGAGTATCTCATAGTAGAGCTTGAGTATAGTATGCAAATAGATATGACTTATTTAGTAATTTTACTATAAGTCAAGATGACAGGCTTTCTCGTGTACCGGAACTAGTTCAACCTTCCACCAGCGGGGCAATCAAAGGCGGGACTAATTCCGTACGAACTAACCCCACAAAAGTTGATTTTACCTATGAGGTTTTGAATGAAGGGGGTGCTAATTGGCATTGACAAAACTGTAAAAGATTATTGGTAGAAGATTATGACGAGAAAGAAATTGAGAGAGATTCTTGAACCGGCTGATGGTTTAAATAAATTATTTGGATTTATGGAGGTAAGCTAAAATTTTAAAAACAATCATATAGCTCTGATTAGCATTTCTTGACAAAAGGTTCTCTTCTGCTAACAATTAACCGAGCACAATTTTTCGTCTCTCACCTCTAGTAATGGTGCTAAAATATTGTTTTGAGATGAAGATTTTCCACTGAATCTTTTACTTCTCATGAATTCAAATTTTAGTGGTGTTAGCGGAAATCAATCACACACACAATATAGAATACAATAGTAAAGAAATCAACACAGGATTTTACGTAGTTCCCCAAAACCAGGTACCTCCACGGGAGCGAGACCGAGTCTGTTATTTGATTAAGTCGTCCAGGGTTTTTACAATAGAACTTCTCAGTATCTCTCCATATAAGCCACAAGTTCAAACAAGTGGCTCATTATTACTATTCGTTGAGCAGATAATAGCTCAAGTATAACACAACCGATACAGTCATATAAGCCATACTCCAACTTGTTTATCTTAAGAAGTAAATAATAATGCCAAAACTGTTTTTGTTAGAGTCAAAATTCTAGTGCATAAAATGCTTATACTTTACACATTGTACAAGCATTTTATGCACTAGAGTTCCGAAAGTGTGATGAAGGAGCTGACATTTAGAAAAATTGTAAAGAGAATAGGGAGAAGAGTAAGGAGTTGACATTTAGCTCGCCCATCTCTCTCTCTCTCTCTCCTTACAGATTTCCAACCCCGAAGTGCTTATTTTAATTGCTAGATTAACAAACAATTTGGTGCTGAATTATAGTTTGTTAATGTCCACAGGGAGTATTGTTTATGGGTAACAAACCTAGTGGTGCAATAAATCATTTGATTTTGAATCATTGGCAATTGGCAAGATGCCAACCAGTAATGGTTGTGTAGTAATAGGTCAGCACCGAATTGTTTGTTAATGTCCATAGCCATAGGGAATATTGTTTATGGGTAACAAACCGAGTGGTGCAATAAATCATTTGCTGATGTCCATAGCCAACCAGTAATGGTTGTGTAGTAATAGGTTAGCACCAAATTGTTTGTTGATGTCCATAGCCATAGGGAATTAATATTGTTTATAGGTAAAAAACCTAGTGGTGCTAAAATATTAGTAATGTTTTAATGCTTAGATAATAATTCAGCTAATGTCTAATGAGTACTTTGTTGGTGCAAAATCCGGGAGTCTTCGAGAAACTGAACTTGTTGATGATGGAACTTGCTTCGAGGCACGTTACTATGTCGCTTTCCGAAAACAGTATTCGCCCCCACCGTTTGGTGTGCACCGGGTTGATAGCGAATCTGTCCGAGGATACAACGAAGCCCGATCAATTCAATGATCTTCTGCCTGCGTCCGCACAAACGAAGGACAGACAGAATACCGAGTCTAAATGAATCGAAAGAACCAAGGAATTGCTGGCACCGTTTCTGCAGTAACGGTACAGCAAAACTAGAAAGCAATCTGTAGTAATTTTGGCAGAGTAACAAGGCTAGAATTCGGTCTATTGTGAAAGTAATTTGAGTGTTATATATAGACCCAAATGTACCCTTTCACTTTGGGACACGCCCCTTAGTGAATAGACTTGAGTTTGGGTCATAACCCTCCGTTTAGAGTTGCATCCGTTCACGAACTAGTGTCTGAAATCCGCGTCCAAACACACCGGTATCGATACACCTGGAAGGGGGTATCGATACCCAAACATTCTGTTCGCTCACGAACCAACCGGTATCGATACACCTAAATGGTAGTATCGATACCCATCTGTTCCGACCCGTATGCCACGTCAGCGACACCTTACCGCCAAATGGCAATAAGAAAGGGGGTATCGATACCCAAACATTCTGTTCGCTCACGAACCAACCGGTATCGATACACCTAAATGGTACTCCCTCCGCCCCTTTTTAAGTGTTTAACTTTCCATTTTGGGTTGTCCCTAAATAAGTGTGTGGTTTAAAAAGTTAATGGGTAAAAGTTTGTACAATTATCATTTTGCCCTTTTGAAAAATTAGTGGGTAAAGAGTTAATGGGTAAAAGTGGAGGATAATTTTGGAAAGTAGAGGTAAAAGTTGATGTGAATAGTGTAAAGTGGAGGAAAAAGTTGATGTGAAAGGTGTAATGATGACGTTTCTTTAATAAGTTGGATTTACGAAGCAACACATTTAAAAAGGGACGGAGGGAGTAGTATCGATACCCATCTGTTCCGACCCGTATGCCACGTCAGCGACACCTTACCGCCAAATGGCAATAAGAAAGGGGGTATCGATACCCAAACACCTTGCGCCGACGTGCTAAGTGCAAAGTGCGCCATCAAAGCGCCACACAGCCCACTGCCACGCTCACGCACGCGCGCGCGGGTGCGGGTGCGGGTGCGTATGAGTGTGTTCCATCACCGGCTACGCCGGTAATGCACGTAGCACCATAGGTGCCTTGCCACTTAACACTATGTGAACATTATAGGAATGTTCCCATATATATACCACTCAACCTTTTCCTCACTAGCCAATGTGGAACAAAACCAAAACACAACAATAAAAGCTTTCTAAAAGGCACAAGGAATATTTTGATAAAACCCCAAATAAAAACCCATTTATTTTGATAATTTCCAACAATCCCCCACCATTTTCAAAATAAAGATGAAGCCTTGGTTCCTTTGAAGAGACTTGTGCGTCAATGAAGGTATCTCACGATTTTAACCATCACCTAGTGAAACACATCAAAGTTAGTCGGAACGCATGGTAGACTTGTCTTTTAACCAGCGATCCTATAATGACTAACCGGACATGTTTCACGCACGCATCTTACCTGACTTAGGTATTCAAAAATTTGCTGACACGTGGATTGGCCGTGTGTCTATATCCTATTTCCTGAGTGCTCTAAAGTTCTAGCCCGTGAACCTATAGAAGGCGGCACCACCCTCACACTCATATAGGTAGACTTTAAAAATGCCCCTGTAACGATAGCATCCGCCTAACTAAACCGTTAGAAGTCTATTAAGAGCTAAGTAGCTCACATCCTCTTTTAAATTACAGGTACCAAACACTTTACCATAGGATGGGTGTAACCGGTAAATGCTTGCCATCACAACTTATGGTGTAGTTTGCTCATTGAACCCAAGGACTTGAAGCTAAACAAGCGTTGGGTCGAGTTTCCACCAAGAGTGATTATATTTTAGTGGGCTTAAGTCCCATCCCCTGTGATGTTTTCCACACCAAATCTCTTGCAAGACCTTTTGTAAAAGGATCCGCCAGGTTTTGACCTGACTTAACATAATCAATGGTTATCACCCCATCGGTTATCAAATTCCTCACATAGCTATGTCGAAGTCCTATATGCCTGGACTTCCCATTATATACCTGGCTGTAAGCCCGTGATAGTACCGACTGACTATCACAATGCAAAGATACCGATGGCATATGTTTTGGCCACATGGGAATCTCCCATAACATACTCCTTAGCCACTCAGCCTCTTTGCTACCCGATGCTAGTGCCACAAACTCGGCTGCCATAGTCGAGTCTGTAATTATGCTTTGTTTCTTTGAACCCCAAGAAACCGCTCCACCACCAAGAGTGAAGACCCATCCACTTGTTGACAAGTGATCTTCATTCTCGGCTATCCAACTAGCATCCGTGTATCCTTCTAGAACCGATGGATACCCACTATAGACTATCCCATAGTCTATAGTTTTCTTTAAATACCTCAAAACCCGATTAACCGCATTCCAATGAATATCACTCGGGTTATGCGTATACCTACTCAGTTTACCCACCGCAAAAGCAATGTCCGGCCGAGTAGACGTCATGACATACATCAAGCTTCCTATCACTCTAGAATAATCTAGTTGTGACCTTTGCTCTACCTGTATTAGGATACAACTTTATATGTGGATCATAAGGTGTAGAAATCGGAGTACAATCAAAGTGATTAAACTTCTGTAGTATCTTCTCAATATAATGTGATTGAGAAAGAACTATATTTCCTCCTTGCCTTGTAATTCTAATTCCTAGAATTACATCAGCTACACCCATATCTTTCATACTAAAACTAGATGAAAGCATATCCTTTGTGCTTTGTATGCTATCTAAATCAGTTCCAAAGATATGCATATCATCCACATATAAACACACGATTACACCTCGAGTTTCAGTAAATTTGCTATAAACACATTTATCTGATTGGTGTATCCTAAACCCGTTTGATACAATTACTTTATCAAACTTCTCATGCCACTGTTTAGGTGCTTGTTTAAGTCCGTACAGAGACTTAACAAGTTTGCATACTTTGTGTTCTTGTCCTTGCACAACAAACCCTTCCGGTTGCTTCATATAAATTTCTTCATCCAATTCACCATTCAAAAATGCAGTCTTTACATCCATTTGGTGAATATGAAGTTTATGTATCGAAGCTATGGCAAGAAGAACTCTAATAGTAGAGATTCTTGCTACCGGTGCATAGGTATCGAAGTAATCAATACTTTCCTTTTGCGTAAAGCCCTTGGCAACCAACCGTGCCTTAAACTTGTCTATCGTGCCATCAACTTTCATTTTCTTCTTGAAAATCCATTTACAACCAATGGCCTTGGAACCTGGTGGCAAATCAGCAAGAATCCATGTATCATTACCCATGATAGAATCCATTTCATCTTGGATTGCTTCTTTCCAGAAAGCACAATCTTGCGATTTCATAGCCTCCCCAAAGGTCAAGGGATCCGATTCCACATGATATGAAACCATGGTATGATTACAAGTAGTGTCTCTAGTTCCTTCAACTAAATACACTATAAAGTCAGGACCAAAGGACTTAGCAACCCGAGCCCTTTTACTTCTCCTAAGTTCGACCTGTTCCGTAGGTTCCGCCTCTGATTCAGGCCCATAAGAGATTGATTCATTCTCTTCATTAACCTCTTTCGGAATAGGAACAAACCTATTTTCATAAAACACAGCATCCCTTGATTCAATTATGGTATTAACCCCATACGAATCATTTGGCTCGGAAACAAGAAACCTATATGCCTTACTATGTAAAGCATAACCAAGGAATATGCATTCAATTCCTTTCTCACCCAATTTCTTCCTTTTGGGTTTTGGCAATCTCACAATTGCTCTACAACCCCAAGTTTTAAAATAACTTAGGTTAGGTTTCTTCTTTTTCCATAACTCATATGGAGTTATTTGTGACTTCTTGAGAGGTACCCTATTCAAGATGTAAGCAGCGGTAAGTATGGCTTCGCCCCACAAACCAGTGCCTAATCCTGAATTGCTAAGCATAGCATTAACCATCTCTGTTAAAGTCCGATTTTTCCGTTCAGCCACTCCATTTTGTTGTGGAGTATATGGTGCCGTTTTCTCATGAATAATGCCTACTGACTCACAGTAATCAGGAAAATAATATTCTCCACCCCTATCAGACCTTAAACGCTTTATTGTTTTTCCACATTGATTTTCAACCTCAGTTTTGAAAGTGATAAACTTTTCTAGAACTTCATCTTTTGAGTGCAACAAATAAACATGACAATACTTAGAAAAATCATCTATAAAAGTAACAAAGTATTGCTTGCCTCCTCTAGTAGGGGTGCTATGCATATCACATACATCACTATGAACAAGTTCTAACAAAGTTGTAGTTTTAACAATTTTAGGAAATGGAACTCTAGTGATTTTAGTAAGTGAACACACATTGCATCTATCAACCATATCAACATCATACTTAGGAATTAAATCCAATTTAACCATCATATCCATCTTCCTAGTATTAACATGTCCTAAACGATTATGCCATAAAGAAAGAGAATCAAGCAAGTAAGCAGAAACTGTGAATGTGTTATTAACGTTGAGTTTGTACATGCCCTCACAAACATAGCCTTTTCCAACAAATGTGCCATTCCTAGACAGAACAAATTTGTTCGCCTCAAACACTAGCCTAAAGCCATGCTTATCAAGCAGGCTACCAGATACAAGATTTTTCCTAACTTCTGGTACATGGTAAACATCAGTCAAAGTCAAAACATTTCCAGAAGTGAACTCCAAATCCACTTTGCCCTTGCCTTTGATAGGAGCGGTAGATGAATTCCCCATGTAGAGAAACGAACCATCATCAACCACTTCATAGTCGGTGAAGAACCTCTTATCAATGCAAACATGCTTTGTAGCCCCTGAGTCCATCCACCAGTTTCCGGCATCCCCAACCATGTTAATTTCGGACACAACAGCCAGAAATTTACCCTTTGGACCCGATGCCTGTGGATCCTTCTTCTTCTTAGACTTGCAATCCTTTTTGAAGTGCCCCGGCTGACCACAACGCCAACACTCAACCTTTGGCTTTTTCCCTTTCGGGTCATCGCCCCGGTCGTAGCCGCGCCGGACTTTCTGTTTGTTATGTTTACCCTTGTTGGAACCTTTTCCTTCTTCCACCACATGAACTTTAGAGGCACCAGCCCCAAGTTCTTCCTTCTCTTGACGCCTTGTCTGTTCCTCCACAGTGAGATGAACAGCCAATTGCTCCAGAGTAAGTTCCTCAGTTTGGTGCTTAAGACTTTTCTTATAGTCTTTCCAGGAAGGAGGAAGTTTATCGATCACAGAAGACACCACGATCGATTCATCCATGTTCATGTTCTTAATCTTAAACTGGTTCAGAATATGCTGAATATCATGCAACTGATCAATCACTGACTTGTTGTCTACCATTTTATAACTCATAAATTGACTGACCAGAAACTTCTTGCTTGTCGCATCCTCAGTCAAATAGCGGCCCTCCAATGAATCCCACATTTCCTTTGCCGTCTCCGTATTCGAATACACATCGAACATTGCGTCCGAGAGTGCATTCAAAATATGCCCCTTGCAGATGTAGTCATCATTCTCAAATTTCATCCTCACCCGTGTCTCCTCCAAAGTCTCATCTTCTTTCTCCTCCGGATACGGTTTAATGAGAACATACACGGCATTCAATGTCGTGAGCATGAAGTGCATCTTCTTTTGCCAACGCCTGAAATTCCCTCCATCAAACTTGTCCAATTTCACGATATCCTGTGTCATTTGTCGCAGAGACCTTGATGATGACGCCATTCCCGAATACTGTTTTCGATTGTTGGTGCAAAATCCGGGAGTCTTCGAGAAACTGAACTTGTTGATGATGGAACTTGCTTCGAGGCACGTTACTATGTCGCTTTCCGAAAACAGTATTCGCCCCCACCGTTTGGTGTGCACCGGGTTGATAGCGAATCTGTCCGAGGATACAACGAAGCCCGATCAATTCAATGATCTTCGCTGCGTCCGCACAAACGAAGGACAGACAGAATACCGAGTCTAAATGAATCGAAAGAACCAAGGAATTGCTGGCACCGTTTCTGCAGTAACGGTACAGCAAAACTAGAAAGCAATCTGTAGTAATTTTGGCAGAGTAACAAGGCTAGAATTCGGTCTATTGTGAAAGTAATTTGGGTGTTATATATAGACCCAAATGTACCCTTTCACTTTGGGACACGCCCCTTAGTGAATAGACTTGAGTTTGGGTCATAACCCTCCGTTTAGAGTTGCATCCGTTCACGAACTAGTGTCTGAAATCCGCGTCCAAACACACCGGTATCGATACACCTGGAAGGGGGTATCGATACCAAAACATTCTGTTCGCTCACGAACCAACTGGTATCGATACACCTAAATGGTAGTATCGATACCCATCTGTTCCGACCCGTATGCCACGTCAGCGACACCTTACCGCCAAATGGCAATAAGAAAGGGGGTATCGATACCCAAACATTCTGTTCGCTCACGAACCAACCGGTATCGATACACCTAAATGGTAGTATCGATACCCATCTGTTCCGACCCGTATGCCACGTCAGCGACACCTTACCGCCAAATGGAAATAAGAAAGGGCGCCTCCGATGTGCTAAGTGCAAAGTGCGCCATCAAAGCGCCACACAACCCACTGCCACGCTCACGCACGCGCGCGCGGGTGCGGGTGCGTATGAGTGTGTTCCATCACCGGCTACGCCGGTAATGCACGTAGCACCATAGGTGCCTTGCCACTTAACACTATGTGAACATTATAGGAATGTTCCCATATATATACCACTCAACCTTTTCCTCACTAGCCAATGTGGGGCAAAACCAAAACACAACAATAAAAGCTTTCTAAAAGGCACAAGGAATATTTTGATAAAACCCCAAATAAAAACCCATTTATTTTGATAATTTCCAACATACTTAAACTCTCTTTATACCATCTCAAACCACCTTCATTCTCCATTCCAATCATGGCTCTCTGCAACTCAAAATTACCAACCCATTTCCGAATCCAGCAATCACAATCAGTTCTCTTTCTCAACTTTCTCAGGTTTACCATCTTTTTATTTCTACTCTTCCCTTTTGCAAACTCTATTTCCTTTAACCTTTCCAATTTCCAACCAAATGACAAATATATAACCTACCAAGGGGATGCATTTGCGTCCGATGGAGTAATCTAACTCACAAAGAACCAAGAGGACAATTCCCTTACATCTAGCGCTGGACGAGCCTCATACGCGTATCCCATATACCTATGGGACAACATAACTGGAAACTTGACAGACTTTGACACTAATTTCACTTTCAACGGATCATCAACTAATGTCCAAGATATCGGTGATGGGCTCACCTTCTACCTTTCTGCTTACAATGCTGCAATCCCTATCAATTCCTCTGGAGGATTCCTTGGTCTTTTTGAGAACTCAACCGCCCTCAATCATACCAACAATCATATCATGGCCGTTGAGTTTGATTCCTACCAAAATTCTTGGGATCCCAGCGAGTACCATGTTGGTATTGATGTCAACTCCATTCAGTCCGTAGCCTATCAGACGATGTATAATACAGTAGCTAATGTTACTGGAGCAATGCAAGTAACAGGACATGCTCGGGTGAATTATGATTCCTCTACCAAAAATTTAAGTCTCTATCTAACTTTCGACAAGAATCCGGCTTTCCAAGGGATTTATACACTTTCCTATGTTGTTGATTTGAGGGAAGTTTTGCCACCATTGGTTAGTGTTGGTTTTTCGGCCGCCACAGGCCTTCAAACAGTAGAAATAAATAATATTGTTTCTTGGACCTTTAGTTCAACATTAGAGGGCCCAAAAAATTCCACGGGTACGGGCCACAAGACAAAGCCACATTTGGTGGCGGTAGGTCTGGCTGTAATTGGTGCCTTGAGTTGTGGGGTTGGCTTGTTTTGGTTCATGAAATGGAAAAAAAATTGTTTTGCCGGGAAACAATGGCATGGGCCTTGATGATTCGACTGATGATGATGACTTTGAGAAAGGTACGGGGCCAAGAAGATTCACATTCCGCGAACTAAGTCACGCATCAAACAATTTTTCCGAGGAGGGAAAGCTTGGACAAGGCGGATTTGGAGGTGTCTACAAGGGTGTGTTAAGTGACACTCAAGAAGAAATAGCAGTGAAGCGCATCTCCAAAGGATCGAAGCAGGGGAAAAAGGAATACAAATCAGAAGTGAAGATCATTAGTCGGTTGAGACACCGTAATTTGGTTCAACTCCTTGGTTGGTGCCATGAACGAGGAGAATTCCTTCTCATCTATGAGTTCATGCCAAACGGGAGCCTCAATAACCATCTTTTAGGTGGGAAATCCAAGCTTACATGGACAGTGAGGTACAAAATAGCCTGTGGCTTGGCTTCTGCTCTGCTTTATCTCGATGAGGAGTGGGAGCAATGTGTGGTTCATAGAGACATCAAGTCAAGTAATATCACGTTGGACTCGAACTACAATGCCAAGCTAGGCGATTTTGGCTTGGCCAGGCTTGTGGACCACGAGTTGGGCTCAGAAACAACCGTCTTGGCTGGCACCACGGGGTACCTGGCTTCAGAGTGTCTCATCGATCACAGGCAAAGCAAGTAAAGAATCAGATGTCTACAACTTCGGTGTTGTTGCCCTTGAAATAGCATGTGGTAGAATGCCGGTCGAGGTCTATAGGGCTCCGGGTCAGGTAAAACTACTAGAATTGGAGCCTCTATGGAAAAGGACAACTCTTTGAAGCTGTTGATAAGAATCTCACAATGGAGTACGATGAATATCAAGTAGAGCGGTTAATGGTTGTTGGGTTATGGTGTTGCCACCCAGATGTCAATCTCCGACCGTCCATAAGGCAAGCGATCAATATTCTGTCATCTGAAGATCCATTGCCTCTTTTGCCATCACAAATGCCAATACCCGTATATATTTCACCTTCCAGCATGTCTAGCTATACATCATCGATTCCGACCACAGATTCAGACCTGTATACGACTCAATGTTCAAGTAGCAGTAACACTCGGAAGTACCATTCATCACTTTCAGTTGAATCTTCTAGCTATACATCATCGATTCCGACCACAGATTCAGACCTGTATATGACTCAATGTTCAAGTAGCAGTAACACTTGCAAGTACCAGTCATCACTTTCAGTTGATCAATCTTCTACAGCTCCGTTGCAATTGCAGGAAGATAACGATCGAATAGACATCCTTGTATAAGTTCTCTCACTTGATTGAAACATGGAAGATTGAGTTATTGACTAATAGCATGGTTGTTGGGATGCACTGTAAATTATGTTGGTTTTGTCCATGATTTAGTCACTACTAAAGAATGCAATTTTTTTCCATTTACCAAGTGAGTGAACATTGCTCCATCTCTGTGAAGCTCATACTGGATGCCACTTAGATGATCTAGAGCTTGATTTTCCATGCAATATAATCCTGTGCAAAACCAGCTCGATCAATCCCATATCAGTAAGTATTTGATCTAGTAGCACTTAATCACCTAAGATTTTAGAACAAAAAGATAAGAATGCTTTGATCGAGCATTTTTTGCCATCCAATAAAGTTATTTTGTTTGCAAAAGTAGTTACAAAATCAAGCTTGAAAAATTGAACAACTTTAATTTAATCATTGATGTGGCACCCAAGATGTGGGTCTCTAGACAATAGATAATGTTCAGCTACTTTTTTCGGGTTAGCAAAATTGCAATCTTACCCAAATTTCATGTTTCGGATACTTAACTACGTTTTTCAAGAGTTGATAGAGCTAGTAGAGTTAATGTAATTTTTGAACACCCACACACACTATTTTTTTTTTTTGATCGGGAAAAGGATTTTTTTAAAACTCGACAAAGGGTACATCGAGGGGAAGCCAAGAACTAAGCACAAAGCAAAGCTATGGCAAGGAAAAAACAAGCATCCAATCAGCGAAATGCTGATGTGGGAAAAGAAAACAAAAAACAAAAATGCAAAAAACAATCTGATTCCTTGCGAGGGCTTCATCATCAGAGATTGATAAAGAGAATCAAAGCATAGAAACCTCTCCTTGACATCTGCTATATTCCAAGGTAGCAATCTGATTCCTTCATGAGGGCTAATCAACACTGCAGCAATCAACAGACTAGCACAAACAATGGCATCTGCTACAATCACCCCAACAAGACATCATTCACAGTCAAAGAATCAACTCCTAATGGGACAAGGACAAGACGACCAAGATAATTATTGCTTTGAAGTGCTCCTCATTAGGGGAGCAAATCTGTTATTGTTCTCCAATTCTATCGTCTTTTCCATAACCAGCAAATCTTCATTATTGAAATCAATTCCCAAAATTCTTCCTACCACTGCTGAGGCTTGTAATTCGTTATTCACCTGAATTTCTTTTTGTCCTTGCGTGATAAAATTAATTGTGTTTTCAACACAATCACTGGATTCGCGGCTCATGTTGCTTTCACGAATCTTCTTCCTTAAAGCTTTTCTAGCCTCATTTGGGTTTAGATCAACTTGTATCTTGAGGCTAGGAAATTGAGAAGCCCTTAAACTGTTATTTGAATCTAGCACTATTGGTCCGTTCAAGCATAATCTACTAGGGTCAACGCAATTATTCATCTGTAAAATTTCCTTGTTGGATTGGATATTATTTTCTTGGACTGAGAGATGCTGACATGCTTCCATAATTGGGCCTTGGGAGTCTTCCGCATAAGAATCCAATCCGTGCGATGCATTTGAATTTCCTTCGTGAATTGATGCAAACTCTTCAATAACCAAGAAATCTTTTTGTGTTGGGGACTTAAACACCTGTTGAGTTAAACCTTCCTTGACAGCATCTTTAAATGACTTTTGCCCTCCTTTATTACCAGCCTCCATACATGTAGATGCTTCACCTTCCATTAAAAGTTCTAAATTACCCTCAGGAACAATATTTCCATCCTTCTTGTCACCCTTTGATTGGTCCTTTTCTATGTTGAATGCCACCTCATCTTTGGACTTATATATCTATCTCACCTTCTTCTTCTTGGAGTGGATTAGCTTCAGTGCAAAATCGGTCATGGATTGAATCCACAAACCTAAACGTTTCTTGTTCCACCACTTTAACATCAAATTGCTTACCATTGACTACAAGCTGGACGACTCCTTCAATTTTGTTGCTTTCTTCAGTGGCTATTAAAATTCGTCCTTCCACATATGAAATTTCCTTCAATGTTTTAGAATCTACTTCAATAAAATGCCCCCAAATGCTGCCTATTTGATGGAAAGTAGGTACATTCCAAGCACTGAGAGGCATACCGAAGCAGGATAACCACACAAATCTTTCAATTTTTGCTGCCTCATCCATCCAAGGCTTCAGTTCTTCAAGCCAATAATCTGTCCACTTCCCTTTAATACCTTCATCTCTTTCTTCTTGAGTCAGAAAAGTTAAAATAAAGAATCTTCCTCCAATTGGTTTTATTTGGACGTTCTTTATATTTTCTTTTCTAAACTGATCTAAAAGACAATCTGCTGAAATTAATCTTCTAATTTTGCCAACTGCGCTTCTAGACAACCATCCATTACCTGATGCATGAATTTCAATCCGATTGGATTTTTGGGTTCCTCCTTGTAATCGATTACGATCTTCGCCTTGTTTGCTCGATTCAGCAATACTTTTCTTTCTCCAGACCTCCATCCCCCTATTCTCCTTCTGCAACTGCTGAGCTACATTGATTTTGGGATCTGCAAATCCAAATACCTTAGCATGTGATTTTTGTGTCTGATTTTTCTCTGAATATCCTTTATGAAACATTTTTGGGATTTGGATTCTGGGTTGAAATGAGTTGTAGCTCCGAGATCTGCACTGCAAACTATCTCTGTTGCCCGCGAAATTGTTTTCTTGAAGATCTTCTTTCTTCAAGAATCTTGCAAACTTAACCGCAAGTCTGTGACCCCAAACCCAACTGTTGTTCGTATTAGCTATCGCTCGTGTTGCATCGCTGAATCTATTGAATCTCACAAATCCGAAGCTTTGCCCTGAGATTTTACTTTTTTTGTTCGGGATAAACACATTGTTGATTTTACCGAACTTGGAAAAGAGATTATACACCCAAATCTTTCTGAGTCGATGGGGTAGATAATCAACGAAAATTGTTGAAGATTTATGGATACGAGGCTCTTCTCTCGGACTTTCTCTCATCTCTCTCTCTCTCATCAACACTTGGTGATATTTTCCAATTTTAGAACAAAAAGATAAGAATAGTATGAATGCGAATCAAAGTTGCTAGGTTTTAGAACAAAAAGATAAGAATACTTCGTTTGGATAGGTTCCCTAATTATCTGTTAAATAAAAAAAACCCTAATAGTATGAATGCGAATCAATAAGTTACCCAACACAAACACACAAGCAATCAAACAGATGAACGCACAATATAAGTGGAAAACCCCTGAATGGGTAAAAACCACGGGAAGGAATCAAATAACTATAATCGTTGTGCAGTTACAGATATACCTATCCAAACGAAGTAAATCCTCACAACGTGTTCTAAGTATCACCTGCCGAGTCACACGTACACCGCACCCAGTGATCTTGATTGCCAGCGCCTTGAATCGCACAAGCCTTCCAATCGCTTGCCTTTCGAACTCCACGAAAGGACCAAGCTCTCCAAAGTGAATTGAGATCTGAACTACACTTAACAAAAGTCGGCCGTTGTCTTATTTTATCTCTTGAAAGCCGCAGCATTTTAAAACCCTAGTGAGCAATTATATATAGGCTACATTAAAGTTGCTAGGTCAACTTCTAAAGTGCTCAAGCACTAGCTGTGCAATTAGACTCACTAGTAAGGTTGCTAGAGGTGATCTATAACATGTCGCTCAAGCACTTAATTGCACCGAACTAATTACACAATGACACCTTGCACTATAACAAATCATAGGCCACTAAAAAACATACACGTTGATTTCCTTCCACACCTAAACAGACTCTCTAAAAGAAAAATTACAACTCGATATAAAAATGTGTTTTGTCATACGGAATTGCAAATAAGAAAAGACTCCGGAATTTGGTCATTACAAAAATTAATAGTATAATATGGCTAGTTAATAGAGCTAGGAGAGTTAATGTAATTTTTGAAAACTTTGTTCAAAATTCTTGGAGCTGCCACTGCAACAAGTTCTATTGAAATGTAAGATTCAGAGATTTTCTACTTCATATATAATCCCTCCGTCACTTTTTATGGTCCAGTATTCGATTTTGGATTATCCCTTAATAAATATCCTGAGGCAGGGCGCCTTATGAACTACAGAAAAGACGTGCAACAATCGAACACAAACAAGAAAGTTTAGAGAAAACACTCTCTAGACTCTTTTATCATTCAATAATACTCAAAAACTGTCTTGCCCTTAAGGCTCACAACTTATTATATAGGAAACCGGAAACCCTAATTGATTTGCTCCGAAAAGGAAGCCAAATCAATAAAAAACGCAAAATTACAAAAAATAGAAAATTCGAAAATAATAGCAAAATAAAAAACTAGAGAAAATTCCAGAATGTTTCCCAAAAGCGCAGCTTAATTCAGATTTTCTTTGCCCAAGTAATTGACAAGTCAAATATTTCCTTAAACGGCAAATTTGGCAATTCGGAGCCCTAAACAACGACGAAAGCCCAAAAAACGACGTACGCCATCGCCGTAGGCGATGTGTCTTGATCGTTGGGCCGTTTCAGGTCCAATCCAAGTGGGCCCAATGCAAAATTCCACTGCAACATAATTTCGATTTTGCCACCCTAGGCTTAAAATGCCAAAAATACTCTTCTTCTATGGCTACTGCATCATATCCATTTGTTGTTGGAGATATGCCTTGAATTCAAGACGTTCGAAGAAAGGTACAATATTTGGTGCGTAAATGTCAGTTTCAGCATCTCTGGACCGGACCAAGGGAAACCGGTTCCAGACCAGCGAATCTGGGACGTTTTGGGAGCTCGCAGCAGTGTTCGTCCGCAGTTGGTCCGGATCAGGTCCGGACCGGGTCCGGACGAAGGGTCCCGGTTGGTGTAGTTTTGCTCTAGCATCTCGGGTCCGGACCAGGTAAGCTTGGTCCGGTCGAACGGGGCGGCGACTGCGCGTTTTAATGTGTTTTCGTTTAGGAAATCCTATTGCGTCTAGGATTTCCTATTGTGTTTAGACTTCCATGGTAATGCTTTGATTGTGTTTCTTATAAATAGGAGCCTTGTGGCCTCCTAGGGTTTTGGACTTCTTGAGTGAATCCCTTTGAGGGAGCCCCCATGGGGCTCTCCGTAGTGTGTTAGGGTTTCTTGGTTGTTCCATTGGTTTGGTCTTGACTTGGGATTTGAGATATCTAGGGTTTGGAGTCATCTCTTTTGTGTATGTGAGACTTTGATGCTCTGTTAGGGTTTCTAATAGAGATTTGTTCCTAGATATCTATTGGATGCTTCAAGTAGAGTTACGGGTATAGCCGGCTCTTTGTAATTTCTCCCCATTGATAGTGAATCCTCTTGCTCTTTCCCCGTGGACGTACCTCTAGAGCTTCGTGCTTGGGGGGGAACCACGTAAATCCTTGTCTCTTGTTTTCTTGTTGGTTTGGTTATATTCTCTACTTCGAGTTTTGGCACAACATTTGTCCTATTGAGTTTGTATAAAGGTTGATTTTTTTCCCCCTATTGATTCCTTATTGAAAAGTTACTGTGAGAAAGTGTAATAATGATGTTTAAGAGTAGTAGTGGAAAGTTACGATGTCGGACACTTAAAAAAGAACGGAGGGAGTAAATAATTTTTGAACTTATCGATACTCCTGTATAAGAGGAGTAAGATATTTTGAAGTTCGGGTTTGAAGAGAAAAACCTAATCCGTTACGTTTGATTTGAAGAGTTCGAGTTTAAAGAAATATGAACGTAAAACGTACCTAATAATTTTTGTTTGTAGTTGTCTTTTTTCGAAGGGAGAAGCTTGTAATAGAAAATATTCACCATGCTATGGGGCCAAAGAAATATTTTTTTGGGTTAAAATAGAACCACTCTTAGGTGAAGATTACAATGGGACGAAATAAGGAGAAATTCTTGAACCGGCCAAAGGTCAGACTATGTTATTTGGATTTGTGGAGCTGAGCTAAATTTTATATATCTATACGCACATAGCTTTGATTTACATTTGGTTTTTGCATACATTTCTTGATTAAAGGTTCTCTTTTGCTAAACATTAATAGAGCCTAGTTCTTCGTCGTTCTCACCTAATTTCCAGTAGTTTCTAATGCATCTTTTAATTAATTTTATGAACTCAAAATTCCGTGGTTATTTGTATTATTCTTTGAGCGCATAGTAGCTTAGGTACAACACTAGAAATAAAGGCCATACCCAAATTGTTTATCTTGAGTAGCGGATTGTTTTTGTTTGCTGAAGTTAGCTTTTTCTGGAGCTATATTTATAGTTTGGTAGTGGCGGTTGATGTTTTTAAACCCTGTAAGCTGCTGGTGCTGTCTGATGGTGTTGAAAGCTGCCGGTGTTGGCTTCTGCTGTTGTTATTCCTATAGGAGATTACCCAAGTGCTGTTGGTGCTGGCTGCTGGTGTTGTTTTTCTCATAGAAGTATGCCCAGGTGCCATGGATGCTGTCTAATGCTGGTTGGAGTTTGATCTAAGTCTGTTTCTCTTCATTGATGTTGCAATTGTTTCTTTCTATTGGTTGACTTCCTGTTAACCCTGTTATTTCCCCTTGGGTCCGGGTCGGCATATGATCATCGCTTGGAGGGGTGCCAACCTTGTTGGGATGCATGTCTCCTTGCATTGGGATGCCTTTTCCTCGAATCTTTTTAATCTTTGCAATTTGTTTCCAAAGATTAATAAAATCTTTTTTGCCGTTCAAAAAAAAAACATAGTATATCTAGTATGCAAAAAGATATCAATTAGTGTTCAATTTTTTTATCTAATACTTTTTCTATAATTGAAGATGTCCGAGTTAGCTTACGTTTGCACCTCTACTAATTTCACCTCCCAGCTCCACTTGCGGTCAAGCAAAGGCCGGACAAAATTCCGTATAAATTAAATAACCCCACAAAAGTGATACTATTGGGTCTTGAACGTTGGCCTTGACGAGATTGTAAAGAATACAAGGAGAAGATTCCAACGGGGAAGAAATTAGGAAAAATTCTTGAACCGGCCAAAGGTTACACTAAATCATTTGGATTAGCGGAGCCGAGCTAAAATTATATAAAAGTTATTCATACAATCATATAGATCTGGTTTTGTATAGATTTCTTGATTAAAGGGTCTATTCTGCTAACCATTAATAGTTTTCTAACAGTAGCTACCCCAATTTTTTTATTAGTGTCCATGGGAAATACTATTGTTTACAGGAAACAGACCTAGTACGGTGCTAAAATATTGTTTATTTCGAATCATTTTGACCCGCTTGTAAGAAAACAATTCAGCTAATGATCAGTATTTAAACTTTCCTTGTACCATCTAAAAACCACTATCATTCTCCCTTTACAACCATGGCTCTCTCCAACTCAAAATCACAACTACTTCTCTTTCCCAACTTTCTCAGTCTTACCATCTTCTTATTTCTGCTCTTCCCTTTTGCGAACTCTATTTCCTTCAACTTTTCTTGTTTCCAACCAAATAACCAAGGGATATACTACCAGGGGGATGCATTTCCGGCCAATGGAGTAATCCAACTCACAGGCCAACAGAGAGATAGCGTCGGACGAGCCTCATTTGCGCTTCCCGTGCACTTATGGGACAGCAAAACCGGAAACTTGACAGACTTCAACACTCATTTCTCTTTCATCATACAACCAATTAATATCAATACTCCTGTCGGCGATGGACTCAGCTTCTTCCTTTCTCCCTACGATGCTAGAATCCCAGAGAATTCAGCTGGAGGATTCCTTGCTCTTATCGATCACAACACCGCTTTCAACCATACCAACAATCAGATTGTGGCCGTTGAGTTTGATACTTACCAAAATGCTTGGGATCCGAGCTCCCATCATGTTGGTATCGATGTTAACGGGATCGAGTCGGTGACCTATCTCACGTGGAATACTAGTCTGGCAAATAATAGAACAGCAAATGCTTGGGTGAAGTATAATTCCACTATCAAAACTTTAAGTGTCTATCTAACTTACGAGGAGAATCCAGTTTTCCAAGGAAATTATATCCTTTCCTATGTTGTTGATTTGAGGGAAGTTTTGCCTGAATGGGTTAGTGTTGGTTTTTCGGCTGCCACAGGTTATAATACTGAGATAAACAAGATAGTTTCTTGGACCTTCAATTCAACCTTAGGGGGATGATATAGAATGGGTCGGCAGGTCACGTCCATATTTCTTGACCATTTGGACCATCCACGGCCCAAACGGCATAAATAAATCATATGGACCAACTTATATTTGTTCTAGGAAATAATACATTTGCAGTAGGAAATTCTGTTGTCGTTGTCGCCTGTTTTGGCAACCTTGTATTTGTTTCTAGTGTTTGTTTTTGTCATTTATTTTTGAATTTCCATTTTTGTAATTTTCGTAATTTCCTTGATTTGGCTTTGGTTAATAAGTCAAATTTGTTTGTTATTTGTTTCCTAGTTGGTCTAAGGTTACTTTGACATAATTGTAAGCCCTATGGCAGAATCTGGTTGTTTATGAACAAATAACGCGATTATTCTAAAAAATGTTTGTTAAAACCTCTAGCTGATACCATTTTGCCCCTTTCCATACTGAAAATACTAAAAATACTATTTGGACACTACGGAAGGAGTAAGGACAAAATTGTACTCCCTCTGTCCTTTTTTAAGTGACCTACTTGGGATTCTGTGCCATTTTCAACGACTTATAACTTTTAATTTATAATAGCTTTTATGATTTTGAAAATTTTGTATAATAGAAATAATTAAGATCTATCAAACAAGATCCATAATGCATATGTTTTGAGGTTCACATTAAAAGATCTATAACTGTTGAAAATGGCACAGAATCCCAAGCAGGTCACTTAAAAAGGGACGGAGGGAGTATTTTACTAAGACGAGTCGAAGAAAATCAAAAAAATACAAAAAATAGACAATATGTGGTCATCCGATGCAGTGAAGTCTCCTTTTACAAAACTAATTTGCAAGAAGAAATCACGAACAATTTTGAGCCAGGGTTCTCTCTCTCTGAACAAACTATTTTGAGCGTAATCTTGTTTTTTTTTTCTTTTTCATAAACAACCACTTTTCTGATGCCACCCTACCACCCCTTTTATACTACTCCCTTCGTTCCCTTTTAAGTGTGTTGCTTAATAAATCGAACTTATTAAAGAAACATCATCATTTGTCTTTTCACATCAACTTTTACTCATTTTATACATTTCACATCAATTTTTACTTCCACTTTAGGTTTTTACCTGTTAACTTTTTAAAAGGGCAAAACAACAATTGTACAAATTTTTACTTATTAACTTTTCAAAACACATACATATTAGTAAGTGATATCCCAAAATGGAATACTCAACAATTATTAAAAGGACGGAGGGAGTACAAAACTAAGACCAAAAAGGAAGGAATCAGGAAAACGGAAAGCACTAGTAAAGTCGTTTGGGGATGTAATAGCACTAGTAATGTTAAGTCTTCTGATCCATTCTGAACTTTGATCGATCGGGTTAAAAATAAAGAATTGCTCTAAGGTTCATTATAGTTTTTGTAGCATTTAAGAAGTTTCTTGTATTGCCGCTTCTTTTGGCAAGATTTCTTTCATCTTTTAGTATTCAAATTTGGGAATATCTCAAACCTATTTATTTTGGTTATTATTGCGTCAATTGGCGATTTACTAGAAAAGGAAAATAAAATATATGGTAATAAAACTAACCTTAATTCCTCTTAACCAAGCATCCTACAAAAAAGGAATACTAGATTAAAAACAAACTAGAAAATTAAATACCTCTAGAAAATCTTGATTAAAATAAAACGTTACTACTAATAAAATATAATTCCGATCTTTATAGAGTATTAAAACATTAGCCTGCATCATCTTCATGCTTAGCCAAGAAGTCGAAAACCAAAAATATCATTAAGACAATTTAAACAAGGAAAATGCTAAGGTTGAAAAATTGTATTGGAGTGTGTGTTTTTTTGTTTGTTTGTGTGCTTATTGTGTGCCAATTGGACACACGTTAACAAGACCATTTCTTCGTCAAACGCAAAGTACTCCGAAAATTACTCCAAAAATTACCCTGGAAGTAAAATCAGTGGTTCAAAATTTTGATAAACATCCAATTGAATCTGAACGACTGATTTTATTTTCGAAGTAATTTTCGCGATAACTTTTTTGGATACCTAGCATTGCTCAATTTCCTTTGATGTTATCAAGAATAATCGATATACACAGTATTTTTGGTCAATGGAAATATTGTTTTTAGGAAACAAATATGTTTGAACTAAAATATTGTTTATTGATGAAGACTCTTAACATATTAAATAGAACTAGAGAACATAGGTAAGCATAGTACGCAAAAAGATAATTATACTTCTTAAAATATTGTTTATTGATTTTCCTTCAATTCAAGATGTTAGAACTAAAATATTGTTTACTAATTTTCCTTCAATTCAAGATGTTTAAGCTAGCTTTCCCATGCACCTTGACCAATTCCATCTTCTACCGGCAGGCCAATTAAAGGTGAGACAAGATTTCATTGGCAATGACCCAACAAAAGATGATATTAATGTCCGGACACAAAACTAGTAAAGAATATTAGGAGAAGATTACGACGGCAAGAAATTAGGAGAAATTCTTGAACTGGCCGAAGGATCGACTAAAGTATTTGGGTTTATAGTTTATGCTAAAAGAAAATTATATATACGTTCACGCAAATAGCTCTAATGTGCAATAAGTTTTTTGTACAGATTTCTTGATTAAAAGTTCTCTTGTGCTCACCATTAATGGAACCCATTCTTCGTCATTCTCACCTCTCTAATACTATCAAGTGGCTTATTAGCGTCGAGCACATAATAAGTATAAACTAGAGATATAGGCCACACTCAAAATTGTTTATCTTAGCTAAAATGCCTACCCAAAATTCCAAATTCTAGTTTGTGTTGAAAAGATAAACTTGAGAGAATCAAGTGGGTTCTCAGTAGCCCAAACAAAAAACGTGGGTTACTGTTGAAATATCAGGCGGAAGACTTTTGCACTTCCGTAATTCGTTTTGTGATTTGATAATAAATGAGAGTTTATCTCATTTTGTTTTTTCTGATTGTTATGCCTATAAATAGGTTTGTAATTGGATTGTAAAACTAAAAGTATGCAAATACGAGTGATCAAGTGTGTGAGAAAATTGTGTAAGTTCTCAGTGTGTTTATGAAATACAAAGTTTGAGAGAATTTGTGTTTGATACTCCTCTGTTTGCATCAGTGGTATCAGAGCACAGGCTCATCCCAAAAAATTCTCTCAGAAAAAAAATACCTTTGGTGTGCTACTGCTATTTTCATCCAGAAATTAGCTCCTTCAAAATAAAATTTTTGAGTGCCGATTTTGTCTCAGCCGGAAACGAAAATCCGGTGATGAAATTGAACAACTTTTTGTTTCTTTCGAAACCCAGAAGTTGGAGAGTGACGAACTACTCTCACCTTGCACCCACGGCTGTTTTTTCCTCATCTCCGGTGAGCCGCGGAGTCGACGGCATTTTCATCTCTCAAGCTGGATACGCCAAAAGCATCCTCAAACGTTTTGGCATGGAGAAAAGTAATCCAGTGACTACTCCAGTTGAAAGTGGAGTGGAACTCAGGAAGAGCGAGGTCGGTAATGTTGATCCGACATATTTCAAGAGTCTGGTAGGAAGCCTTCGCTACCTGACGTGCACAAGACCAGACATACTATATGGTGTTGGTCTTATCAGTCGATACATGGAGATACCCGACCAATCCCATCTGAATGTAGCCAAGCGGATTTTGCGCTATGTCAAGGGTACAGTCAATGATGGACTGTTTTATACAAGTACTGAAAACTTCAGACTTGTCAGCTATTCAGATAGTGATTGGGGAAGAGACTTGGATGAAAGAAAGAGTACTACAGGATTTACTCTCTTTCTCGGAGATACAGCCTTCACGTGGTCTTCGAAGAAACAAGCGATAGTGACACTATCATCTTGTGAAGCTGAGTATGTAGTAGCCAGCTCTGCTGTTTGTCATGCTATATGGGTTCGGAATATGCTGAATCACTTGAGAATTTCTCAAGAAAAGCCCACGGAGATCTATGTCGATAATCGCTCCGCAATCGCACTAGCAAAGAATCCGGTGCATCATGAAAGAAGCAAGCATATCGACACACGCTACCATTTCATCAGAGAGTATGTGAAATCAAAAGAAGTGGAGCTAGTTTCTTGCAGGACATATGATTAGGCTGCTGATATTTTCACAAAGCCCCTCAAGCATGAAACCTTCATTAGAGTGAAGACAATGCTTGGAATGAAGAAACCCACAGACTCAAGTTTAAGGGGGGATGTTGAAAAGATAAACTTGAGAGAACCAAGTGGGTTCTCAGCAGCCCAAACAAAAAACGTGGGTTACTGTTGAAATATCAGGCGGAAGACTTTTGCACTTCCGTAATTCGTTTTGTGATTTGATAATAAATGAGAGTTTATCTCATTTTGTTTTTTCTGATTGTTATGCCTATAAATAGGTTTGTAATTGGATTGTAAAAGTATGCAAATACGAGTGATCAAGTGTGAGAAAATTGTGTAAGTTCTCAGTGTGTTTATGAAATACAAAGTTTGAGAGAATTTGTGTTTGATACTCCTCTGTTTGCATCAGTTTGGTTAGCCACAAAATACATTACAACCTCAACAGACGAACCAAAATGGCTATTTCCATCTTAAAAAAAAACCATTCCCAAATCATAGCCTAGTACCAAAAATTCATATCTGATTGAAAAAGTTAGAGGGAAGAGAGGGGGGAAGGAGAGAGAATCAAACTCGTCGCCGGCGAACCCAGAATCAAACGGCCTCCATCGCCAGCGAATCCAGAATCGAATGGCCTCTGTCGCCGGCGAACCCAACAATATCAGGACTCAAGCCATCGAACCTCCTCTATCGCCAGCGACCCCAATATAGAACCAGACCTTACCCTACGATATCATGAATGGTGGCAAAGGGAAGAGAGAGACAGGGAGAGCTGGAGCTGCCGAGGCAAGAATTGCCTAGGTTGACGGTGAGGCTATTGGGAACCAGATTTCAGACTTTGGCTCGGCAATTTGTCGAAATCGGAAGGAAGGCAAGGCTCCTAGAGATGCTCTTAGTTAACTCAAAACAAGGAAGTATGGTACTAAAAAAGATATCCCTCCGTCCCTTTTTAAGTGTTTAACTTTTCATTTTGAATTGTCCCTAAATAAGTGCGTGGTTTGAAAAATTAATGGGTAAAAGTTTGTCCAATTATCATTTTGCCCTTTTGAAAAGTTAGTGGGTAAAGAGTTAATGGGTAAAAGTGGAGGATAATTGTAGAAAGTAGAAGTAAAAGTTGATGTGAAAAATGTAAAGTGGAGGAAAAAGTTGATGTGAAAGGTATAATGATGATGTTTCTTTAATAAGTTGGATTCACGAAGTAACATGTTTAAAAAGGGATGGAGAGAGTATGAATTAGTGGTCCTTGATGCTATTTATTAATTTTTTTATAACACAAGATCTCCGGTCTAGCTTATGCATGCAACTCCTATTTCCACCTTTTACCGGCGCAGCAATTAAATATGGATAAAACTCCGTATGAACTAACCCAACAAAAGTTTATAATACCTACGAGCTTCCATAATATGATGACGGGGTTGGTTTGACAAAATTGTAATGAGTATTATGAGAAGAATAAATCTTTGAAGAACCGGCCTTAGACTATGTTATTTGGATTTATTTTATATAACTAAATGCACATAGCTTTGATTTAAGTTGCTTTTTGTTTATTAAAAGTTCTCTTCTGCTAAACATTAATGGAGCCTAGTTCTTCGTTATTCTCAGCTTTCCAGTAATAATCTCAAGATTGTACGATAGAAACACAATTGTTTGATAATGACCACAACAAATATTGTTTATAGGAAGGAAGACTTCGACAAATTCTAAACAAACTACACAGAATAACGAGAACATGAGATAAAGGCTATACTCCAAATAGTTTTCTTAGTTAAGCACTAAGAATAACTCAAAACATTGTTAAGTATTGTACTCGAAAAAATATGAATTAGTCTTCTTAGATCGTAATTAACTTTAACTATAACAAGATGTCCGAGCTAGTTTAAGCGTGCACCTCCACCAACGGGGCGATTAAAGGGTGTGATATAATTTGGTATGAATTAACCCCATAAAATTGGATATTACAATGAGGTTCCATAGGGGTTGGCCTTGACAAAATTGTTTAGTGCCAGATCGCTTGTCCACCATTTGTCCTAAAACCAATTGGTGTTAGGGAGGGTTGTAATTTAGTCTTTTTTGGCATTCGACATTGCACCCGCAAGCCTATTTTTAGAGCGGTTGCAGGGAGTGACATTGTGTAACCAAATCCATGGGGGCACTCCGGGCCCAACAATCTCTCCCTCACGATGACGCTCCCACCATTCGAACTAATGACCTCCTGACTTTGATACCACTCGTCAGACCGTTTTTCCACCATCTCTCCTAAAACCAATTGGTGTTAGGGAAGATTTCAATTAAATCTTTTATGACATTCGACATCGCAACCGCAAGTCTATTTTTAGAGTAGTCGCAGAGAGTGACATTGTGTAACCAAATCCATGGGGGCACTCCAAGCCCAACACAGAGTATTAGGAGAAGATTACAATGGGGAAGAAATTAGGAGAAATACATTAACCGGCGAGAGGTTAGACTATATTATTTGGACATATTCTCAATATTTATGGTGCTAAAATATTGTTTATTGAGGAAGACTGACATATTCTCGACGAACTACACAAGATAGCAAGAGAGGAGGAGATTTTCTAATGAATCTTTCAATATTACGAATTTAAATTTTGGTGAGTTAATGGTACTCCCTCAATCCCTTTTATAGTGTTTAACTTTTCATTTTGGGCTGTCCCTAAATAAGTGTGTGTTTTGAAAAGTTAGTGGGTACATTTCCTATTTTGCACTTAAAATTAGATTCTTTTTTGAAAAGTTAGTGGCTATTATTATATTGATAAGGGTAAGTAGTGGAAAGTATATGTAAAAGTTGTAAATGTTGATGTGAGAGAAAATAAATTGGAATTACAAGGCTACACACTTAAAAAGGGAAGGAGGGAGTAATATTCTTCGAGTGCGTATAGCTTAAGTATAACACTAGAGATATAAGCCAAACCCAAAATTGTTTATCTTGGTTAAGCACAAAGAATAAGTAGTCAAAACATGGTAAGCATATATAGTAAGCAAAAAGATATCAATCTAATTTTCCTATAACTGAAGAAGCCCGAGCAAAGACAGGACAATATTACGTATGAACTAGCTCCAGTTGTTATTACCTATGGTGTCTTGAACGTTGACCTTCACAAGATTGTAAAGAGTACTAGGAGAAATTCTTGAACCGGCCAAAGGTTAGACGTTTTGGATTTACGGAGACCAGGTAAAATTATAGAAAACAAACCAAGTGGTGATAAAATATTATTTATTGACGAAGTAAGATCGGTTTGCAATACATCATCTGATTCTGGAATCATTTTGACCTGGTTTTAGGGATAAGAAAATAATTCAGCTAATGACTAATTAATCAGTACTTAAACTTTCTTTACACCCTCTCAAACCACCTTCATTCTCCATTCCAACCATGGCTCTCTGCAACTCAAAATTACCAACCCATCTCCGAATCCAGCAATCACCACCTGTTCTCTTTCCCAACTTTCTCTGGCTTGCCATCTTCTTATTTCTACTCTTCCCTTTTGCAAACTCTATTTCCTTCAACCTTTCCAATTTCCAAACAAATGACAAATATATAACCTACCAAGGGGATGCATTTGCGTCCGATGGAGTAATCCAACTCACAAAGAACCAAGAGGACAGTTCCCTCACATCTAGCGCTGGACGAGCCACATACTCTCAGGTCATACACCTATGGGACTCCGAAACCGGAAACTTGACAGACTTCAACACTCATTTCACCTTCATGATACAAGCAATTGATAGCAGTACTATTGCTCCCGGTGACGGACTCACCTTCTTCCTCTCTCCCTACAATGCTACAACCCCTAACAATTCCTCCGGAGGATTCCTTGGTCTTTTCAACAACTCCAACGCCTTCAATAATACCAACAATCAGATTGTGGCCGTTGAGTTTGATACTTACAAAAATTCTTGGGATCCGAGCACGAACCATGTTGGTATTGATGTCAACTCGATTGAGTCCGTGGCCAATCTCACGTGGGACAGTAGTCTGGCTAATAATCAAACAGCATATGTGTGGGTGAATTATGATTCCAATACAACAACTTTGAGTGTCTATCTAACTTACGACGACAATCCGGTTTTCCAAGGAAATTATACCCTTTCCCATGTTGTTGATTTGAAGAAAGTTTTGCCTGAATGGATAAGTGTTGGTTTTTCGGCTGCCACAGGCGAAGGGATAGAAATAAATAATATTATTTCTTGGACCTTCAATTCGACCTTAGGGGGATCCTACAATTCAACCTCAGGGGAAACCGGCCACAAGATAAACCCACATCTGATGGTTGGCCTGGCTGTGTGTCTTGGCGCCTTGATTTGTGGGGTTGGATTGTTTTGGTTCATGAAGTGGAAAAAGATTGTTTTGCGGGAAGAAATGGACATGGGCCTTGATGCTTCTATTGATGTTGATTCCTTTGAAAAAGGCACAGGGCCAAGGAGATTCACGTTCTGCGAACTAAGTCGCGCAACAAACAATTTTTCCGAGGGGGGAAAGCTTGGACAAGGTGGATTTGGAGGTGTTTACAAGGGTGTCTTAAGTGACACTAATGAAGAAATAGCCGTGAAGCGCATCTCCAAAGGATCGAAACAAGGGAAAAAAGAATATGTATCAGAAGTGAAAATCATTAGTCGGTTAAGACACCGAAATTTGGTTCAACTCATTGGTTGGTGTCATCAACAAGGAGACTTCCTTCTCATCTACGAGTTCATGCCAAACGGGAGCCTTGATACCCATCTTTTCGGTGGAAAATCCAAGTTAACATGGACACTGAGGTATAAAATAGCCCTCGGATTGGCTTCCGCCCTCCTGTATCTTCACGAGGAGTGGGAGCAATGTGTTATCCATAGGGACATCAAGTCTAGTAATATCATGTTGGACTCAAACTTCAATGCCAAGCTAGGCGATTTTGGCTTGGCTAGGCTAGTGGACCATGAGTTGGGCTTAGAAACAACCGTCTTGGCCGGCACCGTGGGGTACTTGGCTCCAGAGTGTGTTATCACAGGCAAAGCAAGTAAAGAATCAGATGTCTATAGCTTCGGTGTCGTTGCCCTTGAAATAGCATGCAGAAGAAAGCCGGTGGAGGTCAATAGGGATCCGGGTCAGGTAAGAATATCAGAGTGGGTTTGGAGCCTCTATGGGAAAGGACAACTCTTTGAAGCTGTTGATAAGGATCTCACCATGGAGTACGATGAACATCAAGTAGAGCGGTTAATGTTGGTTGGGTTATGGTGTTGCCACCCGGATCACAATCTTCGGCCGTCCATAAGGCAAGCGATCAATATTCTTACATTTGAAGCTCCATTGCCTGTTCTTCCATCACAAATGCCGGTACCTGTATATTGTTCTCCTCCCAGCTATTCATCATCAGTTCTGACCACAGATTCTGACAAAGATAGGGCTCAATGTTCAAGTAGCAGTAACAGTCAAAGTTGCTATTCATCTTTTTCAATTGGCTCGACGAAAGCTCTCCTGCAAAATCACGAAGATAAGGAATAGAGCATCCTTCTATTAGTTCTTTCTCACTTGAAAGAGGGATGATTGAGGTGTATTATTTTCTAATAGCATAGTTGTTAGATGCACAGTGCAATCATTCATTGGTTTTGTCCATGATTTAGGTTGTACCAAAGAGTGCGATTTTGTTCACTCACCTAAAAAGGATATGTGTCTATTATTCACTCTCTGCGAATCTCATATTGTATCCCACTTTGATGATCAATCATGTTGTAGAGCTTGAAATTTTACGTAATCTTGGAAAAATAATCCCATATCAGTAAGATTTGATCAAATAGCATTTGTTTTGCATTAAATTATAGCACAAAATTTTAGATGAAGAATTGAATATGCTTTGAAAAGAATTTGCAGTAATTAAATTGAGTTACTTTGTAAAAGTAGTCACAAAATCGATCTTTACGAAATGAAAAACTTCAGGCACGTTTTCGTTGGTGAATAAAATTTCAATCTTACCCAAATCCTATGTTTTTTGGCACTTAATTCATATTTTTTTGAGAGCTGGCTAATTACAACGCCTAATCTTAATTCTCTCGTCCATCATGTCGAGCCTCGTCTGCTCGTTGTCTCATCATTACGTCAATTACTTGGGCCGAACATGACTTGAATCACTGGGCGGGTCAGTGCTCGTCATGTTGTCAACACAGCAACCCTATGCTCTCACCAGAGCCTCATTCCACCAGGTGGTCTCACACACTGCCTGGAAAGAGGCTGACTCCCGTCTCTGATGTCACAAATCTCATCTAGATTCCAATCACGTTTTGGTCATGATTCTCTCGTCCATTTTACCAAAATCTCATCATATTTTAGTATTTCTCCTCCGTCTTTGGAGCCTGGTGGGCTCCTCTCGTCAATGTCTCATCTTCCGTGTCATGGTAACACGTCTCATGTCAATATTCAGTCACAAACCCGTTTGGTTTGGTATCTCTCGTCTGATCGATCACATCTCATCAATTCTGTTTGGCCAATAGCTGACGTCACGTCTCATCTCGTCCGTCCACTTCGTGTCTTGTCTGTCGTCCTACTTGATTTTAGGCATGGAATGCCCAAATCTTACGTCAAATACCGGCAAAGTCACATCTGATTTTGCTCTGTCCCGTCTCATCTCCTCGTCGACTTCTCGTCACTTTTTGGCATTTTGGTCTCCAACAAATCGTCTACAAATCACTTGGATAGTGATTTTTTCGTTAACTAATCATACGGTGAGCCTTGGGTGTGACCGCTTCCATGATTGTTGTGTGTTCTCCATCCTTTAGACTTTCGGCACCGGCTCGTCTTCCGGTGGCATGCAGCAGAATCGATTTTTCCTCTCTAGGATCTCTGTACCCCTGTGCTCTGATACCAATGATGGGAAATAAGAGAATTCTCACACAAAACAAAACTCATTGATATTAATCTTTACTCACATTACACACTCTCCCTTAATACACACACATAATTTGGTGGGGGGAGACCCACGGATCTTCCTCCCTTCTCTTTTCTCTGCTCTCTTTTTCCCACACAGTGCCAGGCACCAATCATACACACTTATACACAACGTCAAATAACCACATCCATACAATCTCAACCTACCTCTACAGCCATCAATAATGCACCGATATATGCAATAGCTTGGACACTCTAATTTATTTCAATCTTCTCCTTTGTCTCTCAACTCATATTCACAAATGCCCCACACACAATTAAGATTATCAAACAACACTATTTTTGTCTATCATTAATGGCTATCTATGGATCAAAAGGGCAATACGGAGTGGATTGGTTTATGAATGTCAATACGGAGGGGTCGCTCCATAACATTTTCGACCCACCAACAAAATTAGAACCCCAAAAGGAATACTGGGGGGAGAAGAAGCTTTTGCCATTAACGTCACCAAGTAAGGATGTCCAAATTTGCGATTTAAGTCGCCGAACTGTGCCGATCTGAGTCTCATCGGGATCTGGGTGTGCTCCAACGGCGGCGACAGACGCGGGGGACAGGCGACGGAGAAACGACTGGGTTAGGGTTAGGTCAGGCGGTGGTGGTTATGGTGGCGGTGGTGGTGGTCTACTGTGGTGGAGAGAGAGGAGAATGTGAGAGAAAATGTTTTTGATTTTTTTTAAAGCCAAATTTGAGTAAAATCGCGGCCTAGTCCTACTTATGCATTCCATAAATCAAAAGGTTTACAAGAATTAACAAGACTATGAATTACCCAACAAGCCCCTTGTGACATCTAGCTCCAATTCTTGATAGCACCCTGTACCCCTTTTTGATTCCATGGACTCCACAAGCACACCCGTCTTGATCTCCGAGTCAACTCGGCACCGGTCCAACCGGCTCGCGTAGGAACCAAGGCAATCAACCATGAGATGAATGACATGATGATGGGTTGGTTCCACCACAGGTTTACTTCACTGCAGGGCCTCAAACTGGTTTTTCACTAACTAATCATGTGGGACAGAACTCTGCAGGTGGAACCAACCCACCAAATTGGCTTCTAGACAGTGGTGCTACCACACATGTTACTCCTGATTTGACCCAGATTTCTCAGCTACAGTCCTGCTATGCTGGTGATGGAGTGACTGTTGGAAATGGATCATCCCTTCCTGTTTCTCATTCTGGTAAAGGTCTCTTGTCTACTCCTCATACACACTTTCATCTCAATCATATCCTTCACACACCAGCCATAACACATAGTCTTCTTTCTGTTTCTAAGTTTGCCAAAGACAATAATTGCATACTTCTTTTTTACTGTGATGGTTATACTATCCAGGACAAACAGTCTCATCAAATTCTTCACCAGGGACCGTGTGTGTGTGTGTGTGTGTGTGTGGGGGGGTTGTATCCTATCCAGACATTCTCTAAGGCTGCTTCTTCATCACCATTGACTGCTCTAGTGAGTTCACATACTTCCTCTGCTACAACTTGGCATCATAAGCTAGGTCACCCCAGTTTACCTTTGTTTCAGTCCCTAATAAAACAGTGTAATCTACCTGTTTCAAGACCCTATGAGGTCACTTGTTTCAGTTGTAATGCAGTTAAAAGTCATAAACTTCCCTTTTCTACTTCACAATCTGTTTCTGCTGCACCATTTGATTTGGTACACATGGATGTATGAGGACCTGCCCCAGTTCCTTTTGTTCAAGGATATAGATATTACCTCCTTGTTATTGATGATTTCAGTAGATATTCTTGGTTATTTCCACTGCACTACAAATCTGAGGCTAAAGCTGCTTTGACTCTTTTCAAATTCTATGTAAAAAATCAGTTCAAAACATCCATAAAGACTGTTAGGTCAGATAATGGTGGTGAATTTGTTAACAACTATCTTAGCCTTCTTTATCTTCTTGCTGGCATTGTTCATCAAACTTCTTGCCCTCATACTCCTGAGCAAAATGGGGTTGTAGAACGCAAACACAGACACTTGCTTGATACTACTCTAACCATGTTAACACATGCACAACTTCCTACTCAATTTTGGCTTGAGGCCTTAACCACTGCTGTTTATCTTGTCAATCGACTTCCCCATTCTTCTCTCCATTTCCAAATTCCCTATGTTTTGTTGTTCCATACTACCCCAGACTATTTTTGCCTTAAACCTTTTGGATGTGCTTGCTTCCCCTGGATCAAACCTTATAGTTCTCATAAGCTTGTTCCTAAGTCTATTTGTTGTGTTTTCCTTGGGTATTGTACTACCTCCAAAGGATATCGTTGTTATGATCCTGTCAATGACAAGGTATATATATCAAGGCATGTTAAATTTGAAGAGCAGTGTTTTCCCTATGTCTCACTCATTGATTCATCTAGGTCTTCCACCAGCACCTCATATTCTTATTCTTCTTTTTCAGTTCCACTTACCACATTTGATGACATTACTATTACTATCTCTCCTTCTATTTTACCTACTATTTCCCTGTCTCATAATTTAGCCTCTGACCCTGTTCTTCCTCAGGAATCAACCCAAAATTCTGCTTCACATACTTATAATTCTACTACACATCTAGGTTCTTCTCATGCTCCTACTTCTGCTTCTACTCATACATTAACTGCACCTCCTACTGCTCATACATCTCATGTTCTTCCTATAACTTCTAGTCCTGCTTCCACTCATCCTATGCAAACAAGGTCAAAATCAGGGATTTTCAAACCAAGATATCCACTCACACTTCTTACCAATGTTTTGAAAACCGGACCGGTGAGCGAACCGGAAAAGGGACCGGGCGGACGGGTCACCGGTTCAACCGCGGTTGAACCGGAGTTGAACCGTGACGTCATATATATGTATATTAGGTGTAATAAATATATATTCTTATAACTTCATATCATTCTACTTACTTTTCACATGGTATAGTTTGGAGAGTTTATTGAGTTTTTTTCTTTCTTTGGAAAGGGTCAATGAGCATTTAAATCTTGATAAAATAGAGAGTTGGAATGATCCTGGCCAAGTAGTAATCATACATTTCAATTTCCAGAAGGTTGTGGCCATGGTTAAAGAAGTGCTCTTTGAACTTTGAACTTTGAAGAAGGGAAAGAGGGAGTTCAAAAAAAGGAAGAAGGGACACAGTCCCACATCGGCTGGGAAGAAAAAAAGCATCCCCTCCCTCCTTATAAATAACGGGCTTTCCCTTAACAAAGATTCCAATAGTTGGCAGACGCCCATGCGTTAAGCCACATGGATAATGACCGGGCTGGGTCAACAAAACCGTGGCGGTTTTACCGGGTGGTCGGTTCAACCGTTTTTAAAGAGCGGTTTTCATAAAATAGACCGGTTCTCTTAATACAACGGTTTTGGGATCGAACCAAACCGGAGAGGGAGCCGGTTGACGAGCCAACCGGTCGGACCAGCCGGTTCGGTCCGGGTTTTAAAACATTGCTTCTTACTATTGTTTCTCCACCACTAGTTGAACCTAAGACATTTCAACATGCCATTTCTCATTCAGTATGGCAGAAGGCAATGGCTGAGGAATATGAAGCCTTGGTTAAGCAAGGCACATGGGTTCTTGTCCCTCCACCATCTGACAGCAACATTATTGGTTGTCAATGGATTTATAAAATGGATCTGTTGCTAGATATTAGGCAAGATTAGTGGCAAATGGGAATCAACAAGCTCATGGTCTTGATTTTATTGAAACTTTTAGTCTAGTTGTCAAGCAACCCACAGTAAGGATCATTTTAAGTTTGGCAGTACACCATAAATGGCCATTGAGATAGCTAGATGTCTCAAATGCATTCTTGCATGGTATGATTTCTGAGGATGTTTTTATGAGGCAGCCTCAAGGGTATAGAGACCTCTCCATCCAGATTATGTATGCAAGCTTACCAAGGCTTTGTATGGGCTGAGACAAGCTCCCAGAGCTTGGTTTTCAGTCTTTTCCTCTTATCTACTATCTCTTGGTTTTCAAGCCAGTAAAGCTGATACCTCATTGTTTGTTCTTCACAAGGAGACTAACATTACATTAGTCCTAGTGTATGTGGATGATATAATCCTTACTGGTAGTGATTCTACCTTTCTTTCTAATTTGATTACCCAATTAAGCTCCAAGTTTGTCATGAAGGACCTGGGACACCTGCATTATTTTCTTGGTATAGAGGTAAATTCTTCTGTTGATGGTTTGTTTCTTTCACAAACTAAGTATGCCAATGAGCTTTTACACAAAGCAGGAATGACTGATTGTAAACCAAGTGCCTCTCCTATTTCTACCATCAAGACTGTTGATCCCTCTGATCCTTGGTTTGAAGATGTAACTCTCATTAGAGCTTTGGTTGGGTCATTGCAGTAGCTTACTTTAACTAGACCTGACATTGCATTTGCAGTAAATTCAGTTTGTCAACACATGCATAAGCCAAAGCTTAGCCATTCACAAAACTTTAAGTTTGACTAATAATTTTATAGCGGGTTCTTAGGTATATCAGAGGCACACTTAATCATGGGCTTCATTTGACTTCTGGACCATTGGTTTTGACTGCATACTTTGATGTTGATTGGGCTGGGGACCCTTTAGACAGACGTTCAACTTCAGGATTTGTTATGTTTCTGGGGTCTACACCTGTGTCTTGGTGTGCCAAGAAGCAGCCCACAGTAGCTAGATCCTCTACTGAAGCAGAATATAGGGCCATGGCCCAAACTGCTGCTGATCTGGTGTGGATACAACAATTACTTTCTGAGTTGCATATTCCTATTTCTCCACCTCATGTTCTATGGTGTGATAACAAGTCTGCCATGGCACTGGCCTCCAATCCAGTTTTTCATGCCAAGACCAAACATATAGAGCTTGAGCTTGACTATCATTTCATAAGAGAACAACAGGTTTTGGCCAAGAAACTGATCTTATACTACATTGGTTCTCAGGGACAACTTGCTGACATTTTTACAAAGGGCCTTACTGTGTCCAGATTTGCCTTCTTGAAGACCAAACTCATGGTAGGCTCCCCTCCCATGAGTTTGCAGGGGGGTGTTAAGGAATCAACCCAAAATTCCTTCATTACTTGAATTTCACTATCATTTCATTTGTGTTTTCTGTTAAATGTTGTAATTCTGTTGTAATTAGTTAGGCGGGAAATATCTTGTGTCCAGGTCAGCAATCTGTGTGAGCTCTCATTGACCAATAGCAAGAGAGATCAGGCTTACTATAAAAGGAAGTAGTGTAACAGAGACATTTAGGATGGAATAATCATACAGTTAATCGTTCTCTCTTTCTAGGTTTTCATTTCTCAATTCTTCTCATTTTCTCAGTTCTTTTCATGGTAACAAGATCGAGTCGGACTCCTATCTCACGTGGAATACTAGTCTGGCAAATAATGAAACGGCAAATGCTTGGGTGAATTATAATTCCACTACCAAAACATTAAGCGTCTGTCTAACTTATGAGGAGATTCCAGTTTTCCAAGGAAATTATATCCTTTCCTATGTTGTTGATTGAGGGAAGTTTTGCCTGAATGGGTTAGTGTTGGTTTTTCGGCTGCCACAGGCCTAGGGATAGAAATACATAATATTGTTTCTTGGACCTTCAATTCAACCTGGGGGGCTCCTTCAATTCAACCTGGGGGGCTCCTCCAATTCAACCTCAGGGGTCTCGCCCTCCAATTCAATCACTGGGGGCTCACCCTCAAAGGGTTTGGGTCACAAACAAATTACCTGCGTCTGATGGTTGGTCTGGCTGCAGGTATTGGTGCCTTGATTTGTGGGGTTGGATTGTTTTGGTTCATGAAACGGAAAAGGATTGTTTTGCGGGAAGAAATTGACATCGGCCTTGATGCTTCTATTGATGACGATTCCTTTGAGAAAGGCACAGGGCCAAGGAGATCCACGTTCCGCGAATTAAGTCACGCAACAAACAATTTTTCTGAGGGGGGAAAGCTTGGCGAAGGTGGATTTGGAGGTGTTTACAAGGGTGTGTTAAGTGACACTAATAAAGAAATAGCCGTGAAGCGCATCTCCAAAGGATCAAAACAAGGGAAAAAGGAATATGTATCAGAAGTGAAGATCATTAGTCAATTAAGATACCTCTCTTTTGCTTCTTTCTCTCTCTCTCTCTCTCTCTCTCTCTCAATTTAATGGTATTGCAAGCCCTTTCCTCTCACTAACTTGTTACTCTGAGGTGTGGAGGTGTGGAGGTGTGGAGGTGTGGTGAAGATGTGTGGATGGATGGGACAAAACGAGGCTTTATATAGAAGGTCTGGAGGAGGAGATAAGGTTGGGTGGTAGGATTGCATAGGGTTATCATGGTGTCTTCTTAGGATGAGATAGGGAGGATTTGGAGCAGATATTGCATAATCTAGCAGCTAATTTTCGAGCTCCATGATGGTGGGGTGGATAGAGTAATGATAGGGAGAAGTTAAATGTTGGAGGTGATGGGCTGAGTTGATGTTTGTAAAGGGTAAGTTTGTAGGCTAAATTAGGGTTGTATAAGAGTGGTTTTCATGCAACAACACTGCTACATACACAGAAAACACACCCAAAATTTGAAAATCAATGGCCCAGATTCACTTGGAGTGAATCTGGGCCGTTGATTTACACTTACATGGTCAATTGGGGGTTGTTTTTCCGGGTCTATAGCATTATTGTTCATGCAATGAGGAAGAGATTTTCTGATGGGGAGAAAGGATTTGATGGGATGGGGCTTAAAGAGATAAGGTGGGTGGTAATGGAGGAGAGAAATGAGGTGGTGATTGAATTTGGGATTGGAGAGGGGAGATAAGAGGTGTTATGAGTGTTAAAGTTAGGTGGGATTTAGTATTGATGTGTTGATGGGATGTGGGGAAGATATATTTATATATATATACCCAGAGCTTCACATCCGGACCCCCGGATTGAAGCTCTTGGGGTATTTTTTTGTGTTGCCAATTGTTTATGGAAAATCCGATCCGTCCAATGTGTTTAGAAGGTGTTTACCAAGGTCCACGCGGAAAATCTTCAAAAAAAAAAAACCAAGAAGGGCTTGATCCAAGTAGTTTTTCGCAAAACACCTTCTGAACACATTGGACGGATCAGATTGTCAAAAAAATGCTTGGATCAAGGAGGTCTGGACTCCCGGAGTCCGGAGGAGAAGTGTGCCCTATATATATATATATATATATATATACAACAAACTTCCAATCCAAACTACCTTAACTTAATAAGTTACGGACCTAGGGGTTTTTTCGACTTTCCAGACCAAATTTCGACGATCCGAACCGTTAGATGTGTTTAAAAGGTGTTTTCAAGGTCCAACGCGAAGATTTGGCAAAAAAAAATACCCGGAAGGGCTTGATCGGGGCAGTTTTTCACAAAAACGCTATAGTCCGGAAAGTGGAGTCCGGACGGTAGGTCCGTAACTTAAGGTTTGGATAGGAAGTTTACTCTATATATATATATATATATATATATATATATATATATATAGAGAGAGAGAGAGAGAGAGAGAGAGAGAGAGAGAGAGAGAGAGAGGTGTTGGGTGGAGATGTGAGAGTGTTATTGATAGATTATAGAACTATGAGGGTCCTAAGTGTTGGTTTAGGTAATTAGGGGTCATAAGTGTAATTTGATGTAATTAACGATAAATAAAAGCAATTAGAAATAAAATAATTTTAATTTTTCGGAAAAAAATGGGCCAAAATTCGGACCATTACACTAAACCCAGTGAAATTCACGAGCTAAAAAGCTAGTGAATTTCACTCCCATCCCTTTCTCGAGCTTGTGAAATTCTCGATTTCAAACCTTGTGAAATTCGCGAGCTCAAACTGGGTGAAAATTCACGAGCTTGAACTTCGTGAAATTCACAAGCTCAAACCCAGTAGCTCGCAACCAGTAAATTCACAAGCTCAAACTTTTACGAGCTCGAAGCCAGTGAAAATATCAAGAGCTAAATTTCATGTAAGGGAAGCACATGCATGCAAGGGAAGTTGGGGGGGTAGGGAGAGAGAGAGAGTGCGTAGCTTTGAGTTGGGAAATGCATGTGAGAAACAGAGAGACAGTGAAGCAGGCATGAATTGTACAGTATGTTCTGCACATCCCCTGCATCAAATTGGACATTAGCAAACAAGTTGGTGCTAAAATATTGTTTATAGGTAACAACCCTAGTACTGGTGCTAAAATATTGTTTATTGACGAAGTTAGGTCTGTTTGCAATTGGCAAGATGCCAACCATTAAAGGTTGTGTAATAATCTATAGGTAAGGTCCAAATTGTTTGTTGATGTCCATAAGGAATATTGTTTATAGGTAGCAAACCTAGTGGTGCTAAAATATTGTTTATTGACGACTCATTTTGACCTGATTTTAATGCTTAGATAATAATTCAGCTAATGACTAATAAGTACTTAAACTTTCTCTATACTATCTCAAACCACCTTCATTCTCCATTCCAACCATGGCTGTCTGCAACTCAAAATTACCAACCCATTTCCGAATCCAGCAATCACAACCTGTTCTCTTTCTCAACTTTCTCAGGCTTACCATCTTCTTATTTCCACTCTTGCCTCTTGCAAACTCTATTTCCTTCAACTTTTCCAGTTTCAACACAAATGACCAGAGGATAATGTACGAAGGAGACGCAACTACAGCCAGTGGAGTAATCCAAGTCACAAAGAACCTACAGAACACTCTCCTCACGGGAAGTGTTGGACGAGCCACATACGGGTCGCCCATACACCTATGGGACAACAAAACTGGAAACTTAACAGACTTCAACACTCATTTCTCTTTCATTATTACAGCAACTTCCAGTTATATCGGTGACGGACTTACCTTCTTCGTCTCTCCTTACAATGCTGCAATCCCTATCCATTCCGCCGGAGGATACCTTGCTCTTTTCGAGAACTCCACCGCCTTCAACCATACCAACAATCAGATTGTGGCCGTTGAGTTTGATACTTTCAAAAATTTTTGGGATCCAAGTACATACCATGTTGGTATCGATGTCAACGGGATCGAGTCGGTGGCCTATCTCAATTGGAGTTCTAGTCTGGCAAATAATGAAACAGCAAATGCTTGGGTGAATTATGATTCCTCTACCCAAACTTTAAGCGTCTATCTTACTTACGAGGACAATCCGGTTTTTCAAGGAAGTTATAACCTTTCCTATGTTGTTGATTTGAGGGAAGTTTTGCCTGAATGGGTGCGTGTTGGTTTTTCGGGTGCCACAGGCCTAAGTACGGAAATACATAATATTGTTTCTTGGACCTTCAGTTCAACCTTGGGGGACTCCTCCAATTCAACCCTGGGGGCCCCGCCCCCCAATTCAACCCCTGTGGCCCCGCCCCCAAATTCAACCCCGGCGGCCCCGCCCCCAAATTCAACCCCTACAGGTCACAAAACGAACATGCGTCTGATGGTTGGTCTGGCTGTGGGTATTGGTGCCTTGATTTGTGGGGTGGGCTTGTTTTGGTTCATGAAGTGGAAACAAATTGTTTTGCGGGGAAAAAATGACATAGACCTTGGTGATTCTACTGATGATGATGACTTTGAGCAAGGCACAGGGCCAAGGAGATTCACAGTTGGTGAACTAAGTCACGCAACAAACAATTTTTCCGAGGGGGGAAAGCTCGGACAAGGTGGATTTGGAGGTGTTTACAAGGGGGTGTTAAGCGACACTCAAAAAGAAGTAGCCGTGAAGCGCATCTCCAGAGGATCGAAGCAGGGGAAAAAAGAATACAAATCAGAAGTGAAGATCATTAGTCGATTGCGACACAAGAATTTGGTTCAACTCATTGGTTGGTGCCATAGAAAAGGAGATTTCCTTCTCGTCTACGAGTTCATGCCAAACGGGAGCCTTGATACCCATCTTTTCGGGCGGAAACCCAAGTTAACATGGACAGTGAGGTACAAAATAGCCCTCGGCTTGGCTTCTGCTTTGCTCTATCTACACGAGGATTGGGAGCAATGTGTGATTCATAGGGACATCAAGTCAAGTAATATCATGTTGGACTCAAACTTTAATGCCAAGCTAGGCGATTTTGGCTTGGCCAGGCTTGCGGACCATGAGTTGGGCTTAGAAACAACCGTCTTGGCTGGCACCATGGGGTACCTGGCTCCAGAGTGTGTCATAACAGGCCAAGCAAGTAAAGAATCAGATGTCTATAGCTTCGGTGTTGTTGCTCTTGAAATAGCATGCGGAAGAAAGCCGGTGGAGGTCGATAGGGATCCCGGTCAGGTAACCATAATAGAGTGGGTTTGGAGCCTCTATGGGAAAGGACAACTCTTTGAAGCTGTTGATAAGGATCTCACCATGGAGTACGATAAACATCAATTAGAGCGGTTAATGTTGGTTGGGCTACGGTGTTGCCACCCTGATCACAATCTTCGGCCATCCATAAGGCAAGTGATCAATATTCTTACCTTTGAAGCTCCATTGCCTGTTCTGCCACCACAAATGCCGGTACCTATATATTTTTCACCTCCCATGTCCATGTCTAGCTATTCATCATCTGTTTTGAGCACAGATTCTAATAAGGATAAGACTCAATGTTCAACTAGTAGTAACACTCAAAGTTGCTATTCATCTTTGTCAATTGGATCTCCGAAAGCTCTCTTGCAAAATCATGAAGATTAGGAATAGAGCATCCTTCTATAAGTTCTTTCTCACTTGGAAGAGGGATGATCGAGGTGTATTATTTTCTCATAGCATAATTGTTAGATGCACTGTAAAATTATTCATTGGTTTTGTCCATGATTTAAGTTCTATCAAAGAGTGCAATTTTGTTCACACCCCTAAAAAGGATGTGATTATTACTCACTCTCTACGAATCTCATATTGTATCACTCTTTGATGATCGACCGTTTTGTAGAGCCTGATTTTTTGGTGATCGATTGTTTTGTCACTACGGAGGGGTTGCTCCATTAGCATTTTCGACCCTCTGACAAAATCAAACTCCCAAAACGAAAAACTAGGGAGGGACAAGAAGCTTTTGTCAATAACGTCACCAAGGATGCCAGGACACCTAGATACGGTAAGAAATCCTGTGGCTTTACTCAAAACAATGGCGAAGTGCTGGCCGGTCCAGCTTACTGGCCTTTTTTCCCACCAACAGACCAACTCCACCCTAATTCCAAAAATATAAGGATAAGGATTGTGCTACATTAATACCGCAAGTATATCCTTATTCCTTGGACTTGACTCGGTCCCTATCGCGCCCTCCTCATCCCCCTCCGCCTCTGCTCCACACCTCGCCCACTCGCTGTTTCTTTCTCAATTGCCGCTTTAAATTCTTGACCTCAAGGACTCGACGACACCACGATTAACAGGTTTCCAATAGTAAATACTGACCAACTGGCTTTCCATGTGGGTTCTTCGTTGCAGTTGAACACTGGTTTTTCCAACTTAATAATTTTATAATATGCATGTGCTGTGTACACATCCCTATTTTGTATGTACATTGAACATTGATAATAAGACATCAAATGACTTCAAAAGTTAAAATATTAAAAGTACTGATTAGAATACACCACTTGATCTTATAAGATTTCTAGCTACTTCACGCGTTTATTCCCTGGTATTCAACACAAGTTGCTTCAGACCAGATTCCACATTCATTAGAATACTACCTGATCTGATAAAATTTCTACTTCTTCACGCATGTATTCCCTGGTATTCAATCCAAGTTGCTTTAGACCAGATTCCACATTCATATACAAACCTGTGGGTATTCCCTGGTATTCAATCCAAGTTGCTTTAGACCAGATTGCACATTCATATATAAACCTGTTTGCCTTGCTGTCTTTATTATTTGTTTTGTATTTGGGTTATGGGATTTCTAGGTTCTACGTCGTTTGGGAATCTCGAAACTAAACTCTGATTTCAATTTAATTGAAGGCTAGTCAAGCTTATAGTTTAGCCGCTCTACTATAAATTCTGATTTCATAATATTTTCTTCCAAATTTCTACGTAGTGATGGGGTTGTAATAATTTCATATGGGTTATGAGATGTGGTTGAACAATTTTTTTTCCAGACCTCACTCTGTCTTTGTCCTATCATTAATGTGTTCTGTGGATCAAAAGGGCTATTAAGGATTGGCCTTATGAATGTCACTACTTAGGGGTTAACCCAACAGGTAGATCCTCAACATTTTCGACCCACCAACAAAATTAAAAACCCAAACGAATACTAGGGAGAGAAACTTTTGTGATTAACGTCACCAACTAAGGATGCCTAGATAACGTTAGATTTCATGTGGCTTTACTCAAACGAATTTTTACACTGCTAAGATCGATAAACAAACCAAGCTACTCAAGTTTGACTAGTGTTCGGCTCGTTTGAGATCGGTTTGTTATCCAAACAAACCAAGGGGGAATAAACTTGAATAACCTAAGTCTTGAACCCAAACTTGAAATAAGCTTTTGCCGATCAAATTTTTTTTGAATAAGCTTATACTGGCCTGGTTTTGTTAATGATGTTTAAATAATTCAAACTACATGAGATCAGTTAATTTTCTGCTCAATTAAAGCACGTTTGGGATCAATTCGTCTAACAAACAAAATTAAGCTGGAACATATTTTTGGAGCTCGTTACGTTGCAAACTAAGCTTGAACAATGCACTGTTCGGCTTGTTCAGTACTCCAGATTGTAAGCAATGCTGTACATGTAGAAAAAAGTTTTACCCAGAAGAAAAGTACCCAGAAATGGGAATTTATGGTGCAAATTCACATCAAACCAACTTTGAATCTACACGATCCACCTTATTTTCCGGGGATTTATTTTGGTCAGATTAATGATTTCTGTTGGGTCTGTTGATATGGTTGATAGGGTGCTATCAAATGTTAAAATGGTGTTGGACCTTAATATAACAAAGTAAAAAATGTAATCCATTTGGTCAGATTAGAGATAGGTTTTTGGTGTCTTTGCGGAGGGAATACTAATGAGATTTGATGAATTTATTGTTCAAGTCACGCGTTTAGTTTAGCTTAATATTCGTAAATTGGCACGTATATGTAAACAAGACACAGAAAAAGAAGAAGAGGCATTTCATCAAACGAGTGGAAAGCATGTGTTTATAGAGAAACTTTAGCTCTTACCGGACAAATTAGAAGCATTCTCAGGTTCCATCATCTTTAGTAGATGATTAGCATTGCAGATACCCTTCATTACCTGTACGCATTTTTACAGAGTGAGAAATTGAACCAGCAATACGAGAATATCATCAAGAAAGTTTGAACTTTTAACGGCAGGGAAAGTTTTGGTGTTTTGGATTGGGTTAATCAACCGGACACCCCCTCTAAGTTTTCAGTTTCACTTGACACCCCTTGCACGATTTTTGTTACCACCAGATCCCCTCTATCTTCCAAAACTTACCCCAAGATCTCTTCCGTAAGCCTTCCGTCTCGAATCTCAAAGTTCCGGGTCATGTTTTGATAATAAGCCGTTCAAGTTGTTTAAAACATACTCCTATTTTTAAAGGTACTCGCAAAAATCAACTAAAAATATGACCTGGAAGTGCTTGATCCAAAAAGTTTTTCACAAATACATTTTTATGAAAAGTTGTTTGGATCAAGCACTTTCCGGTCATATTTTGAGTTGATTTCTTGCGGATGCGCTTAAAAGATGTTTTAAACCACTTGAACAGTTTGGATAATAAAAAAAAGAACTGACGGTTCTAGATGGAAGGCTGACGAAAGGGGACTTTGGGTAAGTTTTGGAAGATAAGGGGGTCTTGTGGTAACCAAAATTCTTGTAGGGGGTTTCCGAGTGAAACTGGAAACTTAGAGGGGGTGTCCGGGTGATTAACCCTTTTGGATTTCCTAGTGGAATTATTGTGCTTTTGATGAAATTTTTGTCGTTGCCGTATCAAATTCAGCGTAGAAGAGTGCTGGACAGAGGATCCAAATCTCACAATGCAAAATAGTTTTTTTTTTTTGAACTGGAAGTCATTTCATATCATATCATTAAAAAGGCCCGAGAGCCAAGCCAATCGGCACATACAAATAGTTGAAGTAAACCACATTTGAAGTGAAAGACATCCCGGGTTGATTCGGATTTTTTTTTTTTTGTTTGTTTGTTTAAACCCGTTGTATTTTCTCTTAATCTTATATTCAAGTTTATGAATTTTACCTTTTTAATTGCTCTCGTGCCGAATCTGAAATCAAATATTTTGACCAAAAGGCAAGATAATCCACTAACAACAAAATTAATCCAACAAAAATTCAGGAAGCATCCATATCTAGGTTTAAGTAATCTCTGTGTGTGTGTGTGTGTTTTGGGTGTTACATGATCAATTTTGGGCCGGTGTTGATTGAGCTTGAAAGACTATATGAATTATGAAACATGGACATTATTAAGAGACACAAAATCGATTTGAAACAGATATGGTGATCCAAAAAAATATTACGGAATAGGATACTAGTCCGGCTATAGGTTAAGCTATGTAATATTTTTAAATCATTAGCCATAACAAATAATTTGATGAAATACAATGTATTATTCATACGCAAAAGTTTAGTGTACGAGGTTACTTGATTAGTTTTTTATCAGTGAAATTCAATGAAACACAAGTATGGCATGTTAAGGATATTTAAAAAAGGGTGCCCAATCATATACAACTGACTTGTAAATCCCATAAAGACTAGTGCGAGAATAACTATATATCCAAAAGTCCTTTTGCCAAATTGCATACCCAAAACCACCCTTTGCACCCATTAAGGTAACATAATCAGCAAAACTGGAAGTTTGAAGTTGATGTAGGACAAGATATAGACCCTATTATTTCTGGAAACATTATTTTAGTAATAACTTTTATTTATGATTAGTATTAGAAGATTTTATTTGTGTTGCCTGTTTTGCACGTTTTTAGTTTAGTTTTGGTTAAATTTTATTTTATTTCCTTTTAGCTAATAGTCTAGGTTTCCAAGTAATACTTTGCTTGATCACTACTTTAAGTAATTTCCTTTTAGCTAGGACTTCTACTAGTATAAATAAGGATGTAGCCTATGGGCATATTTCAGCTTTTATTCAATTATCAATAAAATTTATAGAGTTTCTCTCTTTTTCTTGTGGATTCAAGAACATCTCGTGGATTCGAGAACCTATCTTGTTTGGAATAGTACGCTAACTATTCTCTCGTGAATTCCGCTGCGTCAAGTGGTATCAGAGCAGGTTTTTCCTGGCTCGATGTCACGAAACAAAGTAGATGACACACCCTTTGACGTTGCTCAAGGGTTTGCTGATCCGAGGAAGATGGTGGAAGAACAACAGACAAGTATCATGACGGAAATCCATGAATCGATGCGGCTGCTGACTCTTCACCTCGACCAAAGACCAGGGAGGGTTGTAGAGAATCGCGCGGAGGGAGTTGCCCAACGCTGTCCTCTTAACCAGGTTCGGGAACGCGCGGTGGGATTTGTCCAACGCCAGCCCGGTACCCAGATTGTAGTTTGGAGACACCCAACTAACTGTGCTAATAGTGAGGAATCAGAACCCGATTTCAGGTCTTATGATAATTTGCCTAAATTAAGTTGTTATGAGTATTTTGAAGATATTTTAGATTGGATTTTAGATATTGATGATTTCTTTGAGTATGTGAGAATGCCGTCTGAAATAAGGTGGAAATATTTGTTGGCAAAACTTACGGGACGAGCGCTACGATGGTGGTTAGATTTGCAAGATAAGAGAGAACGATTGGGAAAGCGTCGTATTCGCGCATGGTCAAGAATCAAAAGACTTATGATGGAGAGATTTTTGCCATGGAATTATGAGCAACTTTTGGAAGAAAAATATGGGCCAAAGCAACAACATACAATTCACACATCAGCCGATGTTGAAGAAGCTGTTAAAGAAGAGGTAATTCAAGTTGATGGTGAAGAGCAAATTGATATCAGCAATAGCGGCAATGAGAATATTGTGATTGAAGTTAATGAAGAGCAAATCGATACAGATTTGGGTGATAAGCAGAAAATTGATATGGATGTTCGTGATCAAGTTGTTGATGACCCAATTGATTTTTCAGTTGAAGAAATTGATGTTGCTACCTTATCTGACGACTCTATGGTCAAGCCAACCCGTCTCAATGAGCCAATTGTTGATGTGTCAACCAATAACAAGATGAAACAAGATCAAAGGTACCCACAAAATCAAATTGTCTTTGTTGATTTTCTTGGAGTGCAACAATATGATTGGATTCTTAATATTCATATAGTGGATCTTATCAATCAATTGAAGCATGCCGATAAAATATCATTGCAAGTAATTTTTGGTATGAAACATTTTTGGAAGGGAATCAAGAAGTTGAAGTTTTTCAAGTATCTTTTCCTTTGGAATGGAAGATGGCAGATTTCCAACGAGAACTCGTGGGCGAGTTCTTTTGAAGAAAAGGAGAATGATGTAGGACAATATATAGACCCCTATTATTTCTGGAAACATTATTTTAGTAATAACTTTTATTTATGATTAGTATTAGGAGATTTTATTTGTGTTGCCTATTTTGCACGTTTTTAGTTTAGTTTTGGTTAGATTTTATTTTATTTCCTTTTAGCTAATAGTCTAGGTTTCCAAGTAATACTTTGCTTGATCACTACTTTAAGTAATTTCCTTTTAGCTAAGACTTCTACTAGTATAAATAAGGATGTAGCCTATGGGCATATTTCAGCTTTTATTCAATTGTTAATAAAATTTATAGAGTTTCTCTCTTTTTCTTGTGGATTCAAGAACATTTCGTGGATTCGAGAACCTATCTTGTTTGGAATAGTACGCTAACTATTCTCTCGTGAATTCCGCTGCGTCAGAAGTTCCTACAAAAGTTGTCTGAATTAATGATCTTAGGCCCCATGGAGAGTTGGTGAATGTTTTATTCTGATGATGGAGAATTCCTCTTCTCTGCTCTGTTTGTTTTCTCGCCAATCAAACGCCAGTCGCAGGCCGACAACTCGGTCACCACTCATTATTGGCTCTCTACTTTATCATCACTTTCATCTTCTTCAAGTAAGGGAGGAACAAAATGAAGGACTGGATGAAGAAATGGAAAATTTGCACTGAAAAGCCGCATAAAGGAGAAATGTCATTACATGGATTGCAGTATGCAAGTGGTAGTTAGCTCATGCAGTAGAGCTCTTGGATGCTCCGTACTGTATTTTGGGATCGAGTCTCATTCCCTCTCCCCATGTAATAGATTTAGAATGACGAATGATATAAAAAAAAAGAAAAAGAAAAAGAAAAAGAACAAAAATAGACACGGGATTGCCAATTAGTAAACATGATTCCACAAAAGACGGATTCCATACAAATAACAGATTCTAATCAATTAAAAGGATCTTATGTATAATTTATGGCATTAGGCACATTTAATTGTGCCAATACTTGCATTGGAATATTGTAGTAGTTGTTATATAAATAAAACTACGTTAGTTTCATGGTGCCTAATTTCTCAGCCAGCAGGCGGCAGCGCGCAGCCGGCATTGTTAAAAGCAGTATCAATCAAACGGCGTAGTTGACCACCGATTGGTCAATGCTTAATAATCGGTGCTAATCAATGTTTATATTATAAGCGGATCTTCTGAAAGTGAATGTTGTTTATTGGAAACAAACCTAGTGGTGCAAAAATAGTGTAAGATCAGTTTGCAATACATCATTTCATTTTGAATCATTTTGACCTGGTTCTAATGCTAAGAAAATAATTCAGCTAATGACTAATGATCAGTACTTAAACTTTATTTATACCGTCTCAAACCACCTTCATTCTCCATTCCAACCATGGCTCTCTGCAACTCAAAATTACCAACCCATTTCCGAATCCAGCAATCACCACCTGTTCTCTTTCTCAACTTTCTCAGGCATACCATCGTCTTATTTCTTCTCATCCCTTTTGCAAACTCTATTTCCTTCAACCTTTCCAATTTCAACGCAGATGGCGTAGGTATATATTATCAAAAGGATGCAACTCCAGCCAATGGAGTAATCCAACTCACAAAGAACCAATGGGACGCTTCCCTCAGCTCTAGCGTTGGACGAGCCTCATACTCGCTTCCCATATACCTATGGGACAACATAACTAGAAGCTTGACGGACTTCAATACTCATTTCTCTTTCAACATATCATTAGTTGATCCCAATTCTGTCGACGGTGATGGACTCGCCTTCTTCCTTTCTCCCTACAATGCTACAATCCCTGTCAATTCCTCAGGTGGTTACCTTGGTCTTTTCGAGGACTCCACCGCCCTCAATCATACCAACAATCAGATTGTGGCCGTTGAGTTTGATACTTTCCTAAATCCTAGTTGGGATCCAAGCTCGAACCATATTGGTATCAATGTCAATGAGATCGAGTCGGTGGCCTATCTCAATTGGAGTACTAGTCTGGTAAATGATACTGAAACAGCAAATGCTTGGGTGAATTATGATTCCGCTACCACAACTTTGAGTGTCTATCTGACTTATGAGGAGAATCCTGTTTTCCAAGGCGATTATATCCTTTCCTATGTTGTTGATTTGAGGGAAGTTTTGCCTCCATTGGTTAGTGTTGGTTTTTCAGCTGCCACAGGCTCTGGGACAGAAATACATACCATCATTTCCTGGACCTTCAATTCAACCTTAGAGGGTTTGCCCTCAACGGGTATGAGCCACAAGACAAACCCACATCTGATGGTTGGTCTGACTGTGGTTCTTGGTGCCTTGATTTGTGGTGTTGGCTTGTTTTCGTTCATGAAGTGGAAAAAGATTGTCCTGCGGGAAAATAATGACATGGGCCTTGATGCTTCTATCGATGATGATTCCTTTGAGAAAGGCATAGGACCAAGGAGATTCACATTCCGCGAACTAAGTCGCGCAACAAACAATTTTTCCGAGGGGGGAAAGCTTGGACAAGGTGGATTTGGAGGTGTTTACAAGGGTGTCTTAAGTGACACTAATGGAGAAATAGCCGTGAAGCGGATCTCCAAAGGATCGAAACAAGGGAAAAAAGAATACGTATCAGAAGTGAAAATCATTAGTCGGTTAAGACACCGAAATTTGGTTCAACTCATTGGTTGGTGTCATCAACAAGGAGACTTCCTTCTCGTCTACGAGTTCATGCCAAATGGGAGCCTTGATACCCATCTTTTCGGTGGAAAATCCAAGTTAACATGGATAGTGAGGTACAAAATAGCACTCGGCTTGGCTTCTGCTCTACTCTATCTACACGAGGAGTGGGAGCAATGTGTGGTTCATAGAGATATTAAGTCGAGTAATATCATGTTGGACTCAAACTTCAATGCCAAGCTAGGCGATTTTGGCTTGGCCAGGCTTGTGGACCATGAGTTGGGTTTAGAAACAACCGTCTTGGCCGGCACCATGGGGTACTTGGCTCCAGAGTGTGTCATCACAGGCAAAGCAAGTAAAGAATCAGATATCTATAGCTTTGGTGTTGTTGCCCTTGAAATAGCATGTGGAAGAAAGCCGGTGGAGGTCAATAGGGATCCGGGTCAAGTAAGAATATCAGAGTGGGTTTGGAGCCTCTATGGGAAAGGACAACTCTTTGAAGCTGTTGATAAGAATCTCACAATGGAGTACGATGAACATCAAGTAGAGCGGTTATTGTTGGTTGGGTTATGGTGTTGCCACCCGGATCACAATCTTCGGCCGTCCATAAGGCAAGCGATCAATATTCTTACATATGAAGCTCCATTGCATGTTCTTCCATCACAAATGCCGGTACCTGTATATTGTTCTCCTCCCATTTGCATGCCTAGCTATTCATCATCGGTTCTGACCACAGATTCTGACAAAGATAGGGCTCAATGTTCAAGTAGCAGTAACAGTCAACGTTGCTATTCATCTTTTTCAGTTGCATCTACTAAAGCTCTTTCACAATTGCATGAAGATAAGGAATAGAGAGCATCCTTCTACAAGTTCTTTCTCAATTGAAAGAGGGACGACCGAGGTGTATTATTGTCTCATAGCATAATTATAAGATGCAGTACTGTACAATCATTCATTGGTTTTGTCCATAATTTTTGTTCTACCAAAGAGTGCAATTTTGTTCACCTTCCTAAAAAAAGATGTGAATATTACTCACTCTCTGCGAAGCTCATATTGTAGTGCTTGTTTTTTGTATTTAATCCAGGAAAAAACTAGCTTAATTCCATATCCGTAGGATTTGAACAAATAGCTAGCACGTATTTTGCATTAAATTATAGACCAAAATTTTAGATGAAGAATTGAATGCTTTGATAAGCATTTGCCGTTGTTAAATTGAGTTACTATTTCGTTTAAAGTAGTCACAAAATCAATCTTTAATGAAAAACTTCAAACGAATTTTTACAGCATTTGTTAGGGTGATAAACGAACTAAGTTACTTGAGTTTGACTCGTGGTAGGTCGTTTTTCACACCAAAAATATATTTATAAAAGCAAGGAATTAACCCTTGTTCAGAAGAACAGTGGTCAAGTCCGAGGTCGATCCGCGGAGACAATTTGGCTAAATTACGTTAACTTCAATTAATTTCTATTTTAATTCGGGAAAAAAAAAATGAGTTGATCGATTTTGTGAATTACTAAAGTAAAAAGATCAATAATAATGAAATCGAGTGAAATTAATGGAGGGAGGATCTAGGGTTCTGAATCCACCCCGACCACGTAACTTAGTTATGTATAGGTTAGAAATAATATTTCGAATCATGAAGGAATATTGCTAGGACTTGCAAACCCTATCGATATTCGTCTAGAAAATAATTGTGCTGCCAACAGGCATGGACTATCCCATAGCACGGACCGTCTCGCTGGCACAATCCGTCTCTTTCACGGGCTGTCTAGTGGCACGATCCGTCTTACGAGCATAACCCATCTCAGTCACCCAAACACAAACATTGAAAACCATTGACTAACTTGGTATTTGCAAACTAGTACACAAATACTCAACAGATTGAAAGCATTAAAATAATTCATTCGATCACAATGAAAAAGAGTTCTAGTTAATCAATCGAATCGAAATAATAACCTAAAACCTATACATACACAAAGTTACTTGAACCGGGGCTTCATCTTCCCCTAGAAGAGGAGTTTAGCTGGCCATCGAAAGAGAAAACGCTGCACCAATTTGTTGTTGTTCGGCCATGATGGGAAAGAATGGGTTAATCGGAATAGGGCTCTCGGTTGGCTGCTTTTTAGTATGCCGAGTGTGTAGAAGTCCCCCAAAGAATGAACTCTATTCTCCCTTTTATAGACTTTTCCCAATCCGAGTGACTCATGGAAAAGAAATAATGGTTGGCCCTTTGTTTCCTAATAACACAATTGCCTTTTCCAGTTGAACATGGATTGCACAATTTCCTTTTCCAATTGAACATGGATTCCACCGCCCCTTTATTTTTATTGCTACTGCATACATCTATATTCCTTGATCATTACCAAATTCCCATTGGCCATGCTTCTGCCGAGATTCCTTGTCGGTAGGAAACCAAATCCTTGGCAAAAATCTGGCTTTGACTAGGATCTCCTCTTTCCAATTTTAATTGCCTTAGCTCCCAAGGATTTCCTGATGCACGTGTAACATGAGTCGGTCAATCAATAAAGATGTGCTTTCGTCTCCACGGTATTCGACTTTAACTCCATGTATTCAATAATTTGGCACTGAGTCCTGAAATGCGAAAAACAAGTATCACACTCCAAACAATAAAATAAATATAAATAACAAGTGTAAATTAGGGAGCGTAAATGGGCACATTTACGCACTTATCAACTCGTGTTGTGCTCGGTCGATTAACAAACCTAGTGTGAACAAACGTGAATATGCTAAGTTTTCAAGCCAAACTTGAAAAAGCGAATACTCGTGTGGTTTAGTTTATGATGTTTAAATATTTCAAACTTTTCCAGGGGATTTAAACAATTTGAACAAAAATTCAGGAAGCGTCCATTGCTAGCTTTTAGTAATCTCTCTCTCTCTCTCTCTGAGTGTGTGTTCTGGGCGTTGAAATTTTTTATGGGATCAATTTTGGGTGTTGATTGAGCTTGAAAGACTATGAAACATGGACATTGTTAAGAGACAAAAAGTCCATTTGAAACGGATACGGTGATGATCAACGGCGATTTCGGTTGTGAGAAAGAGGATTAACTCCATCGAATTTGTTCTCTCATTATTCATTACAATAGCCCTCATTGATTTTGAACAAGGAGTATATAAGTTATGAACACAATTTTAGGAAAATGGGCTTTATGGTGTGTTTGACTTGACGATAGGATGTTTAGGTAATTATCTAAGGGGGCGGTTCCCCTCACACTTAAAAAAACACATAAAAAAACACACAATTTTGTTTGAAGCCCCACTGTGACGTTTTGAACCATTGATCTTGTTTAAATGAGTAAAATAGGCGGTCCTGCAAAAATTCAACTTTATCGGATATCGATAAGTGCTTGATCCAAATAATTTTGCAAAAACTGTGAAAGGAACTAGTGTTTTTAAAATAGTTTGGATCAAACACTTACCGATATCCGATTGAGCTGAAATTTTGCAGGACCTTTTATTTTACTCATTTAAACAAGATCAACGGTTCAAAACATCACAAAGGAGCTCAGAAGAGTGTTGTGTTTTTCTAAGTGTGAGGGGAACCGTTAATCTGTATCAAATTCTCTCATTCGTATAGATACGGATTACCTAGTAAACATAATTCCAACTTTCCGAAGCACCAAAAAAAAAACATAATTCCACAAAAATGGGATTCCGTACCAAAAAAAAAGAAAAAACAGATTCTAATCAATTAAAAGGATCTTATATACGTATAATTTGTGGCATTAGGCACTGTTAATTGTGCCAATACCTGCATTGGAATATTGTAATAATTGTTGTATAAAACTACGTTAGTTTCACGGTGCCTATTTTCTCAGCCGGCTTTAAAAGTAGTATCATTCAAACGGCGAAGTTGAGCACCGATTGGTCAATGCTTAGTACAAGCATATTTTTATTCAATATCATACTTAAAGATCAATAAAATACCAACTCAAGGCCAGCGAACACCTAATTAAGGTGCATAAATTACTGTTATTTATGCTTAGATTACTCTTAGGACGGTACGAAAAAATGTCTACGGAAAATCGATATTGCCGTCGAAACACCAGACAGTCACGTACGCAAATATTCTATGGTATTTGAAGATTTCTAAATCATTTCTTTTGTCATCAACTGTCTTTAATGGTTTAATATGAGTAAGAGCCAGCTTAATACATGATTAATTTGATTTTGCCGACCAAAAAAGAAAAAAATTTACATGATTTGATTTTGTATCATTTTGACTTTGTTAATGCTAAGGAAACAGTTCATCTGAAGAGCATTCAAACCAAATTCATTCTCTCTTTGCAGCCATGGCTTTCTGCAACTCAAAATCAACAACCCATTTCGAAATCCAACAATCACAGCCAATTCTCTTTCTCAGCTTTACTATCTTCCTTTTTCTACTCTTCCCTTTTGCAAACTCTGTTTCCTTCAACTTTACCAGATTCCATACAAATGACCCATGGATAGACTACCAGGGGGATGCATTTGCCTCCAATAAAGTAATCCAACTAACAAAGAACCTACAGGACACTTCTCTCTCATTTAGCGTCGGACGAGCCTCGTACGTGCATCCCGTACACATATGGGACTCGAAAACCAGAAAGTTGACAGATTTCAACACTCATTTCTCTTTCATCATAAAAGCAGTTAACCTCAGTGCTGCTTCCGGTGATGGACTCGCCTTCTTCCTTTCTCCCTTCAATGCTGGAATCCCCATCAATTCCACCGGAGGATTCCTTGGTCTTTTTGAGAACTCCACCGGCCTCAATTATACCGATGATCAGATGGTGGCCGTTGAGTTTGACACTTACCCAAACTCTTGGGATCCGAACTCCGAACATGTTGGCATCGATGTCAACTCGATCGTCTCCGTGGCCTATGTCACGTGGAATACTAGTATGAAGAATGGATCAACAGCAAATGCTTGGGTGAATTATAACTCCACTACCACAACTTTAAGCGTCTATCTAACTTACGAGGAGAATCCAACTTTCCAAGGGAATTATAGCCTTTCCTATGTTGTTGATTTTAGGGAAGTTTTGCCTGAATGGGTCAGTGTTGGTTTTTCGGCAGCCACAGGCCTAGGGACAGAAACACATAATATTATTTCTTGGACCTTCAATTCAACCTTAGGGGGATCCTACAATTCAACATCTGGGAGCTCGCCCTCAACGGGTAAGGGCCACAAGACGACCCCAGTTCTGCTGGTTGGTTTGGTTGGGAGTATTGGTGCCTTCGGTTGTGGGGTTGGCTTTATTAGGTTCAGGAAGTGGAAAAAGACTGTTGTGCGGGGAAAAAATGACATGGGCCTTGACGCTTCTATCGATGATGATTTCTTTGAGAAAGGTGCAGGGCCAAGGAGATTCACGTTCCGCGAACTAAGTCGTGCAACAAATAATTTTTCCGAGGCAGGAAAGCTCGGACAAGGTGGATTTGGAGGTGTTTACAAGGGTGTGTTAAGTGACACTAAAGTAGAAATAGCCGTGAAGCGTGTCTCTAGAGGATCGAAGCAGGGGAAAAAAGAGTATGTATCAGAAGTGAAGATCATTAGTCGGTTGAGGCACCGGAATTTGGTTCAACTCATTGGCTGGTGCCATGAACAAGGAGAGTTCCTTCTCATCTACGAGTTCATGCCAAACGGGAGCCTCGATACTCATCTTTTCGGGGGGAAATCAAGGCTAACATGGACAGTGAGGTATAAAATTGCCCTTGGCTTGGCTTCTGCCCTCCTGTATCTTCACGAGGAGTGGGAGCAATGTGTGGTTCATAGAGACATCAAGTCGAGTAATATCATGTTGGACTCAAACTACAATGCCAAGCTAGGCGATTTTGGCTTGGCCCGGCTTGTGGACCATGAGTTGGGCTTAGAAACAACTGTGTTGGCTGGCACAATGGGGTATATGGCTCCAGAGAGTGTCATCACAGGGAAAGCAAGCAAAGAATCGGATGTCTATAGCTTTGGTGTTGTTGCCCTTGAAATAGCATGTGGAAGAAAGCCGGTGGTTCACAGGGGGGATCTTGATCAGGTAAGACTATCAGAGTGGGTTTGGAGCCTCTATGGGGAAGGAAAACTCTTTGAAGCTGTTGATAAGGATCTCACAATGGAGTACGATGAAGGTCAAGTAGAGCGGTTAATGGTGGTTGGGTTATGGTGTTGCCACCCTGATCTTAGTCTCCGACCGTCCATAAGACAAGCAATCAATGTTCTTACATTTGAAGCTTCATTGCCGGTTCTGCCAGCACAAATGCCGGTACCTGTATATTTTTCACCTCCCCTGTCCATGTTTAGCTATACATCATCGTTTGTGACCACAGATTCAAGCAAGGGTAGGACTCAGTGTCAATATAGCAGTCACAATCCCAATCATGGCTCATCACTGTCAGCTGAATCTTCTAAAGCTCAATTGCAATTGGATGAAGATAAGGCGTAGGGCATCCTTCTATTAAATTCTTTCGCAGTTGAAAGAGGGTTGATTGTGGTATATTATTTGCTAATAATATGGTAGTTGGGTGCACTGTAAAATCATAAGTTAGTTTTGTTGTAGAAAGCCACGATTTATTCATCACCAATGAGTGCAATTTGGATCACTCACCTGAAAAGTGTGTGAATATTACTCAATCTTTGTGGGCCTTATACCGGATCCCACTTCGATGTTCAACCCATTTTACAGAGCTTGATTTTTCATGTAATCTTGGGAAAAAATCAGCTTAATTTATTAAATATCGGTAAGTACTTGATCAAATGCTTCTACCAAATTGTACATAGTGATGGGGTTATAATGATTTGATAAGGATTATGAGATGTGGTTGATAAATGTACCAAGCTACCGATTTTGATGCGTGTTCGGCTCGTTCGAGTTTGGTTTGTTATCCAACAAATCCAGCATGAACATTTTTTTGAAGTTCGATAAATTTTCAAGCCAAAGTTTAAGAGTGAGCTTGAACAAACTTTTTAGGAACTTTTTTGCTTATTTTGCAAAAGTGAACTTCGAGTAAAAAGCAAGTTGTTTGGGCTAACTTTCTCACGGTGTTTGCTTCCTTAAAAAGTCCTAAAATCCTTTACTTTGCATTTAGTCCAAACAGTTGGACTTTTGGCTTCCTCACAAAAAGCCTTCCAAAAAAGTTTGTCCAAACTTAGCCCACATTAGGTAACAAACTTGTAGAATTTTTTTTGTTGATGGACTACAAGTAAACATTAGCTAAAATAACTCTCTCCAATTATAATTTCCACTCTTGGATGGCTATAAGCTGACAAACACTTTGGCTGTGTTCGTTTTGGGGTTTTAGTTTAGTTTAGTTTTGTTTGTTTTGATAAATAGTGGAGAGAGAAATAGGGTAATAATTAGAGAGAGAGGTAATGAGTGGAGAGAAATAAAGAGAAAGCCAGCTTAAGTTTGTTCAATTGGATAAAGATATACCAAAAAAATACTTAAGTCAGTTGGCAGTGGAACAATAATATTTAACCCATCCATAGTCAGAGGCAACCTAAACTAGAGGTACTTTATGAATTCTAAACAAAACAAAAAGCGAAAGTTAATTTAAAAATAAAACTATTGATATTGCATACGTCATTATAAATATATAGAAGATTTTTCATAAATTTGGGCCTTTTTCTTTTTTCCCCCTTTCTATATGGAAATTTCTCTCTATTTTTTTTTTCTTTCAAAAAACTGAATTTAGACTTTCTTTTGACTGCGTGTAATTTCGTGAGCCTATTTAATGGATATGGTACAGCACACTGGCCACTGGGAGTCCCTATTTAGCAAAAATATTTGAACCCCATATCATTGTAGGTCCGTTACTATTTCCTAAGTATATGAAAGCAGCAGTGTAGCCAGGAATAACAACTAGTGGGACACAAAGAAAACAGACTTGGCGGTTGCACTGACAGGCTTGATGGTTTTTGTAAACCCAGCAAATGGTTTAGGGGATCGGAATGCCTCCCCTTGTAATCTTTCAAGGAATTGTTTCCTGTTTCACTGTTTCTGGATAGTCGCTTCCTTTTTACCATGAAGTTCGTTTCTGGCTCATGGTGCAGTTTGTTGAGTTTGGACTCTGAAGGATATGGCGCTCTGTGCCATTCATAATTCACTAGAGGTTGTGTGTGCAAGTCGAACATTGATAATTTTTCCGATTGCGTGTGCAGTTTGCACCTTTTGGTTCTTTTTATCAAAGTTGGACTTCCTCGTGTCATGCAAGCTGATGAACTAAGGTCTCTGAGTAGTGTTCATGCCTTGTTTCAGTTCCACTCTTAAATCTGAAACAAGAAGAGTATAAACGATTACTTTTAACTTCTCACTTGTCTAAAATTACAAGGAAAACATTTTTGGAGGAGACCAACCTTATGTTGAAGGGCGATAGAGCAAGACTTCGGGTCTTTTACTTGCTCTTTCATTTTGTTTTCAAGATCCTTGACCTGCTTGAAGTTAAAGAGCAGTTAGATTCTGCTAATACTGCAATTTTGTTCAATGAAATGTGTAGATGAAATAAATTATAATGAAAAAGGTCATCCGATTTTGTAAACCAAATAAAAAAGGTTCATTATAAAATCTGTTGACAGTTTGTAGACTCTGGTTGCTCTTGCTCTTTTAGGCTTCTTCTCCAGCTCTTTTACCTTCAGTAGAAGAAACACATCTGATTAACATACTTTGTCACAAGTTATATATCGCCACAAACCAAAATCAATCAATTTACTTCACACAAATCCATCTTCTGTTGAAGACAAGCTCAAATTTCATAGTTCCCATTTCATTCTTTCCAATAGATGAGAGACTTGCTTTTCTGATTGGCTGTGTAAAGATGTCTTCAGCTCAAGCTGGTTTTCAAGTTCCTTGATCTTCTCCTGTTGGTTTCTGTAATTCTGATCCTTGTCTTTTGCCTTACTTTCAAAGTTTTGTAAACTATCCTCTTACTTCTTCAGAGATTCCTCCTTTGTTCAACATAAGGTAAATCCATACTGATCAGTAGACTAGAGTAGTAAAGGTGCATTCCTGCCTTGCTTTATCAACCCTCAGGGAAATCCATAGAAGATCAGTCAAATGAAAGTGCTACCATACTGAACATGTATAAAGAATACTTTTATATTGACACATGTAAAAAAAAAAAAAAAAAAAAAAAAAAAAAAAAAAGAGAAGAAAGAAGAAGAATAAACTCCAACTGAACATCACCGAGCATTCCATCATTTTCTATTTCTGAAGCTCACTTGTCTCAATTTGCTTTTTTGAAGGACCCAACTCAACCCGTCGAGCCCGGGTGGCAAAGTTCAATGATGAGAATCTTACTCAAGTTCTGCTCTTATGGGCTTATTTGCACGAAAATCAAAGTTTTGGAGTCAACCCCTGCAGCAAAAAACATGTTCAGCTTCAAGTAGAAAAGAATTTAAGGGCTATCTCACAAGCAAGGTCACTTGGGATTTTAAGCAAGGTCACTTAAGGAATTTTAAGCAAGGTCACTTAAGGAATTTTAGCTTTTCCATAATCTGATGCACATATATGAGACGAAAAGGACAAACATGAATTATACCCCTGTGGTTTGGGCCATGTGCGGTTACACCCACTAGTTCACTTAGTTGTATCCGCATCCCCATGTGGTTTGTGGATTTGTGCAGATGCACCCAATTAATGAAAATAATACTTTCACCGTTAATGGAAATGACTAATGTCCAATACGCCCTCATCTTCTTCTTTGTTTTTTCTTCTTCCTCCTCTTTAAATTTAAACAATCCATCCCTATGACGAAAATTGGAATAATACCGGTCATATAGTAGTGCTTGACGAGTACTACATCCATAACTAAGTTCAAGTCGATCGGAAAATGGAAACATCATAGTCTAATAGAATTTATTATGAAGTAGGTTTTCAAATTTAACTTTACCTTTCATTTTAACAAGAACCCAGTCACTGAGTTAGAAGTACTACACAATAGTCTTCCAGATAGTAGTACCACACAATATTCTTCCATATCACTTAAGGCCAATAAACACATCATAAAATACCAACTTAAAGGCCAGTAAACTCCTATTAAGGTGCATAAAGTATTGCTATTTATGCATAAATTACTACTATTATGATGGTATGCACAGACGTCTATGATTATTGCCGTCCAAACACAAGACCCAATCACACAATAGTCTATGGTTTTTGAAGAGCTCCAATTGGATCAAAGTTCATATGATATTCTCTAAATCCCTTCTTTTGCAGTCAACTATCTTTACTGGTTGAAGTATCTTTTAAGGTTTTTCTTTGGCCGGAGCCAATATCAGTAAGAGCCAGTTAGTTGTACAATACATCATTTGATTTTACATCATTTTGACACGGTCAATGCTAAGAAAACAATTCAGCTGAAGAGCATTTGTCTTCCTTTATACCATCTCAAACCACCTTCATTCTCTCTGCTACTCAAAATCATCCTCACATTTCCGAATCCAACAATCACAACCCATTCTCTTTCTCAGCTTTACCATCTTCCTATTACTGCTCTTTCCTTTTGTAAATTCTATTTCCTTCAACTTTTCTAGTTTCCAACCAAATGACCAAGGGATAGATTACCAAGGAGATGCATTTGCAGCCAATGGAGTTATCCAACTCACAAAGAACCTACAGGACACTGCTCTCTCATTTTGCGTCGGACGAGCCTCATACGTGCAGCATGTACACCTATGGGACTCAAAAACAAGAAACTTGAAGGATTTCGACACTCATTTCTCTTTCATCTTAAAAGCAGTTGACCTCACTAGTTCCGGTGCTGGACTAGCCTTCTTCCTTTCTCCCTTTAATGCAGAAAACCCCATCAATTCCACCGGGGGACTCCTTGGTCTTTTCGAGAACTCCACCGCCTTCAATTATACCAACAATCAGATTGTGGCTGTTGAGTTTGACACTGTCCAAAATTATTGGGATCCAATCTTCGAACATGTTGGTATTGATGTCAACTCGATCGTCTCCTTGGCCAATGTCACGTGGAATACTAGGTATCAACAATGGATCAACAGCAAATGCTTGGGTGAATTATAACTCCACCTACCTCTATAAAAAAGGCTCTCAAGAACATTTATCACCCTTATGGTCTGATGGGAGTTGGTAAAAAGTAATACTCCTATATAAAGAGGTTCTCCTCTTTGTCGGGTCGGAGGGCTACCACAACTTTAAGTGCCTATCTTACTTACGTGGAATTTCCAGTTTTGCAAGGGAATTATACCCTAACCTATGTTGTTGATTTGAGGGAAGTTTTGCCTAAATGGATTAGTGTTGGTTTTTCGGCTGCCACATGCATTTTTTCAGAAATACATAATATTATCTCTTGGACCTTCAATTCAACCTCAGGGGGATCCTACAATTCAACCTTTGCGGCCTCGCACTCAGTGAGTACGGGCCACAAGACGACCCCAATTCTGGTGGTTGGCTTGGCTGTGAGTATTGGTGCCTTCACTTGTGGGGTTGGCTTTATTTGGCTCAGGAAGGGGAAAAAGACTAGCTTTTGGGGAAAAAATGACAGGGGTCTTGATTCACATTCCGCGAACTAAGTCATGCAACAAACAATTTTTCCGAGGGGAGAAAGCTCGGGCAAGGTGGATTTAGAGGTGTTCACAAAGGTGTGTTACATGACACTAGGAGAAATAGCCGTGAAGATCATTAGTCGGTTGAGACACCAGACTTTGGTTCAACTCATTGGTTGGTGTCATGAGCAAAGAGAGTTCCTTCTCATCTATGAGTTCATGCCAAACGGAAGCCTCGATACCCATCTTTTTTGGCGGGAAATCAAGGCTAACATGGGCAATGAGGTACAAAATTGCCCTTGGCTTGGCTTCTGCCCTCCTGTATCTTCACGAGGAGTGGGTTCATAGGGACATCAAGTCAAGTAATATCATGTTGGACTCGAACTACAATGCCAAGCTAGGTGATTTGGACTTGGCCAGGCTTGTGGACCATGAGTTGGGCTCAGAAACAACTGTCTTGGCCGGCACCATGGGGTATCTGGCTCCAGAGTGTGTCACCTCAGGCAAAGCAAGCAAACCGGTTCTATTGCGCCCAAAAAAGAATGGCAAAGAATAGAACTAAGATCTGATGACCATCCTGTACTATTGATCTTCCCGTAATCGGATATAATAGTACAACACAATTGGTCTTCCCATAATCTTCCATATAATACTACAGCACAATATTCTTCCACATCACTCAAGGCTAATAAAATGCTCATAAAATACCAACTTAAAGGTCAGTAAACTCCTATTTAGGTGCATAAAGTATTGCCGTTTCTGCATAAATTACTAAATGCGCAGACGTCTATGATTATTGCCGTCCAAACACCAGATCCAATCACACAATAGGCTTTGGTATTTGAAGAGTTCTGATTGCATCTAAATTCATATGACATTATCTAAATCCCTACTTTTCCAGACAACAATCTTTTACTGATTCAAGCATCACTTAAGGGTTTAACCTGAGCCAATCTTAGTAAGAACCAGCTCTACAATACTTTGATTTTGAATCATGTTGACTTCATTAAGCAATTCAGCTGAAGAGCATTTAGACTTCCTGTAAACCGTCTCAAACCAACTTTATTCTCCATTTACAACCATGGCTCTCTGCAACTCAAAATCATCAACCCATTTCTAAATCCAACAATCGCAACCAATTCTCTTTCTCAGCTTTACTATCTTCCCATTTATGCTCTTCCCTTTTGTAAATTCTATTTCCTTCAACTTTGCAGGTTTCCAAACAAATGATCAGGCGATAATTTACCAAGAAGATGCATTTGCAGCCGGTGGAGTAATCCAAGTCACAAGGAACCAAAGGGACTCTGCCAACACATATAGCGTCAGACGAGCTTCATACTGGTAGCCCATACACCTATGGGACTCCAATACCGGAATATTGACGGACTTCAACACTCATTTTTCTTTCAACATAAATTCAGTAAACCAAGATGTTTTTGGTTATGAACTCGCCTACTTCCTTTCTCCCAACAATTCTGAAATCCCTATCAATTCCATAGGAGGATGCCTTGGTCTTTTCGACAATGCCACCGCCCTCAATCATACCAACAATCGGGTTGTGGCCGTTGAGTTTGATACTTACCAAGATAATTGGGATCCAAGCGTGGACCATGTCGGAATCGATGTCAACTCAATTGACTCCGTGGCAAATGTCAAGTGGAATACTAGCATCAAGAAAGGAAAAACAGCAAATGCTTGGGTGAATTATAATTCCACCACTGTCTATCTGACTTATGCAAAGAATCCGGTTTTCCAAGGGTACTATAGCCTTTCCCATGTTGTTAATTTGAGGACAGTTTTGCCTGAATGGGTTAGAGTTGGTTTTTCGGCTTCCACAAACGATTCAATAGAAATACATAGTATTCTATCTTGGACATTCAATTCAACCTTAGGGGGCTCCTACAATTCAACCTCTGTGGGCTCGCCCTCAATGGGTACGGGTCACAAGATGAATCCAATTCTGGTGGTTGGTCTGGCTGTGAGTAATATTGTTGCCTTCAGCTGTGGGATTGCCTTTATTTGGTTCAGGAAGTGGAAAAAGACTGTTGTGCGGGGAAAAATGGCAGGGTCCTTGATGCTTCTATCGATGATGATTCCTTTGAGAAAGGCGCAGGGCCAAAGAGATTCACGTTCCGCGAACTAAGTCGTGCAACAAACAATTTTTCCGAGGGGGGAAAGCTCGGACAAGGTGGATTCGGTGATGTTTACAAGGGCGTGTTAAGTGACACTAAAAGAGAAATAGCTGTGAAGCGCATCTGTCACGCCCTCATCTTTTTTTTCAAAACATAAATAAAAGAATCTCAAACAACAAGTAAGTTAAAAGATAAAGATTTCCATAAATTATAAAGATTTCCATAAATTAGAGTACATCTTTAGCCCAACGGCTATCAAATGTTTGGGCACCCTTGCCCCAAAGGTGTAATCAAAGTAATAAAGTTTGGGCACCCTTGCCCCAAAGGTGAAGTCAAATAATATCCCATAAGTTATTACAAATCCAAAGTCAAAAGATTGGTAAAAGAAATTAGAGTTACATTAACATCTCCCCAAAAGAAAGTTTAATGCGTAGAAGATGAAGAAAATAACTCAATGCCATGTATGCTCATCATCCAAGTCATGCATTCCAAACCATGCACGATCAAAGCTGGGTACCTGAAAATGATAGGGTGAGCACACTTGCTCGTAGGAGAACTATTCTACTAACGCTAGGTATATGAATATGATGCATGCACATGAGGGTAAGATATGTCAAACGATCATTCACGTGCAAGTCCAAGTACCCAAGTCATGGAGGAAGAATTTAGAAAGTTTCAACGTACCCAAGTCATGGAGGAAGAATTTAGAAAGTTTCAACGTACCCAAGTGATTTCCAAGTATCCACCCACAACTCATGTTTTCAAAAGTCCTTTCTAAGTGTCCAAAACATAACCCAAATATCCATTTCATTTCACCCAACCACCCAAGTTCATCACACAAGTCAAAATCAAGTTTACAAAACGAGTTTCGACAAAACTTTAAGGATAGTCCAAAACTTCATGTCTCATTTCTTTCATTGAAGAAAAATCATCATGTTTATTTAGTACTAGGGATTTAATCCCTCTGCCGGGTTCCATAGGGCCCGCGTGCCTCTGCCGGGTTCCGTAGGCCCCGCGTGCCTCTGCCGGGTTCCATAGGCCCCGCGTGCCTTTATCAAAAATTTTACCAAATGATGGTATCGGTTTAAGAACATCTCATTATCCCAAACATTTCATCAAAACTTTCATAACAAGTCCGTTTTCCAAATTTCATTTTATTATTTCACATCTTTCGATAAAAACGGTTACGCACACACCCACCCACCCACGCTTTCTAAAAACCATCAAACTTTCATGTGACGTAAAATGACATAATTGTTTATAAAACCAAAGTTCTCGAGTCAAAACATGGTTGCAAGTGATGCCAAAAGTCAATTTTATGAAGGAACAAGCGATCGGGGACCAAACGGACATCAAAGGGTGACCGAAAGCCACCCCAAAACAGGGGCAGTGGCTGGAAATTATAGGGGCAGCAGCTATGAACAATAAACTGAGCAGATTTTCACCCTTAGGGTGTGGAATTTCAACCCAATCACAATAGAGATAGTTTAGACTCAAATTGGGAATGCTAGGCAACAATTAAACATGGAGGGAGGTCAATTTTACTCCCAATTTCACCAATCAACAAGCAAATACATAGATCAAAGAATCAAAGTGGAAAAACTCATACAAATTGGGAAAAACATGAAATTTAAGGAGATTGAGGCCAAAAATCAAGTATATGCAACAAATCATAAACATATAACTAGAGAGAGTAGACATTGTTCCCCTACCTCAAGGATTTGCTTGAAAAATGGAGATGAATGAAACCCTAGGTCTAGAAAACCCCCAATCCCGAATCTTGTGCTCCCGGTGCGAATCCAAGGTGACCCAAGCTCCCCACGGTGCGTAGAACGTGAAAATGACCTTGGTTCTTGAAGAGGTTGAGTGAGGAGGGAGAGTTTAAAGCTTGAAGTGTGCAAAAATGGAGGAGAGGAGAGAGGGAGAGTGAGATATTTTGTTTTTTTGCAAATTTGCCCCACACACTACTTATTATAAACCCCTAATTACCCCTCACACCCAAATGTCACTTATTTTGAGTTTTCTTTACTTTAATTTATTTATGAAAATAAGGAAGTACCCCCATTTGGAAACAATGACATTTCTAAAATTTTAAAATTCTAATCACATCAAAATCTCATCCCCCCACTTTTAGTACAAAACTGAAAAACGACAGATTTTCCTCCGAATAAAATGGGTGAAAGACAACTTTGCCTTACTTAAAAATAACTTCTGATTATACCGTTGTGATTAGAAAAATCCAAGGAACAATTACCGGCATTTTTTATCGGTCAAATCGAAACTTCTCCAAAAAGTGATTTTTCATACGGGTTCTTACAACATCTCTAGAGGATCAAAGCAGGGGAAAAAAGAGTATGTATCAAAAGTGAAGATCATTAGTCGGTTGAGACACCGGAATTTGGTTCAACTCATTGGTTGGTGTCATGAACAAGCAAAGTTCCTTCTCATCTACGAGTTCATGCCAAACGGTAGCCATCTTTTTGGTGGGAAATCAAGGCTAACATGGACAGTGAGGTACAAAATAGCCCTCGGCTTGGCTTCCTCCCTCCTGTGTCTTCACGAAGAGTGGGAGCAATGTGTGGTTCATGCAGACATCGAGTAATATCATGCTGGACTCTAACTACAATGCCAAGCTAGGTGATTTTGGCTTGGCTAGGCTTGTGGACCATGAGCTAGGCTTAGATACAACTGTCTTGGCCGGCACTATGGGGTATCTGGCTCCAAAGTGTGTTAGCACAGGCAAAGCAAGCAAAGAATCAGATGTTTATAGCTTCGGTGTTGTTGCACTTGAAATAGCATGTGGAAGAAAGTCAGTGGAGCTCAAGAGGGATCCGGGTCAGGTAAGACTATTGGAGTGGGTTTGGAGCCTCTATGGGAAAGGACAACTCTTTGAAGCTGTTGATAAGGATCTCACGATGGAGTATGATGAAGGTCAAGTAGAGCGGTTAATGGTGGTTGGATTGTGGTGTTGTCACCCTGATCTCAAACTCCGACCGTCCATAAGACAAGCGATCAATGTTCTTACATTTGAAGCTCTATTGCCTGATCTACCATCACAAATGCCCATAACTACATATTTTTCACTCCCGATGTGCATGTTTAGCTATACAGCATCGATTGTGACCACAGATTCAAGCAAGGATAGGACTCAGTGTTCTTGTAGCAGTCACAATCGCGGTCATGGTTCATCACTTTCAGTAGGATCTTCTGAAGCTCTCTTGCAATTGGATGAACCTAACGCGTAGAGCATCCCTTTATTAGTTCTCTCTCACTTGAAAGAAGGGTGATTGAGGTATATTATTTGCTAATATTGTGATTGTTTTGCACTGTAAAATCGTTATTTGGTTATGTAGAGCTAACAAGCGTGTGAACATTAGACAGTCTCTATGGAGCCCATATTGGATCCCAAGGATCAGCATGTTTTTGTAGAGCTTGATTTTGTATGCAATCCTGCAAAAGATTAGCTCAGTCCTGTAGCGCTAAGTATTTGATCAAATAACAGTTGTTCCGTTGTAGACCAAGAATTGAATTCTTGGATCAAGCACTTACCCATTCAATTGAGTTCAGTTTTTGTGTGTGGTTCTTTTAGGTACAAAATCACTCCACAAAAAAGGAAATGACTTTGATCATTTATGTTGAACCCGATATGGCCCGCAACACATTGGGGAATGTTCATCCATATTTTGGGAGGGTTAACAAAGTTGCAAACTTGCAATCTTACCCAAGTCCCATGGTTTGGAGACTTACCATGTTTTTGTGCACTTTTTTAACTTTGTCAATTTTTTCATGAGCTGGCTAATTTCGTATTTTATTTAAGGCCAGTCAAGCTTATAGTTCAGCAACTCTTCCGTAGAACTCTGATTTTGTAATAATTCGTACCAAATTGTGTGTAATGTTGGTTGTAATGGTTTGAATCGGATTACGAGATATGGTTGAATACTCGAGACAGTTCTCAATTAAAGCTCGTTTGTTATCAATGTCTGATAAACAAACTACGTTTGAGTATGCATTTTTTTGGGAGCTTGCTAACTTTTCAAACCAAGCTTGAACAATGCACTGTTCAGCTCGTTGATTCATTTATTAGCCGCAACTGCAGCAATGAAATTTATGATGCAGATTCTGTTGGAAATTCGGAATTTCAGGTCCATAAAATTGAGGCATTTGGAGGGTCTCCCGGAGCAACCGAAGAGTCTCGAACAGGATGTTGTTAATGGTGCATGGCTACTAATGACCCATGATCACCCCAGATGGCAGGTTAATTCAAGGAATTTATCACGTTCGTGACTTGAATTCTGCAAGAGCAGCTCATAGGTCGTTCTTGGTGCATATATTCAGTTATCTCGTTTGTGTGTTGGCCACTAGAAATTCGTGTTACACACCACACTTCCTAAAACTCGTTCATTGAGAGAGAGGGGCAGACAAGGTTCAGTTCGACAAGGATCTTCGGAAGTGTTCTGAAGCCGTTTTATACTGGGAGACACACACCAGTGAATCCTACAACACCCTTGGTAGTTGGCAAATCTGTTTTAAGGAGACTTTGTCTAACATATGACTAAATTCGATTATTTTCGGTTACATATTTGATTTCAATATGTAATTTCGCTTTCTACATTTGTAATTCTATATTTTGTATGAATGAAATTGTATTCTGGAATTTCCAATAGATTTTTCCCTACAGATTCATCCTGAGTGTTGAATATTTATATAAACAAGTAAAAGATTATTCGTTCGGGGAGATTGGGGATGACGACCCTTCATTCAAAGTCAATAGATATGTGAATCCTAAAACTAATGTATCAAAATTAACATAGAAGAATGTGGGGAAAAGGACCCGAATCTCATAAAAATGCATATCTAATTGCTATTAATGAACCCATTTACATAAATTCACATACCAAATCATTTCATCTGTTTTTTTACTTTCTAAATCGGGACTAAAGTACATTATTGAAAATTTGAACCAAATAGCTCAGTTGGGACGAGTTTGGACTGGAGTTCACGGTTCTGACGGTTTTATTACACCCCTAACCACATTCTTATGAATCTTATTATCCTAAGCCGGGTTGGCTTTGTTGCAGCTCCATTACAAAGTACCTGTAAGTGACATTTTCTCTGCTGTAAGTGTAGTTTCTCTGTTCAGAGTGATAAAAGCAACTATGAAAGAATTCGTATTCGTACAACACTTTTAACCAGCTGCATTTCATCCTCTGCTCTTCTATGTTACCAAAGGAAAGAAATCGTAAAGACTTGGCAAGTTCACAAGAAACAAATGGGAAAAAGATACAATATGACACATCTTTTGGTGCAAAGACAACGAACTACAAGTTGGCTTCTCTTGGTTTTTCATTTTCACTACCTTGACCAAATCCTCTTCTTATTTTCCCTCTCCTTGATTGCTTGAACTGGATCTCTTGTGGTTTGGTTAGCCGCAACTGGCCTCTTACTAGTTGTAACAACAGGCTTGACTGTTGTTCTTGTAACCCTAGAAAATGGTTTAGGAGGGTCAGAATGCCTCCCCTTCTTGTCATTCAAGGAATTGTTTTCTGGTTCGTTGTTCCTGGAGAGTCGCTTCCTTGTACCGTGAAACAATTCGTTTCCTTTAGGCAATGTCGACCCTTGGCTCATTGGGCGGCGGTTTGTCAAGTTTGAACTCCTAAGGATATGGTGCTCAGTATCATTCATAGTCTCATCTTTTAGGGAGCGTTTTCCTTCTACCGGAGTGGCTCTTACCGTGGAACCTACACTTAGCTTGGGAACATACTGCTGTTCCTGTTCTTGTTCTTGTTCTCTCAACTGTTGTTCTTGTTCTCTCAATTTGTCTTCAAGCTCCTTAATCTGAAATAAATATTTGTAGGTTATCCTTCAGCAGTTGAAAGAAAAAAAAAGTAGTTGCTAGACTGCTGTAGCCATTTTGATGAGTTCAGTCAGAAAAAAAGGCAGCCAATAAATTTTGACAAAGTTCAGGAACGTGAATGGGCGGAATTAAGAAAGAAGAAACTATGATTGAGTGATAATGGAAATAAGGAGGAAGAAACTATGATCGACTTACTTTTGCAAATAATGACCAAAAAAGAAATGATAACCGAAACTAGGAATCAGTAGACAGTTGTAGGGGAGATCATCTTATGCATATTAAGTATTAAGAGAAACAGATGTCAAGGTTTTTGCGTATCTAGAAAATTCTGCCGGAAAAGGTTATGCATTGACACGATGGCAAATGCTACATGGCCTTGGAATGAGTAATGGGACCAGAAACTCTGTAAAAGAAAAGGCGGAGGAATGCTATCCCTTCCAAACCAAAACATAGAGTGAACAATTAAATTTTTGTGACTTTCTACTATCATGGTAATAAGAATCTTTTAGTTTTGGAGTTATGCCTTCTCCATCACTTGCTTTTATTTTGAGCAAAAACGAAAAGAAAGGGAGAAAAAAGGAAAGACCTTTTGATGAAGTAAGGGCTCTGAGTTGTGTTCTGAGTTGTGTTCATGTCTTTCTTCCAGTTTCCTCTCCAACTCCTCAATCTGAAACAAGGAATAGTATAAACGATTAACTTTAACTTCTCACTTACATAAAATTACTAGGAAAAGAACCAGCTTTCCATGGAAAACAACCTTATGTTGCAGGTCAACAGAGTAAGACTCGGAATCTTTCACTTGCTCTTTCAGTTTGTTTTCAAGATCCTTAACCTGCTTGACAAGTTAAAAGAGCAGTTAGTTTCTACCCATCCGAAGAATACTACATACAGTATATTAAAAGGGCTTTTTAGTCATAACATATAGTATTTTACCTCTATCAACAGATCATCAACCATGAATTATATATGCGACGAAAGGACAGTAAAATTTTTGTGAAACAAATAGACAGGGTTTATCGCAAAAACCTGTTGATAAGTCGTAGACTCTGATTGCTCTTGTTCTTTAAGCTTCTTCTCCAGCTCTTTTACCTTTAGCAGAAGCAAGATATCTGGTTAACCTACTTTACCACAAGTTATGGGCAAAAAGAAAAATTAATGAATTTACTTCATGAAAAACCTACCTTTTGTTGAAGACAGGCACAAATTTCGTCGTTGCCCTTTAATCTCTCAGAAAGATGAAAGACTTGCTTTTCTGATTGGCTATGTAAGGATGTCTTTAGTTCAATCTGGCTTTCAAGTTCCTTGATCTTTTCCTGTTGGTTTTTGAAAAACTGATCCTTGCCTTTAGCCTTACTTTCAAAGCTGTGTACAGTATCCTCTAGCTTCTTCAGAGATTCATCTTTTGTTCTGCATTCCTGCCTTGATTTATCAAGCTTCAGGGAAACCCATTGAAGGTCAGTCAAAGGAAGTGCAACCATACAGAAAAATAAAACGCCTTCGAGTTGAACATCCCGAGCATACCATCATTTTCAATCTCTGAAGCTCACTTGTATCAATTTGCTTCTTTGCAGGACCCAACTCAACTCCTCGAACTCGGGTGGCAAAGTTCAATGAACTCAGGGTCTCACTCAAGTCCTGCTCTGAAGGGCTTATTTGCACGAACATTAACGTTTTGGAGTCACCCCCTGCAGCAAATAACATGTTCAGCATCAAGTAGAAAAGTTGTAAAAATAATGATAATGTCTTGAGCAAGCTTGCTAAAGGGAACTTTGGCCTTTCCATAATCTGATGCCCATGTAGTGAAAACACTGGATCTGAATTGCTAAACTGAATGGCAAAGCACAAAACTAAAGATTTGATGTACCTAATGAATCCTGAAGTAGATGCGTCAGCTTAGAGTTCCTGATGGTAGAAACCAAGAAGAAATCAGATACAAGTTCAAGTCAACGTTTAAAGAAAGAAGGCAACTTGTTTATTAAATTGTACCTATATGGAATGTGACTGCTTTTAGCTGCTAAGGCTGATATCACATCTCCAAGGGCCGATAGTGACCTGTTGATATTTTGAGCTTCCTTGAGGCGATCCCCTTGAACATCAGTTTTTGCAAGCCTCTCACTGCCTGCCAAATCCACCAGCCAAAGTTTGCTCTTGGTGCATTCACCACTCATTAAGTTTTTCGCTTTTACCATTATACAAAGCATGCTGAAGAAAAGGGAGAAAATACAACTAATGTCATATATGAACCTGAATAAGGAACTGAAACAAAAAGAACCCAAATATGAGAACGGCTGAAAAGGTAAAACGAAGATATGAGGCTCATTCATTACCAATGAGAACGGCTGCTATGCTCGTTCACATTGTTGGAACCAACAGCCCTTGCACTGCTTCCAGCCTGCAGTACATTCCAGACTTCCCTTGTGTTCTCCACTTTGGCTTCCACTATCCCAGGAACATGATGAAACCCTTCCGAAGCTTGCTTTATCTCCAACCTAATATACCCCAAGAATAACAGAATTAATTAAGTAGGGTTTTTCTGTAATTTCATGTCAACGGAGCTAGATTGTCTATAAAAACATACAAGCTCGGCTGAGTTATTCTACATGCATGTACGCAAACTGCAAGAAAGAGTGGTTCTTACTTTTTTGATGCTGCTGATGTATCCAGAAGGTCCCTAATCTGCTCATTGTATACTTCAAGCACACTAACAGATATATCGTAGGTAAAAGTTTCACTCCTTTCCTTGGAAACTTTGAACAATTCCTCGAGTGTCCTGTAATTGACTCCCCGGTTTTGCTCAGTACCCTCCATTGTGAATGTTTTACCTGTTCCCGTTTGCCCATAAGCAAAGATACACACATTGTAGCCGTCCAACACTGAGATCACCATTGGTGAAGCATCCGCGAAGACATCAACTGTCAAAAGAAACACAAACTCTCAATAAATGAGGAGTTGGAAAGATGTAATTATGGCTCATCACATACTAGAAGCACATAGATGTTATGCACAAATGAACATGGAACTCCAAGGTGTCCCCCCCTCTGTTTTGGGGACACCATGAAATTCTCAAGTCATTCTGTGGTGAATGCATGTTATGCATCAATGTGGCTAAAAAGTTACAAAGTAGTAGTGCAAAAATGAATATTTTGTGGTATTATTTTGTTACAGCCTTCAAAAAAAATATTTTTAGCTATGCCTTTTTTGGTGATGTTATGACATTGTGTGGTGAAGGCAATGGAGGATATGGTATCACACAATACGAGCTGCCAAAGTGAACATCGGAATTTTTGTAGGGTAGAGATACCTTGATCATCTTTTGGTGTGTAAACTCGGTCGAATTTGAAGTTCTTTTTGTTAGAACCACCAGTCAGTATCCCAAGTTCCCCATCCTTGGCTGCATCAAAGTCCACAACTGTTGCATGCCGTGATGCAACCTCAGTCTTGCTCAAAGGACGACATCGGCAAAATACCCGGATATTTCCTGATGATTCAATGAAAATAATTAGCACCTTTAAGTTGTATTCAAATCATAAACGAAGATATGTTAACATGCCTTTTGCCTCCTGAACTTGGTTATATAGCTTCCTTCTCTTTGCGTGCTCTTCATTGTACTTGACTTTCAAGTCCTCACACTGTGCAACTGTAACATGGCACCATAAAAATAAATGGATAATTCAAATGCCAAGCCACTCGAATTTTCTTGTAAGTCAACTTACCCAACGACTGAACTGCAAAGACCATTTTATTTAAATCAGGAATTGAATCGGCACATTCATGTGCTTCACGAGAGAGCTGAGAATGCTCTTCTTTCATCACCTGTGAAACAGTTGTAAAATGTTACATATCAGAGCATAAAACACAGATGTGCACAGCAGAAAATGAGAGAACGAGCACACAAATTGTTACCCTCCTTTTGTAAGGGGAGGATTACCTTTATCTTTTCCTGCAAATTATCAACAGCCACGGCCCAAAACTTCTTATCACGCTCATACCTGCTAGAAATATTCCTCAGGTCTTCAGCTTGTTTATCCACAGTTTGATCTGCAAAAGGAAGATAGAAAGAATCAGAAGCGTTTCGTATACATAGGACAGTTGTAAGAATACACATGCATGGTCTTAGGTATGGTCCCCACTATTTACTGTACGTTTCCCGGCAGATCTGTCATATCGCTTGGTTTCAACGACCAGCATTATGGACATCCTTCTTTAACTGCCATTAAAATGGTTGGTTGGCCAAAAGGCTTCTCCTTCTATAGGAAAAAGGCTAACAACAAATTATATGAGCATCTCCAAGGGACTCTGCAAAATTTAACACCAAAATCATACTCTGCACTCGTTGACACATTTATTTTTATTTATTTTTGCATCATATCTTGTTGACAATTTGAAGGTGTATTTCTGTGCTGTGCTCCTCAATAGGAAACATCGATGAAACAGACCAAACTCTAGCCAACTTCTAGCCATATCGAGACATTAGACGGTGAGATGACTTAAAATTACTCCTTCCAAACTATGTTCGAATTCGAATGATTTTTTCTTGACTAAAGAAAACATTACTCAACTGGTTTGACCCCATCTTACCAAGAGAGTATGTTTGGAACACCTTGTTGTCAAGTTCCATCGTAACCTTCTCTAGCTGTTCATTTGCAGCAGTTAAGGACATCCAGGCTTGATAACATTCATCTGACTTTTGTTGGCACTGGGCACTCAGCTCTTGTATCTTCTTCTCATACTTGGCAGTTGATTTCATTTGCATTACTTTCTTCTACAAATACATAAATATTTCAAATTTGCATTTAGAATATACTCAGCTTTTGGGTCATACTTTTTCACATTTAGCTTACTATCATACCTCAGCTGAAGAAGCTTCAATCTCTGCAGCACAGTTTCTACATACAAGATGCTCACGTTTCACTGGTACAACTATAACCAAGTCAAAGAAAGGCAACATTAGAAGTTAGTGAAAGACATACAAATAACCCATTGAATACGCAAAACTATTAACTATATAAATGATTAAACAGAAAACAACCTGAGAACTTTGGTGCTCTCCGTATACATATCCCACTAACTAGAGGACTTCCATTGACCCCTTCAAATCTTATTATAATCAAGCCATCGTCCTTAACAGAAACCCTTGAATCAACTAGCTGCAATGGCTTGTTGGCTCCGACAATGGAGAATATGTCGAAGTTTGACAGGATCTACAGTACTCAAAGACGAAAGAGAAAAAAATGAGTCCTAGTGTATAGTTTCTTTGGGAACACATAGTAATCAAGATAAAGTAATTATACTGACTTCACAAAGTAATGCAGATAATCAAATTCTACTAATTGACTTGCCTTCTCATCCTGCATGAATACATTGAATACCCTCATTCCTTTAGGACCATAAGTATTTATTATCTCTACAAAATGAAGGTCCACATAATAATCTCCAGGAGGGATATTGTCGAACCGGTAACAGAAATTTCCCAGTCGTGCTGACTGGTATATTAATGCATGATCACCGCTCTCAACTATGTGCTCATCAGTTTGGAATGCATCCCCTCCTTGAAAAAAGTTATCAGCCATGAAAGTCATTGCGTCAACTGCAGCCTCCCCGCCAGCATTTATAAACATCACAACTTTCTCTGATTCAATAAACAGTCATTTAAATGTAAGTTTTTCAATCCCAATTAACAACCTGAAAAGAACAAACTAATGTGGAAAATGAGGATTCAAAGTATTATTCATCATTTGGTTCTTGGAAAAAAATTACGAAGATAAATTTTGTTTCTAAAAGCAGAAGTAATGAAGCCTATTCAACAAAGCATGATGGATGTGTTGGGACTAAAATGAGGATTCAAAGTATTATTCATCTTCTGCTCAGTTGATCTCATTCTTTCTAACAACAAAGCAAGCTATGCTTGTCATTTCATTACCAATGGGCGGGAGAAAAAACATGATGGATGTGTTTTGACGCAGTTCCTAGTATCCAACTAAAAGGAAGGAAGCTGAGCGATCTTTGTACTAAATGATGCATTGAGGCTTACTTTTTCAAAATAAAAGTGCCATTGCTTAATAAATCGGAGGCATGTATTAGGGTTGATTTCTGACTACTAAGAGAAGAGATTCATGGATTGGCCTGACATTCTCGGTTAAGTCCTTCTACATTACGTGGGAATCTCACGCGGTTTGATTGGGAGGCCGTGTATGCATTTGTTCTGACATTCCTACCATCTTTTGAGATTGTGAATTGGTGCGGGTTCAATTGGTGACTTCCTCGTACTCAATTCTCTCACAACAAAGTCATTCTTTTGGCTTTTCAAGAACAGAATAAAAAAAGAAAAATGACTGTTAGAACTTTCAACAGAAGTGATCTAAGTACCAGAACATGACTACTACAACCCAAAGACCCGATTGCAACAGAAACCCTAATCTGACTTGGGTTTTGTTAAATACATCTACTTCTAACCAAAAGTTGGGACTAAATCCAGAGCATGGCCATGAAACAGACCCAATTGCAACAGAAACCCTAATCGAACTTGGGTATTGTTACATACATATAATTTCACCAAAATTAAACAAAATACCAAATCATGAAAAAAAATAACAACACCCAATCGCAACAGAAACCCAAATGTAACTGAGTTTAAGAACGGAATGGACACAAGATACACCTACCTCTACAATCAGGCTGTATAAACCCACTTAAAATCAGCCTCGCACTCGAATTACAAACCACGCGATCCGCTGAAAAATCTTCATCGTCCTCATCCATGGGAGATTCTTGGTTTTCGTGGTTGAAGGGTTTGTCCCAATCGAAAACTGTAACAGTGGAGGGGTCTGAAATTTGGGTTTCTGGGTCTTGTCCTAGAGTGTTGAAATGGGCATCTTCCATTGTAACGAAAGATTTGGTTGTTTGGGAACTGAGAAAATCTTGAATCGTAAGGAGGAAATTCTACTAGCTTTCTTGCAGCGGAAAGAGCGGGTGGAGTCGGAAAATGGCAGAGTGTTTTGCTTCTTTCGCTTGAGTGATGTGTCCAAAAATGTTCAAAATTTCAATTTTCGTGACCGTTGTAGAAGGACCGTTACAGCGTTATTCCTTTTTCTTAACCTACGAAAAGTTGAGGATGGCTTATTACCCAAAAAAAGAGTTGAGGATGGTATGGGTATATATTCCCTGTTCACCACACCACCAGAGTAATTAATTTCTTTCATGTTTTCGTCTTGCTACCGTGTGTCCAATGAGACACAAATAAACAAAAAAAATATACTCTTCAATACACTTTTACATAATCATATACACTTTTCATATATTTTAATACACTTTTCAACCTTAACGTGTGCTCACCTATTAGGCACACGTTAGCATTTCCTTCAAAAAAATGCTAGTTACACATTTAAGTGTATCTTCGTTCTTGTATTTCCTCTCACATGGTGGGACTCTTCAATTGTGTTCTAGGTTCCACCATCATTTGTGAGAGGGTTGTTTTTGTTGTCTGTATTTCTTTTCTTAATTATTTTTTTGCCAAACAATTTCATGCACTAATTTTAGAATGTTACCCTCGTTTGGATTGGTGAAAAACGTGTGAGTCCCACCACAAACTAATCACATTGTTATTACCATGGCCGGCACAAGGGTTTTTAGTGCCAAGGCCTAATTTAAAAATTGTGCCCTTAAAGATTCATTTAAACATTTTTTACAGCAACAATCATAATAAGATAAAGCTAAAACAATATAAAGTTCTACTAATCACTACATAAGAACACACAATACAAACTCTCCTAATACATATTATCTCAACAACACATGGGTATCACTTGAATATTACTTGTGTTTGTAAGGACCAAACTCCGGAGTTTACTCGTATTGGCAATTCCGTATGACAAAACACATATTTATATCGAGTTGTAATTTTATTATTAGAGTATCTGTTTAGGTGTGGAAGACAATCAATATGTAATTCTTTTTATTGCGGTCTTTGTTTTGATGTAATTCAAGAAACTTGCTCAAGCAACATACGTGCTACACATTAAGCAAGTGGGCTGCCTTCAGTAACATACTCGAGCAACTCCGAACCTGCTCAAACACATTTTGAAGCTTATAAATATGACGTTGGCTAGGGTTTTTTAGAAGACAACTTTTGGTTTTTTCTATTGGGCTATAAAGACCCAACTCAAGCCTAATAATAAAATTATAGGACTACCCTTTTTTTTTTTGGTGTTTTGGATGCCCAAGGCCCGGGCCTCTTGGGATTGGGCCAGCCATGATTATCACAAAGTGCATTGATCATGTGGACCCTACAAAAATTCCACCAATGATAATGTTCACACCCTTTAAATGAGGATAAAAAAATAGCACTTGTGGGCAAACAACTCTAAAGTGTTGCTTAGTAGAGCTAAACCAACTCTTCAATGCTCGACTTTTGCTCTTGTTTGACATAGGTGCAATAGAGTCCTATCCAGGTAACTATGTGGAGGGAGACTTTAGCTATAGTCTCGACATAAATGATAAGAGTTTTTTTTTTTTTAACCATGAACTTAGGAATTCGGTAAAAACACAACTATTAATTATGTGGATGGAGAGTTTAGCTCTGGTCTTGACATTAATGCTAAAGTTTTTTTTTTTAAAAAAACCATGAACTTAGGAATTCGCTAAAAAACAACTACTCGTATTTGAGTAGTTATTCTTGGGACACCATCACATAGGATTCTAACTCTCTTATCCACCACCACACTTTTGTGTGGCCCAGTACTAATTGTATATATGGACCCAACGAAAATGTACAGTAAATAAAGGTATCGGGCACTGTGCAGCGGTGTCCTAAGACCACCAAATAATTTTCCCAACGAGTCTGAGAGAATTCCACCGCTTTCTTGGATTGCACACCAAGAGACAAACCTTGTTCCCAAACATATACACAGCCTATATATAAGATGTGATGGCCCTTCCATAGAAAAAATACTATAAACCCTAACTCTAAGTTTTAATTCCGATAAATCATGACTGACAAGGATGGTGGTATATATTGTTTTCTCTCTTCTATTTCTCCTCTTTTTCCATTGCTATAATCGATGTCTTCTTGCTTTGTTTTTGGTTCTGCGTTACTCTTTGTTTTGCTAAATTATTCCATGATATGCAGCCCCCCCAGCTTTTCCTCGAACACCTTCTCAGGGTGCTGATGGTGGATTCAATTCATCCGATGTTCGTGGTTACTTACTTTTGGGGTACGTGCAATGTAATGTCAATTCTTAGATTGCTTTGACATTAAAATGTTCATAAAGCAGTATGAGTCGACAATGAATGCCACGACACAATCACATAATTATTATGTCTGCATAAGAAATAAGGTCACATAATTATTATGTCTGCATAAGAAATCAGGTGAACCGTGAAACTAGACCGAATTGAATGTTTTGGTCCCGATCTGTGGATTTAACAGTTGGAACACAGATTTTACAGTTCGAAAACCATGAGATAGGCACTTGTATTTATCCGTACAAGTATAAATATGTATGGATGCGATATTTAATAAAATTATTTTACGTATTCTTATTAATGACTTGAAGTTATAACTTACTAATTAGTTATGTATAAATTAAACCTAAGGGGGTAAAGTACATGAAAAAACGTATATATACAAAGTAATCCGCTGGGAATTTGGTTGATATTGGAATATGAAATTAGGAATTTGGATATATTATGCAAGGCACAATTACGAATGTGGAATTTATAGGTAATTTGTGGAAACAAAACCAGAACCGAATCGTGAATTGGTATGAAACCGGACCGTAAGACTTTTGGTACGAACATGGATTGCATTTATTAGAACCATGACTTATAGTTTAGGAAAAATAGATTGAGGTAACTTAGACGTATCTATCGTAGACATCCAGACGTAGTAGTAAAAAATAGTGATATGATAGTAGTGGATAGTAAGGCTAGGGGAAGAGGAGGATCTAAATTGACTTTGGATGCCGTCATACTAAAAGACTTGGGCTTACTAAACCTAAGTGAAGAGGTTGTCGGACTGCTTTTCCACCATCTTTCCTAAAATCAATTGGTGTTAGGAAGAGCTTCAATTAAGTCTTTTATGACATTCAATTAAGTCTTTTATGACATTCGACATCGCACCTGCAAGTTTATTTTTAGAGTGGTCGCAGGAAGTGGCATTGTGTAACCAAATCCATGGGAGCACTCCGGGCCCAACAGAGGTCGCTCTAGACAGAACTCAATGAAAAAATAAGATTCATGTAGCCGACTCCAATTGATTGAGACATAAGGCTCGGTTCAGTTTGGCTTAGTTATGACTCACAGTTCAGTCCCCGGATTCCTAAGAATCCAAATCGATCTGAACCGTGCGTTATCCTAATATTATGGATTGTATGTATAATTTTTCGTAGTGAGATCGATTTCAAGCAAGTTTTGTCGGAAAAAATGATTTTTTGTTCAATAAGATCTTTTTGACAATGTTGGGCCAAAAATTATGTTGGACGCAAACACCAATTGAGGTGGGAACATTTGAGTTCGTATACTCCTAAGTCCTAATCAAGGAGTTTAATTCAAGAAAGGAACAACCTCTCCCCTTCTTCTTTCTCTTTCTTTTCAAGTTCTATTATGAAGTTTTCGTTTTCTTTGAGTCCTTCGCACTCTTCCGTGCTAGAGCGAACGGGATGTCCGGCTCGCTAGACTGTTACAACACTTTCCAAACTCTTGTATTCTAGGAGACGGAGCGCGACAGATATCTCAAGCACCCTGATTAAACGGCAATAATCTGTTTTAAAGATAACGTGTGACGCACAGTCCTCAATTTGCTTTTACTTATTCTATCTTAAAACACCTTAGTTTTAAATTAAAAGACATTTTTATGCTTCAACAACAAATTTACTTCTTTTTATATATTTGTGTTCTTTTTAGTTTGCAATTCTTTTTTATATATTTGTGTTCTTTTTCATCAGTTTTTACTAACAAGTTTTTTTTTTTTTTTTTTTTTGCAGCTGTCTCTTATGGTGTAGCTTCAGCCATAGCACTCAGGACCATTGATGCTTTCACTTCTAAACCCACAAATCAACTTGAAACTGAGAAACCAAAAGAGAAAGAGAAGGAGAAAGAGAGAGAGAAAACTATTACTTGTCAAGTTGTTTTTCCATCAGTCACCACTATAATCAACTCCAACGATCCATCTATTGTTGCTACTGCTTCTAATCGAGCCCAAAGCGTTTTCAATCGCCCTCAAGCCCGTCAAGCTGGACACAGCGTTCCGCTTATATGCAAGCATGTCTCTGACTTCTATCAGGATGTATGTACTTTTTCCTTAGCTTATGTTTATACGATGAATTCTGTTTTTAGATAAGTTTTAGTGTGATAAATATAATATTTTGAAACTGAGAACATGGCCATTCCTGACAATTTGGAGATCCGAAACGAACCTCATAGTGGATTCACTTGGAGCACTTTATGTTCACATGACAAGCAAAAATGTAAACCGCAATTTATTTTGGAATCGCAAAACTAAGGTGCTTTTTGATAAAGCTGAAAACTGAAAATTAAGTATTGAAAACCGAATGCTGAATTTGTTGAGCTGATAAGTTGTTTGATATGCACTATATTTTAAGCACTGAAAAATAAACTGTTTGATTTGTGTGAGGAGCTGAAAATAAGTTATTTGGCAGAGGTGGTGGTAGTTGTGGTGGGAGTGGGGTAGTGGTGGCCAAAGTGGCGGCGGGATGGTGGTGGGTTGCTGCTGGTGGGGCGGTGGTAGTCTAGGCGTCAAAAGTGTGTTTATGGTAGTGGTGCAGTTGTGATGAAAGTGGTAGAGTAGTGGTATCTATAGTATTGATGATGGTGGCATTGGTGGAGATGGTGGTGGTGTTAGAGGTGGAGTGGTGGCGTCGTTATAGTGGAGTGGAGGTGGTGGAGTGATGGTTGAAGTAGTGGTGGTGGAGGTGTAATGGCGGCAATGGTGGTGATAGTGCGTGGTGGTGGTAGTGGCAAAGTGGAGGCAGAGTGGTGGCAACGGCGTGAGTGGTGGTAGTGGTGGTGATGGAAGTGGCGTGATTGGTGGTGGTAATGGTGGTGGCATGGTAGAATAGTTGTAGGATGGTTGTGGTGGAGTGATGGTAGGAGTGGTGGAGGAGACAGCATAAAAGTATGTGGTAGTAGTAAATTAAATGGTAGTAGAGTAACGTTAGTGTACATGGTATATATTAGCAATAATGGTAGTGGTGGTGGTGATGGTGGTGGTGATAGTAGAGTTATGGAGATGTTGGTGGCGGTAAAGTGACGGTGGTGGCAACAATAATTATAGTAGCGGTTGTGTATAGCGTAGTGGTGGAGGAGAAAGAGTTGATTGAAAACACACACAAATTCAACCAATCTACTTAATTTTATCAACTTCTAATCTTACATTTTAAGAGGCACTTATAATTCAGTGTTGAGTGTTGGATCTGTGTTATCAAACAAGACTATATAGCCAAGTACAAGAGTATATATTACTCCCTCCATCCCCTTTTTTATTGTAGATATTTCTATTTTGTCATGTCCCTAAATAAGTGTGTATTTTAAAAAGTTAATTGGTAAAAGTTTGTACAATTATTATTTTGGTATGAAAAGTTAGTGAGTAAAGAGTTTATAGGTAAAATTAGAGGATAATCTTAGAAAGTGGAGGTAAAGTTGAAGTTAAATGTGTAAAATGGAGGTAAAACTTAATGTAAAATGTGTAATGATGATTTTTTTTTAATAAATTGGATTTACGAAGTAACACACTTAAAAATGGATGGAGGCAGTAACGTATTTGAATGCTAATTATTTCAAATGAACAGTGCTCTAAATAGTGTTGTTACACACAGTTGAGGTGCGCGAGTTGGTCTAGATACTTGATTATAAAAGAAAACAGTGTTGTTAAAATGCATGTAAATATGATTGATACCTATTTTTGATGTTTTGATTGTGCAGTGTGCTAAACGTAAGACTAATGTATGTGAAGGTTGTTGGGATTTTGTGAATGAAACCCGGGGCACTCGGAGGGTCTCCCGAGGCAACCGAGACCACCCCACGGATTCATAATGTCTACGTAACTCCCCTCATGAAAGTGGAGATAATGGCAGCATTATATCTCTTTCAATTTCGGATTAAGGGCAGGGGTTACAGAATTGGAAATTGAATTGCTCAATTCATTGGCACATTTGATTTCGTAATGAATGGGGAGGCTCCTCCTTAATACCCGAATTGAAGTTTTCAGCTCCCCTTACTGCTATAAATTGATAGCTCTGCCCTTTGGTTCAACACATCAGAAATTCGTGTATCACATTATATTCCAGAAAGTGTTATTGAGAGAGAGAGGCAGGCGTTAGCTTCAGTTCGCCAAGGCAGTCGATAGAGTGTTCTGTCGGCCGTGGTTCTAGCCGTTGTATCCTGGGACGAAGACGTCGGTTCATCCTACAACACCCACGGTAGGCGGCGAACCTTTGTTAAGAAAGTGTGGTTGTACGCGACTCGGCGTTCAATCTACTGTTTGTATCTCTGTTTTACAGTTTATGTAATTTCATATTCTGTCTATTTCGATTATTGATATTTTTATTGTATTCTGTTTATGCCTTGATTATATCAATGGAATTTGTTATTTGGAATTCGGAATTGCCGCTGTAATTTTTCCAACAAGGTTACGCAAAGGTTATAAAAAAGTGCCAGCAACTAGGTAACTCAATTCTAATCTCGTTTCTCTCTGCGCATCATTCCAATTTTCACTTTCTTTCTGGATTTCTAGATAACGATAGTATTGCCATTGTGATATGTATTGAGGGCATGTTTGTTATTTTTTCTGTAGACTAAAATTCTAATGCTGGGCCTGATTTTCCATTTGATTAAATGGGAATTTCATAAAATCAACCCATTTTGGAAAATGAGATCAACCCAAAGCAAATGAGAGTAGGTTGATTTTTGCAAATGGTTTCCTCATTTGCGATTTTCTAAAATCAACCCATTGATTTTATGAGATTCCTATTTTATCAAACGGGAAACTAGGTAAGTATAAATCCGTTTTCTTATAAGTATTAAATTGTGTTGAATGCTAACTGCTAAGTACAAACTACAACCCTAGCCAGTTACTGCAAGTATCACACATAAGTTATTTTCTTCTATTAAGTTTTAAATTATGCTTTTTCCACACACCGTATTTGTTTACTTTAGTAAGATGGCTCAAAGATTTGAATATTATGATGTTTGACAAAAATTCTTTTTTTAAGTGTGGATTATCCGCAACCATATCCCAGCGGCCACAACCTTAAGTCCCAGGTTTTTGCTCAAGGAAACAGTGATTGAATTTTTCTTTTTATGTTCAACTAAACCTTACTAAACTGGAAGCCGTTCAAAAAAAAAAAAAAATTATTGTGACTTAAGGTTGTGGAATTAGTTTTTATGAACACACAAAAAAAAATGAAATAATGGAAAATTTTATAATACATTTCCAGGCTGTATTATCGTTATCAAGAAGTTCATATGAACAAGTATGCTACATTCTTTGTTATTTCCGATAGCATGTTGCTCTTCTGAAGGACATATTTGCTTTGTTGCTACTTGCTAATGTTACGTTTTTATATTCTAATCTCGTCCTCTAATTAATCTTGGTACTGAAGAAGAAGACAGCCAAAATTCTTACCAAGCATCTCCCCAAGGTCAAAGTGACAGCATTATAACTGCAGGTATTTCTACGAAAGTTGGTTTTAAGTTATGTGCCAATATTGTACCACCTTCACAAATCACAAAGAATGAGAAACCAGAAAGGTGCATATATGTGTGCACACTTCTTGTTGTTGTTGTTGTTTTGGTATTTATATAATTATATAAATACATAATCTAATACTATATACATTACCAAGGGAAAGAAAGTCCTTGATATGATTTTACATCATCCATCTTCCTTATCCCCCTTTTTTTTTTATCACTCATCCAAACCATGTGCTATTTAATCCCCTTTCTTAACTGTCACATCAATGTGGGTCCACTCTTCTTATTTAATCTCCCGACTCTTTTATCCCCCTTACTATTTAATCCCTCTAAAACCAATACGCCATCCAAACGGGCTCTTAATGACATATTAACAACTCAATGGCATAAATAAGAAGGCATAACAAAAAATCACAGATGACGTAACATGTTATGGCTCACTTTTCTTATAGTTTCCCCTCGTAACATTAACCACTAAATAATACTAACAATAACCACTAAATGACATAACAACAACTGCTAAATGGCGTAACCGATGCCCTAGACAAGAGGGTGGTATTGAAGCATTTTCTGCTGTTGTTGTTTAAAATGCATCTTTTCCAAGCAAGGTTAGGTTTGGAACAACAAATGAACAATAACTAAAATGGGAATCCATCATCTTTTCCGGCTAGTACAAGATTGGATTTATTAACGTCACCGTTACACTTATATTTGTTCCCGGCATTCATGAATTCATTTTCATGATCTTCCTTTGTAGGCTCAACATCTACAAATATTTCCAATGTCTCAACTCCCACGCTAAGTGTTTCACCTGATCTTATACTAATGTCCTACAGTGGGGTAAGTGTATTCTCTATTTTGTTGTTGTTATTCATTTGTTTTTCCCTTCTGTTTGTTTTGCGTTTCTCATTTCCAATCCCATGAATCAAAACTATTCGCATTCCAAAGTACCGTATATGGGGCCTGCATCTAAGATTTCTCAAAAAATGTAACACTACTCACCAAGTCCGGATATTTTTGAAGATTATGAGTTTTTTTCTCAGCGAAAGAGCATTGGTAAAATAGTTATATTAATATTTTGGAAGAAAAGTTGAACTCACGACCTCTTATTCTCTTGGCGCGTGCACAATTGATGCCGTTGGGTCAATGGTTAACAAACGTTTTTTAAGGTTAGACAAGTACTCTTGGTTAATTCTACCAATGAAAGTGTAGGAAAGGTCAGCGCTTTGACCCTAGTTGACCAAAGTCAAAGTTGACGAACCAATAAGATGGTGAGGTGTCATGCATGTAGCACGTGTGGTTGCTTAACACGTGGCCAAGTCGCGCGGCACCCATCACGCAGGGTCCACTGACGCATTACCCTCCGCAGGTATTCAATTTGCGCGCCACTAAGACCCGATTGAAGGAACGTTTATTTGACCATAGGTCACCATACGTGGAGAAAAGCCCATGAGCTACGTGACTAGTGCAGCCCTTATAAATGGGCGAGAACGCAAGAAAGCTAGTCTACTTCTAGCCCAAGTAATTATACCTGCTCCAGTCTGAAGGTCGGACCTAAGGAACCCCTAGAGGCTTGGCTGCGATACAGACACAACCGAATAGGTTACGACCTTACCCAAACGGGAATGAAGGGACATCTAGTGGTTTGGTGGCTATAAAAGAATAAGCAGCTTCGCTGCTCAAGGGGTAGAATAGCATGCCACCGCACGGGTCAGCTACGCGGTAGGTAACGTCACCCGCGCAGCCAGGTTGTACGAAAATGACACATGTCCTCATATTATAGGACGACAACCTGACACCTTATCATTGGTCCAAGGTGCCTATAAATATGAGACATTCCCCTTTACAATTCCCAAAGAGGTGATTCTTGACAGAGTGTATTATCCTAGAGAGGGAAAGTGGGCAATCATAGAAGGAGAACATTCTTCCTTGTGAGGTCATCCCATTCTCTAGGTCACTTGGGTACATCATGGATTAGTCTGAGACAATCCTCTGCCTTAGTATTTTCTGTACTCTATTCTTCAGTTAGATCACTTCATTTTATTTATTTTTTGATTAGCAACAAAATTTATTAAAGAATCTCGACAAAGGTAACATCGAGAGGGAGAAAAAGATCTAACCAAAAGTTGGAACACCCTTGGGGCAAAGCCCACCCACCAATGGGCCTGAAATGCTCTGATAAAACAAAGAAAATACAACCAAAGGCCTAAAAGCCCAAATCTTACAATAACGCACAAACCCCAAAACAAGAAAACCCTAAACCCAACCCAAACCCAAGTGCAAAACATCTACCACCGCCACTGAATGCCATGACTCCTGACAACCACCAAACCCCACCACCGTCAGCCACCAGCTCACCTTCCCCTTAGATTATTTGTCGTTAGCTATCCTTACCTTTCCAGCTCACATGTTTTTTCTTGAATATTGACTAAGTAAAGAACCTCGCCTACAGAAAGCTATTTGAGAGACCTTGTCACACTGCTTGCGAATGTGAGATTCTAGTACCAAACGTAATTGCATAAAGAGAATATTATACTTGGTAGATGGGGATTGCTCTTGTGTCTTCATATTTTACTTTGATTTTGCAGATAGTGACGAGAAGTTTAGTTAATTCTTTTTATCAGCATTTTTTTTTTGTGGTAATTTATTCACTGTGAAACTTATCAATTGTTGTGCTTGTGTATGTCATCTGAATTACAGTGCATGTACCGGAATTATGACCTATCAGACTGCAAAAAGTACGAGACATATATGTCGAAAACATTTAAAGACAACATTTAAGCAATTGGATGCTCAAGAATAGCTATTTTTTTTCTCCACTATGCTGGATATTATATTGTGGGAAACAACAAACATATGTTTGATGGGGCAGTGGATGTACAATTCATAAGTAACCCTTGATTTTACTACTCAAATGGTCATGTCCCACAATCACTTTTCTGTCAAAGGAAGTCCTTTGTTTCCTACCGATGGGGCTTTAAGTGATTGTTTTGTTTTGACATGGAAACAAAAAGAGTAGTTGAGATCAGTAAGGCATCATGTGACATGTAGCATTTAAGGTTTTTTTGTTTTTAAGGCTTATATGTTTACACATCTAATGTATACAACAGATAATCCAAGGGATACCATAACAAAAAAAAGTTTTTATAAGGGACTTGCTTTCAGTCCTATTCACATGCACTTCATGTTCATTCATCTAGATGCGAGCAAATTAAGTTTTTGTAATTTTTTTTTAATAAGTCGGTTTTCGACCAAATGAACTGACTAATCCGGGAAACAATTACTCGGTCCACTAGTGCGAGGGAGGGATTAAGACCGAGATAAAGTTTTGGGTTAATTCTACCTAAGCTTGGGCTTGTTTGTTTGCTATCATTGGTTTTTTATTATTATTATTATTTATAGTAGAAGCCGTGGTGGCGGTGTATGGGCTACTAGAAAAGAAAATCTCCATTCAACTTCTGGACGAGGAGAGCTTAGGATTGCTATAGCTGATATTACCAAACATGTTTTATGTTGTTTTTATGTTTGAGTGTTTATAAAAATTGTATCGCCAAACATGTTTTTCTTTATTGTTTCCTTCAAAAAATAAACAATAACATCTGCAAAACAAAGAAATGAATCTTTGTAACAAAGCAAAGTACAAGAAAAGTCCCAGATATTTACATTATTTTACCCACCACTCCACATCCGGGAGAAGTCCTGAAAATACGACGATGGCTAGAAATCGTCTCTCTTTTCATGCAAACAACAATCCTATCCTTATATATTATTTCCATTCTTTGAATTCTCTGTCGATCTCTGTCTGAATCAACGATCTTCAGACGGAAACGATGTCATCATCACCCTCCATTTCATAGACTTTCGGAATGCCCTCTGACCTCCTCTCCATTTCAGATGCAGAGGATCTCACAGGGTTCATCACCAAAGTAGGGTACCCAATTGTGACAGGGGTCTCTTTTTTCAGAGTCAAGTAGAACAATAAAGAAACATAGAGGATCATAATTGGGAATAAGAAAACTCCTGCTACAATTGATGAAGCTTTGGAACTGTGGTTTTTTGTACTAATTCTCCCCATCACAGTTGTGCTTAGGAAGTAAAGGTTGATGCCAATTGAGCAGAAACACAAGAACCATGATAGGAAAGTCACCTATAATATTCATGGAAAGAACTTCAGTTGAGTATGATGCAGCAAAAATATAGATAGGATAAATTTCACTTTGCACCCATCAATATCATTCAATTTGTCATTTTGTGCGTTTGCGACAAATTATTTTGTGCAGATTTTGAGATTCTAGCATTTCAAAATAAGTTCCGAGTGTTTATCAAATATTCTAGGTAACACACTCTCAGATTTTGAAAAGCTAACAAATTTGGAAAAAATCTCAAACCTAGTTTGGGTCGCTTCTGAGCTTTTCGAATTAGATTTTTGGTTTTAAATTTAATAATAATTTTTTAGCTTTTTGCAGTTATCGGTACCTACTTTTCCACTTATGCCTTTCAATTATTATTGCTTTTGGGAATTTTGGTACATATAGTACTTCCAATATGTAAAAGGAAACAGTGGTATGATGTAACCGTTGCCTTTTTTCCCATTAAATACTTCGCCCGCCTTTGTTTGGTCTATTTTTGAAATTCGTGTCATTTTTTATTACTTTTATCTTTCAATATGAATTTCAAAAAGTATGCAATGTGAATCTCATTTGATAGATATCAATTAATTTTATTATACAAAATTCACATAATCATGAAAATCATAGTAAATTGAGAAATATAAGCAATAAAAAATTACACAAATTTGGACCAACGAAGGAGGACTCCGGGAGTATTTCACTTTCCTGCGATATTTGCACTTATGCCTTTCAATTATTGTTGCTTTTGGGTAAATTATGGTACATATAATACTTCCAATATGTAAAAGGAAAACTCCCTTTTGTGGGATTACAGTTGTATGATGTAACCGTTTACTATTTTCGGTTGAATATTTCACTTTCCTATGATGGACTTTTGGGTAACAATAATGTTACATGCATATAAGATCAAGACAAATATATTATATTGCGTGATACTGCATGATTGGTGATAAGAAAACAAACACTTTGAAACTCTTTTACAAATCCCTAATCATGTCCGGTGTTGTGTCTTGATGATGTGAATGTAGCATTATTATTTCGGTAATCCATTCCACGCAAATAGAGCTACAAACTAAACGAGTTGTTTGCTACTTGCAAGATCAGCTCGGTTTGGTTAGTTTTAGTAGATGAGCGGGGATCTCCAAAATTGTTGGCTTGTTTCGGCATGGGCCTATTTTGAGTGTGTTGATAAGATCGGCCTATATGTACGGCCGGGATCGGGGTGGGGTGCCGTGAGGTGCACTACGGGCCGTCCGATGCCCATATGGACGGCCCAGATTTGATCTCCGCCCTTTGCATTCTATCCGTTCATTGGCGAGCGCAGCTCGATCAAATCTGGGCCATCCATCTGGGCATCAGACGGTCTTTAGTGCACGGCACCCACCCCGTTTCCATATGGCTTCATCTCATTAAGTACTCGAATGGAGCTCATGTTCTCGAATATTAATCGAGGTGGTATTCAAGTCTGAATATTTGATAGGCGAGCCAAAACTCACCGAATTTTAACAAACCAAGCTCAAATATCCTAAAACTCGGCTCAACTCAGCTCATTTGCGTCCATACACGTAGGTTCTGTCGTTAAAGAGCTTCACAACTACTCTAATAATTGGACCATGGCCCGGCAGAAATAAAGGTGCTGAAAGGTAAACAGATTTGAGAATCTTACCATTACAGAGCTTTTATGGCGGCCCATCTTGACTTCACTGCTTGTGAACCTGAGGAGAGGAACCAGCGCAAATGGTAGCTCAAATGACAAGATCATCTGGACCCAACCACGAGAGCACATGCATGGAGTGGGACAATTGTTAGGTCTCTGTGCAAAATAAATTCTAATTGTGTTTTAGGTAGAATCAGAAATTGAATTGTTGATTGGACATTACAGAGGCAATTATGATGAGCCTTGAAGCTCCTGATGCCCCCCCAATAATGCAAACTACTAGGCTTGGAGCAATTGCAATAAACCTTGTCACTAAATTTCTCAACCACAGCTCCATTTTCAGATCCAGAAATCCCTGCATGAAAGACGTCGGAAATGCTCAGTTAGTCGGTATACGTTGGTTTTTTTCTGACAATTAACAGTGCATTCTTGTGTATACATTAGTATACCTATGTACATGTTCATAGGCAGGGGCAGGTCTAGGATTTCAATTTTTTCGGTGCAAACCCCTATAATTATGCAATCATCTGAGTAGTTATTCGCACAATATGAAATTCTTGTCAAGAAATTTTTTGGGGCTCCGTTCGCCTCCATCTTTTTGCAATCATATATAACTGTGTTCGCCGCCATCTTTTTGCAATCATATATAACTGTGTATTTGGGTAAGCTTATCTCCAATGGTCCAAAGGATTTGACACGGTCATTTTAGGCCGCTCAATATATATGTAACACATCCATGTGACCAAACAGAAAAAAATTCATGGCACATCCTTGTGACGGAACGAGATCCTCTATATCAGAAACCCCTGTGCCTCTGTGCCGAGGGGTTTTGGGCCATTAGATTGAGAGTTTTTTTTTCATGTTTTAAAATTTCTGTGTGATCCAGTGGCCGAAAAACCCCTCGGCACAGAGGCACAGGGGTTTTTCGGCCCAAAGTATCTCCGGCCCCTTGTGACATGCCTAATTGTATCACCTGCATAATGAACTGGCCAGCATAGGTGCCTGTAACAGTTGAGCTCTGACCAGAAGCAAGCAAAGAAATCGCATACACCTTTGAGCTCCAGTTTCCAAGAGCATTCTGCGTAAAAAAACCACGCGAAAATCAAACTACGGAAATTAATTTTATTTCTGCAACTACGAAATTCTAATTAATCATTAGGGAAAAATCGTAATATAGAACCTTTAACAAGAATGCAGCGGAGTTGAGGGTTATGTTCTCGCACTGGGCCTTGCTTTCCGAAGAGAGATTCGGCTGCCAGCAAACGCTTCCACTGACCGATACGACCGATACATTGATAAGGAATGCAATGAACAATGCCACGCCGCTTTCTAGTAGAAAATACTTTCTCGCACTCTGGTAGAGCAAGTGTGTGTGTAAATAACATACATGGTTAGTTAGCGAGCCAATTGTGATTGAACAAGAGGGGGATAGGAGGTGGATTAATTACCCGAATGCCCTCAAAGGAATGATTGATTTTCCTGGAAATGACCAATGCAGAGTGAAGAAAGAGATTGTGCCTGCATTTTCACATCCTACCTTTTACATTTGGTCCATCTCCTTGCAATCATGTTGTTATCTTTTAAAGAACTTGTTTAAGAAATGTATTGACTAGGAGATATGAACTATGAAAAGAGGATTTTACATCGACCCATGAAGCCAAATTCCAAAAATTTTGCTATAGAAAAGATTCTGAGAGCTTGAAAACAAATTCGGAGGATAAAAATTGAGTTGAAGTGACCAAATCGCGAAGCTAATTAAGCCATTGGAGTTAAAATGTTGTAGTTAGTGCATAAGGCTTTCACTTACGTTCATCGAAGATTTTCTTAGATATAAATTTCTTTCCCGATGCACACTTAGATGTACAAAGTCGGGGGAATTTGAAAACACGAATATCAAAAAATCTCAATTTTTGATTGTGCAGTTGGGACTTGGGAGCGCATTTGGAACAATGATTTTGAAAGTTAAGAAGATATCCGTGGTGAATAAATTGTAAAAATATGAACTTAAAAAGAGAGTAGAATTTTTGGATGTTTGGGGAATTTACGGCATATTGAGAGCTCCTATAAGAGCAATAGCATCTCGGGTGGCCCAAGTACCACGCAATTTGGGAACGAACATTCCAGTAAATATCTCTTCTGGGCTAGGCTTTGCCTGCACCATCACACTGAAGAAACACCCTCCTACCACTAGTACCAGGATCCCTATTGTCACCTCCAGCTTCCTTATCTGATTACGAAAATAATGAACGAAATTATATCATGTATCTATTCGAATACATGTGACATGTAGTCGTCTCTTTTTCAAATCTATCGTCTCGTAGCATTTTTGTTAAGTCTGTCATCGTGGGTGAATTTTTTTTTTTTTTTTGAAATATTTGATGAGATGGAATGAGCTTTGTTTTGATAACAAGAAAGTGTTGAAGATTAGCTCGATTTCCAGGTACTTATTTTTATGGTTTACAACACCCCTGGTCTAGTTCTGGTCTGGACCAGTGAGTTTGGTAAAGAATGGGCTTGCACCAACTTTGGTCCGATGCTGGTCTGGACCAGCGAGGCTGGTTCACCATACATTACTACAATTTTTCTGGTCCAATTCTAGTCCGAACGAGCACGTCGATTTGTACTCCTATAAAGGAAAATTTAGGGTTTTGTTGCCTTTTGAGAGTCATACACTTTAAGAGCAGCCTAGGGAGATTTGAGAGACCTTTTTTAGACTCACTCTTTGTAGCTTTTTGACATTTGTTTCTTCGTGATTAGTAAAATCCTTTAATCATGTGATTGTCCATGGATTAGGAATGCATCTCCAGCATTCTGAACTACGTAAATCCTTGTGTCTCTTGATTGTCTAGGTTTCTTTCTCTCTCCTATTATGTGGTTTGATTTATTCTTCTTGTTTGCAAAGCATAGATTACGTTTATATATATGTTCTTAGTTGCTCGTTTACAGTCAACAATAAGAACTTTAAACCTAACCCCAAAAACTTAATTGTCTCAAATTAGCTACACAAATGGACCTTTTTTGGGGACGGAGGGAGTAATATCACCGATAAACTATCATACATTTTTATATTGATTAAGTAAAAAGAAAAAAAAAACCCAGAGAAGTGTAAATACTTACTCCATAACGTTGCAATCCAAGGAGGAGGAGGGTATTTAATCCAGCCAGCAGAACCCCACACCATATGGGTATTTGGAAGAGTAGATTGAGTGCAAAAGCCGTACCTATCACTGCATCAAATATATGTACGAAAATCCCATGTGGGGACAATAAATCAGATTTAACCGCAATTAAAAGGGAATTAATTTTTTTACGTCTCTTTTTTTTTTTTTTTAATTCGGATGCATTTTTTTAGGCATGTAAAATTACTCTGGGTGAAAATAATTGTACGAAGAATAAGTTTTAAAATATTCCATGTGAATAAGTACGGAAAAAGTATATTTAGAGCATCGTTTCAATTTTGTCGGATGTCCCGGAAGGGACAAAAGTACATTTAGAGTAAAGTAAAATTGATGCCCTAATGAAATAGACAGCCCAACCTTCAGGGATATCAGCAGCTATCACTGCGACCTCAGCAAGTAACCAGAGGATGTAATTCACTGGGCTTGGGTACTCCATCTTACAGTGCTCTGATAGATGTTTCCCTGCACAATTAGCATTATTAAATATAAAATAACCAAAAAAAAAGCATCACTAGATATAAGTATTGGTAAATAAAACAATCATTAAGTTCAACGTCGTAATTCTCTTTGGAAAGTTGTTTTATTTTTTTTTAATTTTTTCTTCTCTCTTTTTCCTCGGGATTCCATTTAGAAAGTTCTGCGTCACTTTAAAGACCATGGCGTTGTTCGTTTAGTAATTTTAGTTTAGTTTAGTTTAGTTTTGGAGATAGGGGTAATGAGTGGAGAGAGATAGAAAGAGAAATGAGAGTAATGATTACAAAACTAAAACTAAACTAAAACTGTAAAACGAACAAGGCCTATATGATCTTCTAGAAAGAAGCAAAAGTAACAATTTTGAGGAGAAAAAAATATGCAAGGCATTGTCTAGGTACTACACTTTTTTTTCCCGATAACCACGTGTTTGTGTCAGAAACTTGGAGTGATTTCAACTGAAGTACCGTCTTGACGTTATAGTCAAAAGTAAGTGTCATTTTCGTTAAATAGTATTTTGTGATGTAAGTGAGGAACAAAAACACCATGGCTATAGTGGAAAGACAAACAAGTACCGAAAATATATTAAAAATACCAAAAATACATTAATGGAAACTTAACCTTAATTTCCAAGTCACATATTCGCTACCGTGATAGGGACACATCAAAGTACAAAAATACATTGTTGTACATATTCGATTCAGATTAAAATCAGATTACCGTTAATATAGCTATGCTACACGTGTTTTTTTCGGTTCAGATTAAAATCAGATTACCGTTAATATATCTGTGCTACACGTATTTTCTCTCTCTCTCTCTCTCTCTCTCTCTCTCTCTCTGAAATAAACGATTCCATGCAATTTTTTATAGGAAAATTTTACTGTCAGCCCAATGGGTAAACAATAAAAGTACCTTTTTACCGGTAAAAGAGCACTTTCATTGTCCATAGAAGGACTGTTTCTTATACTACTTATTAAGTCCTAGTTTCTGCCACTGGTAACTCAGAAAAGAACACTTTTATTGTCCATAGAAGGACTGTTTCTTGTACTTCTTATTAAGTCCTGGTTTCCGCCACTAGTGACTCGGAATTTATTCAAAGTAACAACCTGTAACGACTCCAAGATTGGCTGAACGAGACTGGATTATAAGAGCGAATGTCAGCCCAAGCAGCACAATCCACAGCAACTCATATTTGTGGTTAGCTCCAGCTTGTAAATCCGTTTCCACTGCATGCATCCATTACCAATTAACAACACAAGATTAAGTTAGACAAATGAGTGAAAAAGCACAAACAAGAGAGAAAGAGAGAGAGAGAGAGAGAGAGAGAGAGAGAGAGCAGACAATTCCCAGGATCAAGATAGGCAACAGAAACCAAGAAGCCAGGTCCAACGTAGCTCAAGAGCTTTTTCCAGTTAGGGGTCTCCTGTATCAACACCTGGGCCATATTTGTCCACTTACTAAATTTCTCTGTTTTTTTTGATCGGCCACTCACTAAAATTCTAGCTAGGTACGTATAAGTTCACTTTCACTTATAGCACTACCTCAAATTGTGTGCATTCCCTTGGAGATTTGGTCCAAATTTATAGACTCAAAAGGCTAGGTGGGTGGCCTACTGAATTACCCACCCCAACTCATCGTGGTCAACACTTAAGACTTAAGGCATTAAAATTTCAGTTCCTTCCTAAATTATTAATTTAAAACTTTTTAGTACATTCTATTTACTCTTGTGCGGTCCATTCATACCATACAATTGGTCCCTAAAAAATTAATTGGTTCTTGAAAGCTTGAAAACTAAGTATCAGCTGAAATATTATTTCGGTGGAGGGCAAATTGGTCACAAAATCATCCAATATAACCCTTCAGTCCGCTCTCGCTCTCAATCTCTACTCAAATTACTATTGCTCTTAATCCATGCTCCCGCGAATCTTAAAAGTTGAAATATTTTCTGAATGACCCTATAGTCTGCTCTTGCTCTCAATCCCTGCTCTACACTCGCGCTTACGCTCTGGTTGTGCTCTCGTATGCAATATGTGACTTTGGTTGGAGTAATTATTGAATAGTCCGGAGCACACAAGAACGTAGTGCTTCAGATCATTCTGACACCACATTTATGTAGGATCTATACACTCCCGGAGTACCATGTATCTGTGCTCGGAGCACTGAAAAAACCTAGACCTTAGGTTGGGTGGCCCACGTCCGACACAATGAAGGGAAAATATCTGATTAGGCCTGGAATCATACTCCTTTGATTGGTTAATCATCTTCATATACCCCACCTTGGTGGAATTTGCATTTTTGTCAAGAAAAGTCAAAACCGTAGGTATCACTTTCCAGTCAGCCCCAATTGGTAAATTCTCATCCAATTTTTGGACGGAAAAATCCCTCATTCCTTCGGGATTCCATTTAAAGAGTTGTGCCGTTTTATAGAATGAAAAGTAGTATTTACAAATGTTGTGCGTCCCTTTAAAGATCATATGATCTACTCATTACTATTGCTCTTGCTCTCAATCTCTGCTCTACACTCGCACTTATGCTCCTAGTCATGCTCTCCTACGCAATATGTGAATTGGTTGGAGTAATTATTCAATAGTCTGGAGTACGGGTATGTAGTGCTTCAGATCATTCCAACACCACACATTTATGTAAGGTACCCTATACAAATAGTTGTAGAACTTGAGAAATTTTTTGGTGTTGGAGTGTCCCGGAACACTATGTGTCCGTACTCCAGAGCAGTGAAAAAAATAGACTTTAGGTTGGGTGGCCCACGTCCAACACAATGAAGGGAAAATGTCTGATTTAAAATCATACTCCTTTGACAGGTTAATCAACTTCATATATATATTTGCATTTGGATAGAAAAATCAAAAGTGTAGGTATCACTTTCCACTCAGCCGCCCCAATAGGTATCACTTCTCGTCAGAATTTTTACGGAAACTACCTCGACCCGCTGTTGGTGACTGCGGTCCCGTCTCTCTCTCTCTCTCTCTCTCCGGTGAGACGCAAAATTCTTAACACCGGGATCAAATTACATGTATTTATTTTTTAAAAACAAAATATCATCCTTATATACTAATCACATAATTTTGAGTTGAAATTTTTTAAAATTTTTGCAAAAAAAAAAAAATCTTATATAGTAGAAATAATGAGATAATTGAGAGGTGTGCAGGGGCCGGCTCCTCCTTCACCCTAGTCTCTCTCTCTCTCTCTCTGCGCTCAATGATTGCTTGTTTAATCCAATAATTGATTCTTGATGTGGCTTTAGTGGTGTTATTTCGTTTTATGCCTTCACAGTGAACTGAAAGGGAAGAAAAGAAATTCTTTGATTGAGCAACGTTAGGTCATCTCCCATGGTGGAGTTAAAAATGTGGTGTTAGAGCATCTGCAGTAATGAAGTTAAGGAGAAAATAGTGTACAGAATTAGTTAGATTTAACACAGTTAATTACAAAATATGAAAAAACACCAGCCAATCGTGTTGCTTGTGTAAGAATTAAAATGGCAGAGGTAAATTTATTCTACTGGCAGACATAACTGTATCCAGTCAGCAAAGTGAAGGGGAGAAGAGAGAGAAAGAGAGAGAAAGATGAGAGAAAGAAAAGTTTGTCAGATGGGTGTGGGGCAGGTACCGAGAATGAGGAGAGAGGTAGAGACAGTGAGGCGAGAGAAAAAAATGAAGGAAAAGTTGGGACCACCTATATCTATATATAAATATATATTTGTGTACTTTTTTACACTTTAATAACACTCTAACAACACCACTGCAACACTCATTACCTTAACAACACACTTTGTCATATATTGTCATAACAACAAAAAAATGGGACCCACTTTTTACACTTTTGTGTCATATAACAACACATTTTTAACTCCACGACTGCGGATGCCCTTATATGGCATAAAAAAGTAAAAAGTTAGTCTTATTTATGTGTTGTTATGACAAAATGAGTTGTTAAAAAATATTACAATGGTATTATTAGAATGTTGTTAAAGTGTAAAAAAATGTGTTCGAGTACCACCTTTTTCTCTCCCCTTATTCCTTCCTCTCCCTCTCTCTCATACTTTTTCCCTTTCTTTTTTCCCTCCTGCCAGACCCACCCCACTCCCAACGCCTTTCTCTCTCTCTCTCTCTTGAGGTGTTACTCTTGCTAGAGTGACAGTTCACTTCTGCCTTAACAATTTCTAACCACTGAAACAACTTAGCTACAAACTAACTACATTATTGTGGGTAAAAAAAAAAAAAAATGTTAGCCAAAAACTTAAAAATGAAAAGCTGAAAATGAGGTTATCAAACACCCCCTGACAAAAAGACTTGGAAACAAAAAGACTTGTTCCAGCCGAAAATGAGGTTATGAATTTTGTACATGTCTCACAAACACTACTCTTGTTGCAAAATGCATTCTGCACATTTCTCCCAAACACTCCTCTAAATTCAAAATATATTCTGACCATAATCCAAAAAATTGAAAAGCCAAAAACTTAAAAATAAAAAATTGAAAATGAGATTCTCAAACACTCCCTGACAAAAAACTTGTTCCACGGTAGATAATCATCAAAAGAGGCTGAGGGGACAGAATTCACTGAGGTGAGATCATCTGAATCAGTTTCGGTCTGCTCATTTTCGTATAAGCCAAATCCTCATTCAAGAGGATGGGAGCCACGATGTCCCCAATAATCATCATGTCCCTTAACCGATTGAACCCCAAACGTACAACCTTGTGTACTTATTTCTTATTCTGACATCATCTAAGAAGTTTCAAAATTCTTTCGGAAATGATTTGGGTAAATGATTTTTCAAAAAGTGTCTTTCGGAAATGATTCACTTCATCGAGCAGCCGTCACGACTTTTTGGGCGGTCAGGATTTAAAGTGTTTTATGATCGGTCATAAAGCACTTTAAATCTGAACCGCCCAAAAAAGTGTTTGGACGACCCCACAAAGGTGGGTTGCAATTGGGGTACCCATGGAGTATAGCACGATTCAAATTCTTTGGTAAATTCAATAAAAAAAAAAAGAAATTTTGTAATATTAAGGGACCAAATGGATGAATCACGATTGATTCTGATTGAAGCAAGATCACTTGTCTTTCTGTTAAAATCAACAATCTATAGACCCTCCTCCTAAATCACTCCGTATTACAATTTCCAAATTTTGAGGCAAGATCGATGGGAACATAGGGAAAAGTAGGGGCTCCGAGAATCAGTCGAGATGAGTCGTGAAGATGGAGGATAGATTAATGGAGCAAAACCGGGAGCAGTAAAGTAATTCACCAAGGATGTTTTTTGGCCACTAAAAGTGGGTTTGGGTGATTGCCAATTGCCGAAAGTGGGTTAAATCATTGTTGGTGGTGGTTCTTGGGGGTCATGGGTGGTGTTCAGAACTTGACTTGTTGATCGTTGTGTTCGTTGTGCTCGCCAGAATTGTGGAGAGTAAGGGTCGCCGTGGAGCGAGATGAGAGAGAGAGAGAGAGAGAGAGAGAGAAGGGTCCTTTGATAATTTGATCAATCACTTTACTGCCTTTTGTGGTTAGATAACGGAACGAGGGAAATCTCATATTGTCACGATAAAAAAAGAACAGTCCTTCTACTGTCACGATAAAAGAATTTTCTTACCGGTAAGAATGCATACATACGTATCAAAAAAACACTTTTATTATTCGCTCATCGAGGCTCATCGAGCGGCTGGTGGAAATTTTCAATAAAGAAAAGGTGGTGGCAGGAGGTGTTCCACTATCAAAAAACTGTTTTTTTCAAAAATCGAGACATGTCATTCTCTCACAATACATCACATAAAAAACCGTGAAATGCCAGTTTTTTCAAAAAAATCACCTTAGTGGAACACCCCCAAATCTCAAGGGAGGAATCTGTTTTCGTAAAAAACCTCAGAGGATGTCGGTCAAATTTATCCTTTTCCTAGCCTCCTTTGGGTAAAAAACCGGTTTTTGGTTTTTTGGTTTTTTCATTTGTCTTTATTCAAATTTTTTTTGCATTCGTTAGTTTTTCATGAAGATTTTGTGGTTTCTGGATTCCTCTCGAGGAGACGAATCTAATAAGTGTAAATTTATGGTCAAACCAAATATTTTTTTGAATAAAACAAAAATAATAATCCACCTATTTTGGCTTTATTAAAAAAAATTGAGTTTTAACCATAAATTTATACTTGTTAGATTCCTCTCGTCAATAGAAATCCAGAAACCACAAAATCTTGATACATAACTAACGAATGCAAAAAAAAAATTGAATAAGAACAAAATAGAAATGGGTACATGCATGTGAGGTACATCTCTAGTTAATCCTTCTATATTAAAAGGAAATCCTACCATTTTTCTTTCGCTTCAAACCCGTGATTAGTATTCACGTTTTCCACCCTTGAATGTAAATTCTATGTATGCAATTATTCAATGTAGATTCTATGTATGCAATTATTCAATGTAGATTTCATGCATGTAGTCATGATTTTAAACACATTTTAGATGGTTCAACGTATGCATTAAACACATGATTTTAATCCATCGCATGTAGTCATTATTTGATTTTCTGTTTTGGTGTAGGTAAATAGTCATCATGAACTTAGTACTTGCATTAATATTCATCTAGATTAATTAAAAACATATTGGAAAGTTCAATGTATGCATTAAACACATTTTTGTTCTTTGCATCTAATTGTTTGTAGGTTCAATGTATGCATTTATATCTAAGTTCATTCTTATCTTTTTGGATGTATTCATTAATTAGGTTCATTTCATTTAGAGTTCTAGGAATTAGAAGAGTCTTTCCCGTGGATTATAAATCGAGATGGAATCTTTCATTTGGGACAGAGAGTTGATTAATGAATTGAGTTTACAAGGTTGAGGCCATTGTAATTGGGGATTGGGCTGCAGTCCTTCCTCGCAGAACCGCCTAACCCTTGCGAGGGTGAAGCACCTCTATCTCTTCTCTCTCTCCTTCTCATTTTCTCACTCTTTGTTCTTCTTTACACACTTCTCCAAGTAATATTCTTATTTCCCCACCCAAAACCACCACGATTCCTATTGTATGCGGAAATACTCAAGTGCCCTAAAACCGTCCTACAAGAACACGAACATGGAATTTGCTTTTATTCCAAAATTCAATTTCCAAATTAACCAAGCACAAGAATGGGATTACCTAGGAATCAATTACTGGGAATGCCCAATGCTAAGACACATCCAAACACAGCCTCACAAGGATCCACTTTTAACACCTATAGCTTAATGTATGCAATTATTAAATGTAGATTCTATGTATGCAATTATTCAATGTAGATTCCATGCATATACTCATGATTTTAAACACATTTTAGAAGGTTCAACGTATGCATTGAACTCATGATTTTAATCCATTGCATGTAGTCATTATTAGATTCTATGTATGCAATTATTCAATGTAGATTCAATGTATGCACTTATTCAATGTATGCATTTATATCTAGGTTCTTTCGCATATCTTATTCAATTATTCATTAATGGGTTTGTGGTGGAGAAAAACAGCTGATTGGATACATGAACTCAGTTCAAAAAATTAGTGATGGGTTCTTTGCTCTTCTTTTTATTGCATTCAAATTTGATGATGGTTTTTCTGTAGAATTGGATTTTCCTGAGCAATCAACGCTCTGAAGTTACATGGAGTATGGGAGAAAAGGAAGAAGTATCCTTTATTTGAATAAATTTTGTATAGTGGTGTTGCAAGTAATTGATTTAATCTATATTTGAGTACATTTCGGAATTTCCGGTATCTAAGCATCTAGCATTGCTCAATTTTGGTATTCAAAACTGGCAGTCGGAGGAATCACTTATACAATCCGATGTTAATGTTTTTTAGTTGTACACTTCCTTGAAGTATAAATGGGCTTCCTTCGGGTTTTTTTTTGGGGCAAGATGTTGGTTGGCCAGAAGGAAATAAAAACAAAGTACAAAAGCACGAGCACGAGACTCCATGCGTGCATGGAGCCTTCAACTAGTAACAAAATAAAGAAGGGCTCAAAGATTGCGACTTGCGAGCCCACCAAAATGATCATACTCTGGTATTAATGTTGTGGATTGTGGAATCTGTCGACATCCATCGATCTGGCCTACAGAGTAATTTTTCAGCGCCAGCAGCAGTATCACGTCGTGCCTTTTGTGATACCTACAACGCCCCAAAAATATTTTAAACTACCGTGATTCTAGATGGCTATTAGCACGTGATACCCGCTCGGCACTAAAAAAATTCTTAGGCCATCCGTAGTGGTGTAGTTAAATGCACAAATTAGTCAGTAGTTAGGACAGTTAGTTAACATTTTCTGTTTTTGTGTGCGTAGTAGTGTAGCTAAGGAGTAGTTAAGTGGGCTCCACCATGTAAAAATGTTAGCTCAGAAGTTAACTTTGGTATCTGAGGTAACTTGTACCTTTTGTCAGAGGGAGGAGAGAGAACGTGACCTCTGCCTTGTTGTATCTGAGTTGGTGACCTCTGCCTTGTTGTGACCTCTGCCTTGTTGTGTCAGAGGGCTCTACCATGTATATATTTTTGTATTTTTTAACATTTTAACTACACTTTAACAACACCACTACAACACTTTTTAACTTAACAACACATAATTGGGTCCCACTTTTTAAACTTTTGTATCATATAACTACACAAATTTAACTCCACCACTACGGATGGCCTTATATACCTATTTATGTCTAATCCATCTATTTTGGTTTTATTCAAAAAAATATTTGGTTTGACAATAAATTTATACTTGTTAGATTCGTCTTGTCGAGAGGAATCTAGAAACAAAAAAATCTTGATGCAAAACTAATGAATGCAAAAAAAATTTGAATAAGGACAAAACTGATTTTTTAAAAAACCAAAAACTGGTTTTTTACCCAAAGGAACAAGTTTCTTTTCTCTTACTTTATGTCCCTTTCTAAGTTCCCCTTAGGGCCCCGCTTGGATGGGGAAAGCCTCTCCTCGTAAGTTTTTACCCCTGATAAGGGTGGGTCCCACACCTTTCCCTTGGTTTGGCAACAAAAAACCGTCCCTGATAAGTTTTTCCCCCTGATAGTTTTTCACGCGTCTCAGGGTTTCTACCTGATAATTTTTTGGCACCCCTTGGGCTGCCCAAAAATTATCCGGAAGTAGAGGGTGGGTTTTATGACCATTACACCCCTCCTTATCCTCCTCCTCCATCAGCCAACACAAACCGGAGAAGCTCCACGGCGTTGTAGTCCCAGCACAAGCTCACCGGAATCTGGATCTGAGATGGCCGGAAATTGCACAGCAACCATCAGCCAAACACCCTTCAATCTTGGGCCTTCACTTCGAGTTGCTCACTGTTGAAGATGACAAATTTTCTAGCGAGTTGCTCACCGTGATGATGACAGATCTTGACCCTTCACTCCGGTTTAATTGGTGTTTGGGTGGAGATGGGTTTTTGTCGGAGGGCTGAGGGGCTGGGGAAGAATGGGTAGAGAGAGAGAGAGAGAGAGAGAGAGTATGGGTTTTGTCTTCAATCAGAAGGAGAGAAAGATGGATTAAAGGGTGGAGAAGAGAAAAAGGACACAAGGATTGGGGAAGGGAGTTAGACTCTGGTGTCCTAGAAAGGGGCAAAACCAATGGTTTTAGCACACAGTTTACTAACTTTACCTTGGTGTACTTCTCATATGTTTTTTTTCTCTTTAGCCTACTTCTTTAATTTAATTTTCCAACTCTATTTTTTAAGTTATCAATGTTAATAGGGCTTTACAACGGTAATTTTTTTCCCCCTATAAATATTAACATCTAATTTCACAAAAAAAAAAGAATAAATTTGGGTACTAAATATTTAAAAAGAAAATTGGTTACTAACAATTGAACAAAGAAAATTGAATACCAATGATTCATTTAAAAAAAAAAAAAACGTTCTTAAAAAAATATACTTCAAAATTGAATTTCTTAATTAGTTATTTTATTGTAGCTTAAAATTGGCCAAAATTAATTAAATATATTATGTTTTGCATTTATATACTTAATTTAATACATAATCAGGTTTAACAGTGTACAAGGGTGACAACATTTTCCATCATTCACCCCCTCTTATTTATAAAACATTCAAACCAAGTCAAAAATTATCCTCCTGTTTAATCCCTCTTCCAAACCATATTTTTTTTTATCTCCCTCCATAAACATCACATCAATGTGGGTCAACCCTCAAAAAATAATACCTCATCTTATCTTATCCCCCCCTATAACTTATCCCCCTGATATTTTAGCATCATTCAATCAGGGCCTTACTTTATGGAACGTCAATAAAATTAAGTAGCTATGGCCATGCTTGGATGGGGGATATCTCCCCCCTATAAGTTTTCACCTCCTCTTAAGAGGGGGGGCCCTACCCATATCCTCCGTTTGGCAACCTAACTTGCCTCCCCTGATATGGTTTCACCCCCTCTACACTTTCCCTCTCCAAGGTTACACTCCCTGATAACTTTTGGGTTGCCCTCACCCTCCCCAAAAGTTATCAACCCAAAAGTTATCCAAGAGTAGAAAGGAGCAATTTTGACGTAAACACCCCTCGTTATCCCCTTCATCTGCGTTCATCTGAGTAGAAGGGAGCAATTTTGACACCATTTTTCTGTTGCCTTCATCTGCGTTTGAACAGAGGAGTCTGAGTTGCGATTTTGTGGCGATATCGTGGCATGCCCAGCATAAGCTCGCCGGAATCTGGACCTATTATGGCCGTAAATTGCAGAGCAAACAGCAAATGGGTTTGGGTTTGATCAGAAAGAAAAAAAAAACAAGATTTCCATGGGCTTGGACTGGGTTTGATCAGGAAACAAAATTTCCTTCGTTTGATCGCATAGCAACCCAGTAATTTCCATGGTCGGCAGAACAAATTAATTTCCTCTTTTGAGAGAGAGAGAGAGAGGAGGAGGAGGAGAATGACGCTGTGGATCGAAAAGAAGAAGAGAACACAGTAAAGTTGGGTTTGGAACTTGGAACACTTGGGAACCAGAGACTATGGAATACTAACACGTGGTAGTAATTTTTGTTATTTTTTTCTTTTATTAGGAACATTTGGGAACCAGAGACTCATAATTGTTACTGTACAAATTACAATTTAGTATTAGTATACAATATTATGCTATTGACATTACATACATTCAAATAAATTTTAAAAATTACACTATTAAACTTGATCTAGCATAAAATAATAATGTGGGGAAAATTGGTCACTTATCCATTTGTTTTATGATAAATTGGACGGTATGGAAAAAAAAAATTGAAGTAAAAAAAACATACTTTCTTCAAAAAAAATTTAATGACAACCAACCATTCAAATGTTTAATTTTAAAAAAAAACGTTTTTTTTTAAAAAAATTTATTTTTTTCCTGTCAAAAAACTTAATTAAACTTAAAATCATCCAAAATTAAAAAATTAATTTATTTCATGTAATTATATAATTAAATTAATCGTTAATAAGGTTTGGTACACCCAAGGGCAAATAAGTCATTTGACAGCTTTTTCCATCATCCACCCCCTCTTATTTTTAAGTTATCCAAACCAAGCCAAAAGTTATCCCCCTGTTTAATCCCTCATCCAAACCATCTACTTTTTTATCCCCCCTCCATAAGCATCACATCAATCTGGGCCCCCCCTCCAAAAATAATACCCCCTCTTATCTTATCCCCCCTCTAAAACTTATACCCCTGAAAATAATACCCCATCCAATCGCCCCGTATATAGTTCTACTTTATTACTCCCTGCTACTTAACCCCAGGGCAGTTAGTTGGCAAACCAAAAAAAAAAAACTAGCAGTAAGCACCAATGAAATGTCTTCGCATGGTTTTACACTTTTCCTTGATAGGCAGAGCTTCCAGAGTACGGGCATTAGAGCTCCGGGACTCTCTGACACGGATCTCGGGTGTCTGTTGTGCAAGATTTTCACGGCCTAGTGTAGCGCAGAAAAACTGCACCGTTTTGGCTACAAGCCTAGAGTCAGTGACGACTCCAAGAGTTCGGAAGCGTGGGTCATTAATAAACATCAAATATTTTTTTTAAACATAAATAATAAAAACAAAAACATCACAGTTATGACAACTGAAAATCTTATTCCAATAAAAATCATATTTAAAACTCAACCTAGCAAGATAGATCAACATCTCCTTATCTAAATAACAAAACAAGTGACAAAGATTTAAACAAATCACACAAAGAAATAACTTCTATGAACTATTAAAAGTTATCTAGTGGTGTCACCATCAAATTTAGGTGGTTCATTTATGAATTTTTAAAAAAATTTAATATAAGTAGTAGTAATTTTTTTTCCCCATAGGGTCGGCTGACCCCACTCTCTATAAGGTGGAGTCATCAGTGCCTGGAGCTTCTCCAATTGCGGTTCTATGGGGCTCACTTTTAGGTCTCACACAAACGATTTGAACCGTTAGATAATTTTAAAATAATTATTCAAGTGCTCCTAGTGAAAATCAGGCTCATTAGATATTTTTTCATAATTGATCTCATTCGTTCGATTTTCATTCAGAATTCAGGGCTCTATAATTCGAAAGAACCTTCAAGAAAAGTTATACAATTTTGCAATTGATAATCCATTGATCTGGACTATAGATTTGGAATGTGGTGTCTGACATCCTTAGGCCTACCAAAAAGCCCGCGGCCCAAATGCAACTAAAATTTGACAGTGTACGGGTTCATTTCACGCTGATTGCAGTTGAACCCTTTTGGCCAAACATGGCAGTCCTTTGCATTGCTTCCTGTCCCATGCATATATGCCATGCATAAATGGAGGCGATTCGTCTCCAATTATTGGTTTTAAATAGCCTTTTTTTTTTTTTGTTCCAAAAAAAAATTTGTCTCAATTGAAAAGTAGTAATGGGCAAAAAGTGGCAAGTTAACTATTTTACCCTTATTTTTTGAAAGTAAATACATGGAACGATGATATATTGAAGGGTAAAAAGAGGAAATAAAAAAAATATGACAACTATAATAATGATATTCTTCTATGAAGTTGGAATCTCTAGAATGAATCAATAAATTGGGACAGAAGAGCACAAGTTAGAAGTAACCAGTCTCTCTTTGACTTAACCTTTTGAGTTTTTGTGGTAATGTCATTTTTGTTAATTTCTCTAAATTTTTAGTAAACATGGAAATTATTTTTAAATTAGGTTGTTTTGCTTGACGAGAGAAATTAGAAAAGTATATAATAACTAGAGGCAGGCTCAGGCACACACTTTGTGTATGCAAGTCTAAATTTGTGGAGAGGGAGAGGGGAAGTGGATAGTTTATTTTTTGTATGGGTTGGTAGTTTTTTTTTTTATGGGTGGTTGAGTTCAAGTGATTTTACTATTTTGTCCTGACGGTAATTAATTAATGTTATAGTGAAAACAGTTGTGAAATATAGCTTGGAAATCACTTTTGTGACGGGATTTCAAAAATTTGTTCATACCAATTGGTGTTCTCCCTTTCTAAATGTTATGAAAGAAAAGAAAACCATAGAGCATCTCTAGCAGATACTTCAAACAATAGCACATATAATATTTTTAACCAGCAAAGAAAATTGCAGTTAATAAAAAATAAAAAAGGAAATCATTAACATAGATTGAGGGACCTTCAAAGATTACATAGACTCATAACGGTATAACCCTCAGCCTAAATTTTTTTTTCTTTCAAAAACCATAGACATAAAGGGAAAAAAGAAATATTTTTAACAAGATGCCAACCTAATGAAAAGCAACCAAATCAAACAAGAGACACCACCTAAAGTCTAATACCATACCTTGTAATTGATCACAACGCCTATTACATGCATTCCCATCCAGCTGACTACACTTTCTTCCACACACAAAAAACTTTACATCTGCATGTTCTAATCAACATACTAGAGATGGGATATCAGAAAGTCTAGGTGTCCAGAAAAGGCACCCAGAATTTACCCAAAAAGTGAAAAGTTGAATTTGGGTCATTGGTTTTCAAATTCTAGGTAAATTCTAGGTGTGTTTTTCTGAGTATGTAGCAGTGCTAGATGGGATATTTGCCCCTTACATGCATTCACATTTCATGCATTATGTGCCTATGTGGTTATGGATATGGCCATAGTGTTGATTAATTTCCACTAAAAATACCGACTTTTCATTGTAGTAAAAAAATTAGTATTATTTCCGTAAATAGTATTTTTGTGATTTATATTAAGAGAATGACTTGTAGAAAAATACCAAAAATATAATTTGGAAGACTCAGGGGATGTTCCAGTAAGGTGGTTTTTGAATAAATTGATTTTTCCACGATTTTTTATGTGATGTATTATAAGAGAATAACTTGTATTGATTTAAAAAAAAATATTTATTAGCGGAGCACCCCTCAGTCACAGTACCAGCATTTTCACATGCTACTAGTTGCTGTCCCTGTCATCCAAAATGATTTACCAAACCGGCCAGTCATTAATAAACAGCATATAGTGCCATTCGGTGAGAAGCGATAGGTGATTAGATATATCTGCAATTCAAAAGGGAAAATTTTAAAATTAGCCCATTGAATTGACCTTACAATTTAAAAAGTATATTAAAATATGTGAAAATTATTTTAAAATGTTTAAAAGTGTGTAAGAATATGAGAATAGTACATTGAAATTTATGTTTTTTTATATTTTTAATACTTTATTGTCAGCCCAATAAGCTCCAATAGAAGAACCCTTCAAAAAGATCTTGAATCTAACGCAAAGGCAATTGATGACCACACATTCGAAATTGATGACCACACATATGTTCCAAAAAACAAAAAGTAGACATGTCTGAAATTCAGTTTCTTGATGAGACAATTACCAACGAAACAAAGAGGAAAAATTTAAAAATTGATGACCACACGTGTACCAAAAAAATAAAAAGTAGACATATCTAAAACAAAAATGATACATACACTTTCTAGGAGCCACTCTCAGTCACACCCTCTCTCACATGGGGTGTGGGGCCCAGATGTGGAGACCACACCCCATGTGAGTAGGGTTAGCCATTTCATCCGCTCCGTCCGAATCCGATCCGATCCCCGATCCGAACGAATCGGCAATATGGAGATCTGTTTGGAGATTGGATAGGATATGGAGATTTTTTTTGAAAATGTTTGGGGATTGGATAGGGGGTGGAGATAGGCATGTCCCCGCCCCGAATCCGCTCCGAAGCCGTTCCCCGCTCCGTCCCCGCCCCGCTCCGCCCCGTCCCCGATCTGCCCCGTCCCCAAATCCCCGAAATATAGGGGTCTATTCATGAATTATGAAACTTTGAGGTCTCACTGAATTTTCTCCAAATATATGGGGTTACACCAAAATTTATGTTCTGTGGTATCTTCCTCTTTATCGTGTTGATTGACTTCTTTTTTGTATCACAGATAAATAGAAATGCGAGTTCGTGGAGTTATTATTGGGGTGAAGTGTATGCGCCATTTAGGAATTTTCGTTACGCCGTTACATAATGCTACCTTAGTTGTTGCTCTCTTGTTGAAATTTAGTTCAATTTTAACTATGACACTTGTTTTGGGTGATCTGAGACTGTTTTTGTTGGTTTCAACAAGAGACTACTTGAAGGTAGTCAGTGTTGTTTTTGAATACTTATCATTTACTGCTATCATATTCTGTTTCCTGGGCATATCAACAGTGAGTTGTAGACTTGTAGTCTATTTTCCTTTGAAACAATTATGTATGCTATCCACTAGACAACCCATGTTGCATTTAATCAATTTTAATTAATGTCATGAATATACATAAGAACTCTTCATAATTTCTATTTTTCTGCACTCTTTACGTTGTTGTTCTATAAACACATGAAGTTTTACACGCCCAGGGGTTGCCCTGGGAAAATGATTGAATTTTAGGGAAAATGAATTTTTTTTTTTTTTTTTTTTTGAACCATGGGAAAATGATTTGTAATTGGGCTTCTATAACTATTTACTTGTTACTATAGGGAAAATGATTGGATCCCCGAAATCCCCGTTCCCCATTTGGAGCGGGAATGGAGGATAAAAATAAATTCCCGTTGGAGATTGGATAGGGGATGGATATGAGTAAGGGGTTTGGGGATTGGGGGTGGAGATAGTAGTCTCCGGCCCCGATCTGTCCTCATGCCCATCCCTACATGTGAGAGAGGGTGTGGCTGGGAGTGACTCCCAGGGAGTGTATGTATCGCCGTTCTATCTTAAATTCAGTTTCTTGATGAGACAATTACCAATGAAACAAAGAGGAAAAATTTATGATACGCCCCGTTAAAAGTTGTTACGTATGAATTTTTTTTTTATGATTTATTTATTTTTTTTTTGCAGATTTTCGTGAACTATATGTGAATCTGTGAATACTAATGTGGATAGAAAAAAAAAATTAAACCCATAACAAGTGGTAATAACGGGAAAGGCTACAATATACACAATTTTTGTATCATACGGATCCCTTATGGGCGTACTGTAACTTTTTGGATGGATTAGGATTAATATCATGTTTCCTTCGGTTCAAGGATTTGCAATATGACTAGACATGAGTAACATTTGGCTTCTGTTCTTGCCGACAGAAATTCGAGTGGTCTTGAAGTTGATTTGGTTTTTTCAAAAAAAAAAAAATGTTTTTGATTATCCCATAAATAATCCCACGCGAATCAAACATGAGATTGGGTAGCTTAGGGATGAAATTAATACCAGGATAAATAATCCGGGACTACCAATCCCAGGATTATTAATCCCACCTATTTCAATCCGCGAATCAAACGAGGCATAAGGAAACTGAAAGGATAACTATGGAGCCAAGCCGGGGCGACTCTATATTAATACCAGTGAGGTCAAGCGATCTTGCTGGGTTCAAAAAATACACTAAAAAAAATTCAGATATAAATTTAATTTTCTTTAATATTGTCAGCGATGGGTTACTCAAGCGAGGTTAAAATAAATATTTCTAACCAATTTTGGACCAAATTGTTATAACTCTAACAAATAAAACAAGCCTAGAGCCCAATAAATAATACCCATTTAAGGATAGTGGAGTATCACACATTTAAAAATAGTCTATTGGTTACAACTTATGTTGAGAAGGAAAATAAGAAATGCACTTGGCTAAATTTTTTTTTTTTTTTGTCATTCGTTAATCCTAATCTACTCTATCCTGGGGGACTTGGGGAGAGGGATGAGTGCTTACGGGATCTAACCCTGCCCATGAGCAAGGGAGTATAAGGGAGGCACCAACTGCACTCCACTCCACTTGCGCATTTGGCTAAACTTTAAGGAGTGTTTGGGAGCCAATTTTTTGCTTTTCCTTTTCTCCTTTTGAAGTTTTGTATGTTTGGCAGCTATTGTTCTCATGGGATGTTACAATATGTTGGAGTCTTTTTGTCAAATGACGTATTGTACATGTATATATATCTCTTTTTCGTAGTCAGAGGTTTTTTTTTTTTTTTTTTGCATACAACTTTTTTTCATCATAGACACGCTATTTATTTTGTCAGCGTTTGATGAAAATCTTGGAGTCGCTACTGGAGCCAAGGTTCCTAGTCCTAGTAGGACTCAACCATCGTGACTACCTATATAATTGACAGAGTAATCGAAAGAAAGGCACATTGTTCTAGTTACCATATTACTTGAGCAACAATCTTCTCCACACAACAAATCGACTGACTTAGGTATCGGAGGCTGGTTGGCTAACACCACACTGGTGTCCTAGTCTTTCTCAGATCTGTTTTGCAGGCCATTCATCAACTTGTGCGGGAAATTGCTTCATCACTCCCAAAACAAAAGACAATATCTAGGTTTTTTTTTTCCTTTGGGATTGACAAAGATTAGATATATTATACGTAGCAAAAGGACAAATATAAGCCTAAACTTCGAGAGCAACCAGCAGGATAGCAATAGTAGGCACCAGAGCAACAAACACATAAGGATTATAGGGCCACCATAAGCCAAAATAGCTAGTGCATTAGAGCATCCTTATCAAAAGAACCAAAATTTTCACCAAATTTAACTTCAAAATCACCTTTTATAAATTAGCAAGTCACTTTATCAAAAACTCACAAAATCAGACTCTCTATTTTAACTTTACTATATTAAACTATTCCCCTCAAATCTTAAAAAAAAAAAAAATTCTCCCAACAAGGCTAAAATGTTCCCTCACGGCAGTTAGTGGACCCCTCCCCTTTAGTCATTTCAATGTTCTCCCCCAACAAAGAGTAGACACGTGTCCAACCCCACCCCCCTCCCTCTTCCCCTCCCTCTCCCTCTTCTGCTCTTACTGACGCTGTGACGCAACCCGAAGAAAAAAAAAAAGGCTTGGTGCGTGAACAGTACTGCACCAAATTTGGTGCGGTACTGTAGCAAAAACAATTTGGTGAGTGAAGATAGGGAGGTTGATTTTTGTAGGTTTTTAGAGGTTTGGCTCTCTATTTTAGCCAAAAAACTAATTTGGCAAGCTTGATAAGGATGCCCTAAGTGCCGGATGGATTGTAAATTGGTTAAAAGGTTAATGATAGAATGGTAATAAAAAGTTTAAAATTTAGAATCAAATCCATATTGGTGACGAATTAGACTTTTCGTCACCGAGGTCTTTGGTGTGAAACATTATGTGACAAAAGTGGGCAACGAATTATTTTGTCGCCTATTTTTTTTTTTTTTTTTTTGCAAGGAAAACTATATATTTGGGCCGAATATTTTTTCATCCTAATTTTTTTTTTTTTGTAGTTTAACATCTTATCGTTTCGGGGAAAAAAAAGGTAATACAAAATTGGACACAATTACTAGACTGAAAGGCGCGACACCTGTTTTTTGAAATGGGCCTCAATCGATCTCAATCTGGCCCACTCTCTATAATCCGACTCAACACTATCTGGGCTTAAGGTTGGCGTGGGACAAGGTCATATCCCCATTGTTTGAGGCTGATCGGATTGTGTTGATATTGTGGTGGCTAGTGGCTACAGAGTTTAACCCGCAATGCACCCGAATTATTGAGAAACACCTTTCACGAGCCCAAACCAATCCATGCACCCTCTCATGGGGTAGGCAAGAATCAGGGCTAGTGGGGGGTTTTAACACACTTCAACCAAAAAAAAGTTTGTGATAATTAAGGGAAATGCTACAATATACATCTCTTTTTGGGTCTCTGTCTATGCACCTAAGTTATCTACCGTTGGATGGTTAGCTGTTTTAAGAATGTTAGCAATCGATTATTTGTTACCTGAGCGATAGGTTATCTGGGAATCATATTTGTAAAAAGTTACGATTTTTTGTCCAAAGGTTACGAGACGCACGAAATTTTACGAATCATATTTGTGAAAAAGTTAAATTTTTTGTAAAGTTACGAGACGCATGTTATTGTTACGAATCATATTCTTTAAAAAGTTACAAGTTAGTAGTATAAAAGTTATGAAACACACAAAAAATTAATGTAATAAATGACCAGTTCTCCAGAAATATAGAACACACAATCAGCGACACAGACCGAAGGGCGAGCAAGAGGGGTGTTTGGTCCCTGCACTCCCCCTAGTTTTCTTCCTATTTTTTTTTTGAACAGGAGAAAAGCCCTAATTTTCTTCCTATTGATAGTAAACTTTTGGATTTTTTTTGTAAAATTACTAAAGAATGGTCCCTGCAAATTAGGTGAAATTTGCAATCCTGCGTTTGCATTACACACAATAGGTGCAAATCATACACACTTTAAAGGGGTGTCCATTGTAGCATTTATCGACTAAGCAAATATTCGTAGAATAATAATAAAAGAAAAAACTTTTGCTGCTAACAATCATAAAAAAAAAAAAAAGTAATAATAATAAGGGCCACTTAGCCAAAAATCCAAAACATTTGGCATTTTTAAAAGGAAGGACAAGGAACTTTTGCAATCGAACAAAAAACAAAAAACATTTGCCATTTTTAAAAGGAAGGACAAGGAACTTATGCAATCGAACATAAAGACAAAAAAAAATTAGTGAAGTGTCACTAATTTTTAAAAATTCAAATTTCGAACATAAAATTCAAAAAAATCATCACTCCACCTCCGGCCGACCACCACCTCACCTCAGGCTAACAACTTCCGGTGACAAAAAAAATTAGTAAAGAGCCACTAATTTTTAAAAATTCAAATTTTGAACATAAAATTCAAAAAATCACCACCCCACCTCCGGAACCACCACTCCACATCTGGCCAAGCACTTCCGGCGACCAAAAAAATTAGTGAAGTGTCACTAATTTTTAAAAATTCAAATTTCGAACCCAAAATTCAAAAAAATCACAACCCCACCTCTGGCCGACCACCACCCCACCCCTGGCCGAGCACTTCCGTCGACCAAAAAAATTAGTGAAGTGTCACTAATTTTTAAAAATTCAAATTTCGAACCTAAAATTCAAAAAAATCACCACCCCACCTCTGGCCGACCACTTCCGTCGACCAAAAAAATTAGTGAAGTATCACTAATTTTTAAAAATTCAAATTTCGAACATAAAATTCAAAAAAATCACCACCCCACGTCTGGCCGACCACCACCCCACCTATAGCCGAGCACTTCCGTCGACCAAAAAAATTAGTGAAGTGTCACTAATTTTTAAAAATTCAAATTTCGAACACAATATTCAAAAAAATCACCACCCCACCTCCGGCCGACCACTTCCGGCAGCCAAAACAATTAGTGAAGTGTCACTAATTTTTAAAAATTCAAATTTCGAACATAAAATTTAAAAAAATCACCACCCCAACCACATTCAGCCGACCACCACCCCACCTCTGGCCGAGCACTTCCGGCAACCAAAAAAATTAATTTTTAAAATTCAAATTTCGAACCTAAAATTCAAAAAAATCACCACCCCACCTCTGGCCGACCACCACCCCACCTCTGGCCGAGCACTTCCGTCGACCAAAAAAATTAGTGAAGTGTCACTAATTTTTAAAAATTCAAATTTCGAACATAAAATTCAAAAAAATCACCACCCCACCTAAATTTTTAGACCACTTAAAGACAAAATGATTAGTGAAGTGTCACTAATTTTTAAAAATTCAAATTTCGAACATAAAATTTAAAAAAATCACCATCCCACCCACATTCAGCCGACCACCACCCCACCTCTGGCCGAGAACTTCCGGCGACCAAAAAAATTAATTTTTAAAATTCAAATTTCGAACCTAAAATTCAAAAAAATCACCACCCCACCTCTGGCCGATCACCACCCCACCTCTAGCCGAGCACTTCCGTCGACCAAAAAAATTAGTGAAGTGTCACTAATTTTTAAAAATTCAAATTTCGAACATAAAATTCAAAAAAATCACCACCCCACCTCCAGCCGACCACTTCCGGCAGCCAAAACAATTAGTGAAGTGTCACTAATTTTTTAAAATTCAAATTTCGAACATAAAATTTTAAAAAATCACCACCCCACCTACATTCACCGACCACCACCCCACCTCTGGCCGAGCACTTCCGGCAACCAAAAAAATTAATTTTTAAAATTCAAATTTCGAACATAAAATTCAAAAAAATCACCACCCCAACTCTGACGGATCACCAACCCACCTCTGGCCGAGCACTTCCGTCGACCAAAAAAATTAGTGAAGTGTCACTAATTTTTAAAAATTCAAATTTTGAACATAAAATTCAAAAAAATCACCAACCAACCTCCGGCCGACCACTTCCGGCAGCCAAAACAATTAGTGAAGTGTCACTAATTTTTAAAAATTCAAATTTCGAACATAAAATTTAAAAAAATCACCACCCCACCCACATTCAGCCGACCACCACCCCACCTCTGGCCGAGCACTTCCGGCGACCAAAAAAATTAGTGACGTGTCACTAATTTTTAAAATTCAAATTTCGAACCTAAAATTCAAAAAAATCACCACCCCACCTCTGGCCGACCACCACCCCACCTCTGGCCGAGCACTTCCGTAGACCAAAAAAATTAGTGAAGTGTCACTAATTTTTAAAAATTCTAATTTCGAACATAAAATTCAAAAAAATCACCACCCCACCTCAGGCCGACCACATCCGTCAGCCAAAACAATTAGTGAAGTGTCACTAATTTTGAAAAATTCAAATTTCGAATATAAAATTTAAAAAAATCACCACCCCACCCACATTCAGCCGACCACCACCCCACCTCTGGTCGAGCACTTCCGGCGACCAAAAAAATTAGTGACGTGTCACTAATTTTTAAAATCCAAATTTCAAACCTAAAATTGAAAAAAATCACCACCCCACCTCTGGCCGAGCACTTCTGTCGACCAAAAAAAAGAGTGAAGTGTCACTAATTTTAAAAATTCAAATTTCGAACATAAAATTCAAAAAAATCACCACCCCACCTCCGACCGACCACTTCCAGCAGCCAAAACAATTAGTGAAGTGTCACTAATTTTTAAAAATTCAAATTTCGTACATAAAATTTAAAAAAATCACCACCCCACCCACATTCAGCCGACCACCACCCCACCTCTGGCCGAGCACTTCCGGCAACCAAAAAAATTAATTTTTAAAATTCAAATATCGAACCTAAAATTCAAAAAAATCACCACCCCACCTCTGGCCGACCACCACCCCACCTCTGGCCGAGCACTTCCGTCGACCAAAAAAATTAGTGAAGTGTCACTAATTTTTAAAAATTCAAATTTCGAACATAAAATTCAAAAAAATCACCACCCCACCTCCGGCGACCACTTCCGGCAGCAAAAACAGTTAGTGAAGTGTCACTAATTTTTAAAAACTCAAATTTCGAACATAAAATTTAAAAAAATCACCATCCCACCCACATTCAGCCGACCACCACCCCACCTCTGGCCGAGAACTTCCGGCGACCAAAAAAATTAATTTTTAAAATTCAAATTTCGAACCTAAAATTCAAAAAAATCACCACCCCACCTCTGGCCGATCACCACCCCACCTCTAGCCGAGCACTTCCGTCGACCAAAAAAATTAGTGAAGTGTCACTAATTTTTAAAAATTCAAATTTCGAACATAAAATTCAAAAAAATCACCACCCCACCTCCAGCCGACCACTTCCGGCAGCCAAAACAATTAGTGAAGTGTCACTAATTTTTAAAAATTCAAATTTCGAACATAAAATTTTAAAAAATCACCACCCCACCAACATTCACCGACCACCACCCCACCTCTGGCCGAGCACTTCCGGCAACCAAAAAAATTAATTTTTAAAATTCAAATTTCGAACATAAAATTCAAAAAAATCACCACCCCAACTCTGGCCGACCACCACCCCACCTCTGGCCTAGCACTTCCGTCGACCAAAAAAATTAGTGAAGTGTCACTAATTTTTAAAAATTCAAATTTCGAACATAAAATTCAAAAAAATCACCAACCCACCTCCGCCGACCACTTCCGGCAGCCAAAACAATTAGTGAAGTGTCACTAATTTTTAAAAATTCAAATTTCGAACATAAAATTTAAAAAAATCACCACCCCACCCACATTCAGCCGACCACCACCCCACCTCTGGCCGAGCACTTCCGGCGACCAAAAAAATTAGTGACGTGTCACTAATTTTTAAAATTCAAATTTCGAACCTAAAATTCAAAAAAATCACCACCCCACCTCTGGCCGACCACCACCCCACCTCTGGCCGAGCACTTCCGTCGACCAAAAAAATTAGTGAAGTGTCACTAATTTTTAAAAATTCTAATTTCGAACATAAAATTCAAAAAAATCACCACCCCACCTCAGGCCGACCACTTCCGGCAGCCAAAACAATTAGTGAAGTGTCACTAATTTTGAAAAATTCAAATTTCGAATATAAAATTTAAAAAAATCACCACCCCACCCACATTCAGCCAACCACCACCCCACCTCTGGCCGAGCACTTCCGGCGACCAAAAAAATTAGTGACGTGTCACTAATTTTTAAAATCCAAATTTCGAATCTAAAATTGAAAAAAATCACCACCCCACCTCTGGCCGAGCACTTCTGTCGACCAAAAAAAAGAGTGAAGTGTCACTAATTTTAAAAATTCAAATTTCGAACATAAAATTCAAAAAAATCACCACCCCACCTCCGACCGACCACTTCCAGTAGCCAAAACAATTAGTGAAGTGTCACTAATTTTTAAAAATTCAAATTTCGAACATAAAATTTAAAAAAATCACCACCCCACCCACATTCAGCCGACCACCACCCCATCTCTGGCCGAGCACTTCCGGCGACCAAAAAAATTAGTGACGTGTCACTAATTTTTAAAATTCAAATTTCGAAAATAAAATTTAAAAAAATCACCACCCCACCTTCAGCCAACCACCATCCCACCTCTGGCCGAGCACTTCCGGCAACCAAAAAAATTAGTGAAGTGTTACTAATTTTAAAAAATTCAAATTATGAACATAAAATTCAAAAAAATCAACACCCCACCTCCGGCCGACCACTTTTAAAAAAATTAGTAAAGTGTCACTAATTTTAAAAAATTCAAATTTCGAACTTAAAATTCAAAAAAATTCCCACCCCACCCACCTTCCTACCACCCCACCTCTGGCCGAGCACTTCCGGCGACCAAAAAAATTAGTGTCATGTCACTAATTTTTAAAAATTCAAATTTCGAAAATAAAATTCAAAAAAATCACCATCCCACCTCCGGTCGACCACCACCCCACCTCTGGCCTAGCACTTCAAGCGACCAAAAAATTAGTGAAGTGTCAATAATTTTAAAAAATTCAAATTATGAACATAAAATTCAAAAAAATCAACACCCCATTTCCGGCAGACCACCACCCCACCTCTGGCCGAGCACTTCAGGCGACCAAAAAAATTAGTGAAATGTTACTTATTTTTAAAAATTCAAATTATGAACATAAAATTCAAAAAAATCAACACCCCACCTGTGGCCGACCACCAGCCCACCTCTGGCCGAGCACTTCCGGCGACCAAAAAAATTAGTGAAGTGTCACTAATTTTAAAAAATTCAAATTTCGAATATAAAATTTTAAAAAATCACCACTCCACCTCTAGCCGACCACCACCCCACCTTTGGCCGAGCACTTCCGGTGACCAAAAAAATTAGTGAAGTGTCATTAATTTTTAAAAAATTAGTGGTGACCTCTCCAAGGAATCTATGCTTCTGAATTTTATCCTTTACGAATGTCAATGCGTGCATTTGGTTTCTCCCCAATGAATCCCCAACAAAGGCTAAAGTCTTCTCTCTAACAAGCTCCAAGAACACAGTTGATCTCTTTGTGCAAACCCATAAATCAACGAATTTAAAGAAAAAATATTTCGCTCTAGCATTTCGTCAAACACCCGGACTACATCCACATGACAAACACATGAATTAAAATTAAGAAAAGCATTGTACACAACCAGAACCAGTTCTTCATTAGACTTAAAAACCTGGGCATGAAATCCTCTACCAACCAGAAATTCAACCAATTCAAAACATGATTTGAGGTCAACCGTAAATGCAAAAACTCTTGGTTGTACAGACCAAACATATTTATGCACCACCTTTCGAATAATCATTTCTAGAATACCCAACTGCTATCGACACCCAAACCGATTCAGGATTTTTTTCCTTTTCCGGCCGACCACTTCCGGCGACAAAAATAATTAGTGAAATGTCACTAATTTTAAAAATTCTAATTTCACTTGAATATAGAGCAGAGGAGTCCGAATGAATCGTGTACCGAAAGCAGGTCATCAGCAATTAAATCGTTGCTACTGCCGCTGTTCATCCGATGGGCAGTTGGATCCTCATCTTCAGCGGTGGAGCCCAATGGGTGGGTTTGGTGGATCTGGGCCTGGTGTGGAGCCATCCCGAACAAAGCTCCGGCAGCATACCTCGGAATTGGCGATAAAATTGATGGCGACATCGTAGTGAGTCGTGGCGGTGACTCGGGAACGAGTTATTAGCGTAATTTGATCGAGGAAATTCGAAATTGATTGGATACTGTGGGTTGGGCATTTGCAGAGCGCAATGGATGGAAATTTGATCGAACTGGTGTTGGGTTTTGGAAGTTAGGAATAGAATTGAACAGGTGAGTAGCGATTGTGATGCGATTGGGAGTGTAATCAGGTGAGCAACGGCTGTGGTTTAGATTTTTGTTTGAAAATGGGAAAAAAACGTGTCCTTATGACACAAAAGAAAAGACCCGTGTCATTTTGTTTGAAAAGGTGAAATATAGTGTATTTTTGACTAACTTTTCCTAATAATAATTAGTGTTTATTAAGAAAGTTACGTACAACACAAATCAATTGCTTAAATTGTCTCCGCGGATCAAGTCTAAGAATAATTCAATACAGAAGAGCTAAAATGTAATATTTTGTGGAATTGTTGTAATTTAAAATGAAAAGTTGAGAAGAAATAGTATACAAAAATATAGGAGAGATTGAAAAACACTCCGTCCGTCCCCATTTTATAGTCCCTCGTTCTATCTTAACCGGATACAAAATCGATTATATTTTTCAATTGGTAATTCTTTTTATAGGCAACAAGGATCTTGTTTGATTCTATTAAACAAAGTTTTCAAAATCACCTAAAACATTATAAATTATAAGTATAACACATTGAAAAATGACACAAACTCCCAAAAGGACCTATAAAATGGGATGGTGGGAGTACATCTAAAATAATACATGGAAAACAAATCCCTTAAAAAAAATTGCAAAACTGGTAAAGTGGTCTTGCCTTGTGAATTAGGGGTTTGCTCCCACCTAAGGTCTCAACTTCAATTCCCTTTATCAGAAATTCTTGGGGCCACCGGGGTTATGGCTGGCCGTTATCTCCAGGACACCGGAATTAGTTGAGTTGTGCACTAGCTGACCCGGATAGCTGATTATCCAAATATATATATTCGGTGCATATGGATCCGTGTGCATCGGACGGTGCCAAACACACTTGTGTCCGAAGTTATGTGCGTAGTTTTACTGGAAGAGCTGGGAATGATCCTAAAACACTGAAGTGTTTCCTAAAACTACGGTGAGTGGATCGTACATAGTGACGTGTGTGCATAGTCATGTAGAGATATTACTCTCTCCGTCCCAAATTGCTCGTCCTTTTTGGAAAACTCAACTTTTTAAGGAGACAAAATTATTGTCTTAGAATTCCAAAATTATCCTTCGAAACTATGAAGTTTATAAAGTGGTTTTAAATTGTTTCTATCTTTCAATATGGATATCAAAAAATAGGCAATATAGATCTTGTTTGATAGATCTTAATTAGTTGTTTTATACAAAGTTTTAAAAATCATGAAAAACATTATAAACTAAAAGATATAAACGATTTAGAAATGACACAAATTTCAAAAACTATGAAATAAATAGGGAGGGAAAGAGTACTTTTAAGGGTAAAACTGGAATTTTGACATATTTTAATGTTTTTAGAACTAGGACTAACATTTTGGGACATCCCAAAATAGAAAGAAAGGACCAACAATTTGGGAAGGAGGGAGTATGAACACTCATGTGGAAACATGGAAGTTATCTGATGATGTGACAGTATCGGTTGGCGATGTCTCAAAGTTGTCGTGGCTATTCTAAAACAAAAATGATACATACACTCCCTGTGAGCCACTCTCAGCCACACCCTCTCTCACATGGGGTGTGGGGCCCAGATCATGTGAGAGAGGGTGTGGCTGAGAGTGTATGTATCGCCGTTCTAAAATATGCATTTACACCTTGGACATTTAGGTGGCAAAGTTACAAGCAACTCACGGGATAAAGTTGACACCTCTCGCTTTTTAGAAGAGAATAAAAAAAAAAATATTGTTATCTTCAGACATGAACACAGACATAGACACAGACACAGTAATTGATTTAGTCTACTCCTATATATGTGTGTATGCACTAGCTTTGTGTTAGTACTCTGTCTTGTTTTTATCTCATTGTCATCTCCTACCCATTCTATAGTCATAATAGATTCATTGTTGCTTGAGTTTTACAACCAATAAATAAAGGTTTGAGTTCTTACTTTTGCCACGATTTTCTTTAATTTCAATTTCTTATTGTGATTTTTGTTTTGTTTTTTTTGCCTTACCTTATTCCACCACAAGTTCCCTCGAAGTGATTAGCCACAATGCAAAACCCCACAAAATATGCAACAGTTTCAAAATATGAAAAGTCGTCGAAGCAATTGTAATATGTTAAATACTTTGTTGTTTTTTTGGTGGCATTGTTGATATTAGTAGAATTTTTTCGTTTATGTACATATATGATTGCTAGAGGACCGTAGTAGAATTTCTGAACATCCTTGCGAGAATTCCTGGAGCTGCCACTGATGATGTCGGGGCATTGTTTGACGTAAAAGGCAGCAAATGAATCAAACGTTTTCGAGCCGTTTGAACCTCAAATTAATCGTTAAAAACTCGATCAAGCTCAGCTCAGATTTGTTAGAGCATCTTTATTAGCAGTATTAAATTTTGCACCAAATTTAACCTCATAAACACATTTTATCTATAGCAAGTCACTTTTTTGAAAACTTACAAAATAAGATTCTCTATTCTAATTTTACTATATTAAACTATTCTTTCTTTCTACTCTTATTTTTCTATTCAAATACCACCCACCTTTTATTTCTTCACAAATTCTAAAAGTTTTTTGCTTTGTTAAGTAAATAATGTCTCCTCTTTTTTGTTAAACCACTATAACAAAAACAAATTGTTAAGTTGTAATAGCAAGGCTGGTGTCGGAGTGTTTTTGAACATTTGTTTCTTACTTTAACCAAGAATGAGATTTGTTAAGCCACATGAGAATGCTCTTGTTGGGATTTGTATTTCTAAAACAAGAAAAAACATGTATGAATTGTGACATTATTCTCCTAATGGAAAGATTTTGAATTTTGACTAAAGAAAAAACATGTGCTAAATGTGTGCTTAATTAGTGCACAGATCTTTTTGGGATGGTTGATTTAATCACAAATTTTTTACTGATTTTAATTCAAAAAATAATGTTTTCTCTTCACCTATATAAAGAGATGTTTTTCATTCTTTCATACACACCGAAACATCATTTCAATACAGAGAGTTCAAAGAGCAAGCAAGGTCGATTGTGTTTTGCATTTTCCGGTCTTTTTCCGTGCAGAAAAGATCGAGACAAAGGCCGTATTCTGGGTTGTTTTATCCTGGAGACGGCGTGACTGGTACTGCTTGAACAGTGAGGGCGGAGACGCGAAACATCTTAAAGAGAGCGATCTAGTCCGCGACTCAACCCAAAACAGCAGCCAACTTCTTCTGGTATTTCTGTTCAGTTACAGATTTTGAGGTAAACGGTTCCATATTTTTAAAAGTATTTCCAACAATTTTAAGACGTTTTTATCCGCAATGGAATTCGAGAACAAATCTGTTTATGCTCCCACCAATATCAACAAGCCATTTCGATTTGAAGGCTTGCACTATAAATGGTGGAAATAGAAGCTGTTCTTTTACCTCACTACGTACCCAGAAATTGGCTTCCTACTATTCTTCTGTTAAACCCGCTGCTGCTAATCCGTCCATTGACCAAAATCGTCAAGAAATTTAAAAATGGACCGATGATGTTTTTTTGTGCAAAAGTTATATCCTTAATGCCCTGTCTGATGACCTATATGATTACTACTCTATTTTTGAAACCGCCAAAGATGTTTGGGATGCACCACATAAAAAATATGATACCGAGGAGGCTGGATGGGAACAACTTTCTTAATAGACACCTGGGGGGGAGAATTGGATTGCGAATTGCAATCACTTGTTTGAGGTTTCAGACCCTTGAGTAAGATTGATCTACCATTATACGAAATAAGATAGTCCTCGTCTAGCACTTTACCTGCACATACACCACTTATCAAAGGACGACCAAGAAGGACATGGCCCACATCTATGAGTATGATATCACAATAAACAGCTTATGGGTAATCTTTGTGATACAAGAAAAGAAGAATTAGGATAACATATGAATGAATGCATGACTACTGCATTCTCCTGCAAGGATAACATATGAATGAAAGTCTGGCATAGGTCATTTCAATAATAGATGGGTCATCCAAATAGAAGTTTTGTACAAGAGACATTGTTATGTAACTTTTCTTCCATCTGACCTTAATAACAGCGTCATCTTAGATGATGCAATTCATAAGACTTACACATGCTGCAATACGGAAATTTTCTGAAACTATAAAATCTGGGCCAATCTATTTAAAGGGGACAACCAGATTTTGATAAAAAGGGGTAAAGAAAGGCTAGAATCTTGTGAGATGTCCAATTGAAAATCCTAAGTTTCAAAACTCTGCATGAACTGCTAAAGTACATTGTGAGTTCTCAGCAAGTCACTAAAGTTGCCGAAGATGCTAAGCTATTTCAAGTGTATTCGTTTTCTGGAATTCAGAAAACTCTGCAGCTGCATGATACGATAAAGATATGTTCTATGATCATTCACTTGCAACAACTAACAGATTTTTCTTGGAAAACAAGATAAAATTGGCTCCTAATGTGCAAGAACATGTCATGTGGCAAACTAAAAAAGGTGCCATGAATTAAAACGAGTGGCAACTCTATAAACTCTCTGTTATAGGGTCATCTGTAATTGTATGTAACCATACATAGTGAATGATAACTTCTAATAACATTCGAATAGTAATATATTTCTTTTAAAACACATATCAGAATGAATGTGCTCTTCTTCCTTTTCACAAGTGGGTACGTATGAGAACATGCAAAGTAAGTGATTGCAAGTGTCCTTGCATCAAATTACTAAGTTGGTCGTCATACACCAACCACAACATTCTCTTGTGTAAGCTCCAAAGGCCGAGCTCCCTTTTGGTTGGCACTTTTCATGACAAACACACACATTCACATGTATTCCTTCTTTATCATTTTGTAATTTCTTTACTTATCTTTTTAGAGTGTCTGTATAGGACATCGAAGGAATTCAATTTATTTTGTAACGTAGGTCCAAGAGTTGTTAGTTAGTCAAGGTGCACGTGTTTGGTAGCAGTGCATGTTACGGACAAAAATTGCACAAGATTGATATACGGTCCATTGGAAAGTTTTGAAGAGCAATGGAAAGATTTTTTCCACCAAGAGAATCTTCCTCAAACAAGGAAGGAATTGGCAAAGACTTGGCAATGAAAAAATGCACGTGATTCTCTGCCAAAAATCATGGGGAGATTATTTTATGGTATGATTGAGTGATCAATCATGGTAAGATTTTACTGAATCTGTTTCACGGCTAGAGGAGTGGCTCAAGCCGTTTTTGCTGGCAAGAAAAAGTCTATATATTAACTTGCGGGGCTGAGACACTACTTACGTTTTTTGGGAGAGCAATGACTGAATACACATTTTGAGTGAAAAAGAACACATTTTGTGGGTCTTGGAGTTCTATCAATTAATACATTCCCAAGGTATCTCCAAGAAGTTTATCACCTTAAATCCTTACAACTGAGTTCTATCCGGTGGATTTCCGGAAGAGTAAATTGGAAGGCTCGAGGATTCGAGGCGGCGGCAGTCAAGCACGGGGTACGGTGAACGAGGATTCGGCTATCGCTCTTGAGTCAATTGTGAGGATTCCCAATTGTGTAGTAAGTGCGATTGTAACCGTACAATGTTTTTTTTTTAGTGCTTGATTCCTTCCCGTGGTTTTTTCCCATTTAGGGTTTTTCCACGTATATCTGGTGTTCTTCGTATTTGTGTTTCATTACCTACTTATTGCGTTGTGATTTTATTTTTACACCGAAGTAGGAATTTCATCTTGTTCGCTCCTGACAACTTAATGAATTTCTCGCAAACCTAGCACTGGCTATAATTTGTCAAATTCCATTCCAGTCATTCTTTATCCATCCAATAGAAAAAGGATTTCGCAATTCAACATACCCTTATTGTAAAACAGGATCATCACTTATAAATTCCAACTTCCAACAAAACCTGTTTCCTTGATAACTTTTTCAGTGATCCCACATGCACATAAATTTCAGCTATTCCATCAGCCCCAAAACAAAACAAAATCAAATCAATAGCCTATCTTAATTTGACCCAAAATATTAGGCAAAACAAAAATCCCTAGTCACTCATATTATACACGTAGCAAAATCACACCCCTCCATCAAACCCAGAAGCTAAAAGACAGGAAGCGACAGAGTTGAAGAACACTTGATACCTCAAAATGAAAAAACAGGAACCGGAAAAAAAAAAAAACCTCATCCAAAAATAACCAAAAATCAAATGAACGAGATATTATATGGGAGTGAAATAACAATACCTCGTTGAAGCAGCAACGACATTCGTGTCGGTAGGTGTCTTGAGCGGTGTCCAAAAACGTAGGGCTCCGATCCTCTCGAAAAACGCAAAATTTCATCGTCACCCCTCCTCTTCCTTCTTTGGTGCTGATCAGGGTTGCTGCATTTTTCTCGGAGAGAGAGAGAGAGAGAGAGAGAGAGAGAGAGAGAGAGAGGGAGGGGGAGGGACGGGGGAGAGAAAGAAAACCCTAGTTCTAGTTTCAGAGGGAGAAACACAGAGGGAGAGGGAGAGAGAAAAGAAAAGACGTAAAAGGGTGAGAGAGGCTGCCAACCGTGGTTAAATTCATCAGGTTAAGAGTTTTCTTTTTTATTAATTGAAATGGTAACCGGTTGAAAGGGTAGAGTATTTACTATTTTAAAATTCGAGGGATGAGATGATTTTGAGAAGATCAAACAGCGCTGTAAGGAGGGGGGATATGGAAGAGCTCCCCTAATATATATTCGTTGTCGTTGTGAATCATAAGAAGATTAAAATTGTACCTAACGCCTTGTTCATTGGGACTTGGGAGGATAAAAGAATTGCCCGGATATACATCGCCTTATCCAAAAAAAAATCTGGCCTCCCCTTTACCAATTAAACCTGGCCCCACCCCAGCCACATTAAAGGGACATCTTTAATTAATTTGCCAATTTAAGACAAAAGACTAGATATATATACGTGGCCAAGTTTTCGAAATGATAAAATATACATTTGATAAAATCTAACAGTTAATTTTATCAAATGAGAAAGAAATGTGATTAAATTAAAGTAAAAAGACACTTTCACTACTACAAAAATGATTAAAGATGACACACCAAAAATTGAAACAATGACAGTTTTTGTAAAACTGTCGTCGAAAATATGAGAGTAGAGTTTTTTTTTTTTTTTGAACAGCAAAAAAGATTTTATTAATCTTTGGAAACGAATTACAAAGATTAAAAGGATCCGAGGAAAACGGCATCACGACGCAAAGAGACATCCCAACAAGGTTGACACCCCTCCAAGCGACAATCATATGTCATCACGGACCCAAAGGGAAATAACAAGGTTAACAGGAAGTCAACCGAAACACTGATACAATATCAAAAACAAAGAGGAAAGCTCAAAACTCCTAATAAGGACAATCTCCAAAAGTAGCAAACATACAACCATAGAGAACCATCTACATCTCAATAGGAGGACAACCAAATGCAAGGTAGAATATCACCCACGAAAGCAGCTCCCAAACAAAATAGATCATGGATAACATCCCACATGTTCTCTGATTTTGTGGACTTTCTCGAGCAACCCCCAGCCAGCATTCATCAGAAAACAAACTTCAATGAAGCGGCGACAACATTAAAACTCCAACGATAACTTGTAGCAGCATTAACCTCCTCCCAGACCAGCTTGATACACCATGATCAGCAGCACTCAGAACACCAAAAAAAAAACTCCAAAAAATGAATTCAACCGATCACCCAAAAAACTCGCAAAAATAAAGAATACAGTATTTGCATAGCCTTCAAGGAATAAGATCTAGCAAAGAGATAAGAGCTAGAGAAAAGAATACTCCCCACACCCAGACAATTACCAAAACAACTTAGACTCCAAAAGAAGAATCTAAACCCACACAAACAAAGCAAGGAAAACATGCAACGGGAGTAGGAATCATCTTGCCCACCAGATAAATGAAACTGCCCCACCAATCCAAGATTTCGCCCCAGACTAAACATGCCAAAAGGGAAACTTATGTACCTTGCCACTCCTATATGTTTGAGAGGATTTAAATCTGGGAGGCAGCTCTTTCCTCATTATATCTGAGCTTCCAATTCAGCTATTTTGCTAATAACCTCCTCTTCATCTCCATCATACCCAATTCCCATGATTTTATTAATCGACCAAATTGCCTGAGCTTTATCGAGTAGAATTCTGTTTCTATTGTTAATACCCTCTGATGAGATGGATGCTGACAGTGCAGCAGCAGCAACTGCAGACCTAAAAACCACACACTTGCTTTTGTTTCTACCACCTTATTGGTTGACTGGTTTCACCTTCGAAAGTCCTAGAATTGCATCAATATTTTTCCTTTTTTTCTTCCCTTTGACTCCTTTAATTGCAGCTTGAATTGGTATCTGGTTTTCTTCAAATAGATCTAGTTGAGGCTCATTTTCATTCCGATTTTCCTCATTAAGGTCCTTGTCCTTTGGTGCAACAACTTTGCTCATCTCCAAACTTGATTCCTCGATTAATTCATTATTCCCTGGAGTAGTAATATTGTTATCCACAATAACCACAGTATTCTTGCAACCATCTTCATTAATGGTTTCCAAAAGGCATTTTGAGAGGGGATTATCTCCAAAGCTATCCATTACTATCTCCCCTCCAACTGATGATGATGCAATTCCCAAAGTGGAGCTAGAGGTGGAGCTCAATGCATCAGTATTATTGCCCACGAAGGATGCCGCCTTAACATCTTCCTTCTCATTCAGATCCTTAGAGACTTCAACTCCAACTACAACTCGATCCATGTCATCATTATTCTCAGCAACCTTACCTTCATTTGTCTTATCCATGGGCAAAACATTGTATCCAGAGAAATGACTGTGGTTTATTGTTCTAAATGAATTTTCTTCGATGAGAGTAGAGTTTTGATGTCAGTCTATCCTAAAAATTGTCATCTTTGTAATATAAGATGATGGGTTAGAATAAAAGTGTTGGAAAAAATATTTTGATTATAATATTTATTTTATGTGTGAATGGAAATTGAAATGATTTAGAGTTATATCTTTTTAGTGGCACCTGTTCGCTGTGGACAGACGCGTCCTTTCGTGAACAGATGTGTCTCTTCACCCTGGTGACTATTCGTAGAGTCACCAGTTTGCCTATATATATGGCATCTTTAATTCATTTTAAAAGGTTGTTAATTTTCTACACTTTCATTGAGAGTCTTTTCATTGGAGAGAGTATAGACACAAGTTTGGTTCGCCTACCGAACAGATTGGAGTGCTACTTCCGTTCGGTGAAGATCAAGTAGTGCTGGGAGATAGACGTTCATGCAAACCGTAAGCACCGTAGCGGGGGCGGATCTGTCTTAAGTACAGAGTGTTATACACTCGCCTTGATCACCATTTCATTCTCATTGATTTACAGGTTTTGCGTTCTGATTTAATCGCATTAATACTTTCAGTTTTATCATAAAAAGTAAACATATTTTCCAACAAAAAGTGACATTATTATCTCTTTCTTTAATGTCATTTTTTCTTAGAACTGACATTAAAACAAGGCGCTTCCAGAAGCCCACATGAAAAACCTTTTAATGTCAATTTTCCTTAAAAGCGACATTGAAACTAAGCTCTTTAATGTCAGTTTTAATTAGAACCGACATTGAAGTTGATCATAAAAGATGACGGTCAAAAGGTGTCATTAAACGTATACGATGACCGTTTAAAACCGTCATCTTATATTTTCAATGTCTAAGGTAATAGTTTAAATCTAAAACTGACATAAAAAAGAGCTCAGCTTTAAATTTTTCGAAAATATAGTATAAATATTATTGTTGGCCTTTTTGTCAACAACAAGCGTGCTAGCTTAGTTGGTAACATGCGCACGCGCAAGAAAATCAAGGTCTTGAGTTCGAGTCGTGGGGCAAGTGCAACGTAGGCGCCACACAAGCCCCACGGGGGTGACACGTGAGCTCCACTGGGCGGTCATGCGAGGGCGGCTACACGAGAGCCACGTGTTCGAACTAGAATTGGATTTTTTTTATTTTTTTTAAAGAATGGAGGGAGGATAGATAAGATGACAATTTAAAATCATCATCGTTGATTGTAAACTTATTGTAAAAATGACAGGTTTACACCGTCATCTTATATGTTTTAATGACCTTTTTTTTTATTGTCATAACAAATCTAGACTTAATGTCACCTCCAAAGATGACAGCCTTAAAACTGTCATCTTTTGCATTTCATGATACCTTTTGACTATCATGGTTTAAGATTTTTGTAGTAGTGTTCATTTGGATTAAATGTGATTTTTGTGATTTTCTCACTGCTTACAGATTGCCAGCTTGTCGTTCAAGCAACTTGAGGATTCTACCAATGCATTAAAAACGACTCGAATGGTATTTGTTCAATTATGCTACAATTCCATGTACATCCATGTTAATAAAAATGTGAATCAACAATGTGTCTTTAGACTCACAAACTCATGCCAACACTTGCACTGTGCAGTGTTTTCCTTATAGTGTTGCTGGAACCTCACCTCGTGTTACTATGTCTGCAAGTTTTGGTATGTGTTTGTCTGTGGTCGTTTCAAATTTATGATTGTTTATAGTCTCCTAGATAAGTCACAAAATCAGATGGTACGAAAGGCACTACATAAATATAGTGACTCCGCACATTAGTCATGTCCTTGGGGCTGGCTCGCTTGCAATGTGTCTGAATTTTGAGGGCTCATTTAGAATTCATCCAGACTTTGGTGCATAATCCGAATTTTCGAAAGCGTAGGGATCTACATATTCAGATAAAGGCATCTTTATCTGGCACAAAAAAAAACACCAAATTTAACCTCAAAAACACCTTTTATAATTTTTTTTTGTTGATCGGCAATAAAATTTATTAGAACTCGACAAATGGTACATCGAGGAAAAGCCAAATACAAAGCACAAAGCAGAGTAAAGGCAGGGAAAGAAAATTCAGCGAAATGCTGAAAGGGAAAGGAAAACAAAAGAACAAAAAAAGGGGGGCAATTCAACCCCAGGAGCCATATAGCAGTGCATAGCAATAGGTTGTCTCCACCCAAACCATCAAAACAGCCAACCACCCAAACCATGAGAGCATCCAATCCACAAGCAGCAGCATAGACCGACTAGAATCATCAAAACAACAGGTACCAATGACAGTAGTGCAAATTCTTAAGGCACCTTTAGAACTTCACATGAGTACAACAAAATTGGGTCAATATCACTATAACCCAACACTATAGCATATACCCAAGCATGGACTTAAAAACCATGACCATACCTGGGCCTTCAAGGAGCATTTTTTAACAGCAGAAAATCAGAACCTTCAAACACATCCATACATTGCTTCATCAGCAGCAGCAACTGACCAAGGATCAGCACAAATAGAGCACCAAACAGCCTTCCAAAAGAAAAAACCTTCAGGTCTTTACATAGAAACTCAGCAAGCACCACCACGCTTCCATCGAACTCAGCAAATAAAACCAGGGGAGAAAACAGCAGCTACTCCTTAGCAGACTCCAAGCAAACTACTGGACCAACCAGACTCAAACAAGAAACAGAAGATCATGAAGAACTGAGACCAAAGCCAAAACCCGAGACACAAGATTCTAACAAGAAAAAAACCACCACCCCAACGACAGCTGGACACAACTCAACCCAAAACCAAACAACCCGAGCCCAGACAAGCCAGAAAAAAGAAAAGAAACCAAGCACAGAGAAACTAAGACTCTCACTACCCAACACCACAGCCAAAAAGCCCCCTTCAATAGTGTAGATCTTGATATTATACTACCCTTTAATCGAAATGGCCACTCTAGTTTATGCCAAGTCACACCCTGCACAGCAGAGCTTTTTCTACGAAACAGGTTATATTCTTTGCTTTCAATTTCAATCATCTTTCTCATGATCATTTCGTCTGTGATACCAAAGTCAATTTGCAATCTGGCTCCAGTATCTTTGGTACGCTGAAGTTCTTCCTCTCTCCTCTTGGCTATTGACAGCTGAAACTAGGCTATTGTGAATCTCCTCGCATTCTCTGGAGCTACTGCATGCTTCAAAAGTTAGACTTCTTAAAGCTTTTCTGAATTTTTGTGGGTTTAAATCCACTTGTAGATTAATTCCATCTAACTGAGATGCTCTAATCCCATTAGATGAACAAATCACAAATGGGCCACAACTGAGTTCAAGGTTCCTTTTTGCCTCCTTCTAAAGTTGCTCGAGCCCTGCATCAATATTATCCTTTGCTTCCTCATGATTGGGCTTCACTGTCTCTAACGACATCATTCTCATTAACTGATTTTAGATCCCCATCCAATAGATATTCAGAATCCTCCACAAAAGAATCCAAATCCTGAGTGTAATTTGAATTAACATAGTTACTAGCCCCACCTGTTTCTAGATTATTGGACTCAGCCGCCATAGGAGCTGCAGATTCATTAGTTGTATTTTCTGCCATTAATTGCTCACCTACATCCGCATGCTCAGATTTGTAATCTAAAAGAATTACCTTGGGGCAAAGCAAATTCTCCTTGTTGGCATTCAATTCATAAACATCTTTGTCTCTTTCTTCCATGCAATTCATTGACCTGTTTCCATCTGTATTTTCCTTATCCTTGTCACCTTCTCTCCTTGCCACCTCATCATCTTCTTCCTCATTTCTCAAAGCAGAAGCATTAACGGATGTAGGTGCTTGTTTATCTGATGAAATTTTCCTAAAAGTACTCTCTGTTTCGGATTGGGCTTCCAGCTTAGCAGGCATTGTTGTAAGTAGATCCTTGACACCTTCCAAGACATCTCCATGACTTATGTTGTTGTTTTTTACCTGCTGTTAGTGGTTCTTTTACTTCTTTGCGATAAAATAATGAAGTGCGAGCGTGCCAGAGAGAGTTTCAATCTCCTCCCTCAGATTAACTTTGGAAAAACCAAATATAATCAGGCGATTGTGTTTTAATGGTTCAAATACCTCACTTAAGAGGATTTTTCTTTCAAAGTGAAGAAATACAAACCAATTTACTTAGGAAATTAAAGAACAATAAAGAAACAAGAGACTTCGATTAATAAATCAAAGATAGACTTACTTCGAAATTGTCTTCAACTTCAAATACAAGAACTGAGAACTTCGAACAGATGATCGTTACAAGAACAACCAAAATTAATCCTAACTACTTCCTAATCTACTTCCTACACTACTTCGAACTAGGTTCGAAATCCTAAAACTACTTGCCAATGAACAAACCAAGCATCATTTGTTTGATAGCTGTTTGTTGAAGATTTGTCCGAGGGATTTTTACTCTTCATTTTTTTCTATTTATAGACGCTGCTTGTAATTTGAACTTCCCGCTCAGTGAATTTGAACTTGACCTGCTTCGAACTCTAACTTCTACTCTTTGAGTTGGCAATTTCTTTCTTCCTCCACGTCTGAATTTGAATTCTTCCAATTCTTCCTCCAGAAGCTTTGATTTTGAATCTGCACAATTGCTTAACTAACTCAAATGATCATGAGTTAAGGAGATAACTGCCTTTCAAGAAGTGCTCCACGTATTCTAACTGCAAATAACTGCTTTTTAATTCTGAAAAACAATACGACATCGTATTTATTCATATATATTCTTTTAATCCAGTGTTTCTTTATCAACAAGCAATTGCCAACGTTTGGCATTTCTATTACGTGTCAATCAATAATTGGATTTGTTAATTTTATATGTAAACACCTGCGAGTGAATCACTGAGTCAATTGAAACCCCGGTTTGTACCCCAATGTTGACCTGAGATTTACAAATAACCGCAAACGGGTCATCACATGGTTCTTCCCAAACTCTAACCCTGTAATTTCTTCCATTAATAAGAATGTTAATCCATACGTCAATAGAAAGTTCATTGTCTGTTGTAATAAGCATCCTACCAATGTCATATGAAAGTTCTTTCATTGTTTATGCGTCCAAGTTGATGAAATCACCCCAAGATTCACCAATACGTCTAAAAGTAGAAGTATTTCATGCTTGAATAGGAACACCCCTACATTTCAGCCAAACAAATCTTGAAAAACTAGCAGGTTCTCCTTTCCACGGCTTGAAAGAAGCAAACCAGTTCTTGAGAGCGGGATTAGAAAGGGCATTGTTTCTTTCATCCTTAGAAAGGGCATTGTTTCTTAATAATTCTACTGAGAAAAGGATCACAATCAAGGTTCATCCCACTGCATCTTCATGGCTGTCAAACTGCTCTGTGGTCAAACTCAAAAGCTCTTCTACGCCTGAGGTGATTTTGAAAGCTCTTCAGATGACAGGTATTTCAAATATTGATGTTAAATCGATGGGAGGCCTGTTTATGCTTCTTATTTTTAATACCTTTTATAATTTAGCAAGTCATTTTTCAAAAGATTCACAAAATCAAACTCTATATTCAAACTTTAGCAAGTCACTTTATCAAAAACTCACATACCCTCCTCTCCTTTTGGCGAGTGAACAGCAGGTCACCAAATTTGTTAAGTTACGATAGCAAAGTTAAGAAATCTTTAAATTGGTGAGTTCGTTTGATGAGGCTGATTTTTGAGATTTTGGAGGAGTTTGCTCAAGATAAAGTAGAGATGCTGATATTGATTTGATGCTCTAAGTGTCGTTATGAACTTGCAAAACAAATAAATGAAATCATAATGATCGCTTTTTATTTTTTTTTGAACGGCAAAAAAGATTTTATTAATCTTTGGAAACAAATTACAAAGATTAAAAGGATCCGAGAGAAAGACATCACAACGCAAGGCGGCATCCCAACTAGGTTGGCACCCCACCAAGCGATAAAGCCCTCAAAATCCCAAGGGGAGATAACAAAGTTAACCAGAGGTCAACAAGAACAGAGATACAACTCATAAAAGATACAACTAAGCAACATCAATGAGCAAAAATAGGCTTAGAACATGCTCCACCCAAGAATATTCGAGAACAACATGAACAGTAGCTATTGTCCAACAACATCATCAGCAGCAGAATCCAACATCATCTTCAGAAGCACCCAAATGAATCTCCAAAGACCAACCAATAGCACCAGACAACATCCATAGAACCAAGACCATCATCTATAGAACCAAGACCATCACCAATTTTATGGAGCAAGTGTCAAGAAGCTACTGTAATGCCATGACTTCTATTCCAAGACCATCGCTTTTTATTACCGATAGCCCCAATAAATTCCAACCTTAATGCTAATTGAAACCCTTGATTTTGGTTATTTGATTCCATAAAACTCTTATAACGTAAGTTTTGTATTAATCCCACATACATTCACATCTTCAAATCAAGAAATTCACTGTGACTATAAATTCTAAATCCTTCCCTCCAACATTCACCATTTTCACTTCCTATCCTGAGGAAAACTTCTACCACTTCTACGTTATCGTCCGGCGATTTTAGGAATTTGTCAATCTATCGAACTATATGATACAAGTACGAATCGCGAAAACCTAACCATGAGTACTGATGGTAAGCTACACATAGTAGTATTCCCATGGTTAGCCTTCGGTCACATGATCCCATTCTTAGAACTCGCCAAACGCATCGCTAAAAGGGGTCACAAAATCTCCTTCCTATCGGCACCAAGAAACATCGAACGATTGCAAAAACTCCTTCCGGATTTAGCCCCAATGATCACCTTAGTAAAACTCCCATTACCCGTTGTCGAAGGCCTGCAGGAAAATGCTGAGGCCACCTCCGATGTACCCTCCGACAAGGTCCACTTCCTCAAAAAGGCCTTCGACCATCTCAAGCCCGAGTTGACTCAGTTCTTAGAAACTTCAAAACCCGATTGGATAGTTTACGATTTTGCCCCTTATTGGTTACCCCCATTACGGCAAAACTCGGCATCTCACGCGTCTTTTTCAATGCGGTCAACGCATAGTTTTTTGCCTTTCTAGGGCCGTCGATCAATATGATTGACGGTTCTGATCCACGGACAAAGTTAGAAGACTACACGGTCCCGCCGAAGTGGGTCCCGTCTGATTCCAACTTGGCCCACCGATTGTATGAGATGAAGTGGAATAGTGGATCGTAGAGGGTGCACAGAATATCACATCGGATGTGTTGGACACGTATCGTCTTGGATCGGCAATAATCGGGTGTGACGTGCTCGCGACTCGCGACTGCGAGGAGTTCGAACCTGATTGGCTGAAAGTCCTCCATGAGCTAAACAAAAGGACTGTTTTACCAGTGGGATTAATGCCCCCCTCGGTGGAAGATAGCGTGGACACAAATGACTCGTGGGTTTCAATCAAAGGTTGTAGATGGACAAAGAGAGGGGTCTGTGGTTTACATAGGACTCGGAAGTGATTTGGCACCAAATCAAGAGACACTCACTGAGTTGGCTCTTGGTTTAGAGCTATGTGAATTAGGGGTGAGCAGAAAACCCGTCAAACCGTGAATTCAGTCCAAACCAATCCAAACCGATTGATTTGGTTCGGTTTTTTAGTAGCATGGTTTGGTCCTGGTTTTAAAAAATTAGAATCCGTAGTCAATGATTTGGTTTGTGGATTTACGTTCATGGTTCCGGTTCCAATCCGATCCGAACCATGTATTATATATATAAGGCATAGTCAACTACTCCTAACTTCCTAATTTAATTTATTCATTATTTCTTCTCTAGCAAGATTTAATTTTGCCTCAGATTCACAATTTATTCCCCTAATTCCAATACATCAATAGTGGTTTAGACATAGCAAATAAATTCGGTGATGAAATTCTCCATTCCAATTTTGATTCCACAACACGTTTCTATTTTTCCAAATTTCTATACATGATTCTGTCATAGCCTGTTCCTATTCCTTGATTTCCTTCGTTACCATGATTAATTATCCTAAATTTCTATATATATATGAGGACCTCTTCGTATTCTATATAAACCTAACGTAGTAAACCTAAATTTTAAATACTCTAAATATTTTACGAAAATAATATCTCAATTTTAAGCAAACCGTGGTTCGAAACCGAATCCGATCCGTATTTTAATGGTTTGGATTGGTTTGGTTCTATGTCTTTTGTGGGTTGGTTTGGTTCTCCAAATTCATAATCCGTAGGTAGTGGTTTGGTTCTTGGTTTACTACAAATCCGAACCAATCCGGTCCATGCTCACCCCTAATGTGAATTGCCCTTCTTTTGGGCTCTCAAATATCCACCTGGCTCCACCGAGTCTGTCTCGGTGGAACTGCCAGAAGGGTTTGAGGACCGCATAACAGGTTGCGGAGTCGTGTGGACTAGTTGGGTGCCTCAACTCAGAATACTGGCTCATGACTCAGTGGGTGGGTTCTTGACTCACTGCGGATGGAGTTTAATTATCGAGGGTCTTCAATTTGGGCATCCACTTTTTTTTTTTTTGAAAATGTCAAGTATAATATCAAAGCCATCCGGCACCCGATTACATCAAAAGACAGGAATGATGCCAAAACCACTAACATATGAAAATGAGAATGGCGACTGAGCCAAACTCATAGACACACATGCCTAAGCAGACCCGACACCTAGGGGACGGAATGATGAATCATATCCAAGTGAAAGCGGTAAAGAATCCACAAGGATTCCCATCCCAAACCATAAATACAATATAGTACCAATAATCGGTAAAGAAAACAACAAAATAACAAACCAAAAAGAACTAATTAGCTACCCAAAAAACTGGTACAAACCAATATCCACCGAGTCACCCCAATGAGAAGCACCGAGTCATACCGAGTTGACCGAGTCGCCAACCAGTCACTTCCCCGGACAGAACCTAGCTCTCGTAGCCGCCGCCCATGACATAGGAAAGCTTTATTAGCCGAAGGGGGCCGAGGCTCCCAAGATCAACTCGTCGTCAGATCTGAGCAACCAGAAGCAGAAAACGGCCCGTGGAGGGCGGAGGAGGAGGGACGGTGGTGGAAGAGGTCAGAGGCTAGTGGCGGAGGGGGCTTGTGATGGGCGGGTCTGGCGGCAAAGGGGGTGGTGGCGGGAGGGGTTGGCTGCGGAAGAAATAGGAAAAAAAAGGGGTCGGTGGCGAAGGAGTATGGTGAGATCAAGCGGCGTCAAACCGGCAAGGGGTTGAAGGAGGGGGTTCCGGCTAGGCGAGGGGGAGGAGGGGTGGGGCGGAAGGGGCGGCAACCCCACCCCTCAAGCTCTGAAAACGGAAGAAAAAACTAGATCTGTGGTAAAGAAGAAGAAGAAGAAAAGAAAAGGTGATGGAGAAGGGAAGAAAGAGCTGGTGGAGGGGAGAAGAAGGAGGGAGAAAAAGAAAAGGAGCCAGACTGGAGAAGCCGGCAAGAAAAAAGGATAAAACCCTAGGCTTCTAACTTTTTAGAGAGAGAAATTCTCTTGGGCAGTAGTAGGCACCAATTTGGGGCATCCACTTATTATGTTGCCTTTTATGGTTGAATGCAAGGATTTTCGAGAAAAATCAAGTGGGAGTGGAAATACCGAGAGACGACGGAGATGGATCGTTAAGGAGGAACTCGGTAGCTGACTCGGTTAGGTTGGTAATGACACACGACAAGGGACGAATTTACAGGGATAAAGCTAGAGAAATGAGAGGTATATTTGGTGACAAGATCCGACACGAACAATATATTGACAATTTTGTTGAGCATCTTCAAAATTATAGACAGATTCACAAGGGTTGAGACTTTGTAGGAAAGGTCAATATATTTATAGTTGACAAAGTCAGAACTTTGACCACCCTATCAGAAGAAGACACACGGCATCTACAGATTAGTGGCACGTGGCAGAATCGCGAGTGGCCCCGCGAGAGCTACCCGCTCGAGAGAGCCTCGCACATGTCATCCCCCGCGAACAGTGACAAAAAGTGTACAAACTTCAAGATGAGATGCATCCGAGGGTGGGAGAGCATCCCGAGCCCTGGAAGATTAGCGCGAGTCCGAACAGGACGAGTAGCGCGATAGAGCAACTCGAATAAGAGTTAGCATTAGTCCGAACAGGACACATAGCACTAGTCCGAACAGGACGAGTAGCGCGAGATAGCGACTCAGATACGAGTCAGCATGAGTCCGAACAGGACTGATGGCGCGAGTCCGAACAGGGCGAAGCGCAAAAGATCAACCCAGACATCTGTGTCTGCTCAAGTCGAAAGGCAGGACTTGAAGGGCCCTCAGGGGCTCGGTTCGCGGTACTGGCATGGCTGAACAGGCTATGACCTTGCCCTCACGGGAATGGAGGGGGATTTAGTGGCTCGGTGGATTGAGGAGAAGGGATCGCTGCAGAAGGGGTTCGCAAGAACATCGCTCCCCGCAGCCGTACAGTACGGAAGGGACACGTGTCAAATATTTACTAGGCCACTTGGTGTCTCAGGACTGGCCCGAGTAGTCTATAAATATAAGGCACCCCTCTCACAATTCTTAGAGGATTTAGAGAGAGAAAGTCTCTAAGTGAGGGCATCCCACAAGAGATAACCTAGAGAGATTCTGCCTAGGTCTCTTCCATACTGTTTGCCTTCTTTTCCACCCCACCAAATCAATCCTCCATCCTCTCCTACTAAACACTAACCATTCTTTACCTCTCCAGCTCATATTCTTTCTTGAATATTTGACTAAGCAAGAACCATCACCTACAGACTCCAAATGTGATCCATTCGAATTAAAATCGGAGCTTTCATTATCAAAATGGATGACTGAATGTCCATTTATTTTGTTTGAATCGCCGACTTTGATTTGTTGCTATGAGATTTATTGGACTTCAGTACCCACATAAACAAAACAAGTTGTGTTTTTGCAAAAAGTTATGGGCTGTGGTTTCAAGAATAAATTTCATTCAAAATCATTATTTGAATGTGTCCGCAATGAATTTGGACCGATGATATTAGTCTCAAACGTTCAAGTTTTAATTATCCAAGGTATTATTGTTCCAATATTATCGGATGTTCCAGAAGCCATAAGATGATAACGAGAAAATTTTGAGTGCAAATTGGGTACTGCACAAATAGTGGCCGAGCATGCATCTGAACTGTCCAAAACTGTTTTAAACGACCCAGGTTTCTCCTCCCTCCCTCTCTCTCTAAAATCCGGAAAACAGTTTTGAACAGCTGAGATGTGAGCTACGTGGTACCCGACCGAGTTTTTATGGATGATAACATATAAAACTTCTCTCAGCTCTTAAAAGATGGGATGGGCCCATTACATATCTAAATTGTTGGACGAATACACCAGAAAAATTATTACCATATCTTTTTTAATCATGCACCATGATTACAACTTTTAAACTAGTTTTTCTTCTTCACGAATCCTAAAATAATTGACTCTTAATCCAGGAATTAATATTTAATAAGGAATTGAATACTAAATCATGTAACTTACAGCTACGTGTAACCAAACCATTTATTTATTCGTCTTCTCTTGCCCTTATGGTATTATCAAAATAAGGTTAATTGGTATTATGAAAATAGAATTCAGGGGAGGTATTGTGCGGTACATGTTGTGTGCCGTGTTATGCGGCAAAACGACATAGTTTTGTTCATTTTCTTGGTACACTTCAATAAGCCCTGTTTGGAGAGAGTTAATTTTGAGGTTCAATTTTAGGGTTCAATTTTAGGGAATTTAGGCTCTTTAGGGTAGAATATAGTTGTTTTAGGCACTTTGGGTTTAGGGTTTAGGCACTTTGTAGTGGCCTTTTCCTTTTTCCAAACAAGGTCTTTGGAAGTTTCAGAGATGTGCCAAAAACTACGTCGTTTTACCGCACTACACGGCGCACAACACCTACCACACAACATCCACCCCAGATCCAAGAAGATAAGGTTAATTGTTCTTGTTCCTTGTTGCAAACAACATAATCTCCATCTCAATTAATTTTGCACGAGTTGCATGCATGTCTTGACTTGTAGGCCCAACCCTGAGATTTTTATTGCCCTAGACGATAATGTAAACTAGAGCCCTATAACTTTTCTAGAAGAAAAAAAATTAAAGAACCAATATTTATTTCAAATAACACACTAATTGATTTAGTCTAGTCCTCTCTATATTTGTGTGTATGCGCTAGCTTTGGTGTTAGTACTCTGTCTTGTTTTTATCTCATTGTCATCTCCTACTCATTCTATATTCCTTATAGATTCATTGTTGCTTGAGTTTTACAACCAATAAATAAAGGTTTGAATTCTTACTTTTGCCATGCTTTTCTTTAATTTCAATTTCTTATTGTGTTTTTTGTTTTTCTTTGCCTTACCTTATTCCACCACAAGTTCCCTCGAAGTGATTTGCCACAACGCAAAACCCCACAAAATATGCAACGGTTTCAAAATATGAAAAGTCATCGAGCAATTGTAATATGTTAATTACTTTGTTGTTTTTTGGTGGCATTGTTGATAATAGTAGATTTTTTTTGTTTATGTACATGTATGATTTTTAGAGGACCGTAGTAGAATTTCTGAACACCCTCGCGAGAATTCCTGGAGCTGCCATTGATGATGTCGCGGCATTGTTTGACGTAAAAGGCAGCAAATGAATCAAATGTTTTCGAGCTGTTTGAACCTCAAATCGTTAAATTAAAACTCGATCAAGCTCAGCTTTGTTAGAGCATCTTTATCAGAAGTACTAAAAATTTTGCACCAAATTTAACCTCATAAACACTTTTTATACTATAGCAAGTCACTTTTTTTAAAACATACAAAATCAAACTCTCTACACTACAAGAAAAATGGGCATTCATGGTGATTTTTTTCCCCGTGGGACTATTAATGCCGGAAAAAGCCATTTTTCCGGCGGTTTTGTAAATTACCACCGGCAAAAGTGACATTCCCGGCGGTTTTTCTGAAAATGCCGGTAAAAAAAAATTCAAAAAAATAATTACGGTAAAGTATAAATATTTTTTTTTTGTGCAAGCGACACAAAATGCGTGCTAGCTCAGTTGGTAGTGCGGGCGCGCGAGAGGCTCCAGACCTGGACCAAGCATTTCAATGAAATAATGCGTGCCATGTGGACGCCAGGTTACCAAAAATAATACAGACACACTCTTTCAGCAACACTCTACCACACCCTCACTCACAGGTTACAATGCATTACCGGCGGTTTTAAATCTTTTTCCGGCGGTTTTAAGTCGTGATTACCGCCGCTAATGGGAATTCCTGGTGGTTTTGGGACTTTTCTCAACGGTTTTCTAATGCCGCTAATGCTTAAATTTGGCGTAGTGCTATTCTAATTTTATTATATTAAACTATTATTTCTTTCTACTTCTATTTTTCTATTCGAATATCACCCACCTTTTATTTCTTCACAAATTTTAAGGGTTTTTTGCTTTGTTAAATGAACAGTGTCTCATCTTCTTTGTTAAGTCATTGTAGCAAAAACAGATTGTTAAGTTGTAGTAGCAAGGTTTGTGTGGGAGTGTTGTTGAACATTTACTCCCTACTTTAACCAAGAATGAGATTTGTTAAGCCACATGAGAATGCTCTTACATTAATAAAAAAGCTAGAGTAAAAAATTGTATGCTTGTTTTGTTCACCTGAGCTAAAAATCCTTGATTTTGATCAAACCAAGCCAAACTCAAGTTAAAACTCAATTCTCACTTGGTTGCATGGCAGTTTCGTTCATTTACAACAGTTCATGGGTTTGACCAATTGATGCATTGATTGCCAAAAAATAATTAAATACAGTTTGAGGTCCCGTACTTTTAAAAAATAAATAAATCATGGGGCATCATCACATGATAATGTCTGGTGGAATCTGGATTCATTGAAGAAATCTCGAAGCAAGTGTCTGTTTCAGGAGAATGAGAAGGGAAAGTGTTTTCAAATGAATTTTCAGCACATTCTGACTCAACTGCAAGTTTCAAATATTATCCAACTTTCGATTTTCGGGTCTAACCATCTCCGATGATCATAATTCTTTTTATTCATAATATGTTCAAATTCCCAACAGAAATGAACAGTTTTCAAATGAAAAATTTTAGAAGCCCCATAATTGAGGTCATTACGGGAATGTAGTGACTTAAATCACTACGAGAACCCCCAGCCCACATAAGCTAGCTCGGATACCATGACCGTCGGAAAAATAATAATTCAAACTTTTCCATAAGATAGTACAATGCAGGAAGTTTAAAACGCCAAACATCTTAATAATCAGATCAACAGAAATCCACATTTCATACAAATGAAAACTCCAAAGCTAATAAACAGATGCTTCAACTTTCAAGTTCCTCCCTTTGCCTCATGTGACTTTGAAGAAACACCAACAAATTATCCACGTACCGGTCTTGCCTATCCCTGTCACCAAACAATGCACTCATCTGCGTAACCTTGTTCCTGTATATCTCTCCCTCATCCTCCACCATCACCAACCTGAGTGACTCAGCCACTGAGTCCCTATCAAACGACCCGTCTCGCTCGTCTCTCGGTATCGAATACCCCAACTTCTTCTCCTCCAAAATCCTTGCATTTATCCCTTGATCCGACAAGAATGGCAACACTATAAGCGCTCTCCCAAACTGTATCCCATCCACCAGAGACCCCCAACCCGCGTGAGTAAAAAACCCACCCACCGAGTCGTGACTCAGTATCCTGGGTTGAGGAGCCCAACTCGTCCACACCAGTCCTCTCCCCTTTACTCTCTCCAGAAACTCATCTGGTAACTCGTTTCCACCGCGGTTCCTCAGTACCCAAAAGAACGGCAACTTGGAAAGCTCCAACCCGAGTGCCACCTCAGTGAGTTCGTCTTGACTCAGTTCTGCCTCGCTCCCGAACGCTATGTACACCACCGACCCTTTCCCTTGCTTGTCAAGCCAATTCTCTATTTCACTCCATCCGCCCCCTGTTGAAAATAATAAACTTTGAGGTTCACATTTTGGTTATTTTGTCTTTTCATAAATACTGAGTTAATATTGATGAGTTTATTTTGACAAGATTTTTTTTTCTTCCTATAGCTAGGTGTCTGAACTAACTTGCCAACTCGAATAACCTAGAAACTCTGAAATAAAAACATTTGAACAAATCTAGCGAGTAACACCAAGGTTTGGAATTTACCCAAAAAACACCAAGGTTTGGAGTTTTTGACCTTCGTGATATTCGACTTTGCAGTCTCGAAAAAATAAAACAAATCCTTTAGTTGCTGGTTCATATCATTTTGAGAAAAGTTAAGCTAGCGAGTATCTCAAACAATACTAGTAGTACAAAGGAAGATCACAAGTGTAATGCATAATACTCCTTCTATCCCATTGTTTTAGTCCTTTATTCCTTTCAAAAAGTTGATGAAAAAATTGTATGTATTTCCAATTCTAAACGTCATGAATGTTGTAAAAAAGAAGTACGCCTAAAAGTTAGAACCAAAGGACAATAATAGAAATTTGAACCAATTTTTGGAGGAATCAAAGTTGAAAATCTCGAAACGAACCTAATCATTTGGCTAAAAAGAAAAAACTTGTTTTTTTATTGTCCTTATTCAATTTGTTTTGGCATTTGTTAGTTTTCGGTCGATTTTTTATAGTTTCTTGGCTTGTTTCGACAAGAGGAATCTAAAAAGTATAAAATTTTAAGCCAAACTTAAAATTTGTGAATAAAAACGAAAAATAATTCAAAAAAACGATTTTTTGAATAATTTTTCGTCTTTATTTACAAAACTTTAAGTTTGACTAACAATTTTATACTTTTCAGATTTCTCTCGTCGAGACAAACCAAGAAACCACAAAAAATCGTTCAAAAACTAACAAATGCAAAAAAAATTTGAATAAGGACAAAACGAAAAAATCAAAAAACCAATTTTTTTGATTTAGCCAAATCACAAAAATGGGATGGAGGAAGTAATTAAAAGTGAAATTACAGTATGTGATTCTTAATTTGTCATATTACTACCCTTTGTTCCATTTTAATAGGCCAATTCAGTTTCCAATACAATTTTTAAATTGTTAATATCTTTCCATCTACAATATTTTTATAAATTATAAATTTTTTGTATAATAAATCTATCAAAAGAGATCCATATTAAACATAAAATTCATTATACATTGAAATATATTAATAAATTGAATTGGAAACCGAACTATACGGGGCTCACCAAAAAGGGTGAACAAAACTTCACACTGATTGGTTGAAATGGTGTTGGGTCCACAAAAAATAATGTGGATCCCACCATAAAGTGATGTCATGTTTACCAAAAAGTGTATTGATTCCATAGACCCCACACAATTTCAACCAATCAGGGTAAGGGTTTTGTTCACCATCCTTTGGTGAGGGTGAACAAATTTTTTCTCGTCAAATAAGATACTCTGAATCTTCTCCTAGTCTGCTACTAATTTCTTGCCTGCAACACCGCGGCCGCCACGATCGTCGCCATCATCCGCCTTGGCCGGAAGCAGACCCACCGGCAAAACCGGTTTCCGGTGAAGCTCCTCGAGGAGTTGAAACCACTCCGGTTCGAACTCTGAACAGCTCTTCACGGCTATGACGTCACACCCTTCAATGGTGGATCCAACCCTATACATATCAGGTACATTTTCGTTGTCCCCAGCTACACTATCTCTAAAAATCCGCAAAATCTCGAACAGCCTAAACGTGACTGTGGATTCAAACGGGACCCACTTCGGCGGGACGAGAAAATCTTCCGGTTTTGTTCGATAATCGTCCTCCCCTTTTAAAACCAGTACAGGGCCAAGGAACCCTAAAACCGCAGCGTTTAGGATGTTGAAATAAGCGGTTTTGATATTGAGATCAGCTGCGATTGTGGGGAGCCAATAAGGTGCGAAATCAAAGAATACCCAATCGGGATTGGAGGATTTGAGGAAGTGGGTGATGGGTGTTTGGAGCCGGTCGTAGGCGATTTTGAGGTACTTGACTTTTTCGTAAGGTAGGTCAATTGTGGCCTCTGCGTTTTCAGGGAGATTTTCGACGTGGGGAAGAGGGAGTTTTACGAAACTGAGAAGAGGAGAGAGAGTCGGGGGTATTTTGGGAAGGCGATCGATGTTTCTAGGAGTGGAGACGAAGGAGATTCTGTGACCCTTTTGGGCTATGAGTTCGGAGAGCTGGAGGAATGGGATCATGTGACCGAAAGCTAGCCATGGGAACATGACAATGTGAAGTTTCTTGCCGGAGCCGGCGGCCGTTGACGGTGGAGGATTGGTCTCCATGGTTTCTTGTTCTTGTGAATGGGATTGGTCTCGCGATAGCAGTGCTTATAAATGTGTGGCAGGGCGTACAAGTACATGTGCGCGACTTGACTCGAACACCTAATTATTTAAGGGAAAAAAAATAGACGTGTTTATTTTTGACCCATCACTATGTTGAAAACATTTTAATAAAAATAAAATAATTACTCCTCAATTCAATTACCACTATTTACCTCTTTTACCGTTATAGAGTTTATTGTATATAAATATCATTTCAGTTACAAAAGTTAATAGTAGAATTATTATTTGCTATTATTATTATTAAGGAGTATTACACATTAACCTCTATATATATGGGATGTGTGTAAAATAGTGGAAGGGTAGAAAGTATACGGAGAGTACACAAATAATGAAATAGAGTTTTAGAAGATTTTTATACAATTTTCTATAGAGTTGGGCAACTCGGTTCGTGACTTGTTCAAACCTTCCGGTGGTCGTGAACATCGGATGAGGAATGCTTGGGAACTCATGGGTTTTATCTTGGGGCTAGTACACTCCGGTGGAACCTTCACGGGGGGATTTAAGCCTTAAGACAATCAGAGGGGTCTGTGGTTTACGTAGGACTCGGAAGTGAGTTGGCACCAAATCAATAGACAATCACTGAGTTGGCTCTTGGATTAGAGCTATCTGAATTTCCCTTCTTTTGGGCCCTCAGATATCCTCCTGGCTCCACCGAGTCTGTCTCGGTGCAACTGCCAGACGGGCTTGAGGACCGCATAAAAGGTCGCGGAGTCGTGTGGACTAGTTGGGTGCCTCAACTCAGAATACTGGCTCACGACTCAGTGGGCGGGTTCTTGACTCACTGCGGATGGAGTTCTATTATCGAGGGTCTTCAATTTGGGCATCCACTTATTATGTTGCCTTTTATGGTTGAGCAAGGGTTGAATGCAAGGATTTTCGAGAAAAATCAACTGGGAGTAGAAATACCGAGAGACGAGGGAGATGGATCGTTGGGGAGGAACTCGGTAGCTGACTCGGTTAGGTTGGTAATGACACAGGACGAGGGACGAATTTACAGGGATAAAGCTAGAGAAATGAGAGGTTTATTTGGTGACAAGATCCGACAGGAACAATACATTGACAATTTTGTTGAGCATCTTCAAAATTATAGACAGATTCACAAGGGTTGAGAGTCTTGAGACTCCAAATGATCCGTTCGAATTAAAATCGGAGCGTTCATTATCAAGATGGATGACCGGATGTCTATTTATTTTGTTTGAATCACCGACTTTGATTTGTTGCTTGTGCTAAATATGAGATTTATTGGACATCAGTACCCACATAAACAAAACAAGTTGTGTTTTTGCAAAAAGTTATGGGCTGTGGTTTCAAGAATAAATTTCATTCAAAATCATTATTTGCATGTGTCCGCAATGAATTTGGACCGATGAAAATTTTGGGTGCAAATTGGGTACTGCACAAATAGTGGCCGAGCGTGCATTTGGACTGTCTAAAAGTGTTTTAAACGACTCAGGTTTCTCCTCCCTCCCTCTCTCTCTCTCTAAAATCCGAAAAATACTTTTGAACGGCTGAAATGTGAGTTGGGTACCACGTAGCAGTACCCGACCGACACCCAAGTTTTTATGGAAGATAAGAAAAATAAAACTGCTCTCAGGTCTTAAAAGATAGTTTGGGCCCATCACAGATCTAAACTGTTGGACGAATACACCAGAAAAATTACTACCATATCTTTTTTAATCATGCACCATGATTACAATTTTTAAACGAGTTTTTCTTCTTCACGAATCCTAAAATAATTGACTCTTAATCCAGGAATTAATATTTAAGTCAATTGAATACTAAATCATGTAACAGCTTACAGCTACGTGTAACCAAACCATTTATTTATTCGTCCTCTCTTGCCTTCAAGGTATTATCAAAATAAGGTTAATTGGTATTATGAAAATAAGGTTAATTGTTCTTGTTCCTTGTTGCAAACAACATAATCTTCATCTTAATTAATTTTGCACGAGCTGGACGCATTTCCTGATTTGTAGGCCCAGCCCTGAGATTTTTATAGCCCCAGACGATAATGTAAACTAGAGCCCTATGACTTTTCTAGAAGAAAAAAAATTAAAGAACCAATATTTATTTCAAATGATATACCGTGTTCCATATTTTGTCTTTTTTGTAATTCGTGTCTTCATGTTAATTAAAAATTGTTTTTAGTCGTAATTGTTTATTCTTATTGCAAGAATTAGAAAATTAATTGAAATGGGCAAATTGATGCGAACATTTTATGAATACGCACAAAGTGTTTTATTTATTTTTTCCCTAATTACAACACCGGGAATTTTTTTTTAAAAGTTGACAAACAGTAAGGATGTAGTGGAAGCATATGTTCACACAATTGAAGGAAGAGGGAAAAAATAGGGGAAATTACATTAAACCCCCTTCAACTATTGCTCGTACACGGACACAGACATAGACGTAAACACACTAATTGATTTAGTCTAGTCCTCTCTATATTTATGTGTATGCGCTAGCTTTGGTGTTAGTACTCTGTCTTGTTTTTATCTCATTGTCATCTCCTACTCATTCTATATTCCTAATAGATTCATCGTTGCTTGAGTTTTACAATCAATAAATAAAGGTTTGAATTCTTACTTTTGCCATGCTTTTCTTTAATTTCAATTTCTTATTGTGTTTTTTTGTTTTTCTTTGCCTTACCTTATTCCACCGCAAGTTCCCTCGAAGTGATCTGCCACAGCACAAAACCCCACAAAATATGCAACGGTTTCAAAATATGAAAAGTCATGGAAGCAATTGTAATATGTTAATTACTTTGTTGTTTTTTGGTGGCATTGTTGATAATAGTAGATTTTTTTTTGTTTATGTACATGTATGAGTTCTAGAGGACCGTAGTAGAATTTCTGAACACTCTCGCGAGAATTCCTGGAGCTGCCACTGATGATGTCGGGGCATTGTTTGACGTAAAAGGCGTAAAAGGCAGCAAATGAATCAAATGTTTTCGAGTTGTTTGAACCTCAAATCGTTAAATGAAAACTCGATCAAATGGCTGGAGTATTGGTTTGATGAGCTCAAACCATGGAGTGGAGAATCAGCCAACATAGAAAGGTTTGCTTGGTTAAATTGTTACGGCATGCCTCTTAATGCTTGGAATTTAACTACCTTCAGAGAGATTGGCAATCATTGGGGCCAATTCATTGAGGTCGATAGTAATACGCTGAACGAAGTTTCATATGAGGTTGGAAGAGTATTGATTGCTACTGATGCATCGTCAAGGATTGAAGACCATTTACAGATAGTCATCCAAGGGATGAATTACATGGTTAGGGTTGAGGAAATGGAAACTTTTAGGGTGGTTAACCCCATCACAACGCCCAGCTCTGGCGCAGAATTTAATGGAAGAGATGATGATATGGCTGATAACAAAAGTGACAAGGATGGCAGATTGGCAAAGAACCATGCAATGGATGTCAGAACAACACAATTAGCTAACAAGGGGGACAATTTTGTCATCGTGGAAGATCCAAATCAGCAAGGGGAAGCAGCCCGAGCAGGTAATATAGATGGCGTGAAGGAAGCAATTAATGTTTCAGAAAAAGAAGAGCATGCAGACCAACATTCCTGTGCTCCAAAGCAGGATGTTCACTTGGCTTTAGAAGTTGCTGAGAATAATAAAGGGGATTATTCAAATTTCTCTCAAGATCTGGATTCCTTCGTAGTGGATTCAGAAAGTCCAATTATGACTATTGGTCAAGACGACTTCAATTCTCAGAAAACAGTAGTGCCAACTATTGAAAGAGTCAAAAAGGTGAAGCCACGAAAGGACATTAGAGAAAGCATTTTATGCCTGAATGGACCTATTGTGATTGGCTCGGACAATGACATACGTGTTTCTCAGTTGCCAAGTATCAACTTACAAGTGGACCTGAATCCTAAGGAGGCTAGAAAAGCTTTGAGGAAGAAAGTACGTGAAGAGTGTACCAACTCTGAGTCTTGTGAGTATATCAGTAACTCAATTAACGCTGCTATTCAAGGTCAAGTTTACAATCAAACACTTAGAGAGCTAGAAGCCACAACAGAAGTAGGGAGAATTATAGGAGTCAATTTTTCAAATACAGACCTTTTGGACATAGAAAAGATGATAGAGAGGATAGCAACAGGTTTGCTCTACTTCAAAGAAGCAATTTCAATGGGTGATTATATTCCTATGGGAGGAGTCATGGTTTTTGTGTGTGTGGCCTTAAAGAGGGATTGTAGGAAGAGGTGGTTGTTCGTTTTTTTGCTCTTTGGAGTTCTTTGTGTTTCTGATACTCCTATTTCATATGCCGATGCACTGGAGGTTTTTGTTCTACTGTTGATGCTAAGTTGTTTTACACGTTACTCCACCTCCAAGAATGTTGATAAACGAGCTATTGATACTCTGTAAAGCTCTGCTATTTCTAGAACCTTTGGTGGGACCACTTTATCTTTTGGGTTTTGCTGGGATTGTTATCGCTGGGACTGTGTAGCTGCTACTGGGAGAGTTGCCAAGTTTGTTCATGCCTGCTGGTTTTGCTCGGGATGTTGTATAACGGCTGCTAGGGGAATTTGCTAATTTGCTATTCAAGCTCATGATATGTTTCTATTGGAGGCTACGTTGTATTGAAGGGACACTTTAAAGGAAGAAAGATTGGTGAAGGTTTGCTGTGATATCTATTTTGCTTCTGGTGCTGCTGGGTTTTCCTCTTTCTTCGATGGCTGGTGTTTGGTGTTTCACTGAAGTTTTGGTATGCACTACCTTGAGGCTGCTGGTTTTGTTTCACACCAGAATTTGTTTTTATTGCTCATTGATGTACCTATTGGTTTCCATCTTTTGGCATGTTCTCTTCTTTCATTTTCAGCACTTCGCTGGAAATTTTTGCCTATACCATACACTTGTGTTTGGTTGTGGCTCTCACCCTCGATGTACCCTTTGTCGAGTTTTAATAAAATTTTGTTCCCGATCAAAAAAAAAAAAAAAAAAACTCAGCTTTGTTAGAGCATCTTTATCAGGAGTACTAAAAATTTTGCACCAAATTTAACCTCATAAACACATTTTATACTATAGCAAGTCACTTTTTTTAAAACTTACAAAATCAGACCCTCTACACTACAAGAAAAATGGGCATTCCTGGCGATTTTTTTCCTGGCGGGACTATTAATGCTGGAAAAAGTCACTTTTTCAGCGGTTCAACAAATGCTGGAAAAAATGCAATTTGCTCAAACTAGGGGGGGGGGTTAGTCGCCACCTTCTCTCTCCCCTCTCCATACCCCCCTCCCTCTCGCCACCTTCTCCTCTCCCCCTCTCCATACCCCCCTCCCTCTCTCTCCTCCCTAGCCTCACCTCTCTGGTTCCACCCTTTTCGATCTCAGCCGACTTCCATCCCCTTCCTCCATTACCGCCGCTTCTTTTCCATGGTTTGATCTCCATCATCTTCTTCCAGCCGTTCGAGGTCAGATCTGGTGTTGCTTAGAGTTTGGCGCTCGGGCTGGAGCTTCTCCGGCTAATAAGTCGCCGGATCCGGTGGCGATGGCTACGGTGACACTTTGGGACAGGATTGATGGTGCTTTTCCATTCAGTTCCAGCTGGAGTTATATTTTCAGTTTTATTTCTTTGTTTTATTTTAGTTGTTTACCCCTTTTATAGGTGGTTTATTAGCCCCTTTTCGGATGCTTGTTCATCGATTTTATCATGTGCTTAAGTGGTAGGGTTTGAGCTGTTTTCCCTCGGGATTTCTACTAGCAGGTCATGGACAGGTTCCTAGCCCAGCCTTGTTGTTGGTCTACCTCGGGCAGGGGTGCCATTAGTCTAGATTTTGATAGTTTTTGTTCTTCCCTGTTGTTTGTGATGAAATCTGTACTGCCCTCGAGCATATTTCTTGAATGGAATTGACATGTTAAAAAAAAACAAATGCCGGAAAAGCCACTTTTTTCCGCGGTTTTGTAAATTAACGCCGGCAAAATTGAAAATCCCGGCAGTTTTTCTGAAAATGCCGGCAAAAAAAAATTCAAAAAAATAATTACGGTAAAGTATAAATATTTTTTCTTGTCCAAGCGACACAAAATGCGTGCTAGCTCAGTTGGTAGTGTGGGCGTGCGAGAGGCTTCAGGTCTCGAGTTCTCGAGACCTAGACCAAGCATTTCAATGAAATAATGCGGGCCATGCGGGCGCCCACATGGCGCCAGGTTGCGTGCCACGTGAGCACATTTATATATAGATACACACGTGATTTAGCATTACCAGCGGTTTTAAAACTGTCGCTAATGCCTGGACTTTTACCGGCGGTTTTAAATCTTTTCCCGGTGGTTTTAGTATTCCCGACGGCAGTCGTGATTACCGCCGCTAATGGGAATTCCTGGCGGTTTTGGGACTTTTCTCATCGATTTTCTAATGCCGCTAATGCTTAAATTTGTCGTAGTGCTATTCTAATTTTACTATATTAAACTATTATTTCTTTTTACTCCTATTTTTCTATTCCAATACCACCCACCTTTTATTTCTTCACAAATTTTAAGGGTCTTTTGCTTTGTTAAATGAATAGTGTCTCATCTTCTTTGTTAAGTCATTGTAGCAAAAACAGATTGGGAGTGTTTTTGAACAGTTACTCCCTACTTTAACCAAGAATGAGATTTGTTAAGCCACATGAGAATGCTCTTACATTAATAAAAAAGCTAGAGTAAAGAATTTTATGCTTGTTTTGTTCACCTGAGCTCAAATTCCTTGATTTTAAGCAAACCAAGCCAAACTCCAGTTAAAACTCAATTCTGAGTTGCTGGTTTGGGTAAATTGAAAAAATTGGTTTTTTGGTTTTGTCCTCATTCAAAAAAAATTTGCATTTTTAAGTTTTCAGTCGATTTTTTGTGGTTTCTTGGCTTGTCTCGACGAGAGAAATCTAAAAAGTATAAAATTATTAGCCAAACTTAAAATTTTGTGAATAAAGACGAAAAATAAACCAAAAACACGGTTTTTTGGATGTCACCTTCGTCTTTATTCACAAAACTTTAAGTTTGGCTAATAATTTTATACTTTTTAGATTTCTCTCGTCAAGACAAGCCAAAAACCACAAAAAATCGACCGAAAACTAACGGCCGTGTTCGGTTTGCCTTTTGATTACTCCCTCCGTCCCAATTTTATAGTCCCAATTGACACTTTTTGTTGTCCCAAAAATATTGTCCCACTTCAAAACTAAAGGGGTAATTGTTAAGGAATTTTCTATTTCATATATTTTGAAGTTAAAAGTAATAAAAAAAGTAACAAGTTGTAATGATTGAAGGGTAAAATAAGAAAAAATATGTTGTCAAAAGTACAATAATTATGTCCCCTTATTAAATTGGAATCCCCAAAAGGGACTATAAAATTGGGACGGAGGGAGTACATTTGTGAAATGAACTTTTTTCCGGTCAAGTTTTTCTTTTCCCCAGAGGTGGGACCCAAATGTTTTCTTGTTTCCCGGGGATGGTGCCATAATGTACACGCTGACCATTTCCTAGTGGATGAGTGGTGCCCATAATGTACACGTAAGAAAATTTTAAGGTGGGGCCCAAAATGTTGCAAGAGGTCGGGAGAGAATGAAAATTTCAATGCAAAATGCCAGGGAATCTTAACAGGTGTGTCCAAAACTTTCGAAAGAAAAGTTGTACTCATGAAGGGCAAAAAATGAAACCGAACAAAGCCAACAAATGTAAAAAAAATTTGAATAAAAATAAAAACAAAAAAAAATTGAAAAACTGGTTTTTTCAATTTACCCAAACCTTGCACCGGTAGTTTCGTTCATTTACAACAGTTCATGGGTTTGACCAATTGATACATTGATTGCCAAAAAAATACAGTTTGTTCAGGTCCCGAACCTTAAAAAAAGAAAAATTCATGAGGCATCATCACCTGAGATGTCTGGTGGAATCTGGATAGCATTGAAGAAATCTCGAAGCAAGTGTCTGTTTTAGGAGAATGAATTTTCAGCCCATTCTCACTCAACTGCAAGTTTAAAATACTATCCAACTTTCGATTATGGAGTCTAACAATCTCTAATGATCATAATTTTTTTGTATTCATAATATGTTCAAATTTCAAAGAAATGAACGGTTTCCAAATGAAAAAATTTAGAAGACCCATAATTGAAATGTAGTGACTTAGGTCATTACGGAAACCCTCAGCCCACATAAGTTAGCTCAGATATCATGACCGTCGGAAAAAAAATAATTCAAACTTTTCCATAAGATAGTACAATGCAGCAAGTTTAAAACGCCAAACATTTTAATAATCAGATCAACAGAAATCCACATTTCATACAAATGAAAACTCCAAAGCTAATAAACAGATGCTTCAACTTTCAAGTTCCTCCCTTTGCCTCATGTGACTTTGAAGAAACACCAACAAATTATCCACGTACCGGTCTTGCCTATCCCTGTCACCAAACAATGCACTCATCTGCTTAACCTTGTTCCTGTATATCTCTCCCTCATCCTCCACCATTACCAACCTGAGTGACTCAGCCACTGAGTCCCTATCAAACGACCCATCTCGCTCGTCTCTCGGTATCGAATACCCCAACTTCTTCTCCTCCAAAATCCTCGCATTTATCCCTTGATCCGACAAGAATGGCAACACTATAAGCGCTCTCCCAAACTGTATCCCATCCACCAGAGACCCCCAACCCGCGTGAGTCAAAAACCCACCCACCGAGTCGTGACTCAGTATCCTGGGTTGAGGAGCCCAACTCGTCCACACCAGTCCTCTCCCCTTTACTCTCTCCAGAAACCCATCTGGTAACTCGTTTCCACCGCGCTTCCTAAGTACCCAAAAGAACGGCAACTTGGAAACCTCCAACCCGAGTGCCACCTCAGTGAGTTCGTCTTGACTGAGTTCTGCCTCGCTCCCGAACGCTATGTACACCACCGATCCTTTCCCCTGCTTGTCAAGCCAATTCTCTATTTCACTCCATCCGCCACCTGTTGAAAATATAGGAGTAATAAACTTTGAGTTTGAGGGGTTGGTTATTTTGTCTTTTCATAAATACAGGGAGTTAATGGTGATAGTTTATTTTGAGAAGATTTTTTTTTTTTCCTATATAACTAGGTGTCTGGACTAATTTGCCAACTCGAATAATCTCGAAACTTTAAAGTTAACATCTGAACAAAGCTTCAGTAACACCAAGGAGTTTGCACACCGAGTTTGACCTTCGTGATATTCGGCTTTGCAATCTCTAAACAACAAGAGAATAACTTATTTGCGACCTCCGCAAGCAAACAGAGAGTTTGCACACCTACGCTATCCATCCCGAGATCCGATGACCGGGATAAATGTGCGGAATTTTTTTTTCTTTTGCTTTTAACAAGGAAAGATAGTGCATTGATCGGACCGTTGGATCTCAAAATGGGTAGCGCGGATGCTCAATGTACAAATACTTGTTTGCGGACTATCCGCAAATAAGTTATTCTCAAACAACAAGCCCTTTAGATGCGGTCTCACATCATTAACCCATACCCTTGAGGTTCGTTTTGAGAAAAGTTAACTAGTATCTCAAATAATACTGCAAATGAAGATCAAAAGTGTAATGCATAGTACTCCTTCTGTTCCATTTTCTAACTTTTACACCCATTGTTTCCAATTCTAAACATCATGATTGTTTTAAAAAAAACAATTACTCTTAAAAGTTAGAAACAAACTTTTTGAGAAAACAGTTGAAAATCTCGAAACAAAATGCCACCGAGGAAGTAATAAGAGTGATAGTTAACAGTATGTGATTCTTAATTTGTGTCATATTACTATAAAAATGCATGTAATCTAGTCTGCTACTAATTTCTAAGTGGGTGATAGTTTATAAGATTTGGCGATGCCGGTGTGCACATCTTAGCCGTTCATTGCTCGGATGAACAGACCAGATTTTTTTTTGTATGCACCACAACGAACAGTTCTGATGCAAAAGTGCTAAGATGAAATCTGAGCCGTCTATCCGAGCAACGGACCACCCGGATGTGCACAACAGCAACCCCACGTCATGTTTGTAAGCTCTTGCCTACAACACCGCAGCCGCCGTGATCGTCGCCATCGTCCTCCTTTGCCGGAAGCAGACCCACCGGAAAAACCGGTTTCCGGTGAAGCTCCACGAGGAGTTGAAACCACTCCGGTTCGAACTCCGAACAGCTCTTCACGGCTATGACGTCACACCCTTCAATGGTGGATCCAAACCTATACGAATCAGGTACATTTTCGTTGTCCCCAGCTACACTATCTCTAAAAATCCGCAAAATCTCGAACAGCCTAAACGCGACTGTGGATTCAAACGGGACCCACTTCGGCGGGACGAGAAAATCTTCCGGTTTTGTTCGATAATCGTCCTCCCCTTTCAAAACCGGTACAGGGCCAACGAACCCCAAAACCGCAGCGTTTAGGATGTTGAAATAAGCGGTTTTGATATTGAGATCAGCTGCGATTGTGGGGAGCCAATAAGGTGCGAAATCAAAGAATACCCAATCGGGATTGGAGGATTTGAGGAAGTGGGTGATGGGTGTTTGGAGCCGGTCGTAGGCGATTTTGAGGTACTTGACTTTTTCGTAAGGTAGGTCAATTGTGGCCTCTGCGTTTTCAGGGAGATTTTCGACGTGGGGAAGAGGGAGTTTTACGAAACTGAGAAGAGGAGAGAGAGTCGGGGGTATTTTGGGAAGGCGATCGATGTTTCTAGGAGTGGAGACGAAGGAGATTCTGTGACCCTTTTGGGCTATGAGTTCGGAGAGCTGGAGGAATGGGATCATGTGACCGAAAGCTAGCCATGGGAACATGACAATGTGGAGTTTCTTGCCGGAGCCGGCGGCTGTTGACGGTGGAGGATCAGTCTCCATGGTTTCTTGTTCTCGTGAATGGGATTGGTCTCGTGATAGCAGTGTGTATTACCTGTGTGGCGGGGGTACGACTACATCTGCGCTGGGCGTACGATTACATGTGCCCCACCTGACTCGAACACCTAATTATTTAAAGAAAAAAAAAACCGCGTTTATTTTTGACCTATCAATAATGGTAAAGTACTGTTTGTGTGGGGTAGTCGATTCACGTTAGCAATAACATCTTTCGTGCGTGCAGTAAGGATAGATTATTTAAAAGATTCTTTCCAGACCATTGAAGAGTCTAGAAAAGTCTTTTACTTTCTTTAGAATAAGTTTTTAAATCCGGCCAGAACATTGATTGTTGAGATGGATGACTGAGATGAGCGCTAGCTACACCGTGCAGTGCGAACGAAGGGCTACAAGAACTCCGGGTCACCATGCGGTGAGAGGGAGTTTAGTTCTTGAAGACCCTAATGATCAAACTTAGGATCATGTGGAAAGGGCAAAAAGAAAAGGAACAAAAAAATAATATGAGGTGTTTGAAAGACTTATTTTTCAAGGTTTTTTTTCAACTTTTTGGCTTATGGTTAAAAATAGTATTTTAAATATAGTAGATGTTTGGGAGAAATGTGTAGAATGTATTTTGTAGCAGGGGTAATTTTTTGGAGATGTGGGCAGAATACATTTTGTAGTTTTTTTGTTAACCAAAATGAGAAAAGTAAAAAATGAGAAGTCAAAAAACTCCTCCCACCATACTTTTCACTTCTCCTCTCCAAATCACAAAAATCGGAACACATTTTGACAGAATAAGTTTTTCATTTTCCAGCCAAAACTCGAAACTACAAAAATGAAAACGTCAAAAGTAGGTTGCCAAACAGGCCCTGTCCTCATCCTTCAGTGAGACATATGAGAACTACCATGCATTAGGGGTGTCAGCGGTCCGGATTGGTGCGGATTGATATGAATCCGAGGGCTGAACCGCGAATCACGGTTTCAAGGAAAGGCAATACGTGTCCGGACCAAATGTCTATGGTCTAGTTCTGAAACAGTCAAATAACTCACGGTTCGGTTCACGGTTTATCCACAGACTATTACATTCTATACAATTAAAACAAATTCCAGATTTATATGTTAAATTATAAATTATTTATCCTTAATTATTTGTAAACTCTTGTTGGACTTTGAATTTGGAAACATTTAGGATAAATAATTAATTAAGAATAATATGTTAAATTATAATTCTTTACCCAATATTACATATACCGGTCCGGTTCAAATTTTTAATGAAAATCTATGGACCGAATCGCGAGTGACGGTTTTCTAATTTTTCAATCCGTGTCCGGACCATTAATCCACGGATCCAATCGAAAACTTACGGTCCGGTTCGGATCACGGTTCACAGATTTTTTTGTTTTTTTGACAGCCCTACCATGCACTTGTCTTTCAAGACGGTTTAAAGAAAGGTACTTGAGTCTTCATTAGGTCTTCATTTCCATAATTGGCTTCTAGACAGTTTACAAAAGATACTTTAGTTTTGATCAGCCTAGTTTTCCATTTGATAAAATGGGAATCACATAAAATCAATAGGTTTATTTTAACAAATACTAAATAGAAAACTAGGCCTAAGTCTAGTAAAATGTACCACAATGGAGCATAGTAAGTTTTTCGTTTTTAGCTAAAAGTGTTACTATAATTTTTAAAAGTGCTAAAACTCCTAAAAGTAATTGATGTATGTAAGGAAAATAACTCGTCTCAAAATCAATGTTTAGGAGTTTAGAAAATGCATGGGAACAAATATTAGTAGCACTTAACCACAACAAGTAGTTCAGGACCTTTAGGTATTAATAGTAGATATGGATATGCTGTAAATCTAGATAAAATATAAGTTTTGAAACTTGACTTCTTGAGGTTAGGCAGCAAAAGTTTTTCTCGTGAATTCTTAGAACAAAGTTTTTCTTGTGAATTCTTGAACACTTGAGTGGATTGTTTGGTATTTTACCGAATCAGTGAAGAAATTAAGTTATAGCTCGTGATAAGGCCTTATTCTTAAATGGATTTCTTAGATTTTTCATTAAAATCTAAGATTTTATCAAGTTTTGATAAAATCTAACATTCTCAACGGATTTTAGTAAGGCCTTATTGTTAAATTTTATCAACTAGATTTTTTGATAAATCATTTACAAAATCTCATTTTATCAAAATCATTTTATCTCATAAAATCATTTATTTTAAAAACACTTTAATCAACGTAAATTTAATCACATTTCTAAAGAAAAACAATGTCTTTTTATCACACCTCTAAATAAAATCATATTTTATCAAAATTAGATTTTATCTCATAAAATCCATTCAAGCACAAGGCTTAAAAAAACAAAAATGCTTATAAAAGCTTGTCATCGATTCCTGAAGAGGACTTGTGATCATTCGGGTACAAGTAGCACTATTAAAGTACAATGGTCTGATAGGTCAATTCATGATTGTCATTTGCGAGTCGTTTTTCCACCTATAAAACGTGGATCATTTTCGGCTATATTCCAGTCCGGTCATGTGCATTCAAAAATTTAAAAATAGGGTTTCTCGTAAGGGTGAGTTTTCGAATGGATTTTATCAAAATTGATAAAATCAAGCCTTTGATTTTATTCATTCGGAAACTGAGTTGATAAAATCTTAGATTTTTTAATGCAAAAATCTAAAATTTTATCAACTCAGTTTCCAAATGGATAAAATCAAGGCTTGATTTTATCAAATCTTGATAAAATCTAGATAAAATCCATTCGGAAACTCACCCTAAATCAATATGGATCTTTGATATAAGTGTGTCCAATAGCTTACAATAAAAAGTGCAATTTAAAGGTATTCTTATCGGTCAAAGACCAATGAGAAATTACATTACGAGTATTTTTACCGGGAAAAATATAAAATATTGTGAGCCGTGTGTGCTTTTGTTAAAATTTGCCAATAATATTCCTTCATGCCCGTAAATTGGGTACCGTGTTTTTTTTAAACTAAAAAAATATAATTTATATTATTAGGCTAAAAAAGGACATTACTGGTCCAAAAGTAAAAGGGAAAATAAAGAAAAATACAAAAGCCGCAAAAATGTACGACGACGATAGAAGCCACCAATCCACTCGGATGTGGCTAGAGGACGAAAATGGAATGATATCAGTGTCTGGAGCCTCACATCTCTTCGTCCCACCGCAGTCACAGTTGTCATGCGCCACCACCGCTGCTATTGGAAAACCCACAAATCTGGCACTCGGGCTCGGATCTAAGGGCCAGATGTCCTAGATCAGAAGATCTGAGTCACCACCTTCCAAAAATGATGAGTTAGTGAGAGAACATCTCTCTTGAGGACGACAGTTTCAACCACCACAACTATAGAGAAAAGAGAGGAGAGGAAAGAGATGAGAAAATAGTAGATCGGGTAGGGGGATAAAGAGGGGAGGAGGAAAAAAGAGAGGGAGAGGTGGCTGAAAGAGAAGAGGAGAAAAAAGGGGAAATTTGCTTTACGAATTTCCAGTTACAAAATATTACTCGTCATTGTAAAATCACAATCTTACCTAAACGAATCCATAATTATGAATTCTTCACAATCCTAACTTGGATGACAACTTGCAGTACAAATTTCTAAATGCAGGATATTTATTTAGGAATTCATAATCACAATCCTACTCAAACAAACTATAAAAAGTATGAATTTTTTGTCGCTTGTGATATAAATTTTTTTAGCTCGAGATATGATTTTTGTAAAAATTAGGTTGTGGTTCAACATATCATTTTTTTGTGGCTCAACATACAAATTTCAGTGGCTCATCATGTTATGAGATTTTTCTGGTTCGATATATAAATTAATATGGATTTTTGTGGTCGATGATATGAATTTTGTGGTCCAACTTATAACTTTCGTCAAAGTCGCTCTAAGGTTTCGGAGGCCGAAAGCAAAGTCATAAAATGGGCTTCTATATTTTCAAGCTAATTTTGTTCAACAAATATTCATCATAAATAACCATACAAAAAGTTCAGCGACGCAAAAATTATAACATATCGTAGCACAAAAAAAAAATCGAACATTTCAAAATTTGACACTTGAAGATCGATCTGCTAGCATTTTTTTTCTTCCTGCAAACGTAGTAATTTTCCTATCTATTAAATATGTTTCCAAAAAGTTCAGCTCAGGTCACAGCTGTAAAATCCGTGTTCTATAAAACCATGTCGCTTTAAATATCACTTGGATCACTCAACCATAACCTTTCCCCCTTGGTTGAAATCCAGGGCGCGAGAGTGAGTATCAACCAATAAGGAGAGAGGTAATATTCACTCACTTTTTGTAGGGTGAACAAAAGCGGACTCGTTATTTTTTCATTCTTTTAGGAAAATGATTTGCACACACTTTTTCTCTTTTTATCTGATGATATATACTACTATCTTTTTTTGTCTTTATTTACTCGAAAGTATCAAATTACGCTTCATATGGAAAAAGTGACTCAAGAGGTAAATGGTAATTTAGTAACTTCAAAGTGAATAAAGATTAAAAAAAAAAAAAAAAAAAAAGTGCAAACGGATAAAAGAAGAGTATTTGAAAAAATTGATTTTTCACTATTTTTTATGTGATGTATTGTGAGATAATGACATGTTTTGGTGTTTGGAAAAACTATTTTTTTTAATGGAACACCCCCGAAATGACCAGAAGAAAAAAAAAAAAGGGGTCATTTTACAGACCACAGATCCGTGCTTGATATTGCGGGGGCGTTCTTAATTAATGCAATGAATGATCCATAAGTTTTACACCAAAAAAAAAAAAAAAAAATTAGAAATGATTGACACTCCTTTTTTTAATTTTTATTAGAATAGAGTGAATCACTAATTCACCAGATCTCAAGGGATGTCCCACGGTCCCACCCCCTTTCCTTTAAAAATCCTACACTAATCCCGTTACTTCATGGGGAAAGAAATCAGCATGAATTTCGGCTTAGTTTTCCATTTGATTTTAGTAATTAAGTTGCTAAAATCAACTAGATTTTAGCAAATGAGTTCAGTAGGTGTTAAAATCATGGTATTTCAAATTAAAAAATGAAGTGGTTCCGTGTATCGTTTTTCGATTTTTTTCGCACCAAATTAAAGTACTCCTCGTATATACTTTAATTTGGTGTGAAAAATTCAAAAAATAATCAAATGGAAAACTAAGCCTTAGTACCTTTGAACTAATTTGTTCTCAAATAGATTTTATCAAGATTTGATAAAATCAAGTCCTTGATTTTATCCATTGGTGAAGAGATTTGATAAAATCTTAGATTTTCAAAATCAAGTCCTTGTAGTTGTAGCTGAGATGGATGACTGAGATGAGCGCTACACCGTCTTAGATTTGTAAAAAGCAATGGATAAAATCAAGTCCTTGTAGTTGTGATTAATAGTTGTGATTAATAGGTGCCCCTATCTTACGTTTCTGTTGCTTAATCTTAGGTCTCAGCTCCATTTGTACTTGAGGAATGTGTAGCATTACGGTAGAAGCAACCGATGATACTTGTATATTTTCCATAGACTATAAAACATAAGACAAAACAATAAGGAAATATTAGAAAAATGTGAATTACATGAACAAATGAACAAAAGTGAATGATTGCTACCAACTAATAACAGAGCTATCATGGTGGTGATGAAGAGGTGATAAGTAAAATTGCAGAGTTGGAGGCTCAGGATAAGGCTCAGGATAAGGTGGGAGCTGAAGGATGGTAAGCAAGGTATCATCTCAAAGGTTTATGGGAGCCGAAGAAAGGTAAGCAAGTTACATCGCAAGGTTTCTGTTTTTGGAGCAAGTCAATTCTGCTAGGTCAAATTCATTTATCTCGTGAGGCTTTCTTTTGAGGATCAAAGCTGCTGGTGGTATTTCTGATTCATTATGTTTGAGGTATCGAGTTAGAGTTGAAGTTTGGTTCATGTTGGCTCTCCGGAAGCTGGTGGTGCTGTTGATGTTGGCTCACTCTTTGAAATTCTGAATTTGGTAGCTGCTTCAAATTGATTGGATTTATTATCTTTTCCTGAAGCTATTATTTAAGATTGGTAGCTGCTGCTGTTTGTTCTCACACCCAAAACGTTTAATGGGGTTGCATGCTGCTATATGCTATCTATTTTTTCTGCTGATGATGCTACTGAATGATTTAGTGCTGATGGTGCTATTTTGCTGACAATGCTGCATAATGGGAGTTCACTTGGTTGAGGCTGTTTCTAGTCTTGGATTTCTATGTTGTTGCAAAATGTACTATCTCTGGATTATGTATGTGTTAGGGTTGACTTCTTGTTAACTTTGTTATCTCCCCTTGGGTCCTTGAAGGCATATGATCGTCTCTTGGTGAGGTGCCAACCTTGTTGGGATTTCTTCTTGTGTTGTAATGCCATTTTCTCGGATCCCTTTAATATTTGTAATTTGTTTCCAAAGATTAATAAAATCTTTTTTGCCGTTCAAAAAAAAATAACAGAGCTATCATCCACCACCACCACTGGCCAACAAATTAATCCTTCTCGCAAGAGAAAGTATGATAAAATTCCAAACATCCCAAGTGGAGTGATTGATACATATTGATTATTAAATTCTTATACATTTGGACAGTGTTTTAACCTTCTCAATATGTCATTTTCAAGTAACTCTCTTTAACAGAAGTTACAAGATTTAAACTATTGCTAAGGTGTTTGTCGATGGTGGAGAAGGAGATAAACCTTGTAGTTAGCCACTGAGCCTAACTTGAATGTGGTAACAATGAGAAGGAAGGTATTTTCAAGCCTTTTTTGTGGCTAAAGAGATGGTACGACAATCTCGGCCTTTGAGGTTTCTAACTATAGCAAAAGCGAGATGCCTTAGCTAAAATAGAGAGGAAAATAGGGCTATTTGATATATATTCTGGGTCCTGTAAATAGTCTCAGACAATATCAATGTCACAAACCGTAACTTAAGTCAGCAAATTTCAGACATTAGAAACCAAAACTTTAGAAACCCTAACTTTACAAATCGAAACCAGAAATCAATGTTTACAAAAGCTTGATACCTTGGGTAAGCCGAAAATGACGAGAGAGAGTGGATAGGGGTCATGGGTGGCTGTGGATCGCGGTCGTCGGTCGGTGTCGCGGGTCGCGGTGTCTTCTTCTTCGGGTCGTGGTGTCTGCTTCTTCCTCTCTTCTTCTTCTTCCTTCTTCTTCTTCTTCTTCTTCTTGTTCTTCGTTCGCCGGATTCTTCTCTCAGATTTCGGTGGTTCTTCGTGTGTGTTCTCAGATCGCCTCTCTCTTCTTCTCTTAGCAAAACGTGAAAAATGAGGGGATGTCCAGAAGCTTGGGGTTTTGTTTTCTGACCCTTGACCCTAAAAGGGTCCAATTTAAGTTCAAGGGTTCAACTTAATGGATGAAACGCTGGACGTGAAAAATCCAACGGGGATGTGAAGTTGGGGTTTTGTTTTCGGGTTCCCGTTTGACCCTAAAAGGGTCCAATTTATATTATAGGGTTCAAAAATGCATGGATCAAGCCCTTGGGTATTTGTTTTTGAAGATTTCGTCGGAGCCTTGGAAAATGCATTTTAAAAACATTAAGCGGTGCGATGGTGAAGTCCGGAAATTTGATTCGGAAAGTTTTTCCAGGAAAGTTGAAAAAAATTTTGAATGCGGGATCCCACACTAGACCGCCATCCTATATATATATATACATAAGAGGATGAAAATTTATAAAACGCAAGTAATTTTTGAATTCAAAGTTAGTTACTTTTGATTGATCCACACACCTAAAATTAAGATATTTTTTGAATTGGTGAATTATTCTCCTTCCTAAAATCAAGGAATTCGAAATGGCGAAAATTCAAAAGAGGGATGATATTTTATCATAATTGTTATTGGAATCACGTTTAACCATGTTACTGGCTCATTGTCTCAATCATTTTAATTTTTATGATGATTACTCGATTTTACCATATTTTATGCTTTGTATTTGATTTTTTCCATGATTATTTGAATAATGGTAAAACATATCAACCACATAATCGACATTTTATGGTAAAAATTAAAAAAAAAGAAGATCAAAATTTATGGTAAAAAGATCAAAACAGCCTATGCGCGAGCCTATATGGATAAGTAGTATGTATGCTCTTCTTGTACTTGTAAACATGGTAATAATTATTGAATTAACATCTTGAATCCTGGTAAAAAAATGTCAAAAACCATTGACATGGTTGCTAATTTGATTTAACCATGATTGATTGTCTTTATAAATTTGGCCCGCGCATGCGGCACCCTAAAAAAATTTAACCATGATTACTGAATCAATGATTTTTGGATAAAAATATAAAGAAAACTGGCAAAAATAATTTATATTTTCATCCCAAAAATCTTTACCCTATAGGCAAAGAAATTTTGGATGAAAACATAATTAATTTTGGATGAATTTCATCCAAAATTATTTATATTTTCATCCAAAAAAATCTTTACCCTATAGGCAAAGAAATTTTGAATGGAAACATAATTAATTTTGAATGAAAACATTCGTTTTAGTCCTTAATGTCCTAGTATATATATTTATATATATAATCAAGGGCAAAAGTGCATTTATTTGAATCTCGGGATGAAAACATAACTCTTAAAAAAACTCAGGATGATTTTCTAATTTCAAGTACGTAAAAAGATGATTATTTAAGTGCCCCAATAAAAAAAAAAGCAAAAAAAATGGCTGGGAATAATGTAAAACAAAAATACAGACATACCCAAAAAGGAAACCAATAATTGTGGGTTTGAATCAGCTGATTATGGGTTTATTTTGGGGTCCAACCGGGACGTTTGTGCACATCAGCGGTGGTGGAGTTTGGGGTTGCGTTTTCAGGTTTGATTGAGAGGTTCGGTCTTTCGGGGGGGCTTGATTTGAGGGGTTTTGACAAAATTATTTTTAAACGTTTTTTACTGAAAAAACAGTGTGTAAAAGTCATTATCCTTTTTATCCTAAACACCTATAATTACAAAATACATAGTAATGCGTTATTCATTGATCAACAACTGCCTCCCACAATACCTGGGCCATTTCTAAAGTTCGGCAACTTCCGGTGAAACAAGCCCGAAAACCCTTGAATCATTTTCTTAATAACCCAAATGCTTCAAGAAAAACAGGGAAGCGGGGGGCGTGCTGTCCCTTCGGGGATAGCGTAGGGACTAGAGATCTACATATTCATATAAGTGCCGTTACGAACTTACAAAACAAATAAATGAAATCATAATGATAGCTTTTTATAACTGATAGCCTCAATAATTCCAACCTTAATGCTAATTGAAACCCTTGATTTGGTTATTTGATTCCATAAAACGCTCATAACGTAAGTTTATATTAATCCCAATATACATTCACATCTTCAAATCAAGAAATTCACACTGTGATTATAAATTCTAAATCCTTCCCTCCAACTTTCACCATTTTCACTTCCTATCCTGAGGAAAACTTCTACCACTTCTACGTTATCGTCCGGCGATTTTAGGAATTTGTCAATCTATCGAACTATATGATACAAGTTCGAATCGCGAAAACCTAACCATGAGTACTGATGGTAAGCTACACATAGTAGTATTCCCATGGTTAGCATTTGGTCACATGATCCCATTCTTAGAACTCGCGAAATGCATCGCTAAAAGGGGCCACAAAATTTCCTTTCTATCGGCACCAAGAAACATCGAACGATTGCCAAAACTCCCTCCAAATTTAGCCCCAATGATTACCTTAGTAAAACTCTCATTACCCGTCGTCGAAGGCCTGCAGGAAAATGCTGAGGCCACCTCAGACGTGCCGTCCGACAAGGTCCACTTCCTTAAAAAGGCCTTCGACGGTCTCGAGCCCGAGTTGACTCAGTTCTTACAAACTTCAAATCCAGATTGGATAATTTACGATTTTGCCCCTTATTGGTTACCTCCCATTGCGGCGAAGCTCGGCATCTCACGCGTCTTTTTCAATGCGGTCAACGCTTGGTTTTTGGCCTTTCTAGGGCCGTCGACCAATATGATTGACGGCTCTGATCCACGGACAAAATTAGAAGACTACACGGTCCCGCCGATGTGGGTCCCGTCTGATTCCAACTTGGCCCACCGATTGTATGAGATGAAGTGGATCGTAGAGGGTGCACAGAATATCACATCGGATGTGTTGGACACGTATCGTCTCGGATCGGCAATAATCGGGTGTGACGTGCTCGCGACTCGCGACTGCGAGGAGTTCGAACCTGATTGGCTGAAAGTCATCCATGAGCTAAACAAAAGGACTGTTTTACCAGTGGGGTTAATGCCCCCCTCGGTGGAAGATAGCGTGGACACAAATAACGCGTGGGTTTCAATCAAAGGTTGGCTAGATGGACAAACAGAGGGGTCTGTGGTTTACGTAGGACTCGGAAGTGAGTTGGCACCAAATCAAGAGACAATCACTGAGTTGGCTCTTGGTTTAGAGCTATCTGAATTGCCCTTCTTTTGGGCCCTCAGATATCCACCTGGCTCCACCGAGTCTGTCTCGGTGCAACTGCCAGATGGGTTTGAGGACCGCATAAAAGGTCGCGGAGTCGTGTGGACTAGTTGGGTGCCTCAACTCAGAATACTGGCTCACGACTCAGTGGGCGGGTTCTTGACTCACTGCGGATGGAGTTCTATTATCGAGGGTCTTCAATTTGGGCATCCACTTATTATGTTGCCTTTTATGGTTGAGCAAGGGTTGAATGCAAGGATTTTCGAGAAAAATCAAGTGGGAGTAGAAATACCGAGAGACGATGAAGATGGATCGTTGAGGAGGAACTCGGTAGCTGACTCGGTTAGGTTGGTAATGACACAGGACGAGGGACGAATTTACAGGGATAAAGCTAGAGAAATGAGAGGTTTATTTGGTGACAAGATCCGACAGGAACAATATATTGACAATTTTGTTGAGCATCTTCAAAATTATAGACAGATTCACAAGGGTTGATTGATTATAGGCAGGGATGTGACCAGGCTCTTTTAATCTGGGGCATTTATTTTGTTTGAATTGCTGAATTTGATTTGTTGCTTGTGCTAAATATGAGATTTATTCAAACACAAAAACAAAATAAGTTGTGTTTTTGCAAAAAGTTATAGACGGTCTTTGATTTCAAGAATAAATTTTATTCAAACTCATTATTTGAATGTGTCCGCAATGAATTTGGACCGATGATATTAGTCTCAAACGTTCGAGTTTTAATTATCCAAGGTATTATCGTTCCAATATTATCAGATGTTCCAGAAGGCATAAGATGATAACGAGAAAATTTTGGGTGCAAAATGGGAGCATGCATTTGGACTATCCAAAATTGTTTTAGACGGCCAGGTTTCTCCCTCTCTTTCTCTCCCTCTCTCTCTCTTTCTAAAATTTGGACTTTCCAAAACATTTTTAGACGGCTGAGATGTGAGCTGGATATCACACGAAAATACCGACGGGCACCCACGTTTTTCAGGATGATAACATATAAAACTGCTCTCAGCTCTTAAAAGAGAGGATGGGCCCCATCATAGATCTAAAATATATGATTGTTAATTCTAAATTGTTGAACGAATACTCCAGAAAAATTACTACCATATCTATCTTTTTTAATCATGCACCATCATTACAATTTTTAAACAAGTTTTTCTTCTACACGAATCCTAAATTGTGTAACCAAACACTTATTTATTAGTCTTCTCTTGCCCTTTTGGTATTACGAGAAAATAAGGTTAGTTGTTCTTGTTCCTTGTTGCAAACAACATAATCTTGATCTCAATTAATTTTGCACGAGCTGCATGCATATCCTGTCCAGTCCTGAGATTTCTGTGGCCCCAGACGATAATGTAAACTAGGGTCTTATGTCTTTTGTAGGAGAAAAAAAATTAAAAAACCAACATTTATTTCAAATGATAGATACTGTGTTTTATATTTTGTCTTTTTTGTAATTCATGTCTTCATGTTAATAAAAAATAGCTTTTGGTCGTAATTGCTTATTCTTATTGCAAGAATTAGAAAACTATTGAAATGGGCAAATTGATGCGAATATTTTGAGAATACGCACAGAGTGTTTTATTTATTTTTTTCCCTAATTACGACACTGGCAAAAAAAATTTAAAAAGTTGACAAACAATAAGGATGTAGTGGAAGTATATGTTCACACAATTGAAGGAAGAGGGACAAAAAAGAAAGAAAAGAAAAAGCAAACTACTTCGTTCAGTCGTTGCACTAACTCATGGTAAGGGGAAAAATAAAAGGAAGAGAATGTAGAAACTTACTCATGGTACGTAAGAAAAAAAATAAAAGAAGAGAAGGTAGAAAAGGAAAAGAAGAGCACGTGGGAACTGAACCCTGATATTTACCAAGAAACACACAAGCCTTTCCGCTAGGCCTAATGCTTCTCTGTTTCTTATAGCGCAACATTATATATTTATTACTTGTTATGACCATATATATATATATATATATATATATATATATATAAAATGAAATTTTTTCCAAACCCCGTTAATAAGAAAAAAGTGATTTTTTTGTGTTGCAAATTATTTTTGGGCGCGCTGACTTACCTCAAGTCGCGCTTCTGGCCACATGTCACGCGTTGATGACTTGCCACAAGTCGCGCCTTCTGATACCACATGTCACGCGTTGATGGGGTGGCCAACATGATTTGCCGTTCAGAATCAACTTGATTGGAATTTGACCATTGGACCTTCCTACAGTGTTCAATGAAACAATATGTCGAATGGTTAGAAGGCTCAACTGATTTGTTCAGAATCAATTTTGTTTCTTGATTGGAATGGAGGGAGTGGGAATTTTCTCAAGAGTAATCTGTGAGTGGATGATTTCAAGACGTGCTCTGGAGGACTTCATTAAATTTAGAAAAAGCTCTAGTTTTCTTTCAAGCTCTTTTTTATTTTGCATATTAAAATTTTTCAAAACATATTCCCATAAAAAAAAACCATATTTACATTTACATAATATTATCAATATACATATTTAAACATATAGTCATTTAAAAATAAACAACTATCACAATATATATATAGAGGTGCTTATAGAAAATCCGAGTTTGGCACCAATTTTTTACAAACGGGCAAGGACTCCATGTAACTGTCTCTTATACGGTTATGGAATAAACATCATTCCAAGTTATGGGATTAGCCGGCCCAGAAGACTGTGCAACCTAATCGCTGGAATTGTTTGTCCTTTCATCTACTGTCCTTTCGCTCGAATTCTTTGTCATTTCTTTGTCCTTTCACTGTTTCTTACTCACATGTCACTACAAGAAATTTCATGGTATCCGAACAAGGCCTTTCTCTTTCTTGATACGTGATCTTTCTGGACTCCTGGACAAAAAACCAAAAGTATGCGCCGCTCCATTTGAAAAATTAGAGACTTAACATCCGCCTCCATTTGAAAATTAGCGTTTCTGTAGATAATGGTTACGTAGCTCTCAAAATGTCAATGAACTGGGCCCCCACTAAGATCCACCACGACAGGCTCTACCCAGTACGGTCCAGTTTCAGATTTCGCCAGCGGCTCATCCCCGGCTAATAACAATGATCCAGATCATTCATTTCGTAGAGCCAGTCAAATCGTTAATAAATGACATAGAAAAATAATCAAGTTCGTCGATCAAAAAATAATGACTTATCAAACACATTTATCGGATACCGATCAATGACTTATCGGAACACATTTATCTGATTCAATATACTCATTGCATTTTGTTTTAAATATAAACATGTTACAATAAATAATTAGTAGTCGGTATCCATTAAACCTGATTATTCTTTTATTTTGTGGAAGTTTTATCTTATTTAGGTTAAGCTTATCTTGGTCCCATCCATTAATCTCACGCATGAGAGAGAAGGGTTTGACAGCGACATGAGAGAGAGAGAGACGGTTTGACCGACGGGTAGAACCTCCTCCACATTGGTCATTGTTGGGACAATGATGGGTCATTGTTTGACCCAACTGTTAGACAATTGCAATTGTCCGTGGGGTAATTGTTTTGGTCCGCAGGAAATTCCTGCACATGGTGAGCGTGAGTGGTGTGGTTCATTGAGGGTATTTTTATCTAGTGTTGTCCTTGAGACATGAAAAATTTCCTATCAATGTATTGGATGCCTTAAAATAAGTTAAATTGGACTAAACACCATTTAAAGCCCCAAATTTGTCCTTTAGACCAATTTACATTTATATGGCTATAGATATATATACTGGCAATAGAGTGCATTGCAAACCAGAACACCTCGAACAAACAGCAAATTAGCAAAAAGCCAAGGTCGGGGATGGGAAAAAACTGCACGTAGCAATGTTCCCATGGCTAGCTTTCGGTCACATGATCCCATACCTAGACTTGGCCAAATTCATAGCCCAAAAGGGTCACAAAATCTCCTACCTCTCCACCCCCAGAAACCTCAACCGCCTACCAAAACTCCCTCCACATCTCTCCTCCCTCATCACTTTCGTCCCCCTCTCCCTCCCCCGCCTCGACGAGCTCCCGGAAAATGCTGAAGCCACCATGGACGTCCACCCCGACGACGTCCACTACCTCAAGAAGGCCTGCGACGGTCTCGAAACAGAGTTGTCTCGGTTCCTCGAAACCGAGTCTCCCGACTGGATCATTTACGATTTTTCCCCCCACTGGTTGCCCCCAATCGCGGCCAAACTCGGTATTTCGCGCGCCTTCTTTTTATCATCAACGCATGGTTCCTCGCCTACTTCGGCCCAACATCGGGGTGGACAGAGCCGGACCGATTAACTGTCCCACCCGAGTGGATCACTTTTCCTACTAACGTAGCTTATCGCGCCTACGAGATAAAGCGAACGTTCAAAACCGGTTCGGGACACCAGAATGCTTCTGGGGTTTCGGATTTTTATCGGACTGGGTGCGTTATATCGGGTTGCGAAGTGATCGCAGTCCGACACTGCATAGAGTTCGAACCAAATTGGTTGGCCCTACTGGAAGAGCTCCGCCAGAAACAGATTATTCCGTTGGGGTTAATGCCCCCTTCAGTGGAAGAATCCGGAGGCGACTCAAACAATGACACATGGACGTCAATCAGTGGGTGGCTAAATAAGCAAGACGTTGGGTCTGTGCTTTACGTAGCTCTCGGGAGCGAGGTCGCGCTGAGCCAGGACGAACTCACTGAGTTGGCTCTAGGATTGGAGCTATCTGGTTTGCCATTTTCTGGGTGCTGAGGAAGCCACCCGGGTCGACCGAGGCAGACTCATTCATGTTGCCAGATGGGTTCGAGGGGCGAACACAAAATCGAGGAATTGTGTGGAAGAATTGGGCTCCTCAACTCAGGATTCTGAATCACGACTCAGTTGGAGGATTCTTGACTCATTGTGGGTGGAGTTCAGTAGTAGAGGGAGTCCGATTTGGGTGGCCACTTATCATGCTTCCCCTTGTACTGGATCAATGTTTAAACGCAAGGGTAATGGAAAACTATCAGGTTGGGATTGAGGTACTAAGAGATGAGGGAGACGGGTCGTTTACGAGGAACTCAGTGGCTGAGTCGATCAGGTTGGTTATGGTGGATAAGGAAAAGGGAAGCATTTATAGGAAGAGAGCAAAAGAGATGAGTTCCTTGTTTGGCGACAAAGGTCCTCCATGATCAATATTTGGATAACTTTGTCCAGTATCTCGAAAACCATAGGCATGCATCAAGATTGAGTTCGATTTCGAACAGCTGAAGCATTCATGTTCGACAAAAAAACACCATTCAAAGCATGTCTTACGAGGTTGAGTTCTTCGATTATCCGAGTTCTCTTCACATATACGATGGTACAAAACCGTAGAAAATCACAGTGGTTGTATATACGTGAGCCATTTTGCGTTTGCTACATAAAAAAATTATTTATTCAGTGTCTGAGTAATTTCATTTATGAGTGTAATCCAATGTGAGATTTGAGTTAAAGCATGTTTCAAAGAGTTGGATGGGTCGTACTTGTACACGGATATTGCACTTATTGGCTATCTTTTCAAACTATGAATCTTAATAATCGGTAATCTTTTGAACTTTAGTTGATTCTTAGCTTGCATGTCATACTTTTACTATTCATGTTTTCGAATTCATTACTGCAATAAACCATTACTGGTACTTCTGACAAAATAAGGCTCCTGAGCTTGTACTGCAGAATGAATATGGAGAAAAAGAGAACGTTTCATTCGAAATCTCCTCCGAAATGTGTTATAGGAGGAAAAACTTGTGAATCAACAAAATAGTCGAGAAAGGGCCTTTGGTGTCCTAAATTATACCGTTGAATGGAAGTGCGGCGTTGATTAGATCTTGGTCACGTTCTTGATGAAGTCTTAGCTTCTAATCTATCTGCTTCTATTACGGCTACTGCAACAATCTCCAACTCATTATCGGAATCAGAGTCGTAAAGAATCATGTTGTCTAGAGACTCAAGATCTATTTGGAAAATATATGATAAAATGAAAGATGGTAGATAAAAGTAACACAACTACTATCTTATGTATAATGGGCAAGAGAAAGATAATTGTTTGTAAATTAGTGGGAGGTGGACTAATTCTTGGGTTGAGTAAATATGTGAGATTATATATGAGATTAGACCAAGTATTATGCAACCAAACAGGGAATGGAGGGATGAAGGTGGGTATCACTTTGGATCCAAAACGGTGCAAGTCCTACGGAGTTCCTAATCCTACAGAGACTAGGAAAGCTAAGGCTAGTGGACTCGGCTGGTGTCATTCTTATCCGCCTAAGAGTATCCTTATCTGGAGCACCAAAATTTTCACCAAATTTAACTTCAAAAACACATTTTATAAATTAGCAAGTCACTTTATCAAAAACTCACAAAATCAAATTCTTTATTTTAACTTTACTATATTAAACTATTCCCCTAAAATCTATAAAAAAAAATAAAAAAAAAAAAAAAAAAAAAAAGTCTCCCTAAAACTCTATTTTGGTACAGAAAAGGACATGGTCACCCCCGCCACGTGTCATGTCACCCACCCCCTGGCTTTTTCCCCTCATGTCCCCCCCCGACGCAACTACCAACACAACCCGAGAAAATGGTACCGGAAGAAATTTGGTGCGTGAACAGTGCCGCACCAAATTTGGTGCGGTACTGTAGCAAAAATAATTTGGTGAGAAAAAATAGAGAGGCTGATTTTGGTGGATTTTTTGGGGTTTGGCTCTCCACAGAAGCTGATGAGGATGCCCTAAGGGCATCTCCAACATCCAAGCCAAAATTTTGGCTATATTGCCTTGAAAAAGTGCCAAATACCATTTTGTCAATCCCCCAAAAGGTAAAACACCCAAACAGCGTAGCCATTAGGCTAAAAAAAAAAAAAACTCGACGTCACCTTCACCCTCACACGGGCGCGTGTAAGTCACGCGCCGAGAGTGCATCTAACGCTTTTGCACGCGCCGCCTTTGACTGGCGCGTGCGGTCTCCACGAGACTCCGTCGGCGACGGGTCTTCGACCAATCTCTTTGTCTCGACGAGATCTATAATCTTCTTGTCTTTAAACGATTTTAGGACTCGTTTTTCGGTGACTGGTTTTTTCAGGCGACTCGTTTTCCTCCGGCGAAGAAAGCTACTACCCATTACTGTAGACGATGCCACGGTGGCTAGGCTGCTGAGCGGTGGTTTTTGGTCGTTTTCAGGGCAAACTCGCCATCGCTGGCGAGGGAGGAGGAGAAGACGAGTCTCTTGGAGATGGTCTAATCCCAATGGAATTCAACCTCCTAAACACCTATACAAACATCCCTAGAACACTAGGGATAGGTACGCAACTTGTGCAACCTGATCGCTTGAGTTGTTTTCTACTTTCTCGATCCCAAATAGATTGACTTAAAGGGGTGAGCAAAATAACCAACAAACCGCGAATTCAATCCAAATCGAATGGTTTGGTTTGATTTTTTTAGTAATATAGTTTGGTATCCGTCCATGCTCACCCCTAGACTTAGGTATCGGAGGAGTGTTGGCTAGCACCACACCAGTGTCCTTAGTTCATACTCACAAGTCATTAATCGAGCACGTCACGTCAGAAACCAATTCATCAACCCGAAAATAGTCAAGCAAATCTCACGCTATAAGAGTACCTTTCCGGTGAAACTTATTCTATGGAGTAACCTATTCATGACAGATGAAATGTTTTTGTTTTCTTTCTTGATAACGTGATCTTTCTGTAATCCTAACAAAAAACAAGAAGTGTTCGCCACTCCATTTTAATATTAGAATGCCATAGAAACTAATCCACAGCCTCCATATTAAATTTAGTATTCCTGTAAAAAAAAAAATACCCATTTTCAAGGGGTGGCAGCCTGAAGAAGCTCCTAGAGAAAATCCAGAAAGAGAAAGCAAATCTCTATTAAAAACACTAAAATGTGACCTAGTTTTCTCTGTCCTCTTTCACTAGGCTCTAATATGTCCTGAAAGTTTTACTATCTTATTTAGGCTATAGGCTTTTATAATGTATTTTTCTTTGGGTGGTTTGTTCCGCCACTTAAACCATGTACAAAGAGAGATTTCTTGAGAGTTTTCTCCTTACATAATTTATCAGGTTCGATTTTTAGGGTCAGGTCACAATAAAGTAATTTATTGTAAATTTTCTAATCCGTGGTTTTGCCTTTGACCAGACGGGGAACAGGAATAGTCAAGGTGTTTGTGTGTAAGCTGGCCAAGTCCCCCGACCGTAGAACAATAAAAAAACACAAAAAGTATGTATACTTGTATAGAGCATTCAAGCCTCCATGTTCTCTATTTTAAGAGTACGCTAATATGCTTACGCTGTACCTAAAAAAAAACCTTAAAATTTGCTTTAGGCAAGAATCCACGTGCTGCAGTGCTGCTATTATAAACAGCCAATTCACTCGATTTTTTTTTTTTTAATTATTATCTCTGTGCACCATACATTTAGGGTTGTTCCACTTCCTGACTTAAATCAGTTTCTAAGTCGACGTATTGTGAGAGAATGACTTATCTCGTAAAGCGCAATAATTCAATTTTGGGTCTAAGCCAGAAATTGGAACAAAGCCTAATCTAAATATTTCAGTTTAGTTGGAAATCAAAACACGCAAAATCTAATTACTTTGGCGTGAATATCTAAATGATTTGAAATTCTGACTGCCTACTATCGAAAAAATATATTTCTATTTCGATCATGTAATCATTGATAACAGGATGTTAAGGTCAGTTTATGCGCACCTCGACTAATTCGGGAGTCTTGAAGACAACAACCAAAGGTCTCCTCCTTGTAGAAAACAACCAAAGGTCTCAACTAATTCGGGAGCCTTGAAGATAACTCCCAATAGCCTGGATCAATGTTTAAACACAAGGGTTATGGAAAACTATCAGATTGGGATTGAGGTACTGAGAGATGAGGGAGACGGGACGTTTACGAGGAACTCAGTGGCTGAGTCGATCAGGTTGGTTATGGTGGATAAGGAAAAGGGAAGGATTTATAGGGAGAGAGCAAAAGAGATGAGTTCCCTGTTTGGTGACAAGGCGCTGCATGATCAATATTTGGATAACTTTTTCCAGTATCTCGAAAACCTTAAGTGTCAAGATTGAGTTGAGTTCTATTTCGGACAAAGCATAAGGCATTCATATTCACCTCAACGACAATTCTCGACAGAAATGAATACTCCAGTAATAAGGCAGAGTTCTGCGATTATCCAATTTCTCTTCGCATATATGATGGCATCTTCACATATGTGATGGCATAAAACCAGAAATTAATACTACTGTATTATTGATTCTACGTTGCACAGGTTCACTTTCGTTCTTCTGAATGCCTCGAAGAATCAAGACAAGTAAACGATGCCTTACAAAGAGAAGAAGTTAATAAGAAACAAGCTGCAGAAGAGAAAAGGAAGCATTTGGAAGCCATGAGGGAGAAAAGGTACAAAAGGGCCCAAATAGAAATTGCTACTGAATCCTTCTTGGAGACTAAGATGATTCGTGAAGGATCATATGCGAAAGTTTGCAGGTGTCGCCTCGATAAAGTATGATGGCCTCGATAAAGCATGACTATGACGGAATCAGCCAATGCAAGTTCAATATTAGAGCATTCTTCAAACCGATGCTAATAGACCAGGCTACGTCTGAAGTCCCTCTCCTCATGGCTCCAAATACTCCGAACAGACTTTTGCATTGTAAAATATGTAGCCAAACATGTCCATTAGACCTTTTGCACAACTGTCTCCATCTTTAGGGTTTCTTCTTTTTCTTTTTTGGACCAAAAACAAGTGCAAGCAATGCTTTCGTATTTGTTAGTAGTGTAATACCAAGCCTTTGTTTCACACGCTAAATGGAATTTCTTCATTGATCACGGGCAAATAATGCGTGCATCGCACGTGGCCCCGAACCTAATCTTTTAAAAACTCGCCTCTTCATCATTTCATCAAAGCAGGAAGAAGATAACACAATAATATCCTTCCATATAAATAATATTCAATATTAAACTACTACATTAATACTTCATATTTTGCTTTATAAAATTAACAAATTCTACCACTAAAAATTTGCCCAAACTTATGCTTATCTCTACTGAAAACGCCCTTACCCTAAACAAACAAAAAAAAAAAACCATAACTTCATGCAAAAGCCAAAAAAATACCTAACACAACCAAAATACACACGGGCATCACACTCGCACGAAGCCATTAAACTAGTAAAATATAAAGTGGTAGTAGTGTGCATTTGAAAACCAGACCACCTCGCAACCACTTTATTTCTATAATAATAACAGGTACCATGCACTTTCATTTTATATGAATATATATATATATATATATTATAAAGTGGTCGTAGTGTGCATTTATAAACCAGACCACCTCAAAAACAAACAAACAAACAGCAAATTGGCAAAAGCCATGGCCGGAGATGGGAAACAGCTGCACGTAGCAATGTTTCCATGGCTAGCTTTCGGTCACATGATCCCATACCTAGACTTGGCCAAAGTCATAGCGCAAAAGGGTCACAAAATCTCCTACCTCTCCACCCCTAGAAACCTCAACCGCTTACCAAAACTCCCTCCATCTTTCTCCTCCCTCATCACTTTCGTTCCAATCTCTCTCCCCCGCCTCGATGAGCTACCGGAAAACGCCGAAGCCACAATGGATGTCCGCCCCGATGACATCCATTACCTCAAGAAGGCCTTCGACGGTCTTGAAACCGAGCTGTCTCGGTTCCTCGAAACCGAGTCTCCTGACTGGATCATTTATGATTTTGCCCCTCACTGGTTGCCCTCGATCGCGGCCAAACTCGGTATTTCACGCGTCTTCTTTCTGATCATCAACGCCTGGTTCCTTGCCTACTTCGGCCCAACGGCAGCGATGCTCGAGGATTCTGTCATGCAAACAACAGATCCAGAGCAATTCACGGTCCCACCCAAGTGGATCACCTTTCCTACTAAAGCAGCATATCGTGCCTACGAGATAAAGCGAACGGGGTTCAAAACTGGTTCGGAACCCCAGAATGCTTCTGGGGTTGGTGATTGGTATCGTACCGGGTGCGTTATATCGGGTTGCGACGCACTTGCGGTCCGACACTGTAGAGAGTTCGAACCAAATTGGTTGACTCTACTGGAAGAGCTCCACCAGAAACAGATTATTCCGTTGGGGTTAATGCCCCCTTCAGTGGAAGAATCCGGAGGCGACTCAAACAATGACACATGGATGTCAATCAATGGGTGGCTAAATAAGCAAGACGTTGGGTCTGTGGTTTACGTAGCTCTCGGGAGCGAGGTCGCGCTGCGTCCGGATGAACTCACTGAGTTGGCTCTTGGATTGGAGCTATCTGGTTTGCCATTTTTCTGGGTGCTGAGGAAGCCATCCGGGTCGACTGAGGCAGACTCGCTCATGTTGCCAGATGGGTTCAAGGAGCGAACAAAACATCATGGAACTGTGTGGAAGAATTGGGTGCCTCAACTCAGGATTCTAAGTCATGACTCAGTTGGAGGATTCTTGACTCATTGTGGGTGGAGTTCAGTTGTTGAGGGAATCCGATTTGGGCTGCCACTTATCATGCTTCCCATTGTACTGGATCAATGTCTAAATGCAAGGCTAATGGAAGAGCATCAGGTTGGGATTGAGGTACCGAGAGATGAGGAAGACGGATCGTTTACGAGGAACTCAGTGGCCGAATCAATCAGGTTGGTTATGGTGGACAAGGAAAAGGGAAGGATTTATAGGGAGAGAGCAAAAGAGATGAGTTCCTTGTTTGGGGACAAGGCCCTGCATGATCAGTATTTGGATAACTTTGTCCAGTATCTCGAAAACCATAAGTGTCAAGATTGATTTTAGTTCTATTTGGAACAAAGCAAAAGGCATTCATGTTCACATGTACGTGTGTTTTGTAATTCGTACTGTTGTAAAAACTATGGATTGCGTGCTGTTATGTTGGGACTTGTGAATTCAAAGGGATATTTCTATCACCTAAGAAATTGAGGTCTTACATCCCTGCCTTTGATGTTCCATTTCATCACTTCTATGTGTTTACATGAATTGTTGAAGAACAAAAACATAAACTAAAACCTTCAATTTGGCCTTCTAAGGGCATCCTCATCAGACTCAACAAAAAAAACACCAAATTTAACCTCAAAAACACCTTTTATAAATTAGCAAGTCACTTATCCAAAAAATCACAAAATCAGACTCTCTATCCAAACTTTACTATTCCCCTCAAGTCTCATAAAAAAAAAAAAAAAAAAGGCAAGAGGTTGTGTGATGCAACTGTGCAAGTGTGGTACACGTGGAGCGAAACTGTGCAAGTGTGCAACTGTGCAAGTTACTTTAATGAATAAACAAATATTAAAAGAGAGAGAGAGAGAGAAGAGAAGAGTGGTGGGGCCGGCTGGGGTGTAGCGGCAGAGAGGGACAGACGAGAAACTATTAAATTATTGGGTAGCCCGTGAACAGTAACTTTACCCCAATACCGAGTTACTGTAACAAAACTATAAATTTTGCAAATTAGCCAAATATTTGTTGAGGCTGATTTTGGGGTGTTTTTTCCACTTGGACTCAACAAAATAACCATTTGGCCAAAATAGCAATCCTGATGAGGATGCTCTTCTTAGAGCATCCTCATCAGAGGAGGCAAATCCCCCTATGGCTAAGTTGTTGAGTGAAAGGGGGAAAAAATCTCCAAAATCAGATTCAACAAATTTTTTGTAAATCTGCAAAAGTTATAACTTTGCTACAGTAACTCGGTAAATCCTTTGAGGCACTGTTCACGGGTTAAAGCAATTCTCTCTTCTGACTTCCTGAATAGAGAGTCTTGATTTTGTGAGTTTTTAAAAAAGTGACTTGTTAATCTATAAAAGGTGTTTTTGAGGTTAAATTTGGTCCAATTTTTGTTGAGCCTGATGAGAATGCTCTTATAACTGCTGGAATTGGCTGCTACTTGCCAAAAATGGACAACTACGCTTTGTCTCTCAAACAAAGAAGGGTGCTACGGCGTGAAAAAACTCGCCACATCCATTTTAGGCATGCGTTTGCTGCATGGTTAGATTTAAAGATTTTGTCCATTTCACACTATAATTCAAAACAGAAAGGAACTAAGCATTCGGTTTTGAACCTTACGGGCCTAAGTGTTTTCGCCTTTTTCGACCAAACCGTAGTGAAGTTAAGTGTAATTACCTACAAAACTTAGTCATATTCGTCATATATATGGTGACAAAATGCCATGGCATTATGTGCTAGCTGAAAACTATATGCACCAAAACATGCATATATGGAGTCGGGCACGTGTTTCCATACTAACTGAGTATGCATTTGAACAACAACCAAACAGAGAAACAATTTTAAAAAAGGGTAAATTTCACTGACCTCCCCTGAGGTTTCTGACAAAAACAGAAACCTCCCTTGAGGTTTTTGAAATGCCACTAACCTCCCTTACTTTAACTGACAATGTAAAAGTACCCCCTTCCGTCTTCTTTTCGTTAAAAACTTAACGGAACCCTATAATTTCAGAAAGTTGAGTTGATAAAATGACAATAGTACCCTGTCCTCCCTCTCATCATCTCTTTTCTACAGTTTTCGGTTCACACCAGAGAAACACCATGGACACCCTCTCTTTTCTCCTATTTTTTCTCCACTTTTCTTACATCCACCTCTTTCCTCGTCTATACTCCTACCACAATAAAATGTACCGAGGTAACCCCAATTTCCCAAATGTTAAAAATAAAATTAAAAAAGTCCTGTAAAATTACAACTAAAAAACCATCGTTGCCCAAAATTTAGGCGTAAACAAATGTTCCCAATAAAAGATACAATTATCAAAACTCCAATCTATCTTGAATCCAATATTCCCATTAAAAAGTAGAATTACCACCGAATTCCATTTCCCGATTGGAGCATCCACGAAATTTGATATTGCTTGGCTAATTCAACCAACATAATCAATTTTCAGTGGGTTACATGTGTTAAACAACCCAAATTGCACAACTGAAGCAAAGCGGAACTTATTGTCGGTGGGTTTACATGTGTAAAGCAAGCAAATTGCACACTAGACAAAAAACAGAACCAGTTCTGCATTATAAAAACAAAAAGGCAACCAATGGGTTTACATGTATAAACAGTCAAAATGAACAATTGAAACAAGATATCAACCTTTTTCTTGTAATCATCGTCATCTAAAAACTATCCTCTTAAATCACTTCCCATTACACCTTGACACACCACCAATTTCAGATAATCAGTAACTCGGGCCAAAGTCACCGGGAACAGAGGCAAACGCGGGGGCTCCAAGACAGGCGCCGTGCTTCTTCTCGGTAGGTGCACGTGACACAGATTGATTTCTGGCAGAAAATCAAGTGAGAGTGGTGAAGAATTTGGGTGTTGAGTGCTGTAGCAACACTGAGAGTAACGTAATTTCACCCAAAACCAAGGAAACTTTGGTCAATAAAACTGGGTTTCAGTGATTGACACAAAATGGTTTTATGAATGGTGGTAGATGTCGTTGTTGATGATGGCTTATACGGGTCATGGGTAGGTTAATGGTATGACTGCCTGATTGTTGTGGCTGGTGGGATTGTGGAGGCATAAGGGTTGGGAATGGGATGTGGCGGTCATTGTGGCAAAGAAGGAGAGGGAGAAAAGTTGGAGAGATGGGAGAAGGGGTGTTTGGTCATTTACTTAACCAACTTAACGTCGTTAGAGCTTAGATAATGGAATGGGGGAATCTTTACATTGTCAGGTAAAGTAAGGGAGGTTAGTGACATTTCAGAAACCTCAAGGGAGGTCTCTGTTTTTGTCAGAAACCTTAGGGGAGGTTAGTGAAATTTACCCTTTAAAAAATGTAATTCAAAGTGAGCCCACTAATATATCTACGACAAACCGTTCACCAAACATTGTCCTTTCTTAAATAAACCATATAATACAACAAAACAGGTTCATCTAATGGATATTATAATGGAAAATTGCTGGAAAAGGTTCCATCTTTTAGAAAGATGGCACCTTTCATCCATCAAGTTATTTACAGATAATTTAACTAAAAATAAAAAGTAAACAAAGAAAAGCTAATATCAACAACACCCAACCGCAAAATTTAGAAAATGGAAGTGCATTATTAGTACAAGGGTTACCTGGCTGTTAATAATAGTAAAACCATCAATCAGTCCTTGAACCATTTACTTTGAAGGAGAAGTCAATTTATTTTCCTCTGAATCATGCTTTAGTGAAGCATCCCCACCCATCAATTCCTGAAAGCCTTCGACCTTCACGGGTTGAGCCCTAACAGTGCTCATATTCCTGCGTCAACACAAGAAAATTTCAGATTTCCGTAAAACCATTTCCCACATAACCACTAATAAAAATCCATTCAACAAATAGCCTTACGGTGTCTGGACTTGAGGAATTTGAAGGGAAGACATTTGCCTAAACTGAGTGCTGGACTGAGGATGAAAATTTGACATTGCAGCGATTTGCTGCTGTTGCCGAAACTGCATTTGAGGATTTCTGGCGTTCATTGTACTGAAGGGATTAATATCGATTGGGAATTCGGACGGGTTTTCAAGCTTGACTTCCACAAGGGGTCTAACATTCTCCATATTTATGTTCATGCCAGGGCGAGGAGTGGCTTGTTGGCGTCTTCGCATTCTTTCCAACTGTTGCTGTTGCTGGAAAGTCAGGTTTTGGGGGTGAACCATCTGCTGCTGCTGCTGCATCTGTGGATGCATTTGTCTTGGTATCTGTAGATTCGCCACAGTCATCTCGTCAATTTGACTGATGGTAAAGTCACGGTATCCGCTAAACTAAGAGTAACATACTCCCAATTCCCTCCTGCAACTTGTGTGCTATAAACTGGAAGTGCAGTCAACAACCAATGATGTGTCTAATTACTTGAAGCTACATCATTAGTCTACAATTTAACAGTCGATTCTTTCTCGAGTGCAATGAGTTTTTTTCACCGATGTCTCCATGACGTAAAATTTTATGTAGCGTTGGCAAGAAAACATGCCAGGATTACCCAGACTCTGCAGACTCCTGAATTAACAACGGTATGCAAGAGCAAGGAAAATACTATATCTCGAGGATTAGGAGTAGGCCAGGATCCTTATTTTACAAATTTCTTCTCTATTTTTCTTTTCTTCTCTCTTGTTTTTTCCACTTCCTTTTCTTCTATTTCAAAATATTTAGCTTTATGACAATAAGAAGGAAAATCAAAATCTATATCAGTCTTTCTTAATCCTTTTCCTCGTTCATATAATTGAACTAGATTTTATGACTAAACTCCTTCTATGATCAAATAATCAACAAATGACATTTCATATCTTGTACAAAATTTCCATCAGTATAATCGATGCTATTATACAATAAATAAATGGATCCTCTCCGGTCCAACTTTTGGACTGGATGAGGAGACAGTTCTCATTTACACCGTACATTGGTAAAATACTAAACTCTATGGTTCGGATTTGCTAATCAACTATGACCAGTAAGAGTTAACTCTGGAGAGGATCCAGACCCTAAATAGGTGAAATTGTTGGAGTTCATCACTTAACATCTAAGGGATACTCATGACATGGAGGGGCCCACAAAAGGACTTTTCAAAGTATTAGGGGCACCATTCTCTTTATAGGTAGGAAATTAAATGAAGTAGAAGGCCAATACACACATTTTGCAAATTTAGGAAAAGAGAGTGCACCTCCCTTGCAAACTATTAAAGGACAGAAAATGTAGGACATACTTGCTGTTGTTGAGATTGTCGAAGGGAGGCCTGTTGATGTGATTGCATTTGTGACTGGATAACCTGCATTTGTTGCTGAGAATGTGGCATAACATTCCTTGAACTATCCTTCACAAGCTCTGCCAAAGGCCCAAGATTGCTACTGATGGAAAGGCGAAATCGGTTAGACAAGGGAACAAATCTGTACACAAGCTAAGTAATTCACATGTGCTTGCGCACGCGCACACATAAAGAGCAAAAAAAAAGCACCCAATATTAGTAAATAGAAAGTTTGAGGAGCACATATTCTGATAACAAGGCAATTGCAGATGTATTTCTAAGCCACTTAATATATCATTGATCATATTTTCTTCCTCCTTTATTAAGGAACTCAAAAGTAATAATATTAAAGAAAGGGAAATAAAAACCCAACTAAGCACCTATACCCCGCTGTTTGAAGAAACATCTTTAGTAGTTCAACGGCTGAGCACTGTTTTCTGTAACTATCAGCAAGGACTTTCAAGATACGACCTAGCTTACACATATGACAGCTCAGCAGCTGAGACAAAACCTCCATTGGGACTTCTGAGGAAGCTTCAAACCCCACATTTGATAGCATACGAGCTATCACCTTTCTAGTCATCTCTGACGCTTGCTCTTGACCAAGAAGTTTTTTGTTTCCTGCAGATCCATTTATTCCTCGTCGTTGATTTCCTCCCTGTTCCATGCCAAGTAATTCTTGTCGAATACCAAGCCTCTCAATCATGATAGGGTTCCTGGTCACAACTTGGGGTTGGGGTAAGGAATCAAGAACACCATTAAACTCCACCTTATGGCTTTCTTGAACTCGGATTACGGGTGGAAGCGCGCTATCAGGAACACAGTTCAGCGGAAACATCATTTCAGGAAAAAGATAAGTCTCGTCATCATTTGCATCACTGTCTGTCATTGCTGAGTTTTGGAGCATGTTTGAAGCATTTCCCGGCATTCGACTACCAAAACCATTGATTTCATCTTCTTTAAATGCTACTCGTCTTCTCTTATGCTTTTCAAGAATTCTGAGATAAGTAGACATCTGCTCAGGTGTGCGTCTGTCTGTCTCCCAGTCCACAATTGATAACCTATATGGTTTAGTAGCTCTATACTTCTCAAGAAAATGACTATACCATGTTTCTGGCAATTCGTCATGCTTGAATTTCTGGGACATGCTATCCATATCTTTTTCACCATACCTTGATCCAGCACTAATGCCTGCTTTTGATGGGAGCTGCAAATTTGTAATATGCAACCATTTTCAGGGAATCAAATGCAACCCATGTCAAGGAAAATAAACAAAACTCCACCAAAAATAGCTCATGGACAATCAGATATTTAAAACATCCATTGTGGGCCTTGTGGCACCATATTTTGCTCGTTAGTCGAAGACAACTGTCCAGTACCATGCATTAAAAAGATGCCCTTTAGACATCAATAAAATCAGTGGGCAGCGGGACTAGGACTATAAGGACTTTGCCCACCAAATAACGGTATATCACAGACTTACAAACTGCTGGTGCTGCATACCGAAAGACACACTCTTATATGGCTAAGGATGTTGTAGGAGAAAGAAGCAATAAAAATTAAACTATTACAAGAAATAAGCACATGGCAGAAGTTCTAGGGGATGACCCCCGGGCCCAACAAATGAACAAACAGGAATACAGTGTATGAGGAGGTAGTGAAAGTAAAGGGAAAAAAAATCTAAAAATAAAAAATTGACATATTGCATTTATAGATAAATGCTTCACGAGATTGCACAAAAAATACTACCTGCAAGCTTAAAATTTTAAACCCTGTTGAGGTATACGCCTACAAGCTTTTAGTAGTTCGAACTAGGGAAAAAAATACCAACACAGCGTGAGCGCAAAAATAACATTATCCCTGTAAGTCAGGTGCCACAGGCTTACGTGGTTTGCCCATATGCCACGACGACAGGATGAGCCACAAAAGATTCCTTAAGACATCACACAGATGGATGCAAGGATGTCACCTGTGTGCGCTCCTTTTGCAAGGTATTTTTCCTAAGTGAATTCCCTAATCAAGTAAACAGGGATCAGAACAGATCAGCAGAGATGGCTAGAGATTAGGTCATTCCACTAACTTAACTTTCCTGGTACCTTTACTTCCCTTAATGGCAAGGGAAAGGATTCTATAGCATATATCATAGGAGCCATCCTCCCATGAGAAATTTGAAACAAATTCTGCTTGTTTCATTTCAGTATGAAATTGTCCGCATGAGCACCAAAAGTACTTTTCTTTCATATCTTTCCAGTGTATTGCCTTTCCATCTTTACCTCTCCACTTGAATTTTTAGCAGTATCACCATAGCTTGATTCCCCCAAAAAAATGCTTCTAACAGCTTACATATGCAGTAATACAGCCTGATAACCTCTCCACTTGAATTAAGTGCTCCTGCAGCACTGTGTACACCGCCATGTGGAGCGCGCGCTGGAGCCCACACCAATGGTACAAGCACGGGGGTTGTCGGTCTTACGGCCCCTGGGGCACCGCACTTAATTATTTTTCCTTGACTGTACCTTCCAAGGCTCTATTACCCCTACCCAAACAGACTTCTCTCAAAAAAAGAAAAAAAAATTTCCAAAACCTAATTCTCAACATGAAAATCACATTCCAGAAATTTGTAGCATCCTTAAAACGCTATAAGCATCTGAATTTGTTAGAACTAAGAATAAAATGTCAGTGACGTAACAAATGCATTCAATTATTCAACGTCAGAACTAATTCAGATCAAACCTTGGACGTCGTCGACTTCGTAGCAACACCACCTTCTCTCTCTTGCGCACAATCTTCCAAAGTGAAGTACACATCGTCGCCGTGCAACTCCAAATCTGCCAAATCAAACCAATTTACTTCAGAATTCAAGCACATTACCTGAATTAGAGAGAGAGTGAGAGAGACGCACAGTTTGGATTGAGCTTCGAAACTGGGGTTGAAGAAGAGGAAGAGGGAGATAGGAAGAGACAGAGGGACGCTTTATCGAAGAGAAGAGCGCGAGCTCTGAGTTGGAGTTGGATTTGAGCCCTAGTTTTGGAATCGTCGGATCTCATGAATGCTTCCCATGAAGAAGGCGACGATAGGAACACTACGAAGTGGCCGTATAGTGAGTCGCCGAGCCACGACCGCCATACGCCGTGGCTCTCGAGTTTACGAGCGAGTTCGTAGCCGCGGCCGTCGTCGCCGAGCAACGCCATCGTAGAGGGAGGAGGAGAGAGAAAGGGAGGGGAAATTACAGTTTCAGACCTGGTTTCGGTGTGGAGGAGACCATGTTGGCAAACGTAGGCAGCATGTTTTCTGTGAGCCACGTGTTGAAGAAGCTAAAAGATGTCTTGGGCTGTTTAGCTGTAGTGGACTGACTACTGGGCCCATTACCAGCCAGAAGACGGGCCACCCCATGCTAGGTAAATGGGCCGGGCCTGTTTTCCCGGAGGGAGTGAAATGGAAAGGAACGTAGACTATTTTGCCAAAAGCAAAAATTCCGGTAAATTATAGCTCGTAATTATTACATATTACTTGCAAGTTCATTTACCTAAGAATTGGGATTACTTTCAATTTTAATTTTTGAGATTCGTCGTACCTAGGGCTTGGCATCATTTCGGGTTTGTGTCAAGTTAATTCGGGTTTGGGTCAATACGTGTCAACCCGAAAAAGACATGTTTACCTACACATGTCAAAAATCTCAACCCTAACCTTACCTAAAATTACACGTGTCAACCTGAAAACAACACAAATTGACATGATTACACAATACTCATTCGGGTTCGAATTGACACATCTAGAGCAGGTTAACCGTGTCATTTTCAGATTTGATTTGGTTTAACATGTTGACACGAATAAATAACAGGTTAGCCATGTCATTTTCGAGTTATGCGGGTTGAACACAAACCCGACCTGTTTGGCAATCGTGTTCTCAGGTCATGTCATATACGTGTTCTGTGTCAGAAACAGTCAACCATAACCCGCTAACTTCGTGTCGTGTCATAAATTTCCATCCCTAGTCATACCATGTTTAGTAGACTGAGTAAGTGCGCTATCTTATGGACCGAGAATCTTGCAGTTAAAGAGAGATAAGTCGTGTTCTCTCAAAAGTCTATTGATTTGCGGCACCGGCTCATGGCATAAGTCAAGGAAGCCACCGCTTCGGGCCCTCTCAAAATTTTAAAAAATAGGAGCCCCCAAACATGTAACTGTAAGCCTCTTATATATCGTAATGGTTGGTTATTTTTGGATAACTATATATTTAAATTTGTTCAATGATATTATTTTGAAATGGCTTTTTTTTAAGATATGTGTTGAAAAATTTTACTACGCAAAATACATGAAGGGCCTCCTCTAATGAGTCCGTTTCAGGCCTCCAAAACTAATGAGCCGGCACTGTTGATTTGAGCCTAGCTCTTAGTTCTACCAAAAACCACAAGTGTTTCTAACGCGAGCTTTGAGTTGGATTTGAGCCCTAGTGTTGATATTGGGTTGGTTTAATCTGCTCCATGACATTAGCATCCATCTAATGCACTATGCCCAATTTTTTCCCATATTTTCTTTATTTCTTACTTATTCCACTAAATCCATTTTTTTTTATTTGTATTGTTTGTTAAAGCTCACAAACCCAAGGAAGATCATCAGTTGAAACCACTAAACTGTTCATGCTTTTGGGCTAACCTCAACTAACCCACACACAATCAAATATTATATCTATCTTTTTCTTTTTCTCTCTCTCTCTCTCTCTCTCTCTCTCTCTCTCTCTCTAGGTGGTTGCCCCACTTTGAATTGGATTACCAAATCCAAGTCACAAACTACTGACTAGAAAGTGAAATTTGTATGGTGAATCTCGTTATGTTACATGCCCACTTATCTAAATTAAAAAGGGAACTTACTGAAAAAACATTTTGCCTATCCAATCAAAACAAATCAAACCATTTTTCTATGGCCACACGATTAACTTCTTTAACATTGATCGTGTGGTGGAGAACAAATTAGAACAGATAGACACACGGGGGCGATCGATATTGGTCGGACTAGTAACTTCACAGGAGTAATTTCACCGGATAAATTTGGATGACGTTACCAATATCACGCCCTCAAAAAGTCAAAATATTGCATTTTTTTTTTTTGGGAGTTGGTTGTACTTCATAAATGTGGTTCTTAACTGATTTGTCGCATTAAACGCTAGAAATGCAATTCCACGGGTTTTTTTTATCTATATAACTTTTTAATTTGTTTTATACCAAATAAAAGTGTTCATTGAGTACTTTAATTTAGTACAAAAATAAAAAATAAAAACGTTATACGAAAGTATATTTTTAAACGTCCGCAAAAATACACGTTTTTCAAATGGATCTCTTAAAAAGGGACGGAGGGAGTAGTATTTAAGTGGCCGAAAACACCATATGTCATCAGGGGAAAAACAATTTAGCGTGATGGTGACGATAATTGGAAACCATGTGTTGAGTACTATCTGGCGTATAATCAGAATATCGGTCGAATGAGCCTCACAATGTATATGTTTTTCTTCTCAGTATAATAATGGCAAGTCCAAAGACAATTAAAATACGGTATCCAAATGTGGTCAACTGCAAAACTAATATCAGATAAACCAAAAGGTAGTGGTGGGCATGCGGCATGCCTGACATCAAAAATAAAATAAATTTATATAATTGAGCTAAAAATAAATATTTTTATGAGTAATTTATACATTCGACAGTAGCTTGATGAAGTATCAAGTTTAAAAAAAACAAAAATTTAGGTAAAAGTACGACTTTTTGATATGAACTGTCAACACAAACCCGATACAACCCGGAATAAGACAGAAAATCTAGTGAGTTAAAAAATATAAATAACACGAAATTATCTATTCTCCACTCCCACCAAAGGGCACATATAAACGATAGGGATGGAAAGGATCATTGAAAGTTGCAAAGTGTTTAGGCCTCATTTGGGTAAAAAATCGGTTTTTGGTTTTTGGGTTTTTCTATTTTGTCCTTATTCAAAAAAAAATTGCATTAGTTAGTTTTGCATCCAGATTTTTTGGTTTCTGGATTCCTCTCGATGAGACGAATCTAACAAGTATAAATTTATGGTCGAAACTCAAATTTTTTTAAATAAAGCCAAAATAGGTGGATTATTGGCCAATAAAGTCCTGAAAGAATGAATCCCTTTGAATCTGATATTAGAATATCTTCACTTTTTCTTTTGCCCAATTTTTTGACTTGGGGGACTTTTGATGAGGATCAGACAACTCTGTTAAAGGTAGTTCTCTAACTAAAATGACATTGGTGAGGTTGGTGGACTAAGGGGGCTTTGAGCTCATATTAATATGTACAAATCATTTCAGTAGGTTAGTTCACCCACTTAACAATGAACTTCTCCACTTTAACTACTTGATGGGCTACTTGAGAGTATGATAGGAGTAATTTGCTCATGAACTATAACCAATTCCGAGTTTCCACTAAAAATACTGTCTTTCCACTGTAGTCAAAAGTGAGTGTAGTTTTCGATAAATAGCATTTTTACAATGTATATGAGGAGAATAATTTGTCTTCACGTTGTAGGCAACTGGTAAAAATATCGAAGATACCGAAAATACCGTTTAGACGATAGTGGAAACTCGGTTTTGATTACAGTTTTTGGTTGAGAAAATGTTGTTCTTGTCAGGTTGATCATAGTCTTAATTTGCTCTTTTGTCATCAGATGTTTTAGCAATGATTTGTAAAGTGAAAATTAAAATTAGGAGATTGTAATTTACTACTCATTTTCAGATGAGCTGATAATGGGCCGTGGTGTAGAGAATAGGAGCGTTGGTGCTAATTAATTTTAGTGAGTAAGAAAATTAGGGTATAATTCTTGGAAGAAAAAATGACAAGTTATTTTCCCTTGAATAAATTCACACAATTTCAGCTACTATAACATAACTGTTTTATGTTTTCCAATCATCATGTGGCTTTTGAAAATTTTCTTTATCTATTATTATAAGTTGCAGAAGAATACAAGTATCTGAATTACATTAATTCAAAAACACGTCGATCCGCAATCATTATAAGCTTAACATGTACATGCAATAGCCCAATTTAGGAGAGAAATAATCTCGACAAATACAAGGAAAAGAACATCCACAAACAGGTGGAGAAACTCAAACTTCTGACTTCGTAGCGGGTTTACCCACTTCACTCATTTTTTTATTTTTTATTTTAAAAAGATATGTTTTGGAGTCCAAATTAGCGAGCACAAAAAATAAAGTTCACAAAATTACAATTACAACTTAACCAACATCTACTATCTATAAGGAAAATGGAAAATAATTGATATTATAGTGAAGTATTCTAGTTATAAGGGTAAAAATATATGAATAAAAATAAAATTTTATGCATAAAAAAATTTTGGGATTGGTATCGAAGAATGGTGATATCTACCCTAACCCTACCCTAACTGGGTCAGATTTTTTCAATTCTCCCCTACCCAACCTTATACCTGAAACATTTAACAAAGATCTGCCCCAATCACCAGTCGGGGCGGGGCAAGGCGGAGCGGATCGTATTGCCATCCCTAGGAGTATGAAGAAAGAAAGAAATTGGTTTTTGGTTTTTTGTAACAAAAAATGATAGATTTGATTTTGGTGATAGATTATGTGAGTGATTTAAACTTGGTCTCTCCGCCATGCATTAACTCCTTGCAAAATTTTATGAGTTTTCATAGTTGACCAAATTTGAATTCCAACATATCTTATCTCGGAAGTATGTCCTATTTTATTAATCAGTGGAATATTTTTGAAATTGTTAACGTTTATGTAACGTGTAAAAATACATGCACACACATTCGTTAGTTGGGTTCGTTATTTGCCCTTGTCTGTGCCCTTTTAGCGGTAGTTGCGCCAACAATCACGAACATTAGAATCAACGGCCAAGATTGGATCAACTATATAACTAACTTCACTTAGACCCCTGTGGTTTAGGCGATGTGCAAATAGACCTCTTAACGTTCATTTACCAGCAAACGAATCCTCGTAGGAGTCGGCTTGCATTATTCAATGTAGGTGCACGAGGATGTCAAATTGAATGATTAGCAATCTACCTTTTTTTTTAATCTAAAAGTGAACTAAGGAAGTCTTGCTTTGAGTTGTTACACGGAACACATCTATCTAAGTTAGCAGAAGTTCTAAGTTCTCGTGGTAGGGGGGACCTATGTGCTCATTTGAATTTTCTGTCCAAACTCACTAAAGTGTATTCACTTGCGTGGGCGAAGAGTAAAAAAATTAAGACGTGAAAAATGGAGCCTATATACACATTTAGGCCCCGTTCAGTTACAAGGAAGGGGAAAAAAATTGAAAATGCTTGACTTTTTGTTCATTTTTTAGATTTCCAGTTAGCAAGAAAGATGCGGAGCCTACATCTCTAACTTTTCATCCAAGACAGTTTTCCCTCAAAACTCATCCTACCAAAAACACTAGATTTTGTAGGAACCGCGTTTTTGTTGAGGTTTCCTATTCAATTCAACTCGCTTTTTAACTTTGCTAAAAATTTATTTTATCTAATGAACACGTGCAGGAAAATATGTTTCTTATTCCTTTATTTTACTTCACTACTCCCTCCGTCCCTTTTTAAGTGACCACTTTCACTTTTTGACTTTATTTTTAAATTGTCTATAACTTTCAATCTATAATATATTATGTACTTTTGAAAAAATTGTATTTTAGAACTCATTGATTTCTATAAAACAATATCCATATTGCATATTTTATGTAATATAGATTGAAAATTATAAACAACTTTCGAATCCAGCTGGAATAGTAACATCATCACTTAAATAGGGACGGAGGGAGTATAATTTTATAGAAGGAAAATGATACGTACACAACAAAACTTTGACAACAAAAAGGCCACAACACCAAAACGACGTCGCTTTGGTATTCAACCCCTTCAAAAAAAAAAAAAAAAACACACACACACACGATCAAATTGCAAAACACTCTGAAACCCGTCCTTGTTTGTTCGATACAGTCTGTAGCGAGAGGGACGATCCCACCTCCACCAGCGATCACTGCAACAGCGTGGAGTTGCTCCTTCTCCGGCGAACACCACCACCGCACCACTGCCGTAGTCCGCCACCGTTGAACACCACCATTGTCGTACGATTTCATCAGCTTCTTCACCTGGTTCAGTGAACCCCAGCAGAAAGACGATTTGGATGATTTCCAGGATGAGTTAATTTATTGTTTTGTAGATCATATGAAGAACCAGATACAAATGTTGGAGGAACTCAGTGTTATGCCTTTCACCTCATATCTTAACTGAGATCCTTTCACTCTTTGCAGATTGTGGAGATAATCAAGGAAGATCTGTGGCCCAATCCTCTCACTTTTTTCCAGCAACGTAACGTCAAAGAAGGAGAAGATGACTGTGGTGTGGGGGTCGCCGGTTGAGATGTGGATCGACCCTCCCTCTCTGAGCCTGTGGTGTGGTGGCCCAATCGTTTTTTTTTTTTTTTTGAAGGGGCTAAACACCAAAACGACGTCGTTTTGGTGTTGTGGCCTTTTTGTTGTCAAAGTTTGTTGGGTACGTATCATTTTCCTTTATAGAATATCACAAATTCCTTGACAAGCGGATGGTGCCTTGTACATTTCATCTTTCTCTTAATTTTGTTTTACACTCCTCCTAGGAAAACGAGCTACAAACTACAGTATAAATTCTAACGGTGCACAATTTACAAAAACATACAGTATGTGCTAATCAATGAAAGTTAGAGGGTCATCCATCCAGGTTACTACAGTAGTTGTTAAGGCTTTTGTTTGTGCCCATCAAGACAAGGCTGAGAACGAGATTGAAACCGCAACTTTTTCTTCAGTTTTAGATTTCCTGTTAGCATTCAAAGATGTAGGGTCTACACCTCTAACTTTCCCACCAAGATTAGTTTTTCCTCAAAACTCATTCCGCCCGCCAAAAACACTAGATTTTGTAGCAATCTTTGTTTTTGTTGAAGTTTCCTATTCATTCAACTATCACTTGTAAACTTTGCTTCAAATTTCTTTTATCTAATAAAACGTGCAGGAAAATATGTTTCTTTTTCCTTTATTATACTTCACTACAATTTTACCGAGAATAAGTATCTGTACAAATTTCTTGACAAGTGAATGGAGTCTTATACAGTGCTTTTTTCTCTTAATTCTGTTTTACTCCCCTCCTAGGAATTCGAGCTACACTTTCTGTTAGTTTTAACTATATGGAAAATGTTAATGTGTGCCCAATAGGCACATTTTAAGGTTGAAAAATGGTATTGAAATGTGTGAAAAGTGTATAGAGATATGTGAAAGTGTATTGAAACGTGTAAAATGTGTATTGGAGTGTGTGTTTTATTTGTTTGTATGTGTGTTTATTGTGTGCCCATTAAGCACACGTTAGCAAAACCTTTTAACTATAAATTCTAATGGTGCACAATTTCCAAAAACATATTGTATGTGCTAATAAATGAAGGGTCCTGCTAACGTGTTCTCAATAGGCACACAATAAGCACATAAACAAACAAAGAAAACACACACTCTAATACACCTTCTACACTTTTCAATACACTTTCACATATTCTCATACACTTTTTACATATTTCAATACACTTTTTCAATCTTAACGTGTGTCTATTGGGCACACGTTAGCATTTTCCATAAATGAAAGCTAGAGGGTCATCCATCCACACATCAGCCAAACTATAGGGGTTTAAGTGACGTTTTCACTATACAAGGTATATACAAAGATCCATGTATATCACCTCGTGTATATATATAGCACAGATTCCACTCACCACAAAGCTGGTAATCTCCTGCCCTGCCCTGCTCTACATAAAAAGGAATAACTAACTCCGGATATATTCCATTCTCAGTTCTCTCATTCTCTCTCACCCTCTATGGACACCTCTGAAGAAAGAGGAGAGACAAACGCCTGAAACGTAGATTGACCAATCCCCACAGCAAATTCTCTGCAGTAACTTGAACCAAACCCACAAGCTCATCTCAATATCTATGGAAGGTAACACTCTTTCGAAATTCATCTCTCTGTTTTCTTGTGCTCTACCCTGCTTCAGTTTCCTCTGTTTTTCATTTTTTTTTTTCACTTAGCTCCGTGCCTCAATCGATTAGGGTCGAATACGTCGATATTGTTTCGTTTTTTTTACTCTTTCAATGTCTGTATGATCAATTGAATTCGAAATTTTGATACCCTTTTTCAGTAAAGCATCCAATTAAAATCGAAATATCGATATCCTTTTGTCCGTACAACATCTGATGTTAATTCATGGTCTCTGTTTTGTGGGTATCGCCAAATAATTGCAGAAACCCAAGAGAACCCAGAAACAGAATCCCTAACCCAAGAGAACCCAGAAACAGAATCCCTAAAAGAGATGGAAAAGAACGACGACTGCAGCGACGACCAATCATCGCCAAGAGGGGTATTGGAAATACCTGTTTCGGGTTCGGACTCTGATAATAGTAGTACAATTAGCAGCAGCTGGGGCACGGCGAAATTAGCGACACACAGAGCTAGTTTTCGAGAAAGTCATGTGCTGTTGCATTGGAGAAATTTTATTGATAACATAAGGAGTAAGTCGGTGAGGCGATTCTCCGCGATTCCTTTGTTATTGGGGAATGACTCAAGGAAGAGTTTGAGGAAGAAGTTGAACAGGAATCGCAGCGCGGATGATGAGATTGATTGTGGGGCTGTGGAGGAGGGGCCGAAACCGTCGTGGAGGAATTTTACTCTTGCGGAGCTTTCTGCTGCCACTGATGATTTCAGCTCTGGTAAGAAAGACAGTTGAGACCCTTCTGTTTTGTTCTTCGTTCTGTTTTTCTATTTACTATTTTTTTTTCAGTTTTAAAATACAGAGCACTCTGTTTTTATTTTTTCAGGGGAGAGAAGTATTTTCCATCTCTTTTTTTATTTTTGGTCATTCTCACTTAGTTTTTGCATAATAGATTAGGTTGTATGAATAGACCCTTCTTAAAACCCATGGTGTGTTGACAACCTCTTAGAAAGCTTTGGAAGGGTTCAACTCCCACTCGCATGATATCAATTAATCGTGCTTGTGTTGAGTAACGAAACTTTATCTCGCATGATATCAATTAATCGTGCTTGTGTAGGAGTAACGAAACTTTATTCCCGTCTTAATCCGTCTCCCGACCTAGTGAACCGAGTAGTTGTTTCCCGGATTAGTCAGTTCATTAGGTCGAATAACGACTTATTAAAAAATACTTAATTTGCTCTCATCCAGATGAATAAACATGAAGTGCATGTGAAAAGGACTGAAAGCAAGTCCCTTATAAAAAAAAGTTTGTGTTATGGTATCCCTTGGATTATCTGTTGTATACATTAGAGGTGTAAACATATAAGCCTTAAAAAAAAAACCTTAAATGCTACATGTCACATGATGCCTTATTGATGTCAACTACTCTTTTTGTTTCCATGTCAAAACATAACAATCACTTAAAGCCGCCTCGGTAGGAAACAAAGGACTTCCTCTGAAAGAAAAGTAATTGTGGGGCATGACCATTCATGGATTACTTATGATTGTGGGACATGACCATTTGAGTAGTAAAATCAAGGGTTACTACTTACTTTTTTTTTGGTACACTGGAAAAAACAACAAAACTAAAAGCGCTCAAACATCACTCCTCTCATGTCCGCCTCGAGGAGTGGGATAATCTCATCCATCGGAGTGATGTGCGAAGGGGTTACTACTTACTAATGACTTGTCCATCCACTGCCCATGATTGTGTTTGGCATATTGTTTTCAATAGTATTCAGATGCTAGAAAAATGGGTTCTTGCTCACCGTTTAATCGGACTCGTATGTTACCACCCAAACACTGTTCTATGGGGAAACCTCATAATCCTATTCTGGTAGAGTTGTCACGACGATAGCTTTAGTGAAAGATTGGGAAAGACTTCTCTTCCTCGCGAGACTTAAGGATCTACCGACACACCCGAGAGACCTCCGCAGGGCTGGCTAAAAGAGTAATAAGAGGACAAGAAGCCCAGCAAAAAAAAAAATTAATAATAATAATAATAATAATAAGAGGACAAGAAGCAAAGAGTTATGCTTTCATTACTTTGTCGAGATTGAAAGAAAATTCTTTGTAAAGGGACAAGTATAGCGCACGCTGGCCAAGTCTAGAAAATGACTTTCTTACTTTTCTTTCATAATAGTCTTAGAATAGAGTTTGAAGCCATGAGAAAGGGTTTCAGATCCCCTATTCCTCTGTTTCAGGGGGGTTTGGGCCGTTGGATGATAAATTTTATTTTTGTGGTTTAAAAATTTGTGTGTGATCCAACGGCCCAAATCCCCATAGAACAGAGAAACATGGGGAATTTGGAACAGGAGATCTGGTTCCGAAAGAAAGAGTTTTTTGGCACTAGGCTTTAGTGATTGCTTGACCCAGTTCTTGACCAGTTCAACCATTTTGCCCTTCACGAGGCTGAGGATTCCCTATCAACATCCAAACCAATCCCAGTTTGACTGATTTAGTAGTTGTGAATTTCCGTAACCACACATTCGAACTAGAACCGGTCTTGAGCTAAAGTCTAAACCGCTTATGTAGTCTAGCAAAAAAGGTTTCATCTTTAATTTTTCATTTAAGTCCCCGAAAAGGCGAAAAGTCAGTGCTGGCCTTATATGGTGGGTTGGCATCCTTATGATTAATAGATTGACTTCGCTCAGCACAAAATTGTTCCACTTCATTTTCCATCCTTATGATTAATTGATAGACTTCCGTTATGACAGAGTAATTCCACTTTACCTAACTTCTTTTTCCAACATTATTGAACCTTTGGTAGAGAGGTTGATTGGCAAAGGTGGTCATGCTGAAGTATACAAAGGGACCTTACCCGATGGCCAACTCGTTGCGGTTAAGCGAATAACAAAGAAAGAAAGGAAGGACGACAACAATAGAGTTGGCGACTTCTTAACCGAGCTGGGAATCATCGCTCACATAAACCACCCAAACGCTGCGAAACTGATCGGTTTCAGCTCTGATGGTGGTCTCCACCTCGTCCTCCAGTTTTCCCCACAAGGCAGCCTAGCTTCCGTGCTACACGGTGCCGTATCCATTGCTTAATATCTTTGCTTGAATTTTAGAGGTATTTTTTTTGTGATTTTGCTTGAACAAGAGAGTTTTGGCATTTTCAGGTGCAAATGGGAGTGTTTTAGATTGGAAGATAAGGTTTAGAGTTGCTGTTGGGATAGCTGAAGGACTTCACTATTTGCATTGTGAATGCCAGAGGCGCATAATCCACAGGGACATCACAGCATCAAACATACTGCTCACAGAAGACTATGAGCCTCAGGTTTTCATTTTCTGCACTGTTTTGTTGTTACATGCTGTTGGCCGCTTCTCCACCAAATCTCCTAAAACAAATTAGTGTTAGAGAGGGTATCAATCAAAGTCTTTTATGATATTCGACATCGCATTCACAAGTCTGTTTGTAGAGCGGCCGCAAAGAGTGGCATTCTGTAACCAAATCTAGAGGGGCACTCCGGGCCCAACAATCCCTCCTCCATGATGACGCTCCCGTGACTCTAACCCATGACTTCTGATACCACTTATCGGACCACTTCACCATCTCTCCTACACATGCAACTAATTGTGTACAAGTATTTGGTGCGGGTGTGTGTTTAAGGGTTGACTCCATCTGATTCTAGGTTTAAGAACCCCCTGAATAGGGCAAAAACTCAAATTTCTCAACATATGGATGGTGCACAAAATACTTACTAGGGTGTAAGCCCTATTAACTCTGTAGGCCACAACCCTTGATCAGTTCTTTCAGCACTTGTTTTTTTGGGCATTATTGCATTTTTGTGTTACATATGATTCATCTCCGTAACATAGTCTAATTCTTGATTTTAATGAATATTGACTTTCTGAGAATGTTGATGACATACTAGATTTCCGATTTTGGACTAGCAAAATGGCTTCCAGAAAAATGGGTGCACCATGTTGTCCATCCGATCGAGGGGACTTTCGGGTAAGGCAGAACAATTTCGACTATATCGATTAGTATTTTTTGAGTTGTGTGTTGATTTAATGTTCTTTTCAATGATTCAGGTATATGGCTCCTGAGTATTTCATGCATGGAGTTGTGGATGAGAAGACTGATGTGTTTGCATTTGGGGTTTTGTTACTGGAACTTATAACCGGCCGACATGCTGTCGATTCATCCCGACAAAGCCTTGTGATGTGGGTATGATTTGCTTGCTATTTGGATACTGAACCCTTTTGAAATTCTATGTTTAATTTTCCAAGTTTTACTAAATATCAGTACGTGATGTTGCCGAATTTATCAATTATACGCCCGGGCCAACAACTCAAACGTGCTATCCGAATTTCCATGTTTAATTTTTGCACTGATATACCTTACAAACTTTCATGATTAGGCAAAACCTCTATTGGAGATGAACAATGTCAAGGACATTGCAGATCCTCGCTTGGGAGACGCTTATGACACGGGCGAAATGAAACGAGCCATGTTGACAGCGTTGTCGTGCCTTCATCACTTACCAAACATGCGTCCAAACATGATCCGGGTATGAAAATTCAGCCTTGTTTAGTAGCAGTATCTTCTTATTTATGATGGCGAAAAGGGTCCCCGAGAGTCGCTATAAACAACGTATAATAAAGGCGAAATTCTTGGAAATGCAGGTTGTGCAGCTATTGAGAGGAGAGGGGGGACAAATAGAGTTGAAGCAGAAGACAATGGGAGGGAGAACAATCATATTGGATGCTTGTGATTTAGAAGACTATACTTGTACAACTTACCTCAAGGACCTTAATCGCCATATGCAACTTGTTTTGGAGTGACAAAATGAGTTGCTAAAATTTGTAACTTCTGCTGCTGTTGGTAGCTTTTTGATGTTATTGACAGCAGAGAAGTTTTTAATGGAAATAAAAAATAATAATAACATAAAAAGGGTGCATGGAGGTTGAGAATGGGTGTAGCCTGAGTAAGGTTTTTCTGAGGCGGCGGCCTCTTGGGCCGTGCCCTAGGGCACTTTCATGAAATGAATATGATCATTTTCATCAACAGATATAGGCAAACATGTCAGTGTACTTCACACACAGTTGCTTAACAGCAGTGTTTAAACAATATTTGCAAAACTTGGCATTACTGGACCACAACAAAACTACACAAGAAACCGCAAACAGAGCCTGTGTGAAAACTTATCCAGTGATCGTTGAAAATGCTCCAACGCCGAATGGAGAACAAACAAATTCCTACACAAGAAGACTTCAATTTGTGCTACGAGTTGTGTAAAGCCTACCACCCAGTGCATCAAGCGCATTTAAGTGCGAGAGCTGATCCAATATATGACCATGTGTCACATGCCCCTGGATTTTTAGCTCTTTCACTTATACCCTGTCAATTTAGAGTATGATTGATAAGATCTCTTCCATGCAAGATACTTTTCCAAATCCAAGTACTTGATGCAGATGACCAAGTTAAAAGCTAGGAAAAGGGATCGAATGACAGAATTTAGGGAGAAAGAACGATGAAAACGAGAATTATATTGATATCAGAATCCTCCAGCTTTGTTTGGATAATGAAGCTTGGATTGCTACGGAGAGTTGTTAAATGTGCTATAATTGCTCAAAAAGTATTTACTGAAAACAAAAACAACTCTATCATCAGAAGTATGTTGCTTTGGCAATGAGATAAATAGATGTAAAGAATATCCCTGTTGCTTAGGAAACCATTCCAAGTACAAGCATTCTGCTTTTACAACACAACTCTTTAGAACCTCACCAATTTACCCAGTACCCTCGAGGAACCAAACAAAACTTCGATCTCAAAAAACAAATGGTAAATAATTTTACAGAGAGAACATTTTGAAGTTATTGAAATGGGTTTTGTCAGAAGCAATGTTAGGACTTGGGTTGCGAAACTCTCCTCCATCATCCTCGTTCATCTGGTCGATGAGGGACCTGCCTTACCCGTTGACCAAGCATCGGTGAGTTCACATTTTTTGTGACACCCATACCAGGAAAGCAATATATTGGCCCCTGCAAATTTGGATTGCTCAAAACATCCTCTTGCAAAATATCTCCGATCCTGGAGAGTATTTTGAATGCCAAGTCTCCAAGAACTCGTGAATATGCCTCAAGAATTGAATGCCCAACATCCTATACATCAAAACCTACTCCTTAGGTTTAACAAATAATACATTTAAGAACCATAGAAACACTTATATGAGGGCCTTGTCATAGATCATGACTACCATAGAAATGAGTCAACGGCATTGTTGGCTGTACCTTGTTTCATCCAGGGAGTTCAAGCAAACCCATGGGTTCAAAAAAATGCACCATTTTTTTAAAATTACGTTTTACGAATAATTTAGATTTTTTTTAACAGTGTCTGCACTATGAAGGAATGGAGATGGGTTGGAGCCTTGCCATTCTGTATTTTGTCACATCCATTCTCCATTTTGGAGTTTTGGAGATGGGTTTGAGCCTTTTTGTTCTCTATTTTGTCACATCCATTCTCCATTTTGGAACTTTGGGGATCGGTTGGAGTTGCTATTATTCTCCAAAACGAAGATTTGAGGTTGGGTTGTAGAGGTGTTGTTTGGCTACCCTGTAAGTAATTTTTCTTTTGCTCTTCCATATGTTTTAGCCGATGATTATGTTTTTCGACAATATGTTTCAAAAACAAGGCCATGGCCAATGTTGGGGGGCTGCTGGAGCCTGGAGGTGGAGATGAGGAGATTTGAGGTTGGGTTGTAGAGGTGTTGTTTGGCTACCCTGTAAGTAATTTTTCTTTTGCTCTTCCATATGTTTTAGCCGATGATTATGTTTTTCAACAATATGTTTCAAAAACAAGGCCATGGCCAATGTTGGGGGGCTGCTGGAGCCTGGAGGTGGAGATGAGCAGTGGGGTTTGTTAGAGGTGGTAGGGGAGGGAAGAGAGAATGATATCTGAAGCCACCTTCTTTGTTTCCTACATTTTTTTGAATCTTAATTTTATTTTCAAGATTTGTGAAAACAGAAAATTGCCAAACAAGGCCATCAAATACCTTTATTTTCCACATAAAATGCAGTATACTACTAAACTCACCTTGCCATATTGGATTTTCACCACATCAAGAAATGTATGAGGAAGGTTAGGATATCTGGTCTTTAGCACCTGTATAAGAGCTTCTGCTCTGTCCATTAGAACCTCTTTCTTCTCCAGTTCGAATATCAGATCGGTCCTGCAAGACCATGACTTTCGAACCTGACATTTACCACCATCTTGTTCTGTAACTCTCTCTTTCCATGCAAATACTGCTGCTTCCAACCTATTGATCGTTTCAATTGCACTTTGTTTGGATTTCAAGTTGAGGGCATTGAGCATTTCCTCAGCTGATTTTGATTCCACACTCAAGATTCTGTAAAGTTCTTCGCCAAGGCTTGCCCTTCCGCACTGTAAACAACAACTAGAAGATAGTCAAACTCACAGTAAACAAAAGTTACTTGCCTTGGGAAGTAACTTGCCAAAAGTTACTTGCTTGGGGAAGTGCATCTTTGATAACGGTTGGGACAGGCATTCGAAGCAAGATAGTTTCGTTGATAGATTTAGCAGCCTTGAATATTTCGTGCACAACTTCACCCAGGTTTAGCAATTTTTCCCTTTCCCTTTCGGAAAGGCCAGTGATTGGTACTTGGGGCAAAGGAAATCGCCATCGTCTCATCAGTCTTGTGCGTCGGCTCCTTCCTTCAGCCCAGCTACCTCCTTCGACATACCAAAACTCAGCGCTAACCATCAAGTCCAGTGTCTCCTGCCATTTTCAGTCTCTCAAATAGTCAGATGTGCGCACAAGGTGGAATTCGAAGTATAAATGCACAAGTAGTTCATTTGATTTTGATAGGAACAGAGAAACGCCCTACAATGAGCATAGCATCCAACTTCTGAAGTGCTGGAATATTCACACAAATGTCTGCACGAGCTTTTGGAGTCATTATCTGTTCAAATGAAGTACATAAGTAACGTGGAAAAAATTGAACAATAAAATGTTGAGGCTAAATACGCAACTGTTTCATTTGAATTGGCTTTCTATGAACCAGAAACAAGTGAGAAGTACCTCAATGGTCCGGCCATCAGCACCGTTGAGCTTAGCAGGAACCAACTCAACCATGTATTTGGTCGGGGAGAGCAACCAGTCCATTTCTATTCGCCACTTGCTCTTTCTTTCCTCAGGCAATGGTTCCAATTTCCAGAGTTCCCCAAAAACTGATGCTGCAAAATCACATTTCTAGTGTTTTATCAATGTGGTGGAAAGAATATGAAAATCCACATAGTTACGGAAATATGAAAATTTTTACAATGCAATAACTAGGATCACAGACAACCTGGAGTTCCTTCTAAAACAAAATTACTTGGGCTGTGTTTGGATAGATAGTTTAGTTTAGTTTAGTTTAGTTTTGATGATGTCAGAAGGTGTAATGAGTGAAGAGAGATAGAGAAAGAAATGAGGGAAATGATGATGTCATCAAAACTAAAACTTAAACTAAACAGGGAAACAAACAAGACCTTGATCTTTCTGACAACCAAAGAGAAACTAACTCTATAGACCGTCCAAGTATTTCGTATTTGTACATGTCAATCTCTAATCCATGCGGCGATTGTTGAGAACAACTTCACAATTTTGAACAACTACTAATAGAAGAAATGACGTAAGCATCTTCACAATCTTTCTCAAGCCAAAATTTCGGATTCGGTCCATGTCAGTATATACTGGTGGCGTTGATGATTGATGGTGACTGGTGATCACCATTGATGTTTGGTGGGAGTGCAATGAAACAATTTTCAAGTGGGAGAATTGTTGGGATGAAACCTGTTTCTAGGAGACAAAGGAGCGTACTCCGTCATTCCTGTCAGGACAGGGCTCAGGGTCATCCAGAGAAAAGGTGGCCTACACAGGGTTTTGTCAGGCAAGGATTTTCTGGAAATCTCATTCGGATGTTGGTCAAGTCCGTCCGGACGCTAGGGACAAACGGAAAAACGTACGTTTACGCAATTTTTAGGGATTTTGATGTATGGTGTCGCCTTTCTCTATAAAAGAGACACTTAGGGTAGCCGCTATTGTAACTTTGATTATCATTCTTCATAGTGAAACACCCCAGCACCCCGTGGAATATGATTAAGCTATCAAATTAAGTTGGAACTACGTAAATCTCTGTGTCCTGTTCTTTTATTGCTTGTGATTGTCTTTTGTTCTTCGATTGTGTGTGCGTGTCTATGGTTTGAGCGCGCGAGTCCATAACATTAAAGAACATTCCTATGATGGTGACTTATTGATAGTAAATCTCATGTTTTAACTATAATGTTTTGTTATGGCAATATCAAAACTTAATAAAACTAGTTGGTGAAGGTCAGAAATTGGTCATATACATTGGGGGAAAATAAATTTTACTCACCAGCAAGGTTCGTTATAGCATTCGACAATACTAATGAAGTCGATAGACCCTTGCGTCCCCCAGTAATATCTTCCCCCAACAACAACTTTGCAAATCTTTCTTTCATGGTTTCAACATCTGTATCGCCAACACTACGAACAGGTTTTTCTTTCCAATAAAAACCTTGCGCCGGGATTTCTCCGACCTCCCATTGATCCAGTTCCTGCTCAAACCACTTCATGATTTTCCAATGAGAAGAGAACGATCCAAGAGCATTATTATTGCTAGAAGAACATCGTGAGGCATCTTCATGGATAGAATCGGTTGTTATACTGTCTCTCCTGTTCGTGCCACTTTCGATCTCATACGAATGAGAATTTAGTATGCAACTGTCTAGACCATTATAAGTCATTACACCTGAAAAAAGGGAAGTCATATTGTGTTTCAAGATGTTCAACTCTAAGCCATTACAAAGAGAAAAAAATGGGTTACACAAGTGAGCACAAGACATGATTTGGCTCAACTATGGCAGTTCAAAAAAGGTATAAGAACATGCAAAAGGCAATTTTAGCTGTCAAATCGTTGATCCGAGGAACCCAAGAAATGTACTTAGATAAAACTGGAAGCAATGATTTTAGATCCAAACAGCCGTGCGCATATGAATTGTAGCTAGTGCTGATAAATGAGCCAAAAGAACCGAAGAATTGATTGTTTGAGCTTGGATTTGGAATGTTAATGAACTTCAAGAACATATTCAAGCTTAGCTTAGCCATGAGATGAGTGATCTAAAATGATATTTAATTGACGGAAGTACGAGCAGATCTCGAGTAACTTGATTTTTTGTGCATCATGAGCCAAACGAGAAGAGTAGTAGCTAGTAGGTTGTTCCGATTGGTTTAAGAAGTTAACAAACTTTATATGTATTCACAAAAAAGTTGAACGAGCGATCTTGAAAGAACATGAACGAACTCAAACTAAAAAACTGTTTTCTTGATTGTTTTAATTTTCCATTGATTAATCTAAAAAAAAAAAAAATGACCCAAAATTAACAGAAGTTGAAAAAAATAAAAAGACTTAACGCGTAATTTAGGGAGACGGTAATTTAGACCTAGATTTCCCCTTATAGAAGGTTGGATGGCTTTGCCTCAAAATTCAAATTAGAACAGAAACAAAAGGGAAGGACATAGATAATAGAGGGAATCCACAGGAACTGATCCAAACAGAAACGAAAAAATTAACTTTTCAAATCGGGACCCTATGTTGCGGCCTTATAGTGCACCTTGTAGTGCGGCATCCAGACCGTTCAAAAATGTTTCGAACAGTTTGAATTTTAAACAAACTCTTACAGCTAAGAGTTAAACTCTTACCACTAAGAGAGCGTTTGCGATCTGAACGTTCGATTACGGAGATGGACGGTCCGGAAGTGCGCTACAGGACGCCCTACGAGAAGCGCCCTTGTCCATCCTAAACAAGAACCATGCACTTTCCATGGCTCTGTTCAATTACGGCTTTGATATATATCAAAATTTCTCTATGACATCAATGCTTTTTGAGGAGAAAAACCAAAAGATCATTGTTTTTCTGAATGTGCCAGTAAGGATAAAATTGACTGATAAACAAGAAATCACCTTCTCTGCAGTTTGCCGGTGATCGATACTCGAACTTCTCCTTAATGATTCACGCCGTTCATGATGTAGAGCTTAAAGTCAAGTTGATCGGCCAACTGCAACACCTCATCGAGACACTTTTTTCAGGACATATAGGTTGTCTTTTGGTTTTTCCAAAACTAAAGTGTTCCGATGAAGTGGTTACGAATGTCTAATCAACATGATTTTTTTTTACCGTTACGTTGATATACTATTCAAAGATTTTTACCATATAAAATGGTTCGGATCATCTACTAAGGATTGATGTGGACTCTATCATTGGTGGAGAATGATCCTAGAGGACTTATATGACGGTGCTCCACGACCTCTTAATATTAGAATAGTGGAGTTCTGAGATTGCGATCAAAATATTGGATTTGGTTACAATTTATAGATCACGTATGAAATTTTTTAATGGAATTCTGGCGACTGGTTGGATATGTATCTCATGTTTACTTGAAGCTTTTGCAATAAACTGGAAATAACCGTAAGAAATGATGGTCGCAAAATATTGACATATAATTAAAATATTGAGTTTAGTGACGAATTATTGGTCACTTTGAAAGATAACTTTTTCTATGAGATACTGTATTCTACAAGAGAGTCAATAAACGTAGCCATGTACAATATTGCTGAATTAAGATCCTATTCCTATTAAAACAAAGCATTTTTTTACACATCCAAATAGAAATAGAATACGTAAGGACCCATGTATTTAAATTCTTTTTCTTCATTATTTGATTAATAAGAACGAATCTTGATTAAAGTTTAAACTATGAGTTCACGGATACCTATGTGTACGTGTGGGAGGTTCGGTGGATGGTTAGGATGTGTATCTAGATGATGTGATGTAGTTTTGGGGTGTTGAGATATCGGGGGTTCACTCGATTGGGGTAGAAAATAATTTGAAAAATTTCCTAGTTGCTACCTCCTATTGCTACCACCTACCGGTATCTATCGGTCAATGAGTCTATCAGATCATTTGATACCCGTAGCAATATGATTGCTACCGGTAACAAAAGCCATCTGCAGAATTTTTGTACGCCTTCAGCACATTGTAAAAAGGGGTCCTTGGGTTCTTTTTCATTCCAAACACGATTTCTTACTCTAAAACTCACCCCCTCCACCTTTCTCTTTTCACTCTTACCTCAGATCTTGTGATTTTAACCTCATTTCCCCTCAAAACTTCAAGATCTACACATTGGGTTCGTGAATCTCTCTTGGATTTCAGGTTTTGCACTCAACGAGGTAAAAACACTTGGTTTGGGTCTCTCTCTCTCTCTCTCTCTCTCTCTCTCTCTCTCTCTCTCTCTCTCTCTCTCTCTCTCTCTCTCTCTCCCTCCCTCCTTGTTTGTGAGTGAAATCTCACACTTGTAGCATGTTGTTTACTTGATCTAGACTTTCTATCTTGATTTCAAACTTGGAAAGAGGCAATTTTTGGTGTTTGGAGGCCAGGTCTTGGTTTTGTTAGGGTTTTGCTCAAAACCTTCTTTGGTATCTTTTCTCCTATTTCTAAGTATAAATATTTGATTTGTTGCACCCATTTCAATCTTGATCGTGTCATCTTTGGTTGTGTGAGAAAATCCATCATTTCTCATGGTTTTGATTTGAATGATTTTATAAATTAGTTGTTGGGTTCCTTTGATTTGTGCAAATATATCCTTTCTCATGTATATTTGTTCATTTGCTACATGAAACTCTGAGTTTGGACCATGTTGTTGAGTTTGGGGTGAAAACCAATTGAAAATCTACTCGGCCTTGATTGAAATCACGGAACCTTACTATCGTTTATTTTCAATGGGGTTTGAGAACGATGTGAGTGAATGACTTGATATCATCGTTATGGTGTGATAAGCACTTGTTGGATATGTACTGTTGATTGGTGTGGGTTAATGAACATGTTTTGGTAAACTAAAATGAGGACACTTGAATATTTGAGAAATTGAAATGAGGTGGGATTGAAATTGAAATCTAATACAAGAGCACCATTTGGTGCGTCTCTTGGCAGGGGTACATGAGGCCCATGAAACTCGACAGGGGTAGACAAGGCACATGAAACTCGGGTTAGGGATTCTATTCCCTTTGGTGATTGATTATGGATATGGTGAAATAGAAAGAAAGGGAATCGAATGGGAATAACAAATAAGTGTGTGTGTGTGTGTGGACACGATAGGTTCTTTAAGAGATTTCTTAATAATAAAAGAGATGTTTGCAAACCAATCTATTGTATAATAAATGACTTCTCTCATCCTTTGTTATAGTCTTGTATCTTGATTAGTCCCGATAGTAGATGAGATTTCTATACAAAATTTCCTATCATTTGCGGACCAAGGCATTTTTCAACTTTCCGGATCAAATTTTGACGATCATATCATCTTCCGCTCAATGTTTTTAAATGCATTTTTAAGGGCCTCATGGAAAATCTTCAAAAAAAATTTGAAAAATACCCTCCGTCCCTTTTAAATGGGCTTGATCCAAACTTTATTAAAAAAAAATCATTACACATTTGGATCAAGCCCTTCCGGGTATTTGTTTTTGAAGATTTTCCGCGTAGGCCTTGGAAAATGCATTTTAAAAACATTGAACAGTTCGGATCGTCAAAATTTGGCTCGAAAAGGTGAGGTCCGCACCAAATTTTGGTTAAGGGATCCCTTATTAGATCATTGGTGTGTATCTTGATATGTAATCATGATCATGTCATCTATTTGCATTAGCAATAGTAGATGAGATTTCCTATTAGGCTTGTGAGCTCATCCTATCATTTTCAAATACTCAACGAGGAGCATGATTTGAATTGCATGGATTGTGTGCATGTTATTTGAAAACTTACCGGTATGGAGTTATCATATCATCTTACGAACACTATTTCTTTTGATAGATGAATATATAACTTTGTATTCATTTGTTACAATTTGATATTTGAAAAATGTAATAACTCTTTTAACACTTTCAGTCACTTTTATCATGAGTACGGGTACCTGGATTAGACTTATTATCGGTTAAGAATTGTGAGACATTGTGACTTATGAGACTTCTTTTGGATGGACATGTATGAAATTATGAGACTATTTTCATTTGAGAAATGTTATTTAATTATGTTGAAAATTGAGGGCGTGATAGTATACTCCCTCAGTCCCTTAATAAATGTTCGGACCGCAAACCTAGGCCTTAAAAAACAAGCTCTTTTTGGTATAAAAAAATTATAAAAATCACAAATAAATAGCTTGATCGTCAAGATATTTGTCATTTTTTTATAATTTTTTTAAAAGAAAAATTGCATGTTTTTAAAGGCCTAGGTTTGCGGGCCGGACATTAAATTAGGGATAGAGGGAGTATAATATTAGCGTGTATTCATGGTACTTTATTAGAATAAACTCTATTCCAAAAAAAAAAATACCTTGACACTCCTCGGCAAAATTGATGTTTATTCTTGTCACATGAGGAAAAGCTTATTATGCTACTATAAGGGAGGGTGCTCTCCCTCCCTTGCCAAGCCATGCCCAACTCTCTTGGCACAACTTGAGCATGCACACACGGCAGGTGAGGTGATAGTTCAAAGAGTTTTTATTTTTAAAAAATTCCAAAAATTAATTTAAAATTATTAGACGGCTTAAATAATTTGTGTGAGACCTTGAAGTGAGCCCCATATAATTATCTCTACCATATGAAAGCAAACGGAACAAAAAAAATACCAACAAAAAATAAAGCTGAAATTGGCAGGGGCAAAATCGGTAAATGCCAAAATTGACGGGCAAAATCAGAAGAATTGGACGAAATGTGGCTAGCCCTCAATTTGGGTCAACTCTCTCTTTTATATACACGGTATCGATTGTGCTTAATAGGTAGAAAATGGTTCAAAACTAATAAGTGCTCCTCCAGCATAGGGACCCAGGGAGGGTCAAAGCACATCCGTGCTATCCAAAACACGATCTGACAGCCGAGGAGTGCACCACACCGGAATGCACACTGCACAGCACCCCCGTACCCTGTATAGGATGGTGTAATAAATAAAGTGTTGATGGAAAACTTAAAACACTCTCCCACAAAATGTTTCCATCGTTGGACGTATGAACTATGAACAACTCAATTTCATCTATCAGCATCTAAGGATTTTTTGCTTAGTCACTGAACACTGGTACAATAAACTGGAAAATCGTTATGTAAAAGAAATCGTTACGACTATATGGCCCTCTCATACTCAAACCGGACTAGAAAGCACAAGATCTGGTTCCTACGAATCGTCTAGCGAAAAAAGGAAAAACGAAAAAGGAAAAACGAAAAAGGAAAAACTGAAATGCAACGTACTAAAATTATGGAACATCAAAAGATGAGAACTGTGATTCTGTATGTTTAGTTCAGCACTAATACAATTAAACCATTAGCATAAGGAGCAATTCCAACAAAACCAAAACTTGGAAAAGAATAAAAACCTTTCCACAAGATGGATTGCCCCATACCCATTTCAACATCCATATGTCAAATCATGTCATCCACCTACAAACAGAACTTCAGCTTTTCTTTTATCAGTTTTCCTAAAGAAAAGTAACACTTTTTTTTTTCCCCTTTCAACCACAGTACCCCCAGTGTACAAGCCCTGCTAAAGTCAAAATGCTAAGCTAAAGTTTACTGGGTCAGATAAGGTCAGATTTCAGAGAGAATCACATATAGGCTAGGAGGTTAACATTAGCTGAATGGTAGTAGCTCTTGATCAGGAAGTCAACTAATAGGTCATGTTAATGAGTAATTTTTCGCAAGCCCGGAAGCACCAACTCAACGTGCTGACACGCCGTAGTGGTGTACAGGACAACTGAATAATATCCTCGTGTCAATAGGATTGGTGAGGCCAAATGAAAAACTCAGCTGGTGGGGGCAAGTAAGTCATCGGAGTCGTTACCATGGAGGAGGCAGAGATAGGCGGATCAGAAGAGCCGCCGTTATTAGAATGGAGGTAGAAAAGATTGTGGTGGTAACGAGTGGCAGCATCATAAGGTACTCCACATGGGATTGAGGGAAGCGACTGTAAGGGAGAGAAATTGATGCTAGTGCTGTTGTTGCTGCTGCATTGGAGGGGTGATTCATGGTTCATAGAAGGTTTCTGCTCTGCCTCGAGTGAGAGCTTTAACCTCTTAGCGGTGCCACCAATAGGAAGAGCACTGTTCATTATGGCTTCAACGTCGTATCGATTCATCTCGAAATTGGTTACTGCGTTCAAACCTCTAAACTTTATCGCCGCAATGTCATAGGCCTCTGCTGCTTCTTCTTCTGTGGCTGAAACCATTGAAAGGGACCAGTGAGTAATGCCATTCAAGAGATGCTCCTAGAATCACTATCTACTTCAGGTTCAAGAAAATAGAATTGCGTAGAAACACAACTCGGACTGCATTTATCCCTGAGGCTCCATTTGAAAAGATGTAGATTTCCAATAAGGGTTTTGATCACCACATCAATCCAAATCGAGCCTAAACGTGGTGTGCTGTATAAGACTTGGAACCATGATCAACTGCAAATGCAAAGCTTGTTCTATCTTCTGATAATTTTGTGATAAACCACTCCATCCGAAATGTTTCTCCAACCAATTAGGATTTTGCTACACATTACGATGATACTGCAATGCACAATTTGACGAAACAAAAAATATTACCAAATGTTCCGAGATACAGATCCTTGTTTCCCGCAACACGACCAATCCTTGCTTGCCATCGACCCTGTTGATGGTGTCTGTAAAGCATCACCAGTCGCAACGTTAATCATCTTATAAATGCAGAGGTCAACAAGTAATACATAAATGGACCAATCGATTTAAGTGTTCAAACCTTGTTACACCCCTATAGATAGATGCTCCCCTCGAAAACCCACTACTCTTCCTGAAAATTTTAAAGACGATTATTCAAAGTGCATTTCTATCACAATATCAAATGAGGTTCAATAAGAAATTACTAAGAACTAGAGACGACGGATGGATGTTATCAGCAGACCTTCTCAGTGATGCAATGAATTCTTGCTTAGTAGAATGTTTCATCTCCTCGAGTTCCTTGGCGTAATTCGCAACCTGAAAGGAAAAGACAGCCATTGTATTCAGTCTTTCCATGATCTTGCTGTTACGTAGATATCATGCAGAGACAGATGGCCTATCAGCTTAATGAAATTAGAATATTTGAAAGGTAAGATATATTACCGGAAAGTTGGTTGTGGCGGTGGGACCCCAGTATTTTAGAGCTGCCAAATCATAAGACCTTGCTGCCTTATCTTCCTTGTCATATCCACCTAGTTATTTGAACAAGTACAATTTAAAATGAGAACATTATTTAAGTTTTTTACACAACTGTAAAGTTAGACCGCGAAAAGAAGAAAGCGAAACGCGTAATTACTTACCCAGGTAAACTGCCAGAACAAAATTTCATATTGAGTAGAGCCAAAGATCCAGAGATCCACATTCCATGCAAAAGTAGCAGAGACATTTCACATTAGCTTCTAGGATAGTCAAAGATTACTGCTGAAGAAATTACTAATTAACTAAGAAAAGCAAAGGGAAATGAAGACAGAAGTTTGAGTGCATGTGCATCCGAGGATGGCGTCCAATATTATATTAATTACTTCTCTGTTTACCGGTCAGACTCAAAATCTCAACATAATTACGAGTTCTACACGCGAATTTTAAGAAAGTTAAAAAGCACGCGCCGCAATACTTCAATATTATCATTGTCGCTAAATTTTCAGCTTTCGTTACCAACCTTTCTTCCTCCGAATATGTATATCACAAATAATTAATCTCTAAAAACAAAAATAAAAATCGTAATCAATAATTAATTCAATATTAAAAAAAAATGGTACAAAAAATTTAGATGGGCTCTGCATTTGGACTTTATTTGAGTGACTTGGTCAAACCTATTGAGGAACAGTGGGCCAATAAAGCAAAGGAAAAGTAAAAGTTAAAGGCCATCTGATTTAAATTCCAGAGTTTCAGACAGTAGAGCTCAGAGTAGCTGAGGTATGTAGACATTGACACCTGTGCTAAAGTCATATGAAAAGGTTTGTACCCCGAAAATAAGGATGAGGAGGAGTGAATGAACTGCCGGACAACGTCATTAATTTCTGGAGGGACGAAAATTAAATGGAGGAGAAAGAAAAAGAAAGGGGGTAAAAAGAGAAAATTTTGGGTGCCCTGCGCCACATCCCAACCGTCCATGGACAGTCCAAATTTTAAACAAACTCTTCTGTGGAAGAGTTATATTATCGTTGAAAATACTTTTTGACGACTGAATGTTTGCTAGGTAGCGTCACGTTGTACTCAGCAGGCAAGCAAGATTTTCTCGGATAAAAAGCAACAAAGCTTAACCACGAGCATGAAAATGTGGCGGCCCATAATCTGATCGAATCTAGTGAGAGGAAATAAAAGGGCAGAGAAAGAAGTACAATGCTAGATTTATTTCAGTCAATCAATCGTTTCATTGAAGTCTGATTTGAAAGAAAGAAAAAATTGGCCCACTTCTGCCTCACAACCCCATCACCCATTACTACGAGTATCTTTCAATGCATGCAAACCTTTCTTTTCATTTGCACAGTGTCCTTCGAAATGGCTTTCGCTCTCAGTCTTCAGTTTGCACTCTGCACTCGTATTCTCAATTCTCACACTTACGAATTTAATCTTATGTGAGAAATTTTTAAAAGACGTTTTCATATTCGGTGTACCACACCCGCATTACGTGGGAAAAAACAGATATTTGACAAACCCAAAGAGATTGTGTCCAAAATCACCATTTAGGTGCATTGCACATTTTAGATCCCATGCCAAAAACTTAAGTGCTACTATAGTAATTTAAAAACATTTTCCCAAAGCACTTGCTAAACAAACTTACAACATTTTGTATGCACAAATCAAGTGTCGGAACAAAGTATGAATATGATTCATTTATACCCTTTACATGAGTTGCTAAAAAGACGCAATCTTAATTTAAAGTGTTGTGCGTATATGCACTAGAGCGTGTTATGCACCCATTATCATCTTCAACCCGATACTATTTTTAATTCGACCATCCATTTATTTTCTACCATTGAATAGAAATGGGTGGAATAATGTACGATCTGGATCAAATAATCGGATCCGGAAGGGGTTCAATACTGCACGCAAATAACCATGCTAACTCGAACCTTTTTTTAACAAGAAAAAATAATTGAATTTTAGTACTATTATAGTCAGTCACGTGATGGCAAACAAAATTTAGACTTCATAATTTTAGATAAACATTTGGATGTGCAGCAACATCATGTACAGAGAGAGGGGAGTAGCACCTTGACGTCCCTTTCTGGCCTGGCCCTCCCTTCTACAGCTGTTGTCCCATAGATGCGCTTCGTATCTACCCGTCCATCTATGCCTGCATCAACCCCAAACACAGTACACATACATGAAAAAAAAATCCAAAACAAAAACCCAGTAAAAACCCAGTAAGCTTTAAGAAAAGAAAAATGGAGTACCGAGTGACTCCTCTGTAAATCGAAGTTCTCTGCCCAAACGTATCGGTAATCTTCTTACAACTATCCGAGTCCACCGAAACCAGAGCCTTCTCAGATCTCTGGATATTGCCACCCAGGGACAAAGCACCAGTTGGGCACTGCGAAAGAGCCAACTCGTGCCCTGACTCGGTATACTGCCCCGTAAAATCCACACAACCCAGCTGAGTCCTGGCCACAGAGGCCGAGTCATCCACCTCCGATCCCGAATTAGCCGAAAACGCCTGGAACCCCACGGTTTTGAAATCGTGGTGGTCGTTGAAATAGGCCGAGTTGCTTTGGTCGTATATGTGAGTCAGTGAGGATGAGTCCTGGGTTTCGGTTTGGAACGAGGAGGTGTCGCCGCCGAGGAAGTCTTCGAGTTTCGGTGGGGGTTGGTGGTGGATACTTTGCGAGTCGACGAATAAGCCTGTGAAGATGGATGAGTCGGCAATGCTTTGTCCTGTGACTTGTTTTACTACTTGGCTTTGTCCTCCATACAGTCCTTGAGACCTATTTTCCCAACCTGCAATAATGCAAAGAATCAAATCTCATTTAGAGAGTGTTCCACCCCAAAAAAAAAACAATTTTTTCCAAAAATCAAGATACGTCACCTCATTATGTGAAAAGCCAGTTCCGCTTACAATACATTACGTGAAAAACTGTGAAAAACTAGTTTAAACGCGTTTGATACCCCTTGTGACTGTAGTTGGGTTTGGATTAGGATAAAATAGTTCTTCAAATTGCTCATGAACTCATACGTTACAGATCAAGCTGATTTTTTACGCGTGACACGAAAAATGGTTCGGATTATATTTATAGGCTATGATGAGAAAATAAATTTTTTGACAGATATGATGGATATTATTACTAGGAATTTTCACTAACAAAAGAACAATTTTTTCAAAAAAATAAAGACAGATCATTTTGAAATAATACATCACAAAAAAAAAAATCACGTACAAAATCGTGAAAAACCAATTTATTCTAAAAACACCCCTATGGAGGTGAGCAGGGAAAAAAAACCTTAAAATAAATACTCAAAATATTAGGAAAAATAAAGGAAACCAAATAGGGCTGAAGCTATAATTAATTTCCCAACAACCAAACAGGGAAGATCCATATCTCTCACGTGACTCGGTTATAACCGACTCACCAGACATCATCAAAAAAAGATGCTGGTTAGCTCAGAAGATTCTCTGAAGCTAATTTCACACGGTAAAAAAAGGCACAACAACTGTAAACAGAGAAAAGGAAAGAAAAAGTGGAGATGGTAGTACACGATATGTACATACCGGTAGGGAAGGAGTAGTTATCGAAGAAACAGTACTGTTGAGGATCAGCGGAGGCGACATCGAAGGGTACGAGCTGCTGCTGCTGCTTCATCGCCGATTGCTGTAGCATCTGAGACTGCGACGAAGAAGACGAGGTCAGCATTTCCATCGGGGAGAGAGAGAAGGATAGCCAGTTGTTGCTGTTGGTATTCGTCTCTGGAGCCATTTATGTAAACAAAGCCTTCTTCTTCTTCTGTCTGACTTTCACAGATGTATGTATCTGTTGCGTTTTGGAAATTTGTTCCTTTAAACCATTTCAAGTCTCAATCAATCTCTGGTCCACTACCTGGAAAAAGAAAAAACAGAGAGAACCCAGAAAATGACATTTCAGGGATCAAAATAGAGCAAAAGAAATTAATTAGCCCTAGTTTGACTAAATCGAGTCAAAGAGCAGAAAAATACGTACATGCAGCTTCATGTGAAGATTGATTTTAGGAGAGTGATTAACTGGTGTATACAGTAGGATTGTAGTTGTAGAGAGAGAGAAGGGAGAGGAGAGAGAGAGGGGTGGGGAACAGGAATGAGGAGGAGGGGGAAGGGGTTATAATGGGGGAGATGGGGCGGTTTGAACTTCTGCCATGGGGCGTAAAACAAGAGGGGCGCAGATAGGCGTAGGTGCGTGTACTGTTATTATATTCCTCCGTAATAAACGACGTTATTTTATTGCAGGGGTTAATATTTTAATTTTCCTGGGTCTGAGCAGAAGAAATTTTGTCTGGAGTTATTAAAAAGACGCGAAATATCCGGGCTAGCAGAAAGTGGGATTAATTAAGGGGTGCTTTAGCAAAACAAATCTAAATAGATTACTTCTTCTTTGTCTTTTATCTTAAAAAAGAAATGATAATGTCAAAATTATTTTTTTTTCCAAAACTGTAATGCATAAAAGACTTGTACCTGCCCATGGTATAAGGTTTTTTTTTAAGGGAAAAAGTTTTATTAATCTTTAAAGGAAATGCAAAGACTAAAAAGACAAGGAAAGATGACAACGCACGCCCATCCGAGACCTAAAACCAAGGTTAGCAAGAAGCCAACCCCGGAAACACCCAACGGGCCGAAGCCCAACACCTAAAGGCCTTGACTCAAAGGAGAGCCACACAAGATACAACAATAAAACCATCACCCATGGCCTACCCATAAGAGCAAACCAGATACAACATTAAGCCCAAAAAGACACCAAACCCTAACCCAAATAGTCAGCCGCCAAAGACAAAGCACACCGAACGCCGAAGTAGCCCATTGCCGTTAAGCCCAAAACCAATGCTACCCAACAGTGAGCATCGTCGACCACCAAAGGGAGTCGGAGACGGAATCTTTAGCGGAAGACCGGAGGAGAGAAGGGAGAACAACCCAAGGTAGGAAGCCGCCAAAGCGCCACCGAACCACAACCGAGGCCCGCCAAATCGTAGCCACCAGAAGGACATGTCTCAGCTACAAACCACCATCACTGCACGCTAGAAGTCGCAATGAAAGCATGGGTCCTTTACCGCAACAACTAATGACCGTGAGGCCACCCAAGCCGTTAAGCCCGGGGGGAGGAGGGAGAAGAGGCGGCACCTCCCCCCCAGGCGGCGGCAGATCTAGGTTTTCTGGATATAGAGAAAGAGCGAGGCTAAGAGTTTAGAGAGAGAATCTATACTTAGTTTTTTTGGTACAAGGTTTTAAAACACTGCAATTTTGGCACAAAAAAAAACGGTTTTGGTATTAGCACCACCCTAAAAAAATTGCATTTGTTTGTTATGCGCGAATTTTGTATGGATTATTGGCTGGTCTCGATAAAAAAGATTTACAAGTCAAAAATTATTATCAAATTTTTTAAAAAGTTCATTAAAGACGAAAATAATCCAAATTTCTATGGAGAATTGGACTATTTTTGTCCTTGTTCACAAAAGTTTTAGTTTGGTTAATAATTTTTTAGTTTTAGATTTCACTCATTAAGACAAACAAATAATTCACAAAAAATCAACGCAAAATTAACAGATGCAAAATATATATATATACACCGGTGATCCTGTCAAGGATCCCGGATTGAAGAAAAAATGGTGTTTTTGAGGTTTTAAAAATTGTTTTTGCATAATCCGAACCGTCCAATGTGTTTCAAAGGTGTTTTTAAGGGTCCCCGCGAGAAATCATCAAAAAAAAATACCGGAAAGGGCTTGATCCAAGCAGTTTTTCACAAAAATTGTATATATACAGTTTTATGAAAAACTGTTTGGATCAAGCCCTTCCCGGTATTTTTTTTGATGATTTCTCGCGGGGACCCTTAAAAACACATTTTAAACACATTGGACGGTTCGGATCGTGAAAATTTGATCCGGAACTACGAATCCCGGATTCGGGATCCCTGACAGGATCGGGACTCTATATATATATATATATATATATACACCACACTTCCTATCCAAACTCCCGCATTTTATTAAGTTACGGACCTCCACTTTCCGGACCAAATTTTGACGATCCGAACCGTTAGATGTGTTTAAAACGTGATTTAATAGCGTTTTTGTGAAAAACTGCCCCGATCAAGCCCTTCCGGGTATTTTTTTTTGTCAAATCTTCGCGTTGGACCTTAAAATCACGTTTTAAGAACATCTAACGGTTCGGATCGTCAAAATTTGGTCCGGAAAGTGACTAAAAGGTGGAGGTCCGTAACTTATTAAGTTAAGGGAGTTTGGATAGGAAGGGGACTGTATATATATATATATATATATAAATTCCCAGAGAACCCCTACACAGAGAAGAGTAATTGATCGAAGACTATTTGAGAGTTTGAGAACCCCTATACTTTTTGGATAATGATTTTTGAGACTATCAAATTATCAATTACTCTCAACCAAAAAAAAATTATAAATTCCCAGAGAACCCCTATATTTTTTGGATAATGGTTTTTTCGCGATCCACAAATTATTATCTGCACTTTAAAAGTGGAGTTCAAAATTATTCAAAACTCACCCTTAGTTGGAATTTTCAAAATGGACAAATAAAATGTGATGAAGGCAGGCAATATCATGTGTCGTCTGACTATACGATTATGTATTGTCTACTTATTTAAAGATGAATTATCAAAACGTGTTATTAATATCAAGTATCAACATTCACGTAACCATGATAATTAACCAGTAACATATATCATTTCCCTAATAGAAATTGCTAGTATAAGCAATAGTACTACCAATATATAGTTACGAATATGTCAAAAAAAGCTCCACGTTTGATAATTCATCTTTACTTTAATTAAGTAGACAATACATAATCATATAGTCACCAATTTATCATTTTATGCATGCAGATGTGAATAAAGTGACGTAGGAAAACTAATTTTTAATTGAAAATTCTGTTAAAGAGAGGGTGGCGGAGCGTTTTTCCTTGACCATATTAAATTCAATATTTCGCCATATTCACACACTTGTCATACATGCCGAGTTCCTCTACTTTCTCATTAATGTCATGTTAAGAGATTACAAAATGCATTCAGTACTTGTATATATAAACCAACCAATCTATTATAAATTCAGTTCAAAAAACCAATCTATTATAAATTCAGTTCAAAAAACCAATCTATTAGTATAAAAAAAATAAAACCACCCTAATAATATATATTTTAGTCTTGCTACAATAATGTTTTCCATGGTCTTAATTATACAACCCAAGCGAATTTACAAACTCACACACACACACAAAAAGTAAAGGAATTCCATTTTTCTAAGTGCAGGAATAAATATTTTTTTGTAGCAAACTAGCATAGTAGCATGCTATTTGTTAATTACTTTAAGAATAAGGTAAAGAGGGATGGAGCCAGAAATTTACATTAGTGGCGGTGAATAGGCGTACACTAAAAAATGAAAAGTATACTACAATATGATAATAATCGAAGAAAAAATAATACTGTATAAAATACTAAAATTATAACAAATGATGTTTCTCTTTTGTTTCTCTGTTGTTAGGTTCTTCTTCTTCTTCTTCTTCCTTTTTTTCATTTTGTGTTGATCTAACACCTTAATAGCAACAGATCGAGTTTGCATAAAAATCAAACTTTATAGGTTTGGTTTTTCATAACTTAGGCCTTATGTTTCAAATAATTCACTTGGCCCATTAAACTTGGCTTTGGAATATTTCTTTGGGCATCTTCGACTAGAATAAAAACTAAAGAGTTAAATACTTTCTGCATAACGAAAGAACGAAAAAAATTAGTGGTGGCAAGCCTATTTATATATTTTGGGATAAGTGTTTTTTTTACTATGACAATACGGAGTAGCATTTTTAAAAATTATAATGGCTGAGACTGCCATCACTTTCATAAAATGACATACGAAAGTACTTCATATATACTTGCACGAGGTGAAGTGTTTGGTTCACACCTGATGCGAGTTCTGAGTACTATATTCGGCATATTATGGCTATACCTAGTACGTACCACCATACCATTAGGTTGAGTTTTTCGTTTTTAACTAAAAGTCTTAAAATTCCTAAACAATAGTTAATGTATACGATGTGAATGACATGTCTCGAAATTTGCGCTAAGGAGTTATCGCCCTGTTTGGCAACCGGATTTGTAATCCAGGGCCCACCTCCAGCCGGCGTTTGGCTTGCGTTTTTCGTCCCCAACTCCACCCCGACTGTTTTCACTGTTTGGAGTCCAAATCCGGCTTCACCCGGATTTGCCAACGACAGGGTAGACCCTGTCGTTAGCTAACAAGGGCGGATTGGTGAAATTCCTACCGATTTTACCCCTTCAAATCCGAGCATTTTGTTGGTAGCGAAATTCTTCTCCGACGTTCTTTGCGTCCTGGGTCGTCGTCGTGCGTTGTTCTTCTCCGACGTTCTTTGTCGTCTGCGGTCGTCGTTGTGTGCTATTTCTTTGGGTCTGGTTGGAGAAATTGGGCTTGATACAGAGAGAGAGGAGGAGGAGGAGGAGGAAGAGGAGGGACGGTGGTGATGGGTTATTAGAATGGAACACTGTTCATATGCCTTAATAATGTATTGCTGCAGATTTGTTCCAATACAATCATACCACTTTCTTTTTTATTGGTGAGGAGGGACGGTGGTGATGTATGTATTCTTTTAATTAATTACCAAAATGTTTTTCAATTCAATTATAAAGAAGCAAATGAAAAAAAAAATGTTTTTCAATTAGTGTTCGTATACTTTAAACATTTTTCAGATTAAATAAGAACGTTTAATTAACAAATGTAAAGTTGCAAGAACCTTTTTTAAAAAATTAATTTGACTTTCTTTTTTTTTTTTTTGAATTTTTTTCAGAAATATTATTTTTAAAATATGTAATATACTTTAAATATACTTTTGTAATTATTTTGTATTTATTCTAAGTATTATGTATTTATTTTAATTATAATGAAAATAATCCATTTAGTTTATCAAAATAAAAAAACGAGGGCAAATAGGTCATTTGTTCTCTTATCCTATCAAATCCACCTTCCAAATCTCCCTTCTCAACATACAATCCAAACACCTCACTAACAAATTCACCCTTTTTGTGAGGTGGGGCCACCCTCTTTACAAATCCACCATCATTACAAATCAACCTTCAAATCTACCCTCATTACAAATCCATCCAAAATCATCTCCGGTCGCCAAACGAGGCCTATGAGAGCTGAATTATTTTGGGGAACTCATCCTTGTCTGGACATAAATTTTTTCTTTTAACCGTAAAAGTTGAAAATTCATCACCAAAAACCCTCTCTATAGTCATTTTTTTGTCCATGCTTTTATCTACGTTGTCTGACCATAGGAATTTGTTTTGTCTTTTATTTGGTTTTTTCTCGAGAATAATGATAAAGAATGAAATTACTGATAAAACAAGCGGGCATTATCAACGGCCTATAAGCTGAAGATCGAGTGGCGTTGTTTGGGGGAAAAATCTTCTGAGTGCGAGACCAGTGAGCGAGAAAACAGGCAGCAAAGAGCCCGATCATCAGGGGGGCCCCGGGTTTTATCTCACTCCCCTCCCTGCTTTTCAGGTATGTGGATTGGGAATTTTGTGTATAAATGTGACAACCCCTCGCTCTCTCTCTTTAGTCTATCACATCGAGTCCGGCGAAACCTACGTACCAACTAGCTTCGTAGATTCTACGTACTTACAATTGAATAACTACACAATAATAGAACCCACGAACGGGACACACAGAGACCAGGGCAATTAGCCCAGTTAGTCGTGTAGCCCTTTCTATAGGGGTGAGGTTCTAGGTTCGATTCCTATGAAGAGGAAGTCAACCATTGTGGTTTACTAATATCTAACAGCTAACTCTACTGATGTATATCGAATGACAAAAAAAAACGGGACACACAAAGAGAGGAAATTATGAAAGGTAAAGTACAGTAAAAACTACGGGTATGCAATTTGATGTAAACTAATAAAATTCATGGGTCATAAGTAAATGATCAAAACCGTTAAATATTTATGCAAAAACATGTTTTAAGAATTATAAGAAAAATTTTAACTTTTTCGTCGGTAAATGCTTGATTGATTTGTCGGTAAACCACGAAGCGACACGTGTCACTCCTCAAGTTGTTCGTACTCCGGTGATTATCCTTCCGCAGCGAAAACGTCCTTTCATGAACAGTTGCCAAACCCCGGAGCTCCATGTGGTGTAGTACAACGGAACAATGGCGGTGTACCGAACAACGCAACCAGTCACGAAATCCCTCGGGATGGACCCTGTGGCTCGGTCTACAAACTCGATTATCATTTACGGCCATAGAGGAATCAACCTTGCACGAGGACCTTGGAAGGCAAGTCAGGCCTCGCCTATAACAGGTAGTTGAACTAGCCCAAAGAGGTACGCATAATCTCACTCGAAAAACCCTATATCTAAGTACTTTACTCTTCTTTCTCGTGGTACTTACTTGATCATCGGAGTACCATTCCGGAGTCCATGGTCCAGTTAGTGCTAACAAGTTCGCTCAATGTGCAGGAGCGAAGTTCGTAAGGAAGATCCATTCCAGAGTTCACCATCGACTCAATTCGAGTTGAGGAGGAGAGATACAGATAATCCAGCCACCACAATATTTAGAAGAAAAATGGGAGAAAATGAGGGGGGAAATTTTACTATTTCTATAACTCTATTAAGCAGTTTTCTCTCATCTTTTCTCTCCAACCAAAGAAGGAAAGAGAATTTTTTAAAACTTTCTCTCCCTTTTCCCATTTTCCAAACAAAGTCTGAGGAAGTATAAGGCAAGATAAATGATCCACATAATAACAATGTAACCATCTTGATATTGTAGTTCTGAGTAGTTTAAAAATAGAAATACTTATTTACGAATGAGCCATAGATTTGGGGCATGGATTCTGAGATCCAACGGCTCTCTCTCTCTCTCTCTCTCTCTCTCTCCATTAAAAGCATGTCGGATTAAAAAAAAAATTCTACGGATTAATCCGAGCCGTTGGCTCTCGGAATTCACGGGCTAAATTTGTTCGGCACAAACACCTATTCACGGCTTATCTGAGAATAAGTAATTCTCGTTTAAGAAACACAATTGCAGGTGGAGTAGTAACTCAATAGACAAACACTATGTACTTCCATTCACAAGACAAAAAAAAAATTCAGATTTCACTAATTACAACTAACCCTTCTTTTTTAATTACAACTGACACTTCACTAATTACAGACTAAACTCGGGCTTTTTTATCCGTGAATAAGTATTTCTTGTTTAAGAAATACAATTGCAGGTGGAGTAGTAACTCAATAGATAAACACTATAAACACTATGTGCTTCCATACACAAGACCAAAAAAAAATTTAGACTTCACTAATTACAACTAACCCTTCTTTTTTACTATTGCATCAAAAATTCAGACTTCACTAATTACAACTAACCCTTCTTCACTAATTACAATTACAATTGATACTTCACTAATAACGGACTAAACTCAGGCTTTTTTTATGCAATAGTGAAAATCATTCACGGATTGATTCATGAGATATGTATAGTATTAGGTAAATGGAGACCCTATCGGCCCGTTTGGATAGCGTATTAGTTTTGGAGGGATTAAATAGTAAGGGAAGATAAAATATTCGAAGAGATTAAATAAGAAGGGTGAACTCACATTGATGTGACATTTAAGAATGAAGGATTAAATAGTCCATGGTTTGGATGAGGGATAAAAAAGGGGCATAATGAGGGTGGATGATGTAAAATCATGTCAAAAGACTTTATTGCCCTTGGTAATGCATATATTAGCTTATGTATTTTTATAATTATATAAACATCAAAATTAATTATTATGTTATAAATTATATTAAGTAATTCATTTCAATATTCTTTTATGGTATAAATTAAGAATCATCTCTTCATCAATTTTTAGAATTAAAACTAAAAAATTATCTTGTAATTTTTTTATAAATCATATTTGTATAAACCCAACGTTAAAGTCAATGAGTGAGTAATTTTTGATGCTTTCATTTTATGTTTTGTAACCCAACGTTATAAATCATATTAAGTAATTTTTTACGCTTTTCTTTTATTTATTGTATCAAATGAAAGATCTCTAGTAGTAGTTTAATTTGGTGAAAAAATAAATAAAAATTTATATGCAGAAGTACTTTATTTTTTTATCCAAAGGAAATTGCAAATCAACTCAACAAGCCAATAAGCGACCAATGTAATTTTTTTTAAACCTTTTCTTTTTATCGAATTAAAGATCTCTATTAGTAGTTTAATTTGGTGCTAAAAAAATAAATATTTATGCGCTTTATTTTTTTATCCGAAGGAATTGGATGTAGGGAGGTAAAATGGGGTGGTATATCCCCCCTGACTAAATATAAGCATCTCTCCCCCTGTTTTTATTTAGTGCGGCTTCTCCCTGACTATTTAGCCAACGGCTATTTAGTACGGGTGTGTTTTTTTGTTGCCAAACCATAGGCTAAACATCACATCATTATCTTATCCTCCTTGATTGCTTCATCCCTCTCTATAATACTTCATCCAAACGAGCCCTATAGAGCGCTCCCTGGTAGCTTTGTAAGGTACATTTAGACGGTCTCTTATAAAAGAGTTTTATTTTAATTTGGACTATCGGACAATTGCCAAGAGGAACGGCTTGAATGCACATTACAGGCCGCACACAAGCACCCAGGTCCATAGTATAAGGTGTAGCAATTGAACACGTAAACAAGGTTTGATTTGTTGGGGATCCGGCGGTTCACAGGGTTACGCCAGAAAGTAGAACCTGTTTGTTTCTTTGTTTTTGTTTTTTTTGTCCTTTTTGCTAAGTGATAGTGTGGGTCCCTCACAAATTTCTGCAATGGGACGTGGCCTCTCGTTGTGTTTAAGAGATGGGGGACACATTTGACTTAAATACAATTGTCAATAAGTCGTCACAGTTCATTTAGGGCTTATTTGGCCCTACTTGGAGTAATTTTTTAGTACTAATTATTTTTTGAAATTTCAAAAAATTGATGTTAATTGTAAAATATTTATTCGTCGCGACGAAGTAATTTAACACTAAAAATTTCACTAAGTCTTTTAATTCAAATCAAGTACTTCATTTGTCAGGATTTGTTTATGTGTTTATAGAATAAGTAATTTAGAAAAAAAAAAGATTTGTTTATCTCTTTTTTTTACTTATAATTGTCCAAATTGACTATCCAATTCCAATTATGTAAATTTTCAAATCATTGGATCAAATTTGATTTCTTTAATAAGTTGGAAACTCAAAATTGGACAAATAAATCTGAACAGAGAAAGTATTTCTTTAAAATTGTTGTCGTCTTTTTTACAAGTTTGATTCTTTTGTTTCTTTTCTTACCCCTTTCATCGGGATGGATAAATAGTAATAAAATAACACAAAACTAACAAATCTTCATAAGCAATTTTTTTTATGAAGAATAATACAATAGTAAAGTTGTTCACTTGGGCCGCTTAAGACGAACTTAATTTGGTCATAATTGTGTACATTTTACTGAGAAGCTGGTATGTTTTCATTTATCAGATCCCGTTTCACTGAGGGATTTTTTGGTTTTTTTAGTTGTTCATGCTTTTCAGGGCAGGTGATTCTCTCCTAATACATCAACTAAAAAAGGCAAAAAAAAAAAAAAAACCCTTAGTTATGGTAATTTCGTTCATTTGTCTTTCATTGTTAGTTATTGTATGAGATTATTTCTTAAACCATTGTCTATTACATTTGCTTGAATTGTTATGAATCTCAATAATTGATAACTCTCTCAATCGGGTGTCTGAGTCAATTTCTGTTCACTTCGACTAATTTTGAAGGTCTAATTTCACCGTCCTCTACTGAAAGCAGTATTTAAAGTCAAAACAAAATTCCGTATGAGCTGAACACTGATCAGATGGCTAGATGGCCAGATGTTTCGAACCCCAAAGTCTCCTGCCTCTGAGTTTTGCCCCAATTATTATTGTTATCAAGTTGCAGATTTTGGTGTCTAGCTCTCATATTATCCTTTCACAACGACACGTGACATCACACGTGGTGGTACCACGTCGAGGTTTTCTCCCAGAATGGATATACTCATACATATAAAACTGTGGAGGGTTAGAGATTTACATATTTGTCTGCACGTAAGGTATATCTGCACGTAAACGGAATGCCGTAGAGCACTCCTGTAAAGTGCTATGCGGACCGTCAAATGTATTTTTTTGGCCTAAATTCATAAATTATTTTACAAGTAAGATACTTATTTTACTTGTAAGATAATCTGACATTGAAAACACATTCTACATAACTAGGAGGTAGGGACCACATGACTTATTACAAACGCGTTCTACAAAGACTCACGAATCCTCTCTCCAAGCTGCGACAATGCTAGGGAGGTAGGGACACACGAACTGGTCACTAATCATTTTTAACTGTCTAAATCACGTAATTCTATTACGCTTGGTATTGTAAGATACTTATTTTATTTTGTAAGATAAGATTGAAAAAACATTCTGCAAAGTTAAAGCGCATTCCCAAGTAATTCTACAAGTTTTCAAAACTTTGCCAACTACGTACTACTCACGTGGTTTTATTTTGACAAAATAAAGATTCCTTTAATGACTTATGCATACAATCTAATTTTGACAAAATCTTAACGTTTGGAAATCGACTTAATTTGGTGTAATTTGACAAAATAATTACCACGATTCTCTGTAATCGAAAGTCTCTCTCTCTCTCTCTCTCTCTCTAGTCTAGCATGAGATTATCTTAATTACAAAAATAAAAATTAATGTATGTCCACACGTACGTACTGCAAATCGAATTATTAAAGGCCAGCTGACTCTAACAAAATTTCGAAAACCGTAGAAAGATGAGAACCATATGGAAGACATGCATGCAGTAAGGTACAATACTACCATGAGTAACGCGAAAGCTTGATCATGTGGTTATTAGTATATATATATTTTTATAACTCGGGTGTTCGATCGGGCCAATTTCATCCCGATTAATTATGGGTTTCTAATTTTTATCGGGTTTCTAATTTTATACTAAAACTCTCGGAATAAAGTTGATAACGCTACAAAGGATTTTGAACCTATGTCTAATAAAGTTGATAACGTTTTAAAGGATTTTGAACCTATGTCTCTTGTATTAAATCATCGTATATAATTGTTTTTGGTTAGACGTTGAAGGACAACAAAAATTGAAATATTTTTGTTTCCTAAACTTACATATGTATGTTTCCTAAACTTCACGTTAAAAAATCAAAATAATATTTTACAACTATTTAAAAAGAGTACTTTTGCGGATAAATTGATTTTAAAAATTTAAAAATATGCACAATAATAATGCTTAGTTAAAAAACAACTTGATTTTCTTGTAAAACACTGAAATTAACGAAAATGTTAAAAAATAATAATAATATGCCAATAAATTAATTGAGTCAAAAAAGAAGAATTCATTAACTTTTTGGAGCAGGAGTAAGATATTGCTTGCACCCTCGTAAAAGAAGAAGATATTACTTGCACCTTAATAAAATGCCCACAAAATACACATTAGTAAAATGTTTAAGAGAGAAACTTATTCACGGATCCTCCGTGAATCAAAAAGCAGAAAATCAATGGACTTGTTGTTTTAGTTTTCAAGAAATCAATTGATTATTATCCCTATTTTTAAATATTATTTTTTATTTTTCTCTCTATCTTTCCAATGATCCTATTTTTTAATTAACTATTTTTCCCTTTAATCCAAAAATCAGAAGAGACAAACCAAACGTACGGAAATGATTTGAAATAAACAATCTTCCATAGAAGAGACAAGTACGTACAGAAATGATTTGAAATAAACAATCTTTGTACCGAAAAGATTTGAAACATATAATTTCTGTAACTTTTCCACGTAAGAATAATCTCTTCTGTAGAAGATCCTTCTAACTAGATGATATGGCACGATATAAGTGGATTTTTGTGAATCAAAAATTTTCTACCTCCTCCGGGAATAAGTTTTTCTCAATGTTTAAAAGTTGGCTTAATTTTGATTAAGGATGATCATTCATACAGAGGTCGGTTCATACAGATATTTGTTCTAGTCTTAAATGGAGTCCTTGTCAATGGACGGTAGAATTGGTCCGGTAAAATTAAGTGCTCATAATCTGACCCGGACATTGAGTTATAATAAAAAAATGAAGGTTTGATCAAGGGGTGTGTCCTCATAATTGTTCTTATCGTAGGCCTTTCAGCTTTTGTTTCCATTGGATTTAAATAACCTTTGCGGCACCTAGACTCGTGTACTCACAGCTTTTGACGTTTGACCGAGCGGCACGTGCGCAGCATCTTTTGACTCAAATATTTCGACGATTACGGGGGGCGCACGTGCATTCCCCCTGTCCCCCCTGACATAAATACGTTAATTATTGTACAATTAACATTTTATTAACATTCTACATAGGATAGGCCATTAAATTACCCATTTTTCTGTCTAGGATCCTCTCCCACCCTATTATTTAATTTCAAATTTGTTCCACATTCGCAATTCCAAAGTAAGAGCTTTCCCCTTTAGATATGAGTACTAATTATTTTATTTTTTATTTCACTAATTTATTTTTTCCAAGGTTGAATGGCACCTCAAAGTAAATGGTAATTTGAAGATTTTAGGATCACCTATTATTAAATTAGGGATCACCTATTTGAATGTGTCTCACAACCGAAAATAATTCCGGGGTCATTTTCGTTTATGGAGCTGGGATGAATAGGTTCACGAGATGAGAGAATTAAGGATACTCGTTAGAAAAAACTAATCCAATCCATATAAGGATGTATCGGAAAATACAACTTTTTTCTTACTTGACCAACCATTTGTCCTAAGAATTAAGTTTAAACCTAAAGTGTTTTTCTTGTCTTTTAAAAAAAAATCAATTCATTGCGTAGGCATATCGAAATGGATCAAGTTATAATCGCCTTCCACACCTTTTTTCTTGAGGGAATTACAGAGAAAAGCGCTATCAGGGGGTGTTCCACTAACCCAGTTTTTTTCAAAAATTTTTCACGATTTTTTATGTGATGTGTTGTGAGAGAATGACCTGTCTCAGTATTTGGAAAAAATAATTTTTTGTTAACGGAACCCCCCCTCAGATTCTATGATAGAGCATGCAATATGATGGCCCATATTGGAGCCAAGTAATTCTTTTTCTTGTATTTTCTCTTTTCTTTTTCTTTTTTTTTTTCTTTTTTCCCATCGAGTGTTTGGAGATATTCTTGTATTTTTTTAGATTAGATAGGTGTATAGTGAAAAGAGAGGAGAGTATGATAATTGTAAGTAAAGGTGTTCTAGTTAAACTGGCCTTTCCCCAACGAAAAGAAACTCAATTGGGCACAAGTTGGGCCAAGGCTTGATGATCCACAATAAAATGACTGGACTCTAGCTCAATAATGGATTTGTGATATAGTTTTGGTCCTTTATCCCAGCCCAACTGTTTCAACTAGTGCCTTTGACTTCGATGAATAAAGCTCAAAATAAAACTCTTTCAGCAACGGACCTTCTCAAGTTTATTCAAATATTCGGGAAAACGAATTTTTGTAATGAATTCCGTTTTGTAAGTGCTGTTGGGCTTTTATTTATATAATCTTCTTATTTCCGTGTCAAAAAAAAAATAAAAAAATAAGACAGTGGGTTAGGAAAACAAATGATCCTATTACAAAGAAACCAGCCTCCTCTTTGCAATCCTCTCCAGTTTGCATTTTTGTTGGCTCATCCCAGGCAACTAACAATGATCAGAACCGTTCACGTGTTAAATCTTGTCGAGAATTTCAACCACACCGAAAATCACGTTGATCGGAAAATCATATTGATCAGTCGGATTCCGATCGATACCTGATCATCGACACACATTTATATTGAAAAAAACACATGAATGGGTCCAATCCAGTGTGAAAAAACAACACATTTATTATTTTTTCAACATAAATTGGTATCGATCAAGTATCTATCGGTATCCTATCAACATGGTTTCTGGCATGGATGAAATTCTTGACGAGATCTACAACATTAACGGTTCCAATTTTTTGAATGGACGCAAAAAATTGCAAACCGGAGAGGACTGGAGAGAGTAGCTACTGGAGACGAGCTGATTCTGTTGCAAATTGTGTTGGGTCTCTCTCGCTGTCTCTCCACGAGTTGAATCCTAGGTTGGTTAATCCAAAACTCCCTTGTACCTAATCTCAATTACATCAGACAAACAAAAGGTCAAAGAAACATGAAAGAAACAGAAACAAAAAAATTCAAAAATCTTCAAATCTTCAAATCAAATCATCCTCCTCAACTCAACTAAAGAAGAGGACTGTAAAAAACCCAAAAGTTTAAAATTCTTTCCGCCAAAAATTCTATAAAAATAAAACAAAAAACACACTACCATTGTCTAAAACCATTTATGGTTTAAGAATCTAAACCATTTATCTTATAGGCCTGCAATATAAGATATAGTATATCCACAAAAAAAAATTGGTTCGATTGGACATCAATAGGAATATAAAACATTGAATTTTGGTTTATAAAATGGTTTAGCTCACTGAGCTGTCGTTAAGGTTTAAAAAGTGCATTGAAGTGTAAGGAAAGTGTATGGTGTAAAAACATATAGAAAAGTGAAAAAAATACACTGGAATGTGTGTTTTTTCTTCTTTTTCTTTTTCTTGTTTTATTGTCAACCCTTTTGAAATATGTACAAAAAAAAAACCTTTTAAAATACCTACCGATGTTCAATCAAACTGATTTTTGTTGTAGATCATCAACTATTATGCAAAATCCTACAAAATAAATAGTTCAGATAAAAACAAAAAACGAACGGTGAGGCCCAAAGGCCATGGCGAAAACCCCACAATTTCCAGCTGCAGCAGACGGAATATAATCCCAAAACAAAAACCATGGAAGAGGACCCACCTACGTTTGCCGCGACCACCAAGGCGTCTAATGCCGTAAGGTTAATAATGCTTACAGTTGTCTGTCTTATTATATTCACACATCCCTTTTTTGGTCGTTATTCGTGAGATAGCGATTTAAGTACTTGTTTTATTTTCATTCTTGAAATTGCAATGTCGCAAAATTAAATAAAAAGATGAATCTGAACGTCAGCCCCTATTTTATACTCCATATTTTTGCCGTTCAACTCCTATAGCTATACCCATAAACAAACAAATAAAATTCCAAAGATACTTTAGATCCCTTTTGAGTACAAGGGGGACAAGAGTCTACACTAGGTGCATGGCACCATGTCATGCATCCATCTAGTTGTCCGTTATGAAAATGCACGGTTCTGATAAAATCCACAACGGACAGCTGGATGGGTGAATGACACGGTGCCATGCATTATAGATTTGATCTCAGCAATGGACTTTCACAGCGGACGACTAGATGGGTGCATGGCACGGTGTCATGCACCTAGTGCATATCAGGGCCCCCAATCTCCCTTCTTTTGATAACTTCAAAAATACCTTTGACAACAAATTCAACCCCACTGCACTCTCTTCTTTCTTCACCTTTTCAAGCCTTTCACACTTTGATTGAAACCTTTTCCACATATTAGCTGATAGCTCAACATTTGTCTGAGTTAGCACTCCTGGGTGTTGGGTCCGGCCAAGATTCAACTTTCTCGCCGAATTTTCTGCGCAAATTTAGCTCTTCTGAGGGAGATGAGCTGGTGATTCAAGCTCTGGCAATGGATAATGAGGCAGAGAAGGTGTATGTTGCCTTTGGAACCGATCTGCAAGACGGGTTTGCAACCTTGGGATGGGTTCTCAGGAAGTGGTCTTCTCATTCAATCTCCATAGTAGTTCTCCATGCACCTATCGACACATCCAAAGAATATGTTCCCACACCATGTAAGTCATAGAACTCTGTCCCCATGTTTGTTTTTCTGCTAAGTGAATTTCTTAACCAAAAATAAAAGGATGGTACAAGTATGGTCAAAGGTTGATGCACCAAAAACATTACCTACTTAATGTTTTTTCTTGTTTGTTATTCTGTGAACTGTTTCTTTTCATTATGTGTATAAATCATCCCAAATCAAAACCAAAAGAAATCAGAGACGGCAGGCCTAGAGACCCAAATCAATTTATGTGCTCAATTATTCTCCATATGTTTTTCGGTGAATTGTGCTTGGAGATCCAACAATAACTCCTCCTTTTTTGGGGTTTTCCTAGGAAAATGCTAACGGTGAAGGATAATAAGTAAAAAGTACATCGATATCCAAGAAAAAATGTATTAATATCCGTGAAAGTATATTGATATCTGTGAAATATGCATTGATATCTGAACTATTTTATCATTAATATACATATTATCCTCCACTAATTAGGTGGAGGTTAGCAAGACCATTTTTCCTATGACTAACTTGAAATTTTTATGTGCTGTTGTAGTGGGAAAACTCCCAGCAAGCTATTTGAATGAGGAGAAACAGGAAGCTCATAGGAAGATAAAGGAAGAGGAAGGTGACAAATTGCTAACTCAGTACCAAGCTTTCTGTGGCAAGGTTTGATATCTGTGTTCCTCTCTAATGTATGCAACAAAGTTATACCACATTACCCTTCCCTTAGTTCTAACAATGCTCTCTATTGGTTTTCACATCTCCCTAGGTGAAAGTTGAACTTCTTAAGATTCAGAAGCATGATGAGCCTCTCCATAATGTCCTAGTGGAATTGATGTCAGGGCTTCATATAACCAAATTGGTCATTAGCATTACATTCATGAAGTCCTCATCCTGGTAAGTAACACATCTTATTAGTCATGGTTCTGTCATTTGATCAGTGCTTTTTTCGCTCCTTCGACATTGGAGGTGTTCGCTGCGACTTGGTAGCTGCTACTCATGAGATTTTTGGCTAGATTGTTGTGTCAATCTGTTTGTTACATCATCAGAGTTCTAGCCAAAACCTACTTCCTTAGCTGATTTAAGAGAAGCTCTATTTTAAACCTTTTTGGCTTCTGCTTTTGAATAATCAGCTTTATTCTTCCTGTGGCAGGAAATCCCACCATCTTAGTGGATTACTTCATGTCCACAGTCAAAGACCCGATTTGTGTGATATTTTCGTGATATCAGAAGGGAAATTGGTTTTCCTAAGGGAAGAAAATCAAGAAGGAATCTTAGAGGATGATCAAGGACGCGTGTTTGCTAGATTCAACGAACAGGGTAGCCTTAGAGCTTTGATAGGGAGAAAATTTCCATCAACTGCCAAAAATGCAAAAAATTCGACACTGCCTTCAACAAGCAATTATACCCGAGATCAATGGGGAAATTGTGTGGAAGAGATAGAAAGTTACTTCCACCAGCTGTTAACTTCTATTTCTGATGAAGAAGGTTCAGAGATAGAGACCGACACATTGCGGAATAGAGAAACTGAACCAGAGATACAGGAAAATATGGTAACTGACCTAAATTATTGTTTTGAATTGTAACCTAAATTATTGCTTTATTCAATAAGTCCACTTAACGTGCTTGTGAAAAAGAACTTGTATTCTTTGTCTTTTTTGCCTTCTTTGACTTTAGTCCCATAACATAGGCATAGAATGCTAGATTTGGCATGTTCAAAATTCAAATGCACGCATGCCAACAGCCTATTCATTACAGTTGGGAGCCATGCACACATTTGTGGCAGTGGAAGTACTGCACACTTTGTGTATTATATGTGCATTCTCCCTGTTTTGCAACTAGGCCTATTAGTAGTCAAATATTCTGTAATATTAACCTTTCTGTAGTTCACATAAGAACTGATCAAAGTGATTGTTATGTACTTAATAAAACAATAACAACCACTTTTGCGACAATGCCAGAGTGCTGCAGATAAAGAAGAACAGCTGAAGGTCAAAATTAAAAAAGCTCAAGAAATGATCCAACTTCAGAGAAAAGAAGCCCAAGCCAATATTGAAAGACATGCTAAAGCTGAATGGGCCATTTCCTTCTGTACTCGCCGGGTACTCTCTCAACTTCTTAACTCTTTTGTGCCGTAATATTGAATATTTTTTATAAATGTGTCCTTAATCGGAACAACAAATATCAAACTTTTGTAAACATTTTCAGCAAAATTCAGCCAAAATTAGTTATATTCTTTGGCGAAAAGAACTTTTAAAAGTTGTACACTATTTGTTTATCCGATGAAAGGCCTGACTACAGAAAAGACAAATAAAATGGGACAAATGGAGTGCTTGATGTTTTCAATCAACTCAATAGGCAAGAATGAACAGAAAACATTCTTCATTTGCAGGCTGAGGAGCTTGAAGCTCATATAAAAGAAGAGATTGCTACAAGAGCTGATCTAAAGGAGGAGTTGGACACTGCAAAATATGAGGTTGAAGAAATTCAGACTGAAGTTGAAGACAAGAAGAATAAGCTCAAGACAATACTGGAACTCCAAAACGATCTCTCAAACAAACTCAAACAATCCTCTATGGAGAAATCGCAAGTCGAGGCGCAACTAGCGAAGGCAGTGACTATAAGATCCGATATGGTCCAGAAAATTGAGGAGTTGAGGCATCAGAGAGATGTTTTGCGACGTAGAGTGGAGTTTTGTAGGGAAAAAGATGCTTTAGGAATGGCTACAAGGCTCAGTGACTTGCGGTTAAGCTATAGAGAGTTCACGTCTAAACAAATTAGAGCAGCGACCAATGGTTTTTCAGAGCGTTTGAGATTGAAATCTGCAGGGAATTGGACAAATGTGTACAGAGGAAGGATTTATAATACAGTAGTGGCAATCAAAGTGGATACTTCAGCCAATGGGATTTCAAAAGATGCATTTGAATCTAAGGTAGAAGATAAGATGCCCTGATTTCATATATACATATACTAGTTGTATACACATAAGTGTGTGGTGTCTGGTGCAGCGATAAACAAAAGCGAAAACTGATTTTCGTGGGCATTGAAAAAAGAACTGATTTTGGCAGAAAATATTTCCCTCATTTAAGGTGAAAAATGTTTTTCAAATCAGCATTCTATCACACCACACGACGACTACCAATCAACCACGCCCCCTACCTTGCCACACGGTCACTCATCACTGTCGCCATCACCATCACCGTCATTCTGGTACGCACTAGCACCATCACATTTAGAGTTGCAACCAAAAAAAAGAAAGCATAATATTACCATGGAGTACATTTTCTTGGGGAAAAGAGATGGAGCAACAAATAAGACTGAGTTACTGACCGTCTGTTCTATTGCAGGTAAAGACCCTCAGCCAAATTCGACATCCACATCTAATAGCCATGTACGGATTTTGCTTGGAGCTAAAATGCATTGTGTATGAATACATGCACAATGGCTGCCTACGGGATGCATTATTCTCAGTCCGCAGAAGAGGCAATAGGAGTAGAATCCAAGGGGGTCTCAATTGGCATGCTCGGATTCGTATCGCAGCTGAAGTTTCATCAGGCCTGGGCTTCCTTCACTCGGCCCAGCCCAGGCCCATTGCTCACGGCAACCTCAACCCTTCCAAAATCTTCCTAGACCATAACCTTGCTTCCAAAATCCATGGCTTTAGGCCTGGTTGGTGTCACGACCAATCTGATGTGCGGTCTGATATTCGGGCTTTTGGGAATCTAGTGCTGCAGCTTCTGACCGGGAGGAATTGGGCCAGGCTTGTTGATGAGGCCATGGTGATGGACAGGGCGGGCCTCGTTGAGGTCCTTGATGAAATGGCTGGAGAATGGCCAGTGGATTTGGCAGCCAAACTTGCTGGGATAGCAATGAGATGTCTAGGTAATAACGACGGGCTAGAGAGGGAGTCATTGATGGTGCCAGTGTTCAAAGAGATCGAGCAGGTGAGGAAAAAGGCCGATTATGTAGTGAGAGCCAGAGAATATGAGGTGCCTATCGGAGAAGGTGCCGATATGGAGGACTCAAGCAATGCACCAACAGTGTTTCTCTGCCCAATATTTCGGGTAGCCATCTGGCTCCATTTCTACAGTTCTACTCTCTTATTTGCAGCTATCAAAACACAAGCTTAAACTTAGGGACAAGCAGAATATAACTATATGTGATTTATTTCATTTAGAAATAACCAGAAAAACGTGCAAATAGTATTAGAGCTATAGAAAATTTTCACTATTCCTTTGTTGAGTAAACCATATTGACAATTACTAATCTGCTCAAATCAATTCTTCTTTTGGGTACAGGCTGTGATGAAGAATCCACACATAGCCGCAGATGGGTTTTCATATGAGCTAGAAGCGATAGAGGGATGGCTAAAGACCCACGATACATCTCCAGTGACAAATTTAAAGCTTAAGCACAAACTCCTCACCCCAAATCAAATCCTTCGTTCCCTAATCCATGATTGGCGTCGTAAAAGACCGATACCTCTTGCATAAATATACAATACCAATAGCAAATCAAGCTCAATAAATCCTTTTCGCAAAGAAATAAATTCTAACAGTTCTCTGTAACTAGTTCGAATTCAGTTTAGACTTAGTTACTGATTTTAGAACACCGGTCTTTTTCCAGTGCTAAACTTGGCATGTTGAATATCATCTGAAATACTGTAACTAATACATGTGTAGCAATTCCCGTATGCAATCCTTTACTTTTCACCAAATTTCTCTACTTGGGGAAAAGTCCCAAGTGATGGGTATCACTTGACACATGCAGCATTAAGTGCATAAAAACATCCCAAAATTAGCTTTTCAAGAGATAATCAAGAAGTTCACTCATCGTTGATTTGAGATCCTCATTCAGATCAAAATTGCCTTGTTATCCCAAAATTCCCCAGGTTTAGATTGAGTTAAATTGGCTTGATTGAACAAACCCAATAGAACGTAATTCCACTCCCACAATTTGGAGAAACATTTAAGAATAGTTGCGACAGTCATCAGGTCTTCAAAGTCACTCGATTTCATGAATTTCATGCCAAATTAACCGCATACTCTAAAGATGTCTAAACAGTCACCACGAATGATGCAAAAACAATGATAAATTTCCAATTCTTTTCCAATGGGTGATACTAATGATCACCTATATTAAAACAGAAAGAACAAGTTTTGGGTACCTGAGAGGGCGTTTTCTTGTTTCTTTACAACTCAGGTATCCGGAACAACTTACGCGCACGCCTAATTCTCACGCGACTTCTTCTCTTCTTGTTGCTCGAGGAGGTGCCGTCTGAGGGAAATTTTCGACCACCGCGGTGCCAGTCTCAGACGGTGCAGTCCGGGAGGCAGTCCAATCCATTGAGTGCCATCTTCCCCATCCCTCATCGGACCCCCTTTCACCTCGGCGACCACAGAAACAGCTTCCAGATTTCGGAAAACTCCGGCGACCGCTGTTGAGGACGTCTCAGAACCTCAAATCTGGAGAACCCGGTGGATTTACTCCTGAAAAACTCCGGCTAAGCCTTCACCGTTTTTTCGGACCATACAAAGATGCCATCACCGCCTCAGAAAGAGTTCGCAGTTTTTTTTCCCCCCCGGGAAGAAAGCGTGTTTTCAAAACACATTTTCTGATTAACTTATTTTTTTAGTTAATCCATTGTAACCAACCCAGAAAGCGTGTTTATCAAACACGTTTTATGTTTTCACGTAGTTTTGGAATAAAGTTGAAAAAGACACGTTTTAATTAATAAAGTTTAAAAAAAAAACGTAAAACAGTTAATTGGCCCTTATTTGTGGTATATAGCACTTGTACACACCAAGCTAATGTGGCGGATCAGGAGAGTTCTAATATTGGACCCACCCAAATAAATGAGTTGCTCCTCATTCACCACATTATCTTAGTGTGCATTTGGTGTACATAAAATAATCATCATTCCTTGCTAAGTACTACATTTTTTCCTTTGTAAACTTTTCCTCGATCTTAACATTTTTTTTAATAAAAAAAACAAAATGAGTTACAAAAATACCATAAAAACATTGGGAGAGAGAGAATTTGCACACATTGTTTTATACACTCAGTACCTTATAAGCAAGATTGGTTGGTTGCTCTAAAAAGAACAAGTGCAACAAAATAGGTAAATTTTAAGCAAAGAATGTTAGTGAATAATACACATTTTTCCTTTTAGCTATCCATATCTATATCAACCTCCAAACAATAGTATCAATTTTACCTATTATCTAATAAAATATTTGTTTGAGAGAGAAAATGACTATCAAAATAATAGTTTGAGAGAGAGAACGAGGGAGATAGAGAAAAAAAAAACAAAAATGTGCATAGATAGTGAAGAATGGCTAGGTAAAATTATCGGGTCACTATTCATTGGGGTATTTTACCTTGGCCTTTGTTGAGGTTGTTGGAGGTTTCATTTTGCATTTTAGGCTAGGGCTAATACCTAATAGGTAAAATAACTAGTCAAAATGTAGCTTTTTGTACTTTACCTAACCAATTTTTGTGTATCAAATCAGCACTCCAGCAGCGTGGCTATCTATCTCTCTGTCTGACTGTCTCATTAAATTGTCATGTTTTAAATTGTCTATATTTTTCAATTCATAATAGATTTCATGATTTTGAAAGAATTGCTAAATTTATAATTTTTTTAGCAAAAAGAACATCATCTATATTAAACAGTACGAAAAATATATTGGCATACAAACAATTAAACAAAGAAACATTCATAACAGTTCAATCATATTTTTCATATTAAGGTTATAGTCATCAGATCATTTCTTTTTTGAACGATACGCATAATATATTCTTTTAATAAATTTACTCCTCTCTTTTCTTCACTTTTATATTCTTTTAATAAATTTACTCCTCTCGTTTCTTCACTTTTTGGGCACTGTATCTCTATTTGACTGTTCTTCAACTGTATCTCTATTTAACTATTGTCTTTTATGATCAAATAAAAAAACGTCTCAAAATGGTATTGAAGCTATGTGTAGATTGCATTTCCAACGTGCTATTAGAAACGCGCATCCGTTGGTCATACATATAGCGAGAACAGAGTTACTATACAGTCCCAAAATGTTCAAAGAAAACAAAAGTACATAAAAGAGAACTGGAAGGAAAGGCTACAAAACTAAATAGTATGAGAGAAACCAACAAAAATTTGCAAAGCTGTCATAAAACATGTCTTTCGAGCAGACACGAAACTATGCTTTGGCTGTAAGTTTGTAACGGGCCAGGGCCTGGGCCACCCCACTTGGAAAACCCCAAAAATATGTAGTGCTTTTTTTTTTACATATACTCCTACTTATTATCTCCGAACCTCCATATAATACCATGTAAAAACATAAATTCCAAAAGAATTAAAAACTATAACAATGTTTTTTATACTCAAACATTTTGGGACCGCAATTCAATTCTTCTCTTCAGGACAAAACATAAACCAAACATCTTTTTAATAGTAAAATAAATTTAGTCTGGATTCAATCATAGATGAATTATGAGGTCTAAAAGAGCGCCACATTCCAATTGATACATAGTCGAAGAAACGCTTTGAAAAACTTTTATTTTTTTCTCTTTGTAGTTGTTTATGTTATGTCAAAAGCACCTAGATAACATGTTTAGTACCGGGTATTACTTCAATTAAGTTTTTGTACTCAACTTTAAAAATTCAAAATTTTATTGTTCCTATAATGGCCTCCCCGTATAAGAAATTCTGGTTCCGTTCCTTGTTTCAAGCCTTTATCATTCAATCTTTAGCCATCGTCATTATGATTTCCGAAAAATGCCGCAAAAGAAGCTAAAGATCTAGTCCATAAGATGGATCTTTTTAAACATAAACTGATTCTGGAAAAAATGCAAATGCTGAGACAAAAAACAGAAATCAAAGAACCAACGGCTGCTAGTGAAGGAATATCTTCATGATTCTCCAACCGTCGAAAACTAACCCACCTCGCCGCCTATAGCGAGGAGGTGTTCCGTTAAAGGTGTTTTTAGAATAAACTGATTTTTCACGGTTTTTTATGTGATGTATTGTGAGAGAACGACATGTCTTAGTTTTTGAAAAAAAACTGTTTTTTTGTTAGTGGAACATCCCGCGAGATTTGAACCGAAGAGCTACCAATTGAAAGAACCAAGGAAATGAGAACTCAATCCAACGGCCGAGGGGTGCTGTGAGAGAAGAGAAGTTGTATTTTAATACTCCTAAGTCGGTCAAAATTCAAGCTTTAGAATAAAGTGGACCGGCAACCGACCCATCATTACACATTGAGTAATTGGGCCGTGTGCATTCATGACTAAGTAATCCACTGGAAAAAACAAGTTATTTTACTCTCTGGATTGTAACTTGTAATTTCCAAAATGCCTAATTTGGAAGATTTGACCAATTTTTCAGGAGAATAGTGCTATGGGTACACCACATATGGGTACCCCAATTGCACCCCACCTCATCGGGACCGTTCAAACGTTTTTTGGACCCATAGCACTATAGCATGCGTGTTGACTCCATCCGAGTCATCCATGCTCGATGATCAACGACCCAGATCTGTTCGAGTCTGGGACTCAAACAGAACAGACATGCACCATTCATTACCGAACTAATCTGGGTCATTGATCGCCAAACACGGACGGCCTGGATGAGTCAGCACGCATATTGTCCCTTAAAGGACAGCCCGCCCCGGATCCGGGTTTGTTGCACACTTTTGCCTCTTGACAGTGCTAGATTAAAATATAAAAAAAATGCTGACTTTTTATGTAACAAAAGTGGGTTAGGAAAACTTATGATCCTATTGCAAATTGTGGTAGGTCTCTGTCTGTCCACGAGTTGAATCCTAGGTTGATCCATGTAAAATCCAAAACGGTAGGACTCTCGTGTACCTAATCTCAATTATATCATCAAACACTGCAAGAATGAGAGAAACATTCCAGAAAAAGCACCAAGAAAAATTCAATCTTCAAATCAAATCATCTCAACTCAATTGTCAAAAATCAAAAGAGAGTAATTTCTTTTCACCGCTGGAAAACGGTGAATTTTCTGTCACCGCCATTGTAGACCCCTCCGTGGATTTATTATAATAATTTGAATGATTCATCTTGCAGGACCACAGAGTAGTATATTCACGCAAAAAAGAAGCTTGATTGGACTTCGATAAGGATGGAAAACATTGAATTTTGGTTTATAAAATGGTTTAATAGCTTGTCATGGACAGTTTAACATTAAAATTATCTACGTAATTATACCGTCTAATTTTTTTTTATATATATAAAAATTAATTTTGCGATTGTCTAGTCCAATCAAACTGATTTCCGGTGTAGATATACTACTATGCAGGTCCTACAAAATGAACTGTTCAGATTACAACAAACAAACAATGATGCCCAAACGCACTGGCGAAAACCCCACGATTTTCACGGAATCCAGGGGGTGCTGTGTACAGTGTCGTGCACCCCTCAGACGTCTGATCATATTTTAGACGGTCCGGATGTGTTTTGATTTTTTACCAGTACAAATCAATAAAAATTACCGAATGCATTTAGACTATCCAAAATACAATCGGATGACTGAAGAGTGCACAGCACCCCCGGGTCCAATTTCCACCTGTGACAGAGAGAATATAATCCCAAAACAATAACCATGGAAGAGGACCACCGACTTTTGCCTTCACCACCACCAAGGCGTTCGAATGCCATAAGATAAACAAAAATGATAGGGTACAGTTGTCTTACTTCTATTCACACATCTTTTTTGGCCGTTATTCCTGACATAGATATTTACCTGTTTAATTTTCATTCTAGAAATTGCAATGTCACAAAATTATATAAAAAAATGAATCAGAACAACAGGCACTATTTTATTGTCCAAAGATTTGCCGTTCTACTCCTATCCCCATAAACAAACCAATAAAATTCCAAAAGATACTTTAGATCCCTTTTGAAAACTTCAAAAATACCTTTGACAAAAAATTGCAAACTCATCTTTCTTCACCTTTTCAAGCCTTTCACACTTTGAAACGTGTTCCACAGGATCCATGTATTAGCTTATAGCTCAACGTTTGTCTGAGTTAGCACTCCTGGGTGTTGGGTCCGGCCAAGATTCAACTTTCTCGCCGAATTTTCCGGGCAAATTTTAGCTCTTCTGAGGGAGACGAGCTGGTGATTCAAGCTCTGGGAATGGATAATGAAGCAGAGAAGGTCTATGTTGCCGTTGGAACCGATCTGCAAGACGGGTTTGCAACCTTGGAATGGGTTCTCAGGAAGTGGTCTTCTCATTCAATCTCCATAGTAATTATCCCTGCACCTATCGACACATCCAAAGATTATGTTTACACACCATGTAAGTCATAAAGCTCTGTCCCCATGTTCTGTTTTTTTGGGAAGTGAATTTCGTAAACAAAAGATGGATACTACAAGTACGGTCAAAGTTTGATGCACACACAACATTTCCTATTTATCTGAAGTTTTTTCCTGTTTGTTATTCTGTAAACTGTTTCTTTTCATTATGGCTATAAATTCATCATTTTTTTTTCTTGGAAACAAAAGTATGATCAACAATGGTAGCTAAGCTAGAATAGAACACTCCTTTCCAATCAATATGTTAAGCACCCATGAGATACACCAAAGAGAAACAAGGTAATCATTGCCCAAACGACTACAAACACTTTCCAAACAAAAGTATAACCAAAAACATGAAGTATAGAAACTAACCCGGTAATTTTCTGCCTCAATTATGCAATCTCTCCACTTCATCATGGATTTCTATATGGAGCGTGAACGTAGACAGGCTTATGGCGAGGCACGTAGATTCTCTTTATCTTTTTCCGTTGGAGTTGTGTGCTTAGAGATCCAACAATAACTCCATTTTTGGGGTTTTCCTGTGACTATAACTGTAAATTTCATGTGCTGTTGTAGTGGGAAAACTCCCAGCAAGCTATTTGACTGATGAGAAACTGGAAGCTTATAGGAAGACAAAGGAAGGGGAAGGTGACAAATTACTACCTCAGTACCAAGCTTTCTGTGGCAAGGTTTGGTATCTGTGCTCTTCTCTAATGTGTAACAAAGTTATACCACATTACCCTTCACTTAATTCTAATATTGCTCTCTATTGGTTCTCACGTATCCCTAGGTGAAAGTTGAACTTCTTAAGATTCAGAAGCATGATGAGCCTCTCCATAATCTCCTAGTGGAGTTAATGTCAGGGCTTCATATAACCAAATTGGTCATTAGCATTACATTCATGAAGTCCTCATCATGGTAAGTAACACATTTTATTAGTCATGGTTCTATCATTTGATCATTGTTTTTTTTTTCTCCTTCGACATTGGAGGTGTTTGCTACGACTTGACAGCCGCGACTCATGAATTTTTTGGCTAGATAGTTGTCAATCTGTTTGTTACATCTTCAGTGTTCTAGCCAAAACGCACTTAAATGGAGTAGCTGATTTAAGAGAAGTTCCATTTTAAAGCTTTTTGGCTTCTGCTTTGGAATAATCAGCTTCATTTTCCTCTGGCAGGAAATCCCACCGTCTTAGTGGATTACTTCATGTCCACCGTCAAAGACCTGATTTGTGTGATATTTTCCTGATATCTGAAGGGAAATTGGTTTTCCTAAGGGAAGAAAATCGTGAAGGAATCATAGAGGATGATCAAGGACGCGTGTTTGCTAGATTCAACGAAAAGGGTAGCCTTAGAGCTTTGCTGGGGAGAAAATTTCCATCAACTGCCAAAAATGCAAAAAATTCGCCATTGCCTTCAACAAGCAATTATAACCGAGATCAATGGGGAAATTGTGTGGAAGAGATAGAAAGTTACTTCCACCAGCTGTTACCTAGTATTTCTGATGAAGAAGGTTCAGAGATAGAGACTGACACATTGCGGAATAGCAAAGCTGAACCAGAGATACAGGAAAATATGGTAACTAACCAACCTAAATTATTGTTTTGAATTGTAACCTAAATTATTGTTTTGAATTGTGTAGTCACAAGGAGCCTTGCTTTGTTCAATAGGTCCACTTAACATGCTCATGAAAAAGAACTTGTATTCCTTGTCTTTTTTCCCTTCTTTCGCTTTAGTCCCATAACATAGGGATAGAATGCTAGATTTGGCATGTTCAAAATTCAAATGCAAGCATGCCAACAGCCTATTCATTACAGTTGGGAGCCATGCACACATTTGTGGCAGTGGAAGTACTGCACACTTTGTGTATTATATGTGCATTCTCCCTGTTTTGCAACTCGGCCTATTAGTAGTCAAATATTCTGTAATATTAACCTTTCTGTAGTTCACATAAGAACTGATCAAAGTGATTGTTATGTACTTAATAATACAATAACAATGATTTTTGCCACAATGCCAGAGTGCTGCAGATAAAGAAGAACTGCTGAAGGTCAAAATTAAAAAAGCTCAAGAAATGATCCAACTTAAGAGAAAAGAAGCCCTAGCCAATATTGAAAGACATGCTAAAGCTGAATGGGCCATTTCCTTGTGTACTCGCCGGGTACTCTTTCAACTTCTTAACTCTTCCTTTTGTGCCGTAATATTGAATACTTTTTATAAATGTGTCCTTAATCGGAACAACAAATATCAAACTTTTGTAAACATTTTCAGCAAAATTCAGCCAAAATTAGTTATATTCTTTGGCGAAAAAAACTTTGAAAAGTTGTTCATGCAAGTACACTATTTGTTTATCCGATGGAAGGCATGACTAAAGAAAAGACAAATAAAATGGGGCAAATGGAGTGCTTGATGTTTTTAATCAACTCAATAGGCAAGAATGAACAGAAAACATTCTTCATTTGCAGGCTGAGGAGCTTGAAGCTCATATAAAAGAAGAGATCGCTACAAGAGCTGATCTAGAGGAGGAGTTGGACACTGCAAAATATGAGGTCGAAGAAATTCAGACTGAAGTTGAAGACAAGAAGAATAAGCTCAAGACAATACTGGAACTCCAAAACGATCTCTCAAACAAACTCAAACAATCCTCTATGGAGAAATCGCAAGTCGAGGAGCAACTAGGGAAGGCAGTGACTATAAGATCCGGTATGGTCCAGAAAATTGAGGAGTTGAGGCATCAGAGAGATGTTTTGCAACGTAGAGTGGAGTTTTGTAGGGAAAAAGATGCTTTAGGAATGGCTACAAGGTTTAGTGACTTGCAATTTAGATATAGAGAGTTTACGTCTGAAGAAATTATAGTGGCAACCGATGGTTTCTCAGAGCGTTTGAGATTGAAATCTGAAGGGAATTGGACAAATGTGTACAGAGGAAGGATTTATAATACAGCAGTGGCAATCAAAGTGGATACTTCAGCCAATGGGATGTCAAAAGATGCATTTGAAGCTAAGGTAGTAGATAAGATGCCCTGATTTCATATATACATATACTCGTTGTGCACACACACACGTGCATGTGTAGAGAGAAAGAGAGAGGTTAATCAATCTAATAGTTGTCAATTGTCATTTACACTCCCTCTGTTTTCAGCGAAAAACTTTTTTCGGAAAATACTTTTAATATTTGGTGTCTGGTGTGGCGAAAAACAAAAATGACAACTGATTTCCTTGCCATTGGAAAAAGAACTGATTTTGGCAGAAAAAATTTCCCTCGTTCAAGGTGAAAACATTTTCCATATCAGCATTCTATCACACCACACCATGACTACCATGCAACCACACCCACTACCTTGCCACACTACCCACACTTCCGCACTTCCACTCATCACTGTCGCCATCACTATCACAGTCATTCCTATGCACTAGCACCATCACGTTTAGAGATGCAACCAAACACAAGAAAGCGTAATATTACCATGGAGTACATTTTCTAGGGGAAAACATTTTCAGTCGAAAGAGACAGAGCAACAAGTAGGACTGACCATTCGATTGCAGGTAAAGACCCTCAGCCAAATGCGACATCCACATCTAATAGCCATGTACGGATTTTGCTTGGAGCTAAAATGCATTGTGTATGAATACATGCACAATGGCTGCCTACGGGATGCATTATTCTTGGTCCGCAGCAGAGGCAATAGGAGTAGAATCCAAGGGGGTCTCAATTGGCATGCTCGGATTCGTATCGCAGCTGCAGTGTCATCGGGCTTGGGCTTCCTTCACTCGGCCCAGCCCAGGCCCATTGCTCACGGCGACCTCAACCCTTCCAAAATCCTCCTAGACCATAATCTTGCTTCCAAAATCCATGGCTTTAGGCCTGGTTGGTGTCACGATCAATCCGATGTGCGGTCTGATATTCGGGCTTTTGGGAATCTAGTGCTGCAGCTTTTGACCGGGAGCAATTGGACCAGGCTTGTTGATGAGGCCATGGTGATGGACCGGGCGGGCCTTGTTGAGGTCCTTGATGAGATGGCTGGAGAATGGCCAGTGGATTTGGCAGCAGAACTTGCTAGGATAGCAATGAGATGTCTGGGTAATAACGACGGGCTAGAGGGGGAGCTATTGATGGCGCCGGTGTTCAAAGAGATCGAGCAGGTGAGGAAAAAGGCCGATGATCTAGTGGCAGCCAGAGAATGTGAGGTGCCTATCGGAGGTGTCAATATGGAGGACTCAAACAATGCACCTACAGTGTTTCTCTGCCCAATATTACAGGTAGCCATTTACCTCCATTTCTACTCTTTTATTTGCAGTTATCCAAACACAAGCTGAAACTTAGGGACAACCAGAATATACCCATATGTGACTTACTTCATTTAGAAATAACCAGAAGAATGGGCAAATTGAGAAAAAAGAACTCTGTTTAATTTCTCAATCTATGGAAGGATTTCATACGAAGAAAATAACCCATTCTTTCGGTTCTACATGCAATTTGCCCTTCCCATGGTAGGCCTGAGCCACTTGATGAGGTCAAACTTATGATGGATCGTTAGCATTAGAACTATGGTACTGTCTTGGTCCAAGTTGCAGTAGTCTTGCAGAAAACCTTTAGTATTAGAGCTGTAGTAAATTTTCACTATTCCTATGCTGAGTAAACCATATTCCTAACTGCTAATCTGTTCAAATCAATTCTTCTTTTGGGTACAGGATGTGATGAAGAATCCACACATAGCAGCGGATGGATTTTCGTATGAGCTAGAGGCCATAGAGCAATGGCTAAATACCAAAGATACATCTCCAATGACAAATTTAAAGCTCGAGCACAAACTCCTCACCCCTAATCAAATCCTTCGTTCCCTGATCTATGATTGGCGTTGTAAAAGATCGATACCTCTTGCATAAACATACAATACCAATTGGTTCAACAGGTCACAAGAACAAATCAAGCTCAATAAATATTTTTCACAAAGAGATAATAATTGTGCAGCAATTTCCACATGCAATGCTTTACTTTTTGCCAAATTTCTCTGCTTCACTTTGGAAAAGTACACAGAGAGCATAATTGCATAAAAACATCCCAAAATTACATGAGAAAATCACGACTTGAGATCATCATTCAGATCAAAATTGCCTCGTCATCTAGTAACTACTAGTCATCCCAAAATCCCCATGGTTTAGAATGCGCTAAATTGGCTTGATTGAACGAACCCAAGACAACGTAAATCCACTCCAAAATTAAACGCATACTCTAAAGATGTCCAAACAGTCGCCACGAATCATGCAAAAACAATGACAAATTTCCAATTCTTTTCAAATGGTTGACACTAATGATCACGTACATTACAACAGAAAGAATAAGTTTTGGGTACCTGAGAGGGCGTTTTCTTGTTTCTTTACAACTCAGGTGTCCGGAACAACTTAGCACACCGCACCTAATTCTCACGCGACTTCTTCGCTTCTTGTTGCTCGAGGAGGTGCCGTCTGAGGGAAATTTTCGACCACCGCGGTGTCAGTCTCCGACGGTGCAGTCCGGGAGGTGTTGCCTAAAATCCCATTTTAAGTAACTTTTTTCCTAAACAAGGACAGCAAAATCAACCATAATAGAATTATGCCTAATAGACAGAATTACCCCAACACAACAAAATATCAAATTCACCTCAACCAAAGACCCAACACAACAATTTATGGTAAAGAGATACTACCGACAGAAACAGCCTCTGAACCAAATCTACCAGGTCCTAGCTCATAAATGCCTTGAACATTGTTTCGATTGGCCGGAGCCTTTGAGTTTCCAACCGTTGTCTGAGATGAATCTGATCGGACGGGAAACATACAGGGTATTGGGAGAGGGAGAGAGTTTACCGTCGACGACTACGGTTCACGCGAGATTATGTTGGAACCGGTTATTATGGTTTTGATTCAGTATATTCAAACCTATTTTAAGAAACATAAATTCATTCAGATCAAGTACTAATTAATTTTCAATTTATATGAAATTTTTACATGATTTATATTTTTCTACGTTCTACAATATGAATGTCTCCGATCATTAAAATATCACTCAGATGGATAGAAAACGTACTTAAAGTCTCCGAAGAGTTGTTGATATGGAAGGTGATATGATTCAATGTATCCCAATTCATTTTAAGAAATAGAAATTCATTTAGATCAAGTACTAATATGTATTTAATTTACGAGATATTCATACATCATATGTGTTATAATAATTTCTACAAGAAAAATGTCTCGGATCGTTAAATAATGGTTGATGCGGGTAGAAATCGTCATTGTAGTACCCAAGAGGATTTGGAGCCAAACGGGGTCGTTTTGGGGGCATGACATAGGTTGAACATATGTCATGATGTGGAATTTTCTTTTTTTTTTAATAATAAAAATACCCTCCTTTCTCTCCGCTCAAATACCCTCCTCTCTCTGCTTCACTTTGGCGCACGCCAACTAATTCTCGCATGTCTTCTTCTTGTTGCTCGAGGAGGTGTTGTCTGAGGGGGATCTTCGACCACCGCGGTGCGGTCTCCGACGGTGGAGTCCGGGAGGCAGTCCAATCCACCACTGGCGTTGAGTCCGAGTAGACTCATTTCCACTGCGAATCGCCTCAAGATACAAAGACTTGGAATTTTACTGTATCAGTTTGGATTGATAAGAGTATAGTGGGCAGAAATTCAGGTTCAAATCTTTATTTTGGTGGTTTTGTTTCTGAGTGCTAAGATAATCATCATTCTTGATCATTTTTGCCCGGGAAATTTCTTTCTCCGGCCACTTGAGCACAAGGACAAAATGAGTACAAAATATATTTTAGAAAAACTTGTTTTTAGTAAAATAAAATAAAATGAATACAAAAATACCAAAAGTAGGGCGTTTTTGGTGTCAACCACTTACGCACATCCGATAGAACTGATTTCTCAAAGGGCATTTTTGGTTCGAATCGTTCGTGTGGGATCCACAAGTAGATCCTTGAGACCGATCTGTACGTGGTCTGTACATACCGACCAGTACCAATAGCAGCTTTGGTTCCAAAAACAGTTACATCCTAAATTATGTTTTAAAGTTCGTCAGTAGCATTGCTCTCTTTCAATCTTCTCTGCCTCCATTCAGGATGGGTCTTAGTACATGATTGTGCGACTTCTCATAATGCACAGACAAATATGCCAAATACAAAAATTAATTTGTTGCGATATAATTCTATTTTTTAGCCCCATTTAATTTGGTACAACTTTAGCAACCACAACAATAGCTAAGTACCACCGTAAGAATTGCACATTGAACTCTCAACTCCTCCTAATGACCATTTACAAAAGACAGTGATAGGTCTAGAAGGCACCAAGTCACCAATAACCAATTTGCTGGTGTACCTCTATTCCTGTGTAATTCCAATCAAGTGTAATTTCAGTTCCAGATCGCACGAAAAACTCCCACCAGCAAGAGTTACAATTCTAAAATCAAAATTGCACGGGTACAAAGATACACTATGCTTTCCAAGAAACGCCCTAGGTATTGACATGATCTACTTCAACTTCAGTAGTCTCCACAAGCTATGTGAAAGAATATCCACCGGTAAGCCAAACTCAAGAAACTGGGATCCTGCACGCCTTGTGGAGGGTTCTCTCTTAAAATAAAGAACTCTTGAAATACAAATAGTTCTCACAACCAAACATGTCCTTCCAACCGTGAAATCTATACAGGCATAAGCCAATGTAATGTTAATGACCCCTTGATGAAAATTGTAGAGCGTGTAGGTGATGGCGGATAAGCTGGGGAGAGAGAGGAACTGTCATTTGTCTTTGCTGGGATCTTGTGGGAGATGTAGACCCATAAGCCCTAGTAAATTGGTAGCAGGACCAGGAAGTCCTTGTTGAGAAGAAAAGGAATCAAGAAAACTTTTCACAAGGTTCACATCCACATCCACCGGAGTAAACTCCTCATCCATGTTTTCAGAGGCACTTGATTTTCCCTGCACATCCATGCCTTCCGCGGCATTTGATGTTCCCTGCAGAAGCATATCACAGAATAATCAATCCTTTCTATAGGTACGAATATATGAATGCATGTTAAAAGTAGAGCGGTGAGACAGGATTCATTCCGGCAAACCAAGTTAGATGAAGAGATCAGTTACGTTGATTTTGGTCCATGAAATGAATGCAAAGCGAAAGAACTGACCTCATTTACCTTCAAAGATTGCGCATTTGCACGAACAAAACTTTTGTTCAGTGTAGAGGTCTTCAGTTCCTCATTCAGAACATCAGCATAGGCACCCATGAATGCATCCCCTTCTTCATTATTCTCGGAAGGTTCTATGTCACTCCCATCTTCCGAATCATCTACATGTACAGATAATGCATCATTAGAACGGGTAAATACCGAACAGAATATATAATTTTGAATAAGCTACTGACACCCATAAATATATAGAGTAAATCTTATAAATCAATGCCAGCGTCGTATATAAAATTTACCAAAATCCATGTCAGAGTCACACGAGGACCCTTCCTCGATATCCTCATTGCTGTGGGTGTCCTCCGAACCTTGATGTCCTATTACAGTTTCCATGTCTTTCATAAACCGGTCTACATCGAAGTCCACACCCTCCAGGTTTCTTCACAGAGAAAAGCAACAAAATAAACCAACTGATAAATTTATCATATACGAAAAGGATCTTGAATGGAAAAAAATCGGTCATGAAAAATAATTCACACATTCATACAAACTGCAGTTGAAGATATTATTGGAAGGTTCTAATCTTTAACAAAGACAAGCTCATCACACTCGCATAAATGCTTTTCTTGAAGTAAAAGTCGGCCATGAAAAATGCCAATTACAAAAATCATCAGAAGAGCTCTCCAAAGAAAACAAAATTGAACGTAGCTTAACGGATCAATCAACCAACAAATTCAAGCTGGTCATTATCCTGCTCAATAGTATCACCATACGTCGATGCAGCCTGGATAGGCGGGCGAAATCCTGCAGAAATGTACTGACAGGAGATGATCCATTAAGTCCACCTAGGCCTGAAATCGGTTCGGTTTCGGTCAGTTCGGGGTGATTCTATCCCGGACCGATTTGGTTCGGGGAATGCCTTCCCAAAACCGATCCCGACCAATTTTATGAATGGACCAAATTCGGTTCGGGGTGCCTCGGTTCGGTCGGGGGTTTCTGTTTTTTCGGGGAAATCGGTTCGGCCAAAATGGCTCTACTTGGGCACATCCAAAAACTTACTTTTGGGCTGTGCCATAAAATTTTTAACTCTACACAGAAGTCCAGTTAGCAAAAAATAAGACAGATTCTTTCACATGATTCAACTGGGCTGATTTCAAACGCACCCCACATTAGATTCTAATCTCATCGAATTTCAAATGCACCACACATTCATGCACTGTCAAAACACTAAAAAAAACTCAAAAGGCTCATTCCCTGGATTGAAAAAACAGAAATCCCAGCTCCAATAGAGAACCCTTCAGCGAAGAGAAAAAATGTTGAGAAAGGGAGGGAAAGTTTGATTTATGATACGCATACCAGCTGTGGTTTTGAACTAGACGGCGGTGCTGAGAAAGTCGAAGTACACGGCGGTGTCAAGGCCGGACACAGCAATAATTTCTAGATCGGAGGAAGAGTCGAATTCGAGAGTGATAGAGAGGGATATTACGTTTCTCTTCAGTCTCCACCACTGGGTTCACAGTGGGTTGAATTCGAGAGGGGTAGAGAGAGAGAGGGGGGTGGGGCGCTGGAGAAGAGTTGAGGCTTGAGGGAGTGAAGTTAGGGTTTCTGGGAGATTTGGGAGATTATATAGTGTAGATCGGACGGTGTAGATCAAAACCCCTTTAAGTTTTGACGGTCACGATCAATTTTCGGTTGGGTTCGGTCCAAACCAATTTCCAGGAAACCGAGACCAAACCGACCAATTTTCGGTTTGGTTCGGTCCAAACCGAAGCCAGCCAACTGCCCTTTACCCCGACCATAAACCGAACCGGTCGGTCGATTTTTTTCGGTTTTTTTGGTTTTTCGGTTTTTCTTTCACCCCTGTCCACCTTAGGCCCAAATCTGAACTGTCTCAATTTGTTTCTTTTTACCTAGACCTTCACATAATTACATCGAAAAAGAGAGTAATCCCAATCAAAAGTGAAGAGAAAAGTAACAATGTATGCATCTCATATCAAATTCTGCTCAAAAGCTGCACATCTCTGAGATTTGCAATTTTAAATGGTTATGGAACGTACTTATCTTTGTTTTCCAAGGGAATCAGCAAATACTTCCCCTGATTCCTCAAATAAGAAAAAAAACCGGGTTCTAGTTCCAAATTCAGTTCCCATTAATAACCTCCTTAACCAGTTAAATCCTTGCAACCACTACCTAGATGAGAAGAAATGGCCACGTAATAACTATATTGGGAAAATGGGTCGAAAGGCAGACTAACCTGTTTTCAGGAACCTCTGCTCCCTTATAGCTAGACATCTTCTGCACGAATGCTTGCATAGATTTTGCTATGTCCCCAAGACCAGAATCATCTAACCGCTCGGACGAGGGACCAGAGTCCTGATGCTCTTTCAGCTTCTGTTTCCCTTTATGCTTAGAATTATAAACTTCCATCTCCTGCTGCCTCTCAAGAATAGCAGCATTCAATTCATCCTCCCCATTATAGAGCCATGAATCATCGTCTGAAGGAGGAAGCTCCTGACCCCGAAAATCATCAGCCGAATGGGGGAGAGCAAGAATCTCATCGATACGTCTCACTGGGGCACCCATCATTTCACTGCAAGAACACTCTCATCTTAATGCTAGCAGTAGTATGGGTAAACAACAATGACGATCAACACAGATAGTAAAAGCCACTAGAAGTAGTACTTGTTGAAGCAATAGCAGTAGCAATGACAGCATTAACAGAGGTATTAGCAGCCACAGGCAAAATTTGACTTCAAAGCAAATCAATGCATGGAATTGTGATATGGCTACTTCAGAAGGAAGATCCAAAAACTAATCACATGAAGTGAATGCTTGGACTACAGTTCATTCTAAGGGGGAGTTCTTGAATGGATTATTTGATTTTATCATCATCTTTTACGAATAGATTTTATCACACTAGATTTTATCAAACATTTTTTAAACTTATAGTTGTCCACAACTATTTTATCACCTAGATTTTATCTATTGGGAAAACAAGGTGATTTTATCACCCAAACACCAACTAAAATCAACTTTCTCATTTTATCTCATAAAATCCATTCAAGAACTCCCCAAGTTGAAATCTTTAGCATTGCTGCATTTGAAACACACATCCCTGGTCTGACTAAAGGTAGTGCCAGACTGCAGCATGTTTTCTTGGGCACCTATGCAACAAAAAGTTACTAACACCTGCAATTTTTGTGTGGCCCAAAAGAATGTTTAGAGCTTTCCGGTGATGACAACACCACATAATACACTAGCACCAAAAAGAGGCTGCATTTAAGTATAAGACGAAACATAAGCTATACTAATCATATAAGCATTCAGAAGAACTTGCTATCCTAATCATAAAAGCATTCAGAAGAACTTGGTATTCCGTTTGCACAACTACAGAGAAAAAGAAGTATAAATTGCTTTATCAAGACCACAAAAATAGCACCCACGCCACTTTCGCCTTGCATTGCTTTAGAAATTATCTATCCTATATACCCACTTTATTTTTCCTACTAAAAACTATTCAAACATCAAGTTTATGATTTATCATCCAAAATGGCATAAAAGAACAAGCTTCAAACAGATAGACTGCATACCTGGCTCTAGAATACAAAGAACTGTTTTTGAAGTACTCTTGTCCATTCTCCATCAACCTACGATACTCCTTTGACCCGGGAAGTAGCCCTTCAAAATACCCACTCCTCTCCAAACTCTCCTTAAACGCCTCCCACGTACTCCCTTTCCCTTCCACCCCATCCTTCTTTCTCAACTGATACATCATTTCAAACCCACAAGCAATCTTCATCCCCAACTCTGCCTCCGCATAAACCCTAGCATCACCCCTCGGCGGCATTGGGTACCCCTTTGGCGCCTGAAAAGTCTGCTGCATCAATTGAGCATACATTGCCCTGGACATTCTAACAGACGCTTCAACAATCTCCTCCCCACTCCCATAAAACCTCTCCATCTTCGCAGCGTACTTCATTGAATCAATGTCTCGATCATAGAACCCCTCCACCGCTAACGAAATCAAGCACGGCTCATTCTTTAACACCTGTGATGCAGGCAAGCGTATCAATAAATAGGAACAAACACAAGATCAAACTGGAACAAACACAAGATCAAACTCAAAAACACAGAGTGTACAAAAAGCTTTTTGTTTTCTTATTGAGAAATGCTACAGGCACTAACTAGTGTACCAACTATTACACTAACTGTCCATGTGGCACTCTTTAAGTAGATGAATCTATCCATGTATTGAATAGAGCATTGATGTGGTAATGTCATGTGTGCATTTAGTGTAATAGTTGGTACACTAATTAGTGCCCGTAGCATTGCTCTTTCTTATTATCAAACTCAACCAAGTTGCCATCAGCCCACAAGGCTTATGACTCAATTCTAATAGAGAAAACCTTGACGTACTAGGAATTACGAGAAAAAGGAAACTATAAAATTAGGAACTGACGATTTATTTCTTGACCAAGCAAATATTAAAATGAAACTAAATACTGCAGTGTAGAATATTTATTCCAAAAACTGTAAGGCTCACTAAAAAATACTCCTTCCGTCCCAAAAGAATTGTCCAATCGGCAAAACAAAAACTTAAATAAATGCATTTTTATCGAGAAAATAAACTTTTTTGATGAACTAAAAGAATTAATTGATATCTAGTAACAAGCAGCAAAAAGTTTGCTTGAAGTTTTGTACACAAAAATGCACTAGTTCTCGTTTTGCGGACAATCTTTTAGGGAGGGAGTAGTAACTAAAATCAGATTGATGAAAAATATACTACACATATCTATAGCTTAAATAATAGTACTTCTAAGAATCATTATCTGCACCAACCTGCGCGACAGACACCGGAACCCTAACCCTAACCGTATGCATATTCATATGACCCGGGTAATTCCTTATACGGTTCTTAATGGCTGATTGAACCGAATCCGAAGCTCGTGCTTGATCTCCACAGGTAATTAGGTACGATAAGGCATCGGTTAGGGCTGGAGTGGAAGGGAATTGGGATTTAGGAACGATGTGAATTTCGCCACGTCGAATGAAGAGGCGGTTGGTGGAGGAGTCGGGGTTGAGCCATCGGGGGAGGTGGTATGCAGCCTCGATGAGGAGGAACTCACCGTCGGTGTCGAAAACGCGGACGGAGAGGTTGGGGAAATGGAGGGAGGTTTGGAAGAGGAGGAAAACGACGAACCACTCGTCGTCTAGGTTGTCGCCGTAGCGGAGTTTGCCGTGGAGGTGAGGGAATGGGGAGGAGGAGAGAGAGAGAGTGAAGGGTTCGTGTTGCCATATGTAATTGGAGGTGAAGGGGGAGAGGGTTTGGAGGATTTGGAGGTGGAGGGATTGAAGCTCTGAAGTGGTGGTGGTGGCAGCGGCAGCGGCGGTGGCGGGGAGGGAGAAGTCGGGGTAGATGGAGTAGAAAACGGAGTCGTCCGGGAGTCTGGAGTTTTTGTGGGAGAAGATGGAGGAGTCTGATTTTCCCTCCATGTTTTGGGTTTCGCTGAAATTCTGCTGTTTTCTTGAACGTTCTTAAACCCTCAACCGCATATACTGGAGCTCCCTCGGCTTGTTTATATACTCTGGAAGATGTCCGTTTTTGCTTCTGAGTGAAACTTCCAGGGCATGTTTGATGACGGTCTCAGACGGGCACCACGTCCGTGTCCGAGCACCCATCTTGACTATTTAAAATACTTTTGAATAGTCAGAATGGATGGGTGTTTGGGATCACGTGGTGCCTGCCGAGCACCCAAGGATTTTTCTCTTCTGGGACATGTTTGATAGCGGTTTAAAATCCCCCATCCATGGTGTATAAGGAAAAATGTGGGGCCACATGTTTCTTATCTCTTCATTCAACGATCAAAAATAATTATTCAGTATTTATTCCCTAATTTATCCCACTTACATTAAACGCAGTACAACCAATCCTATACTACATACAATCACATCTTTTATCTTAATGACCCACATGTCTCGTTTATCCCCATCATTAATCCCATCTTTTTCAATCCTCCCCCAAAATGATCCGGCAATCAAACGTGCCCCTATTTGCTACAAGTTATTCAAAGCTGAAGTCGAATAAGTATCGTAAAAAGGCCTCTAAATCTCATTTTAAACTACTAAAATTTGAGAGAGTGGGGATTTAGATTACAGGTGCATAGCATTTTGAAAGATTATTCGGATAAACTCATATCTTAATTTGATAATCAGTAGATTGTTCAAGTTTGGTACAATTACCTAACAAGTTTTAAGAATATGTTTAAGTTTTGCTTATTTATCAGACAAGTTAATCGAGCTTTAAATAGCTTGGATTTCTCAAACATCGCAAAACTTGCACAAGTAGACTAGAGCAGTAGCATGTTAAACATCGCAAAACATCCCATATTGAATATCGTGTTAAACCTTGGTTTGACAACTTGACGAGTTAGAGGAAAAAACTATGTAAGCTTAATTTTGATTATGTAAGACCATGCCTAACACTTCGCCAAATGATTCATCAGATTCAAAATTTATGAAATATTTGTTACATTGAAGCTCTATCCCTTTCATCAAATAAATATCAAAATAAGGGAGAACTTAATGTTCCATCAAATCAAAGGAGAATGAGTCAACATCAATTTTTTAACAAAAAAAAGGAGGTTATTATTATTGGATAGGTAAGCGGTCAAGAGACCGAACATCATCAAGGGTGAGATTAAAGATCACACGAGAGACAGGACCCCCCAACACTCCATTCTCGCATCTAAAAGGGCTTGTTTAGCCAACGAATGGGCTACCCTATTAAGAGAACGCTTAACATGAGTAAAAGAGCAAGAAGAAAAAAGTGGTAAAAGTTCTACAAAATCAGAAAGGATACAGCTATAATCAGAAAAAGATTTTCCTTGAGACAAAGCTTGGACAATCTGAAGAGCATCACCTTCAACTATGATCCTTGCGGGACCTTTGTTTGCCGCCAAAACAAATGCTTCACGAAAAGCCCAGCGGTGGATCGAGGGGAGAAGAGTCTAGTGAAAGGGATGGACATAGTACCCAATATATTGCCGAGATAATCTCTAGCCACGACACCGACACCCACACGACCAGCTTGCTTGTCAACCGCAGACATTGAGTTTGATCACACCAGGTGACGACAGAAGCCACGAGGACAAGTGGGAAGGGGTTGTGGCTGTAGGGAATCGATAAATCAATGCCTTAGACTTCTTAAAATCTTCGCACAAAGACCTAACTTTCTCCAATACAAGAGTACTAGGCCAGCTCTTATGCTCACACAGAGTGTGGTTTCTACCAACATCAATTCATTCACCAAATTATCAACGGTAACATTCCACATATTTTAAATACTTTTTGTGTCCTCATATCCTTAAATACATCGATAGCATTTTAAATTCGTTGCACTTTCCTTAAATACAATGATAATATTTTATAATAAGTGCTCTCTCACACCCTCGCTCACACTCCATTATGTGGGACCTATCTTGGGGTCTCATAAGAATGATCGGAGCCGCTCAATTTGTTTAGAATATTTGGAGCCGCTCAATTTGTTTAGAATATTTGGAGCCGCTCAATTTGTTTAGAATTTTTTTAAAAAATATTCTAAACAAATTGAGCGGCTCCTGTCATTCGTGTGAGACCCCGAGGTAAGTTCCACAATATTGAGTGTGAGCGAGGGGTGTGTGAGAGAGTACTTATTGGATATTTCATAGGTGTGGGATATGGTGGGAATTTTGTACTTAAATGATTTCACAATAAATTAATAATAGCTATTGGAGTCCTCAATATCAAATTAAACTTTTGGCCAATCTTTTTACTCAAATTTGATACTATAAAAAAAAGTGAAGAGTTGGAGATGGCCTAGAGAGCCTAACAAACCGATCTCAAACAAGCACAAAGAGCTAATCATTCTTTCACAAAACTGTCTCTACTATTTTTTTCCTTTTGTCATTGTCAAAAAAAAAAATTTTGCATTTGCTAGTTTTGCGTCAAATTTTTATGAATTTGTAACATATTATTGGATCCACAATTGGACCAGGATAAATGGGCTTGAATGCCCCATCGCAAATCGGGTAAAATCCGGATCTTGGACCTTGGCAGTTTCCGGTGATTCTTTTATGGGAAAATGACCAAAACATGGTGGTTTGGACAATTTATTCCAAAAACATGACCATGGTTTCACAAATTCCAGAAGCATGGGAAGGAAAAAAAAATATGACACATACATGGTGTTTTTGACATTCACTGACAAAAATACCTTCCAGTGTAATTCTCCCTTCCCTTACTCCAAACCAAACCCCATTCGTTTCCCCACCCCTTAATTGATCGACAACAAACACCATCTCTCTCTCTCTCTCTCTCTCTCTCTCTCTCTCTCTCTCTCTCTCTCTCTCTCTCTCTCTCTCTCTTAGAGGAGGGCATAAACAACAGTGTGAATCAAAGCCACCGTCGACAGCAATCGAGCACCAGCAATACCACTGCCGACCTTGGTTCCGTCATCTCGAAGCACTAGGTAGCCGCCTCTTCTTCTTCTCCCTTTGTTTTGAGACGTTAATTTTATTTCATGATCATTGTTAAACCTTTGTAGATGTGCACACCAACTGTTTGATAATTGTTTTAGAAATTGTTAAAGTTGCTTTGGCTGTGGATTTAGTGTGTGGTTAAGTTGTTATTGAACTTTTGAAAAAGTATGACATTTTATTGGTACCCTTTGTTGGTCATTTCTATATCCCCTTTTTTGGTACACCGGAAAACAAATAACAAAGAACAACCTCTACTAGTACCCATTCGAAATCACATTTGCAACTTTAACGAATAAGGGTTTGGTCTGAGCTCAACGGAAAAGTCAATGGCGTGCTCCCTGGTGATTTTGAGCCCTGTTTCATTGAACGGGTATGTCGATAATATAGATATAGTTTGAATTAATAACATTTGCATTTCAATTTGCTAGTATTTCCATGTTTTTATCTGATTCCAATGAAACACCTTGTAGAAGTGTGTCTTTGCTGTTCATTTGGGTTCATAGTTAGTGTTTGGGTGGAAAAGTAAGTGTCTTTTGCTTGATTACTATTTGGGTTCATCGATGGCCTTGAATTAGATGTTAGATGTTAGATAATATATATCTAGGCTGTACGTAATCTACAACGACTTTAGTGACAAATTGACAGAACACCTTTGAGCACTATTAATCTTTCCATTTCTTAACACTTCACATGTTTGGTACTATTTTCTGGCATGATTTTTTTTTCCCTATTGATTTATACATCATGGACCCCCGCTATCTCCTTTTTGTAGGTGCATTTTGGAGGATATCCAGCTAACATCTTGACCCCTTGCGAAGGTGAAGATAGTCTAACAAATCAAGCATGAACGAACCACGAAACGTATCAATATGATTTTCAAGAACAAAAGAAAAGTACCATTCACATTTTCCCCAGCAATTCCAGACTTATTATGGAGCCTTAGCCAACCAATTGGTAAACATACACTAATAACAACAATCACAGGTTATCGACAAAAACATAAGGAAACGTGGAATTAGACTTCACCCAAACCTGATCAACTCATTATAAAATTGATCAGTAAGGGTTTGAACTAGTCAATTGGGTCAAGACTTCCAAAACCACTACCACATATTCCCTCCGTCCCAATGTAAATGTCCCCCACAATTTCCGTGCATTTTTCAAATCCCCAAAATATATTGATACCCAATTAAGTGAGAGAGAGAGAGAGAGAGAAACCTTGGTAGTGATACTGATGGTCGCTGGAGGTGGAGAGCCGCAAGTTGTGGCGGTCGCAGTGGCAGAGGTCGACGGTTGCGGCGGCGGTGGTCGTCGGTTGTGTTTGGTTTAGATTTTGAGTTTTGGTTTTTGTAATGATTAGAGGGATAAATAGGGGTAATAATTAAAAAATAGGTATTAATGATTGGAGAGAGATAGAGAGAAAAATAAAAATAATATTTAAAAATAGGGATAATAATTGAATAATAATTTAGAAAACCGGTTCTTGAAAACCAAAACGAACAAGGCCGTCGTGACCCAGATCTCAACCTCCTCCCCTTCTCTCTGTGTATCAATGTGATTTGGGGGGAAGAGGAAAGAAACCCTTTCAATTTCACGTCTTTTTTTTTTTTTTTTGGGGTCGTGCCTTCAAAGGTCTGAGGGTAGTTTGGACCTTTCAAGTAAGGCTTACCGTGTATGTGGACCTTGTCATGAATTCAGTCATTTTGAAAAACCTTACCATGTAATTGTTATTATTTTTTTTTTTTTTTTTTTTGAAAACGTCAAGATTTATAGCCACAAAAAACTTAGGACCGATCATTGGACAAGATAGATTCTAACATGGGCGGAATACAACCCGTATGAAATAAAGAATCCCTATCTCAACAACTAGCAGCTAGCCAATGTGCTGCAGAATTACACTCTCTCTTGCACCAGTTAAAATTCCATTGTCGTGTTGAAGCCCATGTTCTGATGTCATTCACCATTGCCGCAATCTCCCATGGGCACTCCAATGTTGGGTTAATGATCAGGTTAATCAAGCTTTTGCAACCTGTCTCAAAAATGGCATCATCCATATTCCTATCCATCGCCATAACACATGCTATCCGAAGTGCCCATGCCTCAATTGCACTAGTTGATGTGACTTTCACCCGTCCAGAACTCCACCAATGAGCCAATCCACCACTATCTCTAGCGATAACGCCAAAGGCAGCAAAGCCGCGGGAGGAATTGAAAGCTCCATCCGAATTGATCTTAATACAAGAATTTGTTGGGGGAACCCACTTCAATGCCCCAACTTGTCTTGAAAAACTATTATTAGATACCGAGCAAACAACAAGAAGATAATCTCTATTAGCTCGAAATGCTTCCTCAATCACCTCCTCAGGCCTAAGAGGTTTACCTTGGAACACAAAGCTATTCCTAGCTTTCCATATTGCCCAACAGATTTGTAAAATTTCCCCTAAATCCTCCCTCCGAGTCTCCTTGGCCATGTCCCCACATAATAGATCATCCATCCGCTTTCCCATTGCCCCTACTCCCTTGTGAAAGACCCAATAAGCCTTATTACATCTAAACCACACATCCTTGCTCCAAGAACATTGAAATAAAAGGTGTTCCATTGTGTCACTTTCAGATTCACATTGGAAAAGTGGATGGAGGATCTATTATGTGGGGACATGGCCAAGGAGACTCGGAGGGAGGATTTAGGGGAAATTTTACAAATCTGTTGGGCAATATGGAAAGCTAGGAATAGCTTTGTGTTCCAAGGTAAACCTCTAGAAAAGCATCCATGATGCGTTTCTTGAAACGACAGGTGAGGCTCAAAAATTTATGCATGAGATTTCCAAAATTTGAAGAGCTCATTACATCTTTCCAGGGTGGGCTTTCACCTGGCTCCCAAACATTCCCAGGTAAATAAATTAAGATAACCAAGCCTTTTAATAAATATGAAATTTTCAAAAGATAAATGATTTTATTTGAAAATAGGAATCCAGTGGGCAAGCCCTTTTAATATTTTTTTTTAATATGAAATTTTCAAAAGATAAATGATTTTATTTGAAAATAGAGAATCTTTTTTTTTTTTCGCACCAAATTAAAGTGCTATGAGGAGTTCTTTAATTTAAATTCTTAAATGTATCAAGCGAACCAGGAGTGAAAAATGGTGACCCAAATTAGTAAAATCTTTAAAATCATGTAAATGTAAAGTCAACTTGGGTGAATTTATTTTAGGGGCTATTTTTAGGGAGCCCACTGTGGATGCCCTTAGACCTGAGGAGGTGATTGAGGAAGCATTTCGAGCTAATAGAGATTATCTTCTTGCTGTTTGCTCGGGATCTAATAATAGTTTTTCAAGACAAGTTGGGGCATTGAAGTGGGTTCCCCCAACAAATTCTTGTATTAAGATCAATTCGCATGGAGTCTTCAATTCCTCCCGCGGCTTTGTTGCCTTTGATGTTATCGCTAGAGATAGTGGTGGAATGGCTCATTGGTGGAGTTCTGGACGGGTGAGAGTCGCATCATCTAGTGCAATTGAGGCATGGGCACTTCAGATTCACATTGGGAAAGCAAAAAGTTGTTCCATTGTCTCAGTTTCCCCTAAATCCTCCCTCAGTTTCAGATTCACATTAGTTTTAAAAACCATTTATTGGTCATTTTCCCATTTTCGCTTCTTTTATTGACTCTTGAATATTGATCAGACTGGCGATTCCTCAATCAATCAACCAACCAACGAATCCACCGAAAAAGGTTCCAAACTTTTTTTTTTTTTTTCCTAGAGAGAGAAACCTGGGAAGGAAGGAACAGAGCGCCAATTGGTCAGATTCTTTGTATAAACATCTACTACTCCACATTGACTTGTACGCGCACCGTTCATTATTCACACAATTATCATCTACAAAGAAAAGAAAGAAGCATGGTGTCGTCGCAGGCGATTGATCTGTTGAAGGAAGAGCTTCCGGTGGAACAGGACTCTCTGGTTTTGTCCGGTGACGTTAAAACCGGTCTTGTTATCGTCGACGTCGTTAATGGCTTCTGTACCGTCGGAGCTGGCAATTTGGTACATATTATTATTTCCCAATTTCATTCTTCAAATTATACAGCAAATCGTGCTTTATATGGATCCATTTTTATCTTTCGCTTTTGGGTTATTCATCAGTACATCCTACTGTGATTCTTTATTTGATTTGATTTTGTTTAATTTCCTTCTTTCCACAGATTGTCCGGTTTACCCTGTGTTTGTTTTTTGTTTTTTATCAGCAAAGAAATTTTCATTTATCGATGATAAAAATTAAAAAAAAATTGAATCAAATACACAAGAAGAGCATGAGAGAGTTTCGAAGAGTAGAAATGAATTCTTCTACTAGTGCTACTCGCAAAAACTTTCTTAAAGATGATAAATTGAAGATTCTTGTTAGAACTAGCCCAGTAGCCTACCAAGTTCAGTCTTTCGAATTGTCCTTGTGTGGACTAAAAATTGAAGATTTTGATTTCCACTTAAGCTTTTGGTGTGTGTTCTTGATTGTGTTCTTTCTTTAGTTTATGTTGATGCATCTTCTAATTGGAAAATGCTTTGGATATTGATGTTTGGACATAGATCCGGATACGTTTGTGTCTGTAGCCTTCTGACAAGTGTGGGTTCCACGTGCATCATGTGGGGTTGAATCCTTACCCGTTTCCCCCATATTATGTTATGAACACTGAACAAACTTGGTTGACAACATAGTTTATGTGCTGCTAATGTAGAAGCTTGTCGAGCATTTGACAAACTCACAACATTCATTTCAAATAGAATTTGTCATTGACACACGAGCAATCCAAACCTTAGGATTTCCTTTTCGTTTTCGCATTCCAACTTCTGTAGGTGTCACGGATATAGGATGCTGTTGAACGGTTCTGAACTCATTTGTGTCCCAATCTGTCTCCGGATATTTCTGTAGCGCTGCTGCTCCTAATTTCGTATTCAGGTCATCTAATTTTGCTAATTTCCTAGGGTATTGTCTTGTTATGGTTCTCTCCACTGAAAATGTTTTCCCTCGCATTCAACCTACTGCTATTAATTGATTGGACTTGGAATTGGCATGTTATTATCGTACTTGACCGATTATAATATAGAAGTACTGTTGACCTCATAACTCTGTTGGGATTTCTTTCCCCTGCAGGCTCCAACAGTGCCTGACAAACAAATTTCCGGAATGGTAGATGAGACATTGAGGCTGGCAAAAGTGTTTTGTGATAACAAATGGCCTGTTTTTGCTTTTCTAGATTCTCATCATCCTGATATCCCTGAGCACCCCTATCCTCCTCACTGTATAGCAGGAACAGATGAAGCTAAATTGGTTCCTGGTATTTTCACTCTCTCATTTGCCTTGTTTTTTGTTACTGTAGGCCCACCTTGTTGTTGTTGGATCAGATATGATAGTCCGATTGCTATTTAGACAATGCTGCCAAATGTATGATGTTTGTTTAAAATATTTATGATCTGGATTATCCTTGAACAGAGTATGGGATATATAATACCATGTGAATGTGGTATTAGTAATCCTGTCACTTTTAGTCCAGTGGGATTATATATCCCTTCACTATGAGTCCCGTTAAACAAATGTCTCAGCACTGAATTAACTAAATAACTAAGCAGCATGAATATTTGCTAACTTTTCTTGATTTTTGTCTACTATGTTCAGCTCTTCAGTGGTTGGAGAATGAACCAAATGCAACTCTTAGACGCAAGGATTGCATTGACGGATTCCTCGGTTCCATTGAGAAAGATGGTTCCAATGTCTTTGTTGATTGGGTTAAAACCAACCAGATCAAAGCTGTAAGTATTCCTATCTCCCGCAAAATTGACCATTCACTGCGGACATGGCATTCCATTGCTTTTACTGATGGTGGGAATATTTGCCTCAAATTTTCCTTGTGTAGATTTTGGTTGTAGGGATATGCACAGACATCTGTGTGCTAGATTTTGTCTGTTCTGCATTGTCGGCAAGGAATCGTGGTTTTCTTTCCCCTTTGGAGGATGTGGTTGTGTATTCGGGTGGTTGTGCTACTTTCGATCTTCCACCTCAGGTTGCCAGAACCGTCAAAGGCATAGCTCATCCACAGGTAAACTGGGACCAGAACTTGGAACTTACATGTTAGGTTCTTTCTGATCTTGTTAGAATTAAATAAAGGGTTACCTGGTGAAATTTCAGTGGGAGGATTTTGTAAGGTGAAAAGAAAGTATCTTTAATGAGGACACGGGAGAGTTATATATGGAAAATCTTACAGACTGAATGTGTATGAATAGTAGAAGAAAAAGAAAAGGCATGGTTTATAATCATATTCAAGTTGGAATGGGCAATTAGTACCCAGTGGCGGATCCAGGAATTCCATCTAGGGGGGTCACCTTTCAAGCATAACTAGGAAAAAAAATTCACAATCCAATCCAATATAACTAGAAAAAAAATGTTTAAATATTCTTCATTAAGCATATAATAGTTCGAAGTTAAGACATTCTAAAAGATTTCAAACATAAGCACACGAAGATTTCTTCCTAAAATTTTTTACAATTGACCCCTACGGATTTTCATCTTCTGAAAGTTTTGCATGAGTTTATCGTTGTCATTGTCGGCAAAAACATCTCTTTCTATGTACACCACCAAATAATTGTTCAACCACAAATCATTCATTCGGTTCCGCAGTCGATTCTTCACAATTGCCATCGCAAAAAATACTCTTTCAACAGTAGCAGTCGCAACCGGTAAGATCAACGCCAAAGTCAAGAGAAAGTAAACTCAAGGATATAGTTTATCTCTCCCGGTCTCTACCATTTTCTTAGAAAGAATAAGTAAGTCCATTCAAGCTCGAAAAAGAATCATTCAATTGCACGTCAAAAATATATGAATCAAGTTGATCAGAAAGCACCATGAGCTCTACCACCTAAGAAAACTCTTTTGGATAAAACTCGGCAAGACGAATCCAATTTCTCCTTTGTAAAACAAGAGAAAGAGTTGGATGGGATAAACATGCCATACAAAGTAGCAACTCATTATTTACCTTGGTGAGACAAACATTTAGTTTTTGAAGTTGCATATTTATAACTTTGGATTTTTAACTCCAAAAAAAAAAAAAAAAAAAAAAACATTTCTGGAATTTCAGGGGGGTCACGTGACCCCCCTGTGCCCTTCAACCATCCGCCCCTGTTAGTACCTGGAAGCCATATTTACTTTGTGTTGGGTTTGGCAACAACATGGGCAATTAGTACTTGGAAGCCATGGATGCGAATCGCGCATTGTGAACTGCACTCGTCCGAAATCACGAAAAGATTTTAACGTACTTGTCAATTTCGCATAAAAGGAAAGCTTTCTTCTTTTTTTTTTTTTGGTGATCAACCTTTTTGAGGCACATTATTGAAGAGACTAAGCTCTGTACAAAGTAATTCATGTTGCGATATTGTTCACTCCACCACGCACAATTTTTCGACGAAAGGCTTTACTCGTCATTCTTCCTTTGATTTTGGCAGGAATTGATGCATCATGTCGGCCTTTACATGGCCAAGGGAAGAGGAGCCAAGGTGGTCTCAGAAGTGTTGTTTTGATATGAAGAAACCATGATCTTGACTGTGTCTGTGGTTTCTGGAATCCAAAACTTTGCCAAGGTTGGAGAAATAAGCCTGTTAATTTACAGATCATTTCTTATGCTTTCTATATTGGCATATTACCAAGAAGTAAATCTGGTGTTCATATGTTTGGTGACAACTTTGGTCTGTGTGATTTGCGGGAATATTCTCAGTGAAATATGTAAAAAGCAGTACTCAGTGTTTCTTGGTTCAAGATTCCATATGCATGGAACACACTTAATGAAATGCTATTAATGTTTGTTTCGTCTAATTCTATGGTTGTGCATACACAAGTGGATTCACTTTGTTCTGCGAGGGCCGAGGAGACTTTAATTTATCGTCGAACAATTACTTCATCCAAATAGGATGAGCCGTGTGATTTTATTGGTTTATGTGATTTTACTTGCTATGTGCTACTGATTGATCCTAATTTCTTTCAGCTGTTGAAATTGCCTTGGCTGCTGCTGCATAGAATTTTGTTGAAGTTTTCTTTTTGACTATTCCTACTTGCTTTGGGTAATGCTTATTATATGTGCATCAGCGGTAGGATTGTGCAATTTTCTTTGTTAGGGTTTGGTTGATTTGATAGGGTTAAATGATCCTGGAATGCTCTTTAATGTTGACTGGCCATTAGATTTTCCAACAAGAATGAAAGGTTAGAGGACTCCTAAAAATTTGAGTCATCCCAGTATTTGCCAATGGTTAAACACAAACTCAATTAGCTGCAAAGATTGTGAGAAAAAAATAAAAAACAACATAAACTTATCTCATAAGGTAATGAACTCACCTAAACTCATGAATTCATGTCAAACTAAACTCAGACTCTTAAACAGCTATCACAAAAACTATATAATAAGAATTGTGCACATTTTGAATTGCAAATAATTTTAGTGAATGCAACAGTACACCAACCACCCAAATCATCCCTAGAAACAGTCTCAATAACGGAGGGGAAAAAGGGAAAAAATAAATAAACAAATTGAAAGGAATACGTTACATTGGAACCTCAGTTCTTAGATTATACTTTCTGTGGTGCATGCAAGCGAAAATGGAATTCTTTTTCTTGGGTTTTGTTCCAAAAATAAATGATCGTAAAGGAACTCGTGATCGGCTAGTTGAGTGTCTCAATTCTGATGGATTATTGCCCTTGGACCCCGAAAACCCGAAATCCTCATTCAACTTCTCAAGAGTCTTCTCAATTTCAAGTTGAAGTGAGGTCACATGATCCAAACCCATTTGTAGTTCATCACTAACCTTCTTGTTCTCTTGCTTCATATTCAAAACCTCACCTTGGAATTTCGTAGCTTCGTAACTAGTGAACCTCATTTCCTCTTCCTCTGCGCCTGCTTTCAATGCTTCTGTTATTTCCTCTTGGATTTGGCACAAAGAAGAGAATCTGCGTTGCAGTTCAACTTTCAACAAAGCGCTTTGTTCTAGCCAGAGTGTCAATTCAGTCTGTATCTCTCTTAGGTGTGCGTATATAGGCTTGAGATCCGATTTTGTGTTGGCCCTGGCCCGAGAACTTCCTTCCTTGTTTGACTTCTCTTTTTCCTTGAGTTTCGATATTTCTGCTTCTAAATCCTGGAACCCGGTTTTGAATTTCTGTACCTGGTGAAATGAAGTGCTGAACCTCAACCAAAAATCTAAGTTCTCATCCAACAGTGCATCAATATTCAGCCGGAGCTTTTCTTCAATAGGTGAGACGGGGTGAGGTTGATCAATCAAAATCAACTCGAAATCTTCTTCTATCCCTCCATTTACCCTGGAGTCTTCAATCACTTCAGGTTTATTATTTTGATCATCAATCAGATTAGGTATTGATCTGTTATCTTCTTTGAAATCCTTATTTTCACCTACTTTTTCTTGCAACAGCTTCAGTTTCTGACGTAAGGACTGAATCTCCTCATCCCTCTTGGCAATAGCACTCCTCAGCTCTTTTAGCTGCACTGTCGTTTCAAAGAGGCTTTCGCGATTTTTATTTTCTACATCACTGAGCTTCTTCTTAAGGTCCTTGTAATTTCGCAAGATTGATGTATATTCTTTCAGCAGAATCTTTTCTTTATCCTCTAACCCATTTAACAGCATCAGCTGCCAGTTTGACTCATCCTCTTTCTCTGTTCCCACTTCCTGTGCTTCAGTATTGGCAACACTATCTGGTATTTTTGGATCTTCATGTTTCTCTGAGATTGTAACCTTTTCTTCTGCCTTTTCTGCTTGGTTGGTGACAGAAATAGAGATAACCTTTTTGCTTGCATCGTCTCCCGCTAGTTCTTTCAATTCTCTGGTGTTTTTGGAACCATGTGTAGGACTATGTGTATTTTCTTGTTTGCCCAACTCTTCTGATGTTTTAACTTTAACATAGGACTCTTCTTTTAATGATTCCATATGCTCAACCTCTTCATCTGGCTTCGCACTTTGTAATTTCTCAGCTAAGTGACGGAGACTACACCTTGCTTCTGTGAAACAAATTTGGAGATTGTTGTTTTCATCTTCGAAATTCTGGTTTAGATCCTGAAGTCCATTCAACTTTTCCTCCATTTCCCTCAATCTCTCTGTCAAGGTGTTTGTGCCATCACTTAAAATTGCCTTATCATCTTCTAAGGCCTTTATTTGCAATTGAAGATTGTCTGTTTCTGTCTTTGATTGATCTACGAGAGCAGTTTGAGAAGAAGCCGCGGTTTCCAAATCAATAACCTTACTCACAAGCTCATCAATCTTCTCTGCTAGTTCTGTCACACTGAGAGATTCCTTAGAGCCCACTTTAAAGTGCTCTTTAATCTCCTCTTTGAACCGTTCCATTTCCAGTCTCTCTTGCGTCAAATCACCTGTTTCTGGATTCAAGCATTCCGGGTTTCCACTTGTCTTCACCGATTCATCTTTATCATTCGCCTTTTCTTCTGGAAGAAACTTGTACTTAAGTGACTTCAACCTTTCACGTGTATCCCCTACCCTTTTGAATTCTGCTCTTGCTTCCTTGCTCGACTTCTCTTGTTTTTCCTGCAACTGAGCCAAGGCTTCTTCGCAGGATTTCAAAGCAGCTTCCGCCATTAGAGTCCTAGCCTCATCGTCCTCAATTACTTTCCCCCCCACCCTGAACTCATCTTGCAACCCACAAACCTTCTCTTGCAATTCCGTGATCTGGTAATCAATCTCCCAATATTTTGTAAGCCCACTTTCGTAAGAGCTTCTCACAAACTCCTTAACCGTTTGAAGCGCCAAAATCTCTTTCTGCACCTTGTCTATCTCTTCTAGTGCCTCAGATTTGCTCAAACCAGATTTAGGAGCAGGTTGAACGGTATTTGACACTTTTGATGACTTCTTGACTTGGAGTTTCTTTGAGGCTGATGTTAAGAGACCCTTCAAATCTCTACTCGGAAACTTTGGAACTTTGGGGACATTATTTGCTAACTTTTGTGAAGCATTATTAGTCTTTTGGACTCTAGGAGAAGAGAAATCATCCTCTTCCTCCATCGCGAACTGGACTTGTTCTGGGAAAACAGAAGCGATGGTGGTGTTGGCATTTTGCAACTCTTTCGATAAAAGGTCGTATCTTTCGGCTAAGGATCGATAAGCCCGATAAGATTCTTCAACAAAGTTTATTAGCTCCGGCCTTTTCTTGTAGTACATTTCTGCCCTTTTTGCGAAAGAGTCTCCGTCCTCTTGGATGAGCCTGAGCACACTTCCCACTTTTTCTTCCATATCTGCAGTACCAGGAAATAGGATGAGAGTGGAATAGGTGGAAATCTACAAAATTGCCAAAATTGTTGCTCTTGTTATCTTGTTTTGATAATAACATTATACTATAGCGACCTTAAAAGGGTAGTAAGGGAAGAAAAAAAAAACTCTGATCTGTCGCTTGGTGAACCAAAAACACCACAGGCAATAGCACGAGGAACAATTGTGAATACAACTATCAGAAAGTCTAGATGCCCAGAAAGGGCACCCAAAATTTATCCAGAAAGTGAAAAGCAATGGCCAGATTCACTCTCTGGGTGTGTTTTCTGGGTAAAACCGACATCATCAAGATGTAGAAAACTCTCTATAAATCTAAGACTTGCATTTCCTTATGTTTAAATAGGAAGCACAAATATGGGGGCACAACAAAAGCAGAGTATTACGATGAAATTCGATCGGTAAGTATGCATATGCAGATGCATTAAATCAAATCAACAAAAACTCAAATGGTGGTTCATTCATAATAGTACCTTGAAGGCTTTGTTCGAGCCATTTGGATTGCTTTGTCCTGACATGGCTTGCCCACCACCATGAATACGCATTGCTTGCAGCTCTCTGCAACATTTTCTCCTCTAATTTGATCTTCTCTCTCCTCTCCCCTCTCTCTCTCTAGACCACCAACATCAAACTCTTTTCCAAATTTTAAGGAGTGCTAAAATTTTAAGGTTTAGAAAGATAAAAAGAGTTTCATAGTACAAAAGAAAACATTTTTGGGTTTTGAGAAAAACATGGGAACAAAGAGAATGAATGCATGTCTGCAAAGGGCCTCCCACCTTAATATGGGTTTACGGTTGGGCGCAACATTCGCCCTGAAAAACTGTTGGACCCTTTATTAGAAAGAAGGGGAAAAATGAAAAAAAAAAAAAAAAAAAGAAGGGTGTAAACTTCTTTGGCAGTCACCATGAGAAAAGCTCCTCTTTGGCTTTACACCCTTGTTTAACCTTTTTTTCTTTTCTTTTTCTTTTAAAGACCCCTCCTTTTTAGTAACAGACTTTTAACCCCAAATAAATGGCAGCCAAGCCATAAATCCTATGTGCAATTAGGGAAGCCCTGGAGCGAACACTGCACCGTGCAGAGCACATCACAACCTTCCATCTTGGAAATCAGTGGTTCACTGGTTCGGATTTGCTGAAGTTTTCTTACTAGTAAGAGTATATTTTGACCGATAAGAAAGTGTCTGCGAAACCGGACCATTGAAAACACTTTTAAATGGTTGAGATCTTGCAGACTGCACAGTACTCAGCGCACTTGGTACGCGGCAGGCCCCCCGCTTCCGTGCAATTAGAACTAGAGTAGTATATTTTTACCAATAAGTCCAATGGAGTAAACATATTTGGTTAAGGATGACGTTTATCAAACTATCCTACACAACACAATTTGATTATTCTAATGTTACCTCATTGATTGTTCTAAATTGTATCTCATATACAATGGACAATGAATCAGTGGGCATATGGGCAGATAACTCGATGGATCGCAAGGCCTTCATGCCCAAGATGCCTCATTCAAAATTTATGTCATTATCAACTTTTGATGGTAGGTGTATGGCATACTATAGCATCAAGCATCAAGTAAGGGGCTCACTATATAGTTATAGTGAGTTTGTCTGGCCATCCATCTTAATAATGAACGCTTGAATTTTAATTTAAACAATGAAGGGCTCGGATCATTTGGAGTTTGAATTAAATCCGAGCCATCAGAGTCGAAATAGACAGCCGAAGGGGGGCTCACTACAATCTTATAGTGAGGTAAGCCCCGCTTCCCAGCATCAATACCTGTCCCAAACCTACTCATAAAATTAAGGGATACAAATTAGTGGAGCTAATGCGAGCAATTAAAGTTTAGAAGTCTCAAAAGATTGTGTGGACTAGGACTGCAAACAAATTGATTAGCTGCTATCAAGTAATTCGGGGCTCGGTTCGTTAGGGCTCAAGTTGGCTCATTTAGAAATCGAACCGAGTTTGAGTTTTAGGCTCATTCAGTAAAAAAATCGAGCTCAACATCCAAAGCTCGGCCCGGCTCGAAAAAACTCGTCTCTTTGTAAAGGCCCCGTTCACCTAATGAACCAGACTCAACTCGTTTACAGCAGACTCGAGCTCAAGCTTGAGTTTTTGGCTCATTTCTCGACCATAGCAAAATTCGACTACGCTCGGCTTGTCTGCACCCACAGCGTGGACCCCACACATGTGAATTATGATGTGAAAGAAAGTAATTATACTCGTTCGGTGGTTCCTCCTCTTTTCCCTCAAGAATCACATCATCCACACAGCACCTTCACAAAAACAGAAAAGAAACCAAAACTAAACAATTTGGGCAAAAAAGTTTGCACTTCAACCAAGAACTTGCTATCAGTCTGCATGTGTCAAAGTCAGTCATGTGATGCATTTACGGGTTGATAATTACTACTCCGTAGCTCGGTTCCTAGTAATTCATTTAGCGGTCCAGAAATAGCCATGGAAGTGGTCCAATTTTCACTTTTTCCCAACCTCACTTCAGCAGGCGTGGGAGGAGAACAAGAAATTGAAATTTCACCAACCACACAAAGACATCAACCTTTAGTAAAAATTTATGTTTTCTCGAGAAAAACAAAACATTCATGTGACACAAAATTCCATACAAGGTTCTCACAAAAAGTCATAATTATCGGCTCAATGGTTACTTTAGGGACACTGGTCCAATACAAAGCGCGTAGCAGAAACTACAAGGAAAAGTACGGATGAAAACACGCCGAGCTTTGTAGTGCTCGAGTTCGGTCCATGAGCTTTAAATTCGAGCTTAAGCTTGGCTCGTTTGTAAACTAGTCAAGCCTACTTCATTTACTAAACGAGTTCATATAAATGAACCAAGCCGAATCAAGCTTTAGGATGCACGTTTATTACACAAACCTAAAATTCGAGCTTAAGTTAAGCTCAATTACTAAACGAGTCAAGCTGAGCCTAGCCTTGCCTTAAGGAACCGAGCCCTGTGTTGCTCCTGGGAAGCCTGTTCGGGTAGATGTCTTTGTAAGTGTTTCCACAGCTTCCAATTCAAGCAAATATTGATAATGAAAACAACATAAAGTATAAAGTATAAGAAGTAAATTGACAACAAAAGTACTAGCCGTCCCTTGATTCACAAGAAGAAAGGAATTATTTACATCAGCAAGAACTCAATTGCAACAACATGCTTCATCTGTTCACAGCAGCGGTATTTACAAGAAACAAAAAAACCTGCATAACATTTTAAGTTCTCTTTTTGATTCATATAACATAACATTGCGTGATCCACCAAAAATCATATAGCATAATAATCCCCATCTTCAAGATATACGTCGAATTCTGTGCGCCAAGGCTAATCAAAGATGCGCAAATCTTCTGTTTTCACAACTAGAGGAGATTTGGCAGACGTCGATCCTCCTTTTCTTTTCCTCTTTTGGTTTTTCGGGTTCCTCCTGGAGATTTCTAGTTGTGTTTTTACGATAACATACTCTAAATCATCAAGTCCATCATCGTAGAAAGAATTAACTAATTCAGCAAGGGCAATCCCAATACTTCTCGCCACTGCTCCACATACTTCTCGCGATCTGCAAATGCAACCAAAAAAGAAAAGAACTCAGCAAGGTTGGCAAATTTTTGGCCTGTAATGTAATCGAACAGAGTACACTCGATTTTTCTGCATTATTGTGAAAGCGATATACTGAAAACTGATCTGCGCACAATTATGCAGCACAAGTGCCATCACAAAAGAGCCTCAAAAGTTTGGCAATCAACTCCAACTCAGCAGAAGATTCAAAGTGATATGAAATTGAACCCACAATAACAAGCTCCAAATCTGTGCATACTTATCGATGTTGTAATTCCTAAACATAAACATTAATTGACGTGAGTGTAGATTCCAAACCGATAGCCAAAAACGTTTCCAATCGCCCCTTTACGAATATTTTCATTGAGGGGGGCAAAATCTTCATTGAGATATGAAAATTGAGGCGAAAAAAGGGGGGGGAATTCAGCTTTACCACTAATTAAAGGAACCCGCAAAAGTGATCTATGCCATAGACAACCAAAACCAATAGTAAATGTAAAGTGGGTCAAGCGTATCTTCACCATGATTGCATATTTAAATCTTACTTTTGTTTGTTTATGATGACATAAATGAATACTTAAAACAGCATTAGCATATTAAAAATTCCATAATCCATAAATATCTCTCAACCCAAAGCTCATACTCCCTCCGTTCCAAATTGTTAATTGAATACAAATAATCACGCAATTTTCAAATCAAAAAAATAAAATACTTTCGAGTTTCGTGCATAACTTTTTTGAATTTTTTTTTTTTTGGCAGCAGATTTTAAAGATCTCAATGATCTTTCCTATGCCCGAAAAATAGAAAATTATGAACGAAACCACTTTATTTTTTAATTCAAAAATTACACAACTTTGTTAACTAACAATTAAGTAGGGGAGGAGTATTTCTTTTCCCTTATTGATTCCTTTTGCAAGCCATCAAATGCAAGAAAGTCAAACCAAATAGAACAGATCTGAGAAACCAAATAGAAACTGTGAAGAAAAACAACCCAAAAATTAAAAAGATGGTCCACAAATAAAACAGCTCTTACCAGCATAATCATTTGTGAGATTCTTCACAGCACTCAAGAATTGACTATTAGGCCCCTCCTCCAAAACCTTATTGTCATGCCTATAACAAGGAACCAAAACAGCAAAACTGTCATCTCCTCCCTCATCATCACTCTGGAAACCAGGGGCATGTGGTTCAAGCCACCCAATTGACCAGTCCGATTCATCGGATTCCGACCCGGATAAACAAACCCCATCTGATGGAACCAACACAACATCATACTCCTTGTCAATTGACTTGATTCTCCTTTCTTCCCTGCTCTGCCATTTCCTCTTAACCTTTCTGGTCGAAGGGGCGGCCATAGTCGCCGCCCCTTTGACCGATGGAAACTTCACATTATCAACTTCCCTTAGACCCTTACCCCGATCAGAAGAAGGATTCAGTGAAGACCCATTGGAGACAGCCTCCTTGTCTTTCCCACTCCACAACCACCACGAAATTCTAGTAAAAGAAACAGCCATTTTTTTTAATAAGGAAAAATTGCAGAGGAGTTGAAAGAATTGAGACTCAAAGATAGAAGGTGTGGAAGTGGTTCCTGCCAATTGCAGCAACCATTGTATCAGCAGAAGATAATAATACTCCTCCAAAACTTTGTCAACAATAATAAACCCAATAAATGAACGTAGAAGATTCTTCAAATAGCACCCAAGAAAACCCCAATCTTAAAAAGCTGAATTTGGGAAAACATTAATGGAATCCAATCAGTAATCTCAAATATAGTTAGGAAAAAACCAAAGCTTTAACAGTTCAATCGCCTTTAAAACAAAAACAAAAATTTAAGCAACGGTTAATCGAACGTCAAATCCGTGATGGAAAATAGATCTTCTTAGGAGAAAATCCCAAACTAGGCATATCTGATGTTCATAATTACTACGGAACACTTCAAATTCGACCAAGTGGGTAGAGGAAAACAGAGTTTTTAAGAGCGACGAAGAGGGCAAAATCGGGAATATCCGAGATTCAAAGGTTCAAACAGTCATTTGTCCCTTGTAACACCTGAAAAAAACGGATTTTTTCGCCGACAAGAGAGAGAAGTTTGGGGGGGATCAAACGGCGAAAACAAACAGTCGAAACCGGAATTCTCGCCGGAGAAATGGAGCCTATCAGAAATCAAACGGCCGTTTTCACCGGAAAAATTGAAACTTTAGCCGGACGGTGAGAGTTTCAATAAATTGAAGGGCGATAAAGAACGCACAAACGAAAAAATCAGAACGGAGAACAAAGTAGAAGTAGTTTTAGGGACTTGAAGTTCAAAACCCTAGTTCTCTCTCCAACACCTCCATCGTCTCTCTCTCTCTCTACTTTCTCTCTCTCTCTAAAAACCACCCACACACTCCTCTTCTGTCTCTACGTATCTGCAGAAATCAATCGGCTTCCAGTAGCAGATAAATAGGCAAAATTATCCGTCAACCCCGTAACTATCACACTCATTTCAATTATTCCCCACACTATAAAACCTGACATTTGACCACCTCCATCACTACTTCAGGGCTGTAAATGAACCGAGCCGTTCGTGAATTATTCGAGGCTTGATTCGATAAAAACTCGTTAAAGTTCAATTCAGTTATTAAATGAACTGAACCTGACAGTATTCAGTTCGACTAGACTCACAAATCTAAAGTATATATGTATATCTTATAAGAATTTAGAATATAGCATTGAATATGTATAAATTTTTATATGTACATAATGGAAATTTTATAATAGGAAATGATAATGCCAAAACCATTTTTGTTAATGCCAAAACTGTAGTGCACAAAAGGCTTGTACCTTACACATGGTACAAAGTTTTTAAGCACTACATTTTTTGCACAAAAAAAAAATAGTTTTGGCATTAACACCACCCATTTATAATTTTTGCATAAATAAACTTTTAAAAAGTACTACTGACTTGAATTTTAATATGTTTTTATATTTTTATATATGTATGAACTTTATTTATACCGAAATAAAAATTTTATTTGAAGCTCCAGACTTATATGAGAGCATAAATACGAATATTTTTTACTCATTAAGGATCGTAAACAAGTTTGAGTTCGACTCAAACCTAGGTCAGCTCGACTCATCAATTTTTTATTGAGTTCGATTTTGGCTTGAATTCATTTAAAAACTTAATGACTAAACATGAACATAAACTCAGCTCAATTTGGCTCGTTTGCAGCCCTTCTACCTAAACCTTTTAACTTGGACCCTTTTACTAGTCTTAAGTCATATAATTGTCATTAAAAAGGCGAATAGTGCTCAAATGTTTCTTTTAATCAAAATATGACTTAGACGATAAAATGATGTGCACATAAACTTGAATATGTTGTACAAAATTAACTCATCTAAACCGTCTTCTTTAACTAACCCCATCCATAGATTTCCATTTATTTTATTCGTGTTAACCCCTTAATATAACCTCGATCTCCCTTTATTTTATCCCCGTAAACACCTTTCCATATCAAGATCAAGGGTTCTTGATCTCCAGATCCCTTTATACCCTTGCATCACAATTCAAATGTCAAATAACTATTCATGCTTAAGAAAAAGGCAAAAATTTATATCAGAACTTTAACAGATATGCAGTTTTATGTGTATCGTTTTAAGAAATATTGTCCCACATTGCATAAGAGTGGCATTGGTGATCACTTAATATATGTTGGGATCTTGCCACTCATTGCCAATTGGTTTTGAGTTGGATATAAAATTTTCACATGGTATCAGAGCGAGGCCCATTCCACTCCACATTTAAAAATAAATAAAAATTCACAATCCACGCCCCATGATAACAGACTAGCAAAAAAAGACTGCACGATGATAGGACCCAAAAAGTAGCCACACGTGACAGACCTTAAATGCGGCTACACATGGGGGGGATGTTAAGAAATATTGTCCCACATTGTCTAGAAGTAAAATGAGTGATCACTTAATATATGTTGGGACCTCTCCACTCATTGTCAATTGGTTTTGAGATGAATATAATTTTTTACACAACATTCTTCTATATTTGGAGAAAAATAACAAACCCGACATCCTCGCTGTATTTGGAGAAAAATAACATTTGAAATAAAACCGCTAGAGATCAATATGGGGCTCAAGTGAAAGGTTTGGTAGTCTAATGGGGCAATGTTTAATTAGGAGCAGATAGATTTGAACTTTGTCTGTCAAGATGTACGGTGGAGATTTTGGAAGGACCGTCGTGGCCGCCCGATCTACTGCGATCTGCCAATCATTTACAAACAGTTTGCAGATATTGACGAAAAACAAATGTGGGGGAATAATAAAATGACGAATCGAACCCTTGGTGGGGACCACTGGACCATTAGGGGATGAATTTGCTGACGTGGGCGTCTGGGAAACCAATCGTTGCGTGTGTGTGCGGTTAATGTAACTGCCACGTGTACGCCAGCTCCTGGTCCTTATTAAATTTTGAAGAAAAATAATTCATAGCTTTTGTAAAATATTGTTAAGAATAAAACTCATCGAAAAGATTCTTTATGATGAAGATCGTCATCATAAAAAAAAAGATTGTTTATATAATTGCAATTAAATCCTATATTTGTTCTCGGAGAAGTATTTTTCAGTTCTCCATAGCAATTTGGTGAGATGAAATGTACTCTTTCGCGTCTTATCTTAGCTTCGGCCCCGACATAGGTGTGATGGAATTCCCCTACAGATGTTGCATGTGGTGCTAAGAGCAATACTCACTATTTCTTGACAGATATGCAGAGAAAAGTATATTTACCGTAGATATTAAGTCAACAATTAATTGGGGAAAAGAAGAAGCATTTGAATACTCCCTCCGTCCAAATTTGTTTGTCCCTCGTCCTATTGTAACCGGATAAAAAACTAGCGATATCTTTGAATTGGTAATAAATTTTATATCCAAAATGAATCTTGTTTGATAGATCTGGATTAATCCTATAAGAGAATGTTTTAAAAATTACATAAAACATTATAAATTACAAGATATAATTATTTAAAAATGACACGAACTCCTAAAATGAACTAATAAATCCGGACGGAGTAAAGTATAAAGAATTTGATTAGAAGGCATGAGGGACTTTTATACTTCCAAACCCAGACGATACGAAATGGTTTATGTGATGTTAATGTCAAAAGCACTTTTACGTGGAGTCTTCATCTTTGTCTCTTGGTAATTTATCCAAATAAAGAAGCCTACAAAGAGATTAGAACGATACGTGTCGTTAGGACGGGCTTCCAAGAAAATGGAAAATACTAATGACAGTCCGCTGTCAAAAAGGTAGGAATGTGACCCCAAAAAAATAGGATTTGGTGTTGGTGTTGGTAATGTTTTTTATTTTCTGTTTTTTCCCCCTAAAAACTAAATTAAGTACAATCATGATTATTGTTTGTAAAAGCAAAAACAAAAGAACATACTTTGATAATAAAAGATTTTTGCTTTCTATTTTTTGTTTTTAAAAAAACACCCACTCCGAAAAAAAACATGTTAAAAGTGCTTTTTGTGTTTTGAAAAATTTTTTTTATTTTCTGTTTTTAATAAACAAAAACTAAATAAAGTACAATCATGATTATTGTTTTAAAAGCAAAAACAAAAGAACATACTTTGATAATAAAAGATTTTTGAAACCCAATTTTTTTCTGTTTTTTTTAAAAACGACCATGTTTTAAAAACAAGGCAAACTCACTGTTTTTGTGTTTTGAAAAATTTTCAGAAATTTTGAAAACGTTTTTAATAAACACAAAACATAAATAAATTACCAAACACATTTTTGAAAAATTAAAAACAAAACAAAAATGGAAACAAAAACGTTACCAAATCATTCTTTTGAAACCCAATTTGAAGTGTAGATAGACAAACGCAAGGATGGAGGCAGAGAGAGGCTATGAGGCAAGGACAGAAACAGGATTTTTGCGTAGTGGGGATATTTATATATGTGGATGTGTATATTTTTTTTTTTCAATGTAACAGTAGGTTTTTTTTTTTAATTGTTACAGGGCGACAACTTCTACTAGCCACTCTCTGGCTCCATCCTTGCCAGTAGAGGCGGTCGCCCCTGCAAGAAAAAAAAAACCCTATAGTATTATATAAAAAAACAAATTTTTGCTATAAATTATATTGGGTCACACCTGCGAAGTATTTTGGAAAACCCTGCAAAGTATTTTGGGAAAAAAATTTGCCCCTGCATAGTGGAATTCCTCTGTCCGTCCATGGACATGAGAAACTATGATCCTTTTTTTTTTTTTTTTGAACCAGAACTATGATCCTTTAATTGTCAATGTTTTCATCTTCTAAATTATGAACTATTTTAGCATCTTTGACTGAGCTGAACAAGCTCAACTGAAAGAACAATTATTCTTATCGCCACTAATAAATGGTCTGGAGTGTGGAGGATTGAAGGGCACAAACAAAATAATTATGTCAATGACGTGAAAATTTATTCTCTAATTAGTGGTTTAATCTAAGTCTAACGGACAATTATTCGATCTTTAGACTGTTCGTCCATTGTGTTTTTTAATAACTCAGCTATTCTAGTTAGTTTTCACGCATCTCAATTGACTCTTACTTTTCACGCATCTCAATTGACTACGGGGGTCGAATCTTACGTCTCGATTCGGAAACCCATTTAAATATCGAGCGTCCCTAAACAAGTTAATAGCACCTAAGAACGTAAAAAAAACAAAAACAAACCCTCAGGTAGTTTTGTCCATAGTAGTTTTGTCAAAATATTTGTTACTAATTAACTCATTAATTTATCAGCCTATATTATTAGTACATATATAAACAAAATATTTAGTTTTGTTTAAGTTTTAAAACAAACAAAATATTTAGGTTTTTGTGTTTTTATTTTTCAAAATATGATTAATTAAATTTAAAAGGTGTAAAAATAGATGTTATTTGAAAATTTCACTATACATGTAAGAAGAAGCAAAAAGAAAACAAAAAGAAAAGAAAGTGGTTTTTGTTTTTTTTTATCAAATACGGATTAATTAAATTAGAAAAAAGGTGTAAAAACAGATGTTATTTGAAAATTTCACAAAATTTTATATCGGATGTAAGAAGCAAAGCAAAAAAAACAAAAAGAAAAGAAAGTGGTTTTTGTTTTTATTTTGGATCAAATACGGATTCAAATCGGGTCCAATACGGATTAATTATTGCAAAGCATCAAGCACTCACAGGTTGGAAATGTATTATTATTAATGCTTGATATTAATAATAAAAAAAGGGGGAGAAAACAAAAGAGGTGAAAAAAAAACTATGAAATTTATTTGTGGGTCCTACCTGAATCAAGTGGAATTTTGATTGCTTGACTAAACATTTCTTTCACACCACTGGTTTCCTACCCTAATTTTTTGCTTCTTTGATTGCTTTTTCATAATTAACTCCAAATCAATTAGCTAGATATCACTCAGTGGTATGACATGATGAATCTTTAAGTATCTTCACAGCTAATTGCCTAACATAGTGAAATTGACATGGTATCCTATGTATTGGTGCAACTTTAATATTTTATTTTAGTGCAGATGTCAAAAATGTTAATGAACTAAAAATGACAAGTATAGCTTTCCATCCACTCTAATGCAATAATGAATCAAAAGGTCTAGGAACACAACTTTTGAACGCAAATAGGTCCGTAGCTGTTCGATGTATATGGGATATCATGCATCAGACGATTCTGGATGCAATTGAATTCAAAGTCCTATTCAAGCTAGAGTTGCGTTCCTTCGTACAAGGAACCACAAAATTTTATGTGGTTCTACATAAATTGGAATAAGTAATGAATTGGCATGGGTCAAAATCCTCAATAATGACAAACATGTTTCCATTCGCTATGCACCAATTGATTCCGTCATGTGGGTTGCAAACAAGCTACTATCATTATATCTATTATCTGAATTCATGGATTCGAGATAACTCAGTCCACTTTTCCCCCTTCATCATCTCGTCAACTCCGGAAGAATGCTCTCACTCTCAATCTTCGCTCTCACAAGTTTTAAAAGTTTGAATTATCTTCGAAAGACACTTTTACACTCTTGCTCTCCGCCACATACGCACCCGTACGTAACTCAGCTCCCTTCTGCTAACAAAGACCAAACATTCATCATGTGACTTAGCTTCTGTTGGGCCCGGAGTGCCCCCATAGATTTGGTTACACAATGCCACTCCCTCCGATCGCTCTAAAAACAAACTTGCGGGTGCGATGTCGAATGCCATAAAAGACTTAATTGAAACCCTTCCTACCACCAATTGGTTTTAGGAGAGTTGGTGGAAAAGCGGTCCGACAAGTGGTATCAAAGCCAGGAGGTCATGGGTTCGAGTCGCGGGAGCGTCATTGTGAGGGAGGGATTGTTGGGCCCGGAGTGCTCCCATGAATTTGGTTACACAATGCCACTCCCTGCGACCGCTCTAAAAACAGACTTGCGGGTGCGATGTCGAATGCCATAAAAGACTTAATTGAAACCCTTCCTACCACCAATTGGTTTTAGGAGAGTTGGTGAAAAAGCGGTCCGACAGCTTCCTTCTGCCTAGCCACAAATACCTAACATTCTACCTTCTCTTGTTTTGAGCCAAGGAAATGGCATATTAATTTGTTTCATATATAGGAGTATCTGTATTGGTTTTAAAGCTGCTGGTGAGTGAGGTACGACATCAAGAAGGTCAAGTTAGCATATAAATTAATTAAGCTTTAGATCTTGCATTTTCATAGGATCAGTTGATCAAACCAATTAGTTGCATTTAAAATAAGCACTAACAGTTGGATACATGCTTAATTAAAGCCAGTCCAATGACTTCTTTAACTTAAGTAGTTCCAAAATATCTACTCCAACCCCCTTATTTGCAATTTCATAATCATAAAATAGATCTAATTCAAAGTACCTCGTAACACACCATATTTTCTCAACTTTTAAGACGACCTGAATGCAACACGAAAAATCGCATTCAAAGTACATTCAGCTCCCCAACACACCACATCGGTGCCCTTAGTTATTGTTTACAAGTCATTTATCGTGTACGCCAGTAATCGATTCATCATTATGCATTAATAACAATGATACACAGCAAGTTCAGAGTTACCTGCTCTTTAATTACTTGGCCAAAAAGGAATTAGGAAAAAGTAAAGTCTGTAAGCACGTAGTTATTGATTGTATCTATTATAGATTACTCATTTACTCTAATGAAAGATTATTAAACTTTAGGTCTGTTAAAACAAAATTTATGCCCACTTGTAAAAATGGGTGATAATAAGAGAGGAGAGGGCCAAAGGTTGTATCTGCCCACTTGCACTGACCATGTGGTTAGCAATCTTAACTTTTCTTTCCCCCACATTTGCCACTTGCATAGTTGCATGTGGCTTAGACCACAAAAATGACAAGAAAGACAAAAAAAGTGATGTTACGTTTTCTTTTCTTAATCTAGAAATCATGGCCTCTCATGTTGATGTCGCTATTGTGATGCAAAATAGAATCCACCGCAATCCCATTTGATGTTCCAAACATTCATATTGTTGACTTCGATATAAATTAATGTCATTTGATGCCAAAAAATAGGTCGATTGAACATCAGTAAAAGATTAATCGAATCATAATAGTGGAAAAAGAAATGAAGGGTCAAAGTCTAGCGCTCGTTTCTCTTATCAACATTCAATCAGAATGATCGAGAGCTACATAAATATCTCTTTGGTTCATAAATGGACTGGAATAGGTCAAATTTTGCACCACGTGGTGGTTTACTACATAAGAAGATCGCTTAATGAAATGAAGTCTTTTTACTTAGTGATCTGAATCTAGACGAACATTGATAATTAAACAGAATCCACCATAATCCTATTTGATGTTCCGACATTCGTATTGTTGACTTTGATATAAATAAGTGTTATTGATACCCAAAAAAAAAGGTCGATTGAACATCAGTAAAAGATTAATCGAATCATGTTAGTTGGAGAAGAAATGAAGGGTAAAAATCTAGCTGTTCATTTCCTTATGATGAAAATTTTTCTCTAGAAAAATATTGATATTGAATCAGCATGATCGAGACCTACATAAATATCTCTTCGGATCATCAAAAGAAACTGTAATAATACATTACATTTTGCACCACGTGATGGTTTACCACATAAGAAAATCACTCAACTAAATAACTCTTTATTTTTATTTTTTTTAGAATCCAACGAATTTGGAATTTCTCTCCAAGGTCTTTTATTTTAATTTGTAGTGGTGGAAGTCGAACTTGCGAGCAAGAGAGAGTAAATCTTTCACATTTCTATGAACAGCTAGTAAATCTCTCACTTGCTTTCATCCTCCCACTCATCTAACCCGTTAGATTGAACATTAATTTAGTTTGCATATAAAAAGAGAGGTACCAAAGCATAGTTTTTGAAAGTGCTCCATATTCAAACAAATTAAAGTTCCCAGGTAGGTAACCTATTACCTATGTATGATTGCGCTCTCTCTCTCTCTCTCCCTCTCGGGACGGAGCTAGAAATTTCACCATGCAGAGACGAATTTTTTTGTCCAAAATATTTAATTTTTAGGAGTGAGCCTATATAATACATGAGAATTTTTTTTTTATATATAATACTAGAGGTTTTCTTTCTTTCTTTCTTGCAGGGGCGATTGCCCTTACTGGCCCCCTCCGGCTCCGTTGTCTCTCTCCACATATAGATATGATTAAACCATTCCAGCTTCTAATGTCGACCATCAACGATACGTATCTATCTTTTATTGTACTTTATGTTGTGTGGAAGAATTCTCAACCGTATATGACATATAGCAAACCATGTGCTCTTGTTGGCTGTTGCAAGTCTAAAACTTACTGTGCCAGCTAAGGTTCAATCGAATTACTAATTCCTACAATCTATTTCACTGTCTTTTCACAAGTGTACGTTGCTGACAAACAAATTAATGGAACCTGAGATCTTAAGATGAGCAACCCAACCCCTCAGCTTTTAAGAAAGCCTGAAGCCAAAATGGCCCAAATAATATTTGTTAAAAGCTATCGTCATTGGAAAAAATGAGCCTTCCAATCCGACTCGAGAAAAATATGTAAGGTTATTGTTACATTTTCATATATATATATATACTAGGTGGACCCCTACGTGCAAAGCACGTTCGGTGCCACCCGTTGGCTTAAATTTAGTGTACTTGTGATGTTTGCGATCTATGAAATTGTTATGGCATACGTCTATGATTTAAAGCAATGTAATGGAGTAGTACATGTAGAAGTCAATTCTAGCGAGGGAGTTTTGCATGTACAATGTCACATCATTTGGAAACACAACATCGAACAAAATAGGCCAAACAATAGCATTGACTCTACCATTATTACCAAGACCTACAACCAAGAGCAAGCTGTCCGTAAGAACTTCGACTTTGGCGCCAACCTTTCGATTTCACCCACTCCAACGCCTTATGCACAGCAAGCGCTTCGGCCAATAGAGCAAAACAAGCAAAACCCTCTCCAAACCTTGATCTTGAACATATCCCTTCTATTTCACAAGACACAAAGTTGCAGCTGCCTTCCAAGACCCTTTGCCACCGAGCTCTATCCACTACAGTCTTTCAGTGATCTGTTAGTGTGAGAGTTGATGATTAGAACCAACAATAGAGAGTATATATTTTCTCTACAATATACAAGGTACATTCAAATCACCAATCACCGTACTGCATCGCAAAGCTAGAACCTAGAAATGGAGCAAAAGCACATTCCATGCTAGCTCAGTGGCAGCACTAATAAAGAGTATGGCAAAACAATTCTAGTATTTATCCAAGCATATTATAAATATATAAAAAAAAATTGTTATTCTGCTACAAAAGAGAAGTCCACATGCCAATTATAATTACTTCTAGTCTGAAATTAGGAAATTATTAATTCTGCTAAGAAGTGATTCCGAAGAATCCTAAGAATATTGGTGCGTTTATAGATTTTTGACAAAGAAGGATACAACTCTCTTCTCGAAATATCTATGCTTCTAAATACCAATATGGACACTAATTCGATAAGTAGCGACCCTATCATCGGACCAGTAATGATTTGGGTAATAGAAAGGTCATCACAAGCTTGCCTTCAAATGTCTCGCTATACTCATACACCCCTAAATTTTATGGCAAAATTTCAATTGTTATGATTCCAAAACGCAATGTAATGGAGTAAAACAAGAGAAAACAGTCAATTCTCGGCCAAATCCTGGTCCTACGCGAGGGAGTTTTGCATAACAACGTCACAATCATTTGGAAACAAACTCGAACAAAATAGGCCAAACAATGAAATGACTCTCACAAATTCTCTACCAAGACTCTCAACCAAGAGCAAGCTCCCCCTCTCACGTAAGAACATTTCGACTTTCATAACCGCCAAGTATTTATCGATTTCACCCACTCCAACCCTTATGCGGGCCAGCAAGCGCCGGCCAATAGAGCAAAACAAGCAAAACCCTCTCAAATATTGATCTTGAACATATCCCTTCTATTTCACAAGAAAGACACAAAGTTGCAGCTTGCCTTCAAATGACCCTATACTCATACACCCCTAAATTTCCTCTGAGCCAAAATTTCAAAACCATAAAGAATCAGCGGCAAGGAGCTTGACCTTACCCCGCCATGAAGAATGCTTAGCTTTCAGGTGCTTTGTATGTTTTATCTAGCCTTTCTTCTTCCACACATGCATAGATGCCTCAATCCTGTTCACCACTTCTAGTGTGTTGTGCTCTGATGACAAGTCTAGGCAATCAAGACTAATGATAAAAAAAACAAACCAACAAATGAAAACTCTTAAGAGATGACTTTTCTAACAACTGCATAGAGGAACATAGACCATAGGCTGAGAACTAAAAAAAATAAGAACTTGTTGCCAAATGATCAACATTCCTCATTCACTTCAAAGGTTGTGAACTCATGCTTTCTCTAATTAAAGCTACAGTGGACCGCTTTGCATAAATCCAATATAGAGCAGAATTAACAGCAAAGAGACAACATCAAAGACTTAATCCAATTACATAAGAAAATCCATTTAGCGTTTCCACTTGACCAAGACCACTCTCTAAGAGAAAATAATGACTCGATTGATATGCTGCTCAGCTGCTCCATATCCCAAACAATTCCTCTTTTTCCTCCCCTTTAATCCACCCAGTCATTGAGGAACCAACCATTCATTCCCCAATGTTTGGTGAATTAAGTGCTCTTTTAAATTATTCCCAACTGCTCTCCTTCGGATGTATTAGCTCATCTACACATCAAAATCAAAATTCCTTTGCATATAAATGGATCATATACAAAGTATTTTAATTGGGTCCCATAGTACATAATCATCATCAATTCAGGTAAGACTTTGTTCAACCATTCACATCAACAGCTCAAGACAGCAATCACGATGAAGTTTTATAAGTTTCTGCGCCATGTGTTATGCTATATTTGCTATTACGAAGCATGTCACATTCTACAATGACCCAACTCGTCTTAGAAATAAAACCATGAGGTTTCCATATGGAACTGTTCATTGTCCTGAGCACCAACAAAAGAAAGACAACCAGGATAAAATAGTGACAGAAGCAGAGAAACAATTGCCTAAAGCACCCAGATAGGCAAGGTGTTTATATACAGTATTTTCTTAGTTGCAGTGTAGTTCTTTTGTTTTGTTCTTTCGATTGACTACACATGAAAGTGTTCCGTTATCAGAAAACTAAGTTCATGCCATCGAAGCAAAAAATAAACAAGATGCTGTATACGATGACTTGCTAAAAGGTCGAGAATCCACAACACAAAATCATCTATAAAGGAAATGACACAAAAATCCGCAGTTCAGACTCTAATGAAAGCTAAAAGGACTTGCAAGGAATTCTCTCTGTCAATGTCACCTTCGAAATAGTTAAATCTAAAGTGAATGCTCCAGACTGGTGGAAAAAGCCAGCATGTATGTATGTATGTTAGCTAAGATAGCTTCCAGAATTGAATATGAACCAATTGAAACGCATACCTTAGGCAAAGTTTCCAAATAGGCAACTGGAATCTCCATCTCAGCAAGCACGCCACTATTGATTGCCATTACTGCCTTCAGTATCTGGTCTGTGCAATCCCTGCACTGTTGCAACTTCTTCCTCGCATCCTCCGATAGCCCCTTTGAAGGAACTTTTGGATATGGAAGCCACCACTTCTCTTCCTGCCTAATTGAAGGGTTCCCACTACTTGCACCCAATGGACGCTTATCGCGATCATTTGCATCACCCACAACAATGCCGCAGTCAACATACCAAAACTCTGTATCTTGAAATCCATTAAGGATGTTAAGCAGCATAACATCGAGCTTCTTAAGGGCAGGGAGATTGACCGTGTCGTACCGAGTCAAATATACATTTATAAAAACAAGGAAATAACTACTACTCTAGAGAATAGTGGCTAAGTCCGAGTGTCGATCCACATAGACAGATTGGTTAAATTACATTATTTTCGATTGATTTCTATTTTAATTCAGAAAAGATTGATGGGTTGATTTTCATTCTCAAAATAATTTAAACTAAAGAAAAGCAGTAATTGAATTGAGTGAAACTGGTGGAGAAAAATATCCAGGATTCCGAATTCACCCCGACCGCGTAACAAGGTTATGTGTAGGCTAAGTTTATTATCCGAATCATAATTGTCAAGAAAATAATTGTGTTGTTGACAGGCATGGACTATCTCATAGCACGGACCGTCTCGCTAGCACAACCCGTCTCTTTCACGGGCTGTCCAGTGGCACGATCCGTCTTACGAGCATAACCCATCTCAATCACCCAAGCACAAACACAGAAAGCCATTGCATAACTCGTATTTGTGAAGCATGCGTACAAATACTCAATTGATTGAAAGCATTAAAAATCGTTCCGTTTAATTGAAACAAAACGGGTTCTAGTTATACAATCGATTCGAATAAATAAACCTAGAACCTATACATAAACAAAAATTACTTGGAACGGAGCTTCATCTTCCCCTAGATGAGGGGCTTAGCCAGCCATGGAAGTTGAATTCTGGCCTCTGTCCGAAAATTGCCCCAAAGGGGTCTCTGTCCGCAAATTCTATATCAGGGGTCTGCTCTCTCCCCCCTTTTAAGCAAAATGGCTGACTTCAATAAACAAATGGGGATCATTGATGCAAAAGTCACCACCTTGGGCCAATAACTGACATGCCATCCTTCTGTTAAAGGCAATGCAATTCTCCCCATGATTTGAGTAATTGAATCTCAGTGGAGTAAATGGACGGCTGACATGGAGAGAAAGATGATTCGGTGTGGTGCACACACAAGATGCTCTCGACTGATATTCAAAATGGAGTCCGATCGGTGCGCAGAAACAATCAATCTTCTTATTTTGAAGCCGGGAATAAAATGGTACGGTGCATGTAATTTATGCACTTGACATGTGAATCGTGGGACAGAATCTGATGTCAACAAGACACAAGAATTGATTTTCCATTTCTTTTCTTTCTAATTCCCAGCCGCTACCACGATTTCTTTGTTTTTCTTCCACTGACATGTAAATAACTCCACTGACATTGATAAAATAATCAATGAAATTGTTTATTAACACTCGGGCCATGGGGCTGTGGTGTGGACTGAAGAATGATAAAGTGATGCATGCTCATGTGACACACAATTCTCTTGATTTAAGGCCAAATGTGGTACCCTGCTCTTGGAACTTACAATTACAAAAATACAACAAAAGACATTAAGAAAATAGAATAAAAGCACATAACACATGTAAATTAAGCGGCTCAAATGTGTACATTTCGGCACTTATCAGAGATTCATATATAAGTCAGAAATAGGTCGGGTGGACATGACTTCATACGTGCCACCGCCAGGGAATTGATGTATGGAAGGTATAAGCTCCACAATTGAATCACTCACGGATAATAGCCATTCCATCTCCCTACGCCACATTGCCGCCTTCTGCGGTGCCAATGGTTCCAACCTCCATAACTCCCCAAACACAGTAGCTACAAACAAAAACAGATATGGTAACTCAGTCAGCCAAAACAGCCAATATCACATACGCACATAGGCATTGCACACGAATAGTAGTCATTACTCAGTATAGAGACTTAAGTATGCACTGACCAGAGAGATTTGTGATGGCATTTCATATTGCAAGTGTAGTTGAGACTCCTTTACCCCCTCCAGACATGTCTTCCCCGAGAAGCAGCTTAGCAAATCTTTCCTTCATCCTCTCAACTTCTACAAATTCAAGAAAATGAAGATGTAGTTGGTAAAATGCAAATTTGAACATACATGTACACATCTTCCAACAAGGAAATAAATTCAAGAGATTAATCACAATTTAATAAGTTGTCTGCAATTAGATCTAGAAACTATTAATGATACCTGAACAGCAATTAAACCAACTTAGGAACAACAAATTTGCCTAAATTTACCATCAGATCCACAACATAATCAGTTAAAATGTTCATCCCTAAGCGCATCTCCCACCTTTAGCCTCTTTTTTTTTTGGCACTCGAACTCAAAATTTGAGTAAAACCTCTAAAATCAACTCCACCCCTTGACTCAAACCTATGCAAAAAACAAAATTTACTCAAATCAAGGGGACTCAAATTTTCACTCGAACTTTACAGAAAAAAAAAGAGAAGCCACTCCAAGGATGCCATAGAGCAAGGGGACGTCTCCTCCTCTTCCCTTTATCTCCCTCTCTATCTGGATCGAAGCACGGCGACTTTTGAGGGAAAACCCCTTCCCTTTCTTCAACCCTTGCCATTGCTACACAGCCATGACCAATTCATGTCTCCGTCGCCCTATTTCTTTGTGGTTGGCATTGATTAAAATGAAGTCCCCGTTGTTATTATTGAAGTTGAAAAGAGTCCTGAAGACCGCATTCGCAGCCTAAGAGCCCTAAATCAGCGATTAGTGATTTTCTTCTGCTCCCATTCAACACCAATTCGATCTTGGGGTAATTGATGCACTTTACCAAGAGTACAACCATTCCCAGTTACTGTTGAACACCCAAAAAAAAAAAACCTTTCCAGTCCCAAAACCCTCGCCAATCAAGTTCGAAACCCTAGCCAATCAAGTTCAAATCCTCCCCAACATCTTTCTTTACCCTTAGGTTACGACATCAATCGTGTGACGCCATAGAGTAATTGTTGTCCAGAAAATCCTGCAACTTTAACAGCAACAAAAAGAGATTGTATAAGAATAAGTGTTGGCACATCTAACATAAATCCAGGACAAGAAGAAGAGGAAAAATAAACTAACAATATCAAACAACCAACTAAATGCAGCCCTCCCTTCCAGCTTGTTTACATTGCATTAGACCAACTACTTATCAAAATGAAAACCAGCTAAATGCAACGCCATAACAGCCCGACCAAACAATACCTATTAACACAGTACCAAAGAAAAAAAAAATATCATTATCATCATTGATTCCCATTTATCATCTCCCTCCTAACGATAACAGCCGCCAACCTGATATGGGGTTCTCCTCAGACTCAATTCAAAACTACTACATGAAAATAAAACAAAAACACATCTTTTCAAATTACAACACCTGGCAGCCTTCTTCCATCTTATAAATATTTAGCCCTAAAGCAAACCCACCACAATCCCCACTGCAGGTAACCTCAGGCCAAGAGTGTTCGAGCTGTCATATATATAGAAAAATACAACGAAATAGCTAAATGATTTAAACAGAATGCATGTATAGATAGGGGGATCACAAAAAGAAGCTGTAAGATATTCCAAGCCAATTACACGGAGGAGAACCCCATAGATTGGAAAAGAAAAGACATAAATGGCTAGAACAAAGCTATGAAGAAGCTCTAGCCTAGACAGGACAAAGTGACATAGGAAAAATTAAAAACAAATCTACAGTTGGGAGATAAATTTGCAAAGTTTAGAGTAGGAGGGAGATCTTCTAACAGACCTAGAGAAAGGGATCATTTTGCTTGTCTTCATTAGAAGCTATGAAGCACTAACACTCCTTGAGGCCCCTGAGTCCCATCGCCCGACAAGATGACATGCGGGGGACACGGCATAATACGTATGGGACACACCACGTGGAGTGTCCAATAAATTTAATTTATTTTTAAGGGCGACATGGGGGACACATATAAGGGAACGGCCTTGTTTATACATATTGATGCTTCAAACTTATACATATAACAATATTTCCACTCGTACAAAAAAATATCCTTTTATTTTTTATTTTTTTCATCGTCAAAATAATTAAGGGAATGGAACACGCGTTACACGCCCCCCAAGTCATCCGAACAAAAACAGCTGCCCCTCGATGTAACCCAAATTACAACAAACACCACTGAACGAAAAGACTGAAACACCCCTCCGATTTGAACAAGAGGCTGCCAATTGGAGGTAACCCAAATTACAACAAACACCACTGAACGAAAAGACTGAAACACCCCTCCGATTTGAACAAGAGGCTGCCAATTGGAGGGGTACGATTGGAAAAATTGGCAAAAAAGTGGGCAGCCGCTCACAATCGCTGAAGCCCCTTATTCTTTAGCCACTACTTGCCAATGAACAAACCAAGCATCAGTTTTTTGATAGCTATTTGTTGAAGATTTGTCCGGGGTTTTTCACTCTTCATTCTCTTCTATTTATAGACGCTGCTTGTTAGTTAAACTTCCCGCTCAATGAATTTGAACTTGGCTTGCTTCGAACTCTATCTTTCATAATTTGAATTGGCAGTTTCTTCCCTCCCCCACGTCTGAAATTGAATTCTTGTTAATCTTCTTCCAAAAGCTTCTCATTGAATCTGCACTGTTGCTTGAACTAACCCAAATGATTACCTTTTAAGGAGATAACTGAGAAAATTGAAGCGGTTGCCCACTTTTGGGCCAATTTTTCCAATTGAGCCCCTCCAATTGGCAAGCCCCTGTTCAAATCGGAGGGGTAGTTTTGTCTTTTCGATCAATGGCCTCTCTTGTAATTTTGGACTGCATGGAGGGGCAAGTATTAGGTACTGGGGCGGTGGGTTGTTGTAGACACCCCGATTTTGAACCCAGGATGCGCTCGAGCATTCCCGATGATGAAATAGACCAATCGCGCATACCTCGAAGCTAAGAACAAGGCTTGAACTCACCGAACCACCCTAAACCATTCTAAACCCTCCTAGAACAACCTTAAACCAACCAAAATGACCAAAATACCCTTCAAACCATCCATAAACCATTTCAAAACAAACCCAAGCCTACACCATCTTCTATTACATTCAAAACCCTATTTATTGATATATAATACGTCTCAATCCATTTTGAAATGAGGGAGATGTGTCCGTTTTACCAAAATGACTTGTTTTCCCGACCTTCTGAGGGTAAAATGGTCACATACTTGGATGTACAAATTATCTTGGGTTCAAACCACTTGGGTTAGAAAGTACACTCGACAAGCTTTTCAACGCTTCAAACCACGCACGAAACGGAGTTCGGTAGCACCCGGGGCGGCCCCGCAAAGTTTTACCTTTTGAGCAACAGCCTTGAGCGCTCAAGCCCTGGACCTTGAGCGCTCAAACCCAAAAATCCCACCTTGAGCGCTCAACTCTGATCCAGATCAGTTTTCTGCAGAGCATCTAATCATGATATTCTACTGCAAGAGGAGCGTCTACCTACGTTTTCTACTGCCAAAATACACTTCCTAGACCCTTGAACATTTCCTCAATCACCCCCCAAACCCAATTCAAAAATTAAACCCATTTTCCTCCCATTTCTCTCTCTCTATATAAACCTCCTCCACTCCCTCACTCACAAGGTTTTGGCTGCCCCTACTGCCATTTTCTCCCCCATCAGATCAAACCCACTCTCTCTCATCACTTCAATCACGTTTTAGCCTCTCTCTCCTCCATAGCCACCATCCTCCATCATCTTCAACCTCCAAAACACCCAAAAACCTTCTTTAAAAGGCCTACAACACATGGGTCTTTGAAAAACCAACTACAACAGCCCCTCTCTCACTCTAATAAGCCATTTTACAGCCCATACATTCCATCAATTTTGTCCAAACCTAGCTCTTCCATCAAAACCCACCTCATCCAAGCCAAAATCACCATTTTAAGCTCAAATACTCCATCATCCACTCAATCAATCAGCCCTACACTCACACTCCTCTGTCCAAAATACTTCACCTATAGCTCATAAACACAGCCACTACCCATCCATTCATCAAACCACAAGTTCAAGCCTTGATCATAGCCGAAAAGGTAGAAAATCATGTGAAAATCACTGTTTTGGTCTTGCTGAGGGAGACCAGTGGGCTCATTCAAGTTCCTCATACTTGAAATGAGCCTACAAGGTCAGAAATTAGAAAGCCACATTGTGGCTTGAGCGCTCAAGGCCATACCTTTGAGCGTTCAAGCTGTTTTTGGCTTATTTGCACATTGTTAACTATTTCGATGATGGATCTTGATTTAGTATATTTCTGGTGTGTGTGAGTTGTTATTTCTGTGCTTAGGATCTGGATCCCTCTCTCACTCCTCCATTTTCAAGCATTTCTTTGTTAATTTGTTGTGATTATACTCTTTTCATCATTCTTTAAGAGATCAATCCGTCTGCTCCTATTTGATTCTCCTTGGAAAACGTTTGATAAATGTTTGATCTTGTAAAGAAGTTGTAAAAAGGGTTAAATTCACAAAAATCAGAAACTGGTTTGAGCGCTCAATCCACAAGCATTGAGCGCTCAAGTTGGTTTGAAGAGATTGAGCGCTCAAGCCATCACCTTTGAGCGCTCAATCCCCATTCTGGGATCCAGATTGCAAGACAGTTTGTTAAAGTTCCATGTTCATAATTCCTTGGGTTGATTGTACCGTTTCTGTTGTAATTTATTTCTGTGAATATTGGTAGTAATTTTTGTTATTTTCATCACCATTATTCATGTAGATCAAGTGCACAAGCATTCACCGTAAATTCGTATCTTTCTTGTGTATATATTGTTGTTTGGTGGTTCCCATCCCCGATTCCTCATTTTCGTGAATAAATCGAATTTCAAACATTTCTAAAATCCCACAAAACATTGAGTAGAGACCGGTTCACGGACCGGGCGAGAGGGGTGCCGTAAAACCCTTCCCCTCTCGTAACCAAACCCCCGAATCCGAGAAATCTTTGGTTTCACCATGACTAGTAAAATCTTTTTCAATGGGCAAGTGAGTCATCTTTTATCGGTTTCTCGGTTTCGGACCTTAAATCCGGGTGGCGACTCAAACAAACACAATCTTTTCGAATCTCAAACCGCACGGTTTTCCACGGGCCGTCCACAGTTGTGTACACGTGTTACGGAGGAAGAGAATGGCGTCTACTCCAAGACCCTTTCCCAAGCGTCGTCTGCACGACCCTTTCATATCTCTGCTATTTCTGCCGCTTGTCCCAAACCCCGATCCGCGAAACATCAGCGCCTGGTATCAGTCGAAAGATCGCCACCGCCAGCCACCATCAACCCGTTGGGTTCTCCTGCCTTCTGAACATTGGGTTGCATGCAGGCTGATCGGTTTATGGATTTTCTCTCTTAATTCTACAATAGGTGGGTTCCGCTGCTTAGATTTCTTCGTTAAAAAGGCTGTTTTAGTCTATATAATCTATGCCATTTCCTTTGATTTCTGATTCGTTTGGGTGTTGTATGGAGGCTCTGATGATGTAGGTATAGTTTTTTTGGGGGTATTTCGGCTGTGTTTCATTATGGCTTCTTGGATTCTGCGTGTAGTTTCTATGACTTGGCAGTTATGGATTTTTAGATTGTTGATTTTAGGGTTCAATTGATATATATATGGTTTCCGATATGTAAAATGATGAAGAAAAATTGAAAAAGTATTGGATTTTCTACTTGTTCATTGTGTGCATGCAATCATAAACAACGTTGGTAACCTGCTTGTTCATGGCCGTTGGTAACACAATGAACAAGTAGAAAATCCAATACTTTTTCAATTTTTCTTCATCATTTTACATATCGAAAACCATATATATATCAATTGAACCCTAAAATCAACAATCTAAAAATCCATAACTGCCAAGTCATAGAAACTACACGCAGAATCCAAGAAGCCATAATGAAACACAGCCGAAATACCCCCAAAAAAACAATACCTACATCATTGGAGCCTCCATACAACACCCAAACGAATCAGAAATCAAAGGAAATGGCATAGATTATATAGACTAAAACAGCCTTTTTAACGAAGAAATCTAAGCAGCGGAACCCACCTATTGTAGAATCAAGAGAGAAAATCCATAAACCGATCAGCCTGCATGCAACCCAACGTTCAGAAGGCAGGAGAACCCAACGGGTTGATGGTGGCTGGCGGTGGCGATCTTTCGACTGATACTAGGCGCTGATGTTTCGCGGATCGGGGTTTGGGACAAGCGGTAGAAATAGCAGAGATATGAAAGGGTCGTGCAGACGACGCTTGGGAAAGGGTCTTGGAGTAGACGCCATTCTCTTTCTCCGTAACACGTGTACACAACCCACCGCCCCAGTACCTAATACTTGCCCCTCCATGCAGTCCAAAATTACAAGACAGGCCACTGATCGAAAAGACAAAACTACCCCTCCGATTTGAACAGGGGCTTGCCAATTGGAGGGGCTCAATTGGAAAAATTGGCCCAAAAGTGGGCAGCCGCTTCAATTTTCTCAAGAAGCTTATTCTTTAGCTTCATGGATATAGGCTCCGCTTCTAGTCCGGACCTCCACGTTCCCGATATATTTTTGACGATCCGAACCGTCCAATGTGTATATATATATATAGTTCCACTTCTCCTCCGGACTTCCGGACCTCTTTGATCCGAGCATTTTTTTGACGATCCGATCCGTCCAATGTGTTCAGATTTGCGAAAAACTGCTTGGATAAAGCTCTTCCCGGTATTTTTGTTTGAAGATTTCACGCTTGAACCCTTGAAAACACCTTCTAAACAAATTGGACGGATCGGATTTTTCCAAAACAATTGGCAACACAAAAAAATACCCCAAGAGCTTCAATCTGGGGGTCCGGATAAGAAGCTTGGGGTATATATATATCAAGACCAAATTTCGACGATTCGAACCGCTCAATATTTTTAAAACGTGTTTTTAAGGGCCTACACAGTTTTTATCGAAAACTGCTCTGATCAAGTCCTTTCGGCCATTTTTTTTTTTTTTTTTTGAGATTTCTCATGTATGCCCTTAAAAACACGTTTTAAAAATATTGGGCGCTTATCGACGAAAGTTGGTCCGGAAAGTCAAAAATAGGGCTAGGTCCGCATATAACTTATATAAGACACACATATATGTACACACACACCGTATCATTATCGCCATTAAAAGTGGTTGGGCTTAATGTTAGCTTTTCTGAGTAGTATTAATAAAAGTAGGCTTTTCTTTGTATTAGCAAAAAGAATTGTTTTTTTAAAAGAAAATCAAGATATGAAGTTGGGAAGTGCGTAGGTAGCTGTTTGATGGTTTGAAGCCCAATCATAATGGGCCCTTCAATTTGTGACTTGACTATCTGAGGAATGGGTCACAGGATCACTGAAACAATTTTTCACAACCCCATGAAATCTATAAATGGGCCTCCTTTTGTCCTGGGTCGGGGCCCAAATAATCAGCTCATAAATCGGAACATTTTTATGAGCTGAACCATGTTTGCGTACCCTTTTGCCTACCAATGACACATGAAGGCTTTGCTAGCAATTTTCTGTAAGTGAGCCTACATAGATCATATAATCATTAAATATTGTATATTGTCGAATAAAGTTTGAGTAGTGTCGGTATTATCCATTGAGTTGTGATCGTCTAATAAATATGACCGGGTAATTGATAAATCTTTGGTAGCGCATATTTGGGTTATATCACGTGTGTTAAGTGGTGCGGACTATTATTAAGTGTAGAGACCATTCAAGGCCCATTAAGGTTCCATCTATTATGATGGGCTATGATGAAACCAAGGCCTGTAAATATGTGGTTAAGTCTCCACTCCAAACCCTATTATCTTTCTCATACCATCCCATTGTGCGTGAGACAAAAGGAACAAGATCAAGAGAAGGGCTTTGGAGGTGGAAGACGAATAACCACACACAAGGTTTTCATCCTCCATGGCGACAGGTACGCATCTAGTTTTATTTTCTCCAATGGTTTGACATTAGATCTTGGGTTTAGGGTTTCTTATGACATCCTGCAGGCTTACCTCAGACTCGAAGATGATTCCAAGAAAAGGTCAATGGATTTAAGGTTGCTCCATGGGGTTGCTTATGGCTGCCTCCGGTTTGGCGGTTGGGGATACAGAGTTTGCAATGGAAACTTCAGACAAACAGAGCACAGCTACAACAACGCAGTTGAAAGTCTCAGCTCATTAGAACTTATAACTTGACCCAAACCCATGATTCCATGGGCAGGGGATTCAAGAACCTAATGTCACACTATGAAAGTTGTGTCACACTTCAAGATATTTTCCGTAAAATGTTGGGGGTCAAGGACGATATTCCAATTCCAAAACAACTGATTGTGGTCGAATGCTTGCACAAATCAATGCATGATCGTAAAATGTTGGAGGCCAAGGACGATATTCCAATTCCAAAACGACTGACTGTGGTCGAATGCTTGCACAAATCAATGCATGACAAGTTCGTTCGAGTAAATGAAGATCTAAAAGTTTGTGATACAGAACGCCTTTATGCATCCGGAAGTTCGACAAGCAGTCGAGAAGATTCTAGCTACAAGGAGATTTATCAAGGAGTGGACAAATGAGGAGGGTATTGGAGGAGATATAGGTGGCAGTGTGAAAGTGAACTATCCATCCGTGGTTTCAGGGTATGACGAAGAACTTTTAAAAATGTGCAGCCACTACCACTATTCGCAGTGGTTGCACCTGAGGTGCTGTGGAATCGAAGAAGAAGACGTCGAGCAGATCAGTATATTGTGTATCAAATGTAGCCGCGAATCAATGATCAGACTCCATGCAGCTCAATGGGGTGTCCCTTTCGTCGGGAACATGCCCGGGTCGTTGGGTCTTGAGGATCTCGAGGAATGCTTGATGGCATTCTTTCCAATTAAAGATCCAGTATTCTGAAGTAGGTTGTGTTCATGTGATTTGTTGGTTTGGTAAGATTGAAGTTTTTGGTTTTATCAAAGTAGTAGTTGCTGTAGTTAATACATGGAAATACTAGGTATTTCCTAGGAATCCCTCCTAAGATTTTGTAAGAAAGCTACTAAGTAGTTGTTCATCAGACTTGGGGTTGCTGGTGTGCAGCCCCATGCACAATAGGTGTTGTGCACATCTAGGCCATCCGTTGTTCGGATGGATGGTCCATGTCTCATCTTACACGCACGACAAGGAACGGTTCAGATGCAAAGGTGCTGAGGTGAAATCTAGACCGTCCATCCGAGCAACGGACAGCTCGGATATACACAACACCTGCTATGCATGGGGCTACACAGCAACAACCCCAAGTCCGATGAACAACTACTTGATAGTCATCTTACAAAATCTTAGGAGAGATTCCTAGGAAATACCTAATATTTCCATGTATTAACTACAACAACTACTACTTTGATAAAACCAAAAACTCGAATCTTATTACCAACAAATCACATGAACATAACCCACTTCAGAATACTGGATCTTTAATTGGAAAGAATGGCATCAAGCATTGCTCGAGATCCTCAAGACCCAACAACCCGGGCATGTTCTCGACGAAAAGGACACCCTATTGAGCTGCGTCGGGTCTGATCATCGATTCGGGGCTACATTCGATACACAATATACTGATCTGCTCAACGTCTTCTTCTTCTTCAATTCCACAGCACCTCGGGTGCAGCCACTGAGAATAGTGGTATGGGCTGCACATTTTCAGAAGTTCTCCGTCATACCCCAAAACCCCGCATGGACAATTCGTTTTCACACCGCCACCTATATCTCCTCCAATATCCTCCTCATTTTTCCACTCCTTGATAAATCTCCTTGTAGCTAGAACCCTCTGGACCACTTGTCGAACTTTCAGATGCATGGGGCTGCACAGCAACAACCCCAGATCCGTTGTTCATCACCCAATGTGGTGGCTCAAATTTTCAATTCCCCATTTACTAGATATTTGGTTAATACATGGAAATCATTGAGTTCTCTTCCTACCTTACTTGAAGTTTTGGCCTTTTGCCTTCTTATCACCTTATGAGAATATGCAGAAAATCATATATGACTCAATGTTGATGTAGATGAATTATCAAGTTTTAGATTCCATTAAGATAAAATTATCGCATAAGTTGTATATAGAAACTGACTTGCGCCATAAGTACTAGACTTTGATAAAGGAATGGGGATCTGAAGATATTTAATACTTGAATGGGAATCATCTTAGCAACTGGCTATAGCCATGAGTAAAAGCCGCCGGGAGAGGAGAGACAATCTTTCATGAGAGAGGGACGAGCAAGTGACAGATTGGGAAAAAAATAGTTAGGCCTTCTGAGCGGTCATTTAGGGGCCTTGTTAGCGACCCATCATTCTTTCCTAAGCTGTCAGAGTCCGATCAAAGCGAGTAAGAGATAGATGGCTCATAGATGTGAATTGAGAAAGCAAGTCCGCATTTTTTTGAATTAGGCTCTATAGTCTGGTCCCTGTCCCTGGTAAGGTCTGATTGTTATCTGCAAGTCTTGTTTTGACCGCGGGAAGGTGAACTTTGCAAAAGTGCTTATTTGGTTGGGAAAGAGAGGACTTCTGACTCCAAGCCTACCCTACCCGAAAACAAGTTTCAGCTATTGATGTAGCCTCTTGTCGCTACCTACTAGAGAAATCCCTTCTATACCACTCAACAGAAGGCCATCACATTGAATCAATGACCTATACTTCAACTAAAGGCACACAGAAATCAAGGTTTCAAAAGCACAAAATAGAAGAAATGCACATGAGTCTCCTTGAAGAACAAAGTCTAAGGTAAAGAAAGAAAGAAAGGTAGAGTGGGCTTGGATAAAATATATTAGTGGCCACCACCAACCATCTCGACACGCTCTTCCATATTATCTTAAGCCAAACAAACTAGTCAGACTCCTCACTAAACTAGCAATAACCATCTCGAGAAACCTTATCATGAAATGGATCCAACTGACCTTCATTAACATTCTATTAAAGCCACTGAGTAGAACCCATCCTCCATCAAGCAATCAATGTCGATCAGCTCCCCGTAGTGACAATAAAGGAAATCCGCAGGATTATTTATCTCTTATAGCGGTAACTGTCTTACCCATATACCCATAAATAAAGCAGTGTCGATCACCCGGATAAAGAATTAAATCAATCAATATCTTTCTTTCACTTGAGTGTCACGTCTCAGCTCGAAAGGGAAAGGCTATTCAAGAGAAGGAGCGATTTTGTTTTTTCGGTAGTTCTACAAGTTAAGGCTTCGCCGATTGAGAAAACCTATCTATGTTGAGTTGAGCAAGTAGTCCTCTCATACTATCAGACAATCTTCTTTATTCTTATTATCTTCTCTAAGATGGTCCTCTTCCTGTATATTTCTATCAAGATGGAATCCCTTAGAACTAGTTCTATCTTCATTTTGTCTTACTTGAAGGCTAGATAGAATGGCTTAGAATAGGTAAGAACGTATTAGATCTCTTAATCTTCTTGAATGAAGGTATTAAGACGCTAGAAAAGAATGTATTATATGATGTCTTTCTCTTTGTAGCAAGATGAAGAGCTTGGGAAAGATATAAATCTTTTCTTATTGTTTTATGCCTCTCCTTGTTCTTCTTTAATTCCCTATCAATTCCTAAAGTAGAGTGCAATGAAGTGACTCAACCAATAAGTTGAGGGACTCGCATAATGCTTGACCGAAATCTTATACCTAATTTAATGGGTTTCCCCAAGCGTAGGGCGGAGACCGGTGTAGCACAATACCCGGTAAGACCGGAATCGAATCCACAGAGAAGGTGGAAAGTGCTTACTAAGTACTCGGGTTGCTAAGTTTAAACACGGCTCTTAGGTAGCCACCCTTTTGATTTGATTGGTGAAATTACCTAAACTAAGAGAATTTGATTTTACTTAAATTAATTAAAAGGAAGTACGGTCGTAGGGTTCATAACACGGTGACCAGATCCGGATATTTCATGCTCCATTCGTTGTTTCCAAGAAAACGTTTGATTTTAGAGAGAAAAGGTTACCCCGAAAGATGCGAATCCTCGCGGTCGCCATTGCCCATGTACAGCGAAGAACAAGTTTTGGTCCCCCGTTCCTCGCGTTACATGGGCTCCAACGAAGCTCGGATTCGTCCGACGGAAGCTCTTTAATAACCTAAAATTGTTTTTTTCCATTAGTGATTATAAAAATCAGAGCAAGAACAAATCCATCCCTGGCCACGGCGTGTTAGTCACCCCGCGACCATACTTATTAATCTACTCACTCATATTGAAACGAACAGATAACATAATTCTGAAATAAAACATGCTATTCAACTTGAATATGGATTAAACAAAGATTCGAATCTCAGAACACGGACAAACTCCCGCGAACTAAGATTAATGTAAATAAATAGAGACGTTACCGAAGCAATGCGAGAATCAGCGAACAAACTTCAAAAACTCAATGGAACAAGCTCCGAAAAGTAATAACTTCAAAGGAAAAACGGCTGCGAAAGTAGAAGAAAATTAATGCTAAGTTCGAACCCTAATTCGGAACAAAAACGAGGTATTTATCCTCCCCCGAAGTCAACACACGTGGCAAGTCAAACGGGCAATTTAAGACCCTCGGTATCGATACAGGAGAAGTCCTGTATCGATACCCAGACGTTCTGTTCGCAAATTAGCACTTGGGTATCAATACAGGCAAACCCCTGTATCGATACCGAGACCTCTAAATTGAAATTTCAGCTGTTTGGTCGTCCTTGCTTGGGTCCCACCATGCCCCACATGCCCGATGTCCTATTGCCACTTCCCGTGCTCCTTTTCAACCTGTTCCCTACAGAATAAACACAAACACCAAAAACAAAAGACAACACCGCATCAAGTGGAAAATGAAATAAATCGCGCCTCTAATGCGCTAATTCGCCCTACTTAGGCGCTTATATCTATGACATTGCGCGCCTATCACATAACGTCTTAAAGCCCATTTAGATGGCATATTAGTTTGAGAGGGATTAAATAGTAAGGGGGATAAAATAGTAGGGGTGATTAAATGGGAAGGGTGGACCCACATTGATGTGACTGTTAAGAAGGGAAGATTAAATATTACATGGTTTGGATAAGGGATAATGAGGGTGGATGATGTAAAATCATGTCAAAAGACAAATTTTCCCTTTCATATGCCCGTATTGGATTATTAAAATCAATTATAATAATTAATTTGTTATATTTAATAAAAATTAAGCTTTAATAAGTCCTTCTAATAATTTTTTATATAAATTAAAATCATTAAATATTCAAAACATGTAATTTTTAAAAGTTTTTTGTGGTAAAAAAAACTTGTAATACAAATACTCATAAACTAATTGCATTTTTTTGTTTAGTTTTTTTTTCTAAATAAAAAAAAAAGTGACAAGGAGAACAGTTTAATAATTTAACAAAAAAATGCAGCGAGTTTAATAATTTAACAAAAAAATGCAGCGAGAAAGAAAGTCTGGCATCCATCACCTGGGTTTTCCAGCGAGTTTAGAGAGGCAAAGAGACGACCGATCATGGAATTCTGGCGATCGGAACTGGGTCTAGGAAGGTAAAAAGAAACACAAATTGCCTGGTTTTCTTTTGTTAGAACAATGGTGGTTTTGTGCTTGTGTGGGTGTGTTCCGAGAGGGGTACACCAGTCATTTAGTCCCGGATGAGAAGCCGAACTAAATAAAAGCAGGCTAAATAAAAGCACCTCCTCCCCTGCTTTTATTTAGTCCGAGTAGCCGACGGGCTAATTAGTCTGGTGTGAAAAAATGCTCCCAAACAAGGAATATAGAGGAGAAGAGGGATGAGGAGGATGAGGAGGAGGAGGATGATTTAGTCAGGAGTCTTAACCCTCATCGAAACGAGCCCTTAGGTGGAGTAGTTTCTCTTTTGCTAGTTTGTATAATCTAATACAAAGAATTGTTTTTTTGAAAGAAAATCAAGATATGAAGTTGGGAAGGGCGTAGGTAGGTGTTTGATACTTTGAAGCCCAATCATAATGGGCCTTTCAATAGGTGACTGGACTCTCTGAGGAATGGGTTTGGGCCCAAATAATCAGACTCACAGTAAAACGACGACTTCCTTTCTCCCCGGCCCCACCCCCACACAAGTCCTTTTCACTGAAAGCTCATTCTCAAGTTCGTTGGCAGTTGAAGCCTTAAAGGGGAGAGAGAGAGAGAGAGAGAGAGAGAGAGAGCATACAGCCAACAAGCAAGCAATTGCTAGGTTGATCTGCTCACCTACCGTCAATTAAGTTAATTAATAAAGCACATTGATTTCTTATACTCCTCCTCTCAACTTCGTCATTCACATCACTCTCTTTCTCTCTCCTCTCCATTGATTCAGATCTCTAACCATGGCAGGCTTCTCCGCCGTGCTAAGACGCACGTACCTCACCGTCTACAACTGGACCGTCTTCGTCGGATGGTAAGTGCTGAATTTGCATATTTGTATGTGTGTGTGTGTGTTTTGATTATGTTGAATAATTGCAGGTTTCAAGTGTTGTACCTTGCTGTGAAAACCCTAAAGGAATCGGGCCACGAACACGTGTACGACGCCGTCGAAAAGCCTCTCCTACTAGCTCAATCCGCCGCTGTTTTGGAGGTACGTCTGATCCCTACCTAAAATAACTAATCTGAAACTATTAGAGCCCGTTTGGGAGCCTAATTGGATTGAATTTTGCATTTTGATTGTGAATTGTAGATTTTTGAATTATGGCCATAAGAGATTATGTATCGGTAGAGAGTTCGGAACACTCTGCAGAATAGATTTTGCGACGGAATAGTTTTTTTATTATAGGATTATAATACGTTTATGCATAACACTTTTAGATTCATGATTCTCTTTAGATATTGTTAATTAAAATATAATTTTTTAATTCTACTCCACAAAATTGGCTCCTTGAAAATTTCCCCTTTTTTCTACCTCTTAAATATTTATTTGAAAAAATATACAGGTATTATTATTTTGTGATGGACAGAAATATATAACCAATCAATCAGGTTTGTTACATGATGTCTTTTGCACACATGGTTTATCATGTGTAGCCTCTTTTAGGTCTATCATCGTTTACCCTTTGGTGGTGTCTAATATCGTAGGATGTGGATCGGGAATTTTTAAAATGAGGGGTGTAATGAGTCTTGCTCTAATTATCATATAGCAATGTTATATCCAACCTAAAAGCTTAAGCTATTAGGTGAAGAGATACCAACATTATATTTGGCGATCATCCATTTCATACTAAAATGATGTTGATTTTTTCTTTAACATTCTAGACATATCATCAGAAACTGTAGGTGCCTTTAGATGAATGTGGACTTCAAATGAATGGATTTCATACCCAATATCAACCTGCATAGAAGCCGATCAAAAAAAAATTACATCAACCAGCTTAGAAGAGTTGCACTTTTTTGGTATCCCTGTATTACAGTCCTTAACCTGATTGATTGATAGTAACTTAGTAAGTCCTGCTAAATAGTTACTATTTAAATTCCATCATTTTAAAGCTCTTGAACCCAATGTCGTAATGATATGTTTCTTATAAGTTACAACTGCATTTAGTAATGTCAAATCCTTTCATTTGATATCCACATCCATCTATGCAAATGTAGACTTGGGAAATTCTACTTTTTGTTCCAGTAAACTGTCAGATAACCAGCAGCAAATTTTCTTCTTTTCTTTCATAAAAATTCCCAGTACTTGTTTCTTTGATGAGTCTGACACTTTTGTATGTTTTTCTTTTGTGTTCTATTCCCATTGGGCAACAGATACTTCATGGTCTAGTAGGTGAGAACAGTATACTTCGTTGAGCTACATTGCATCTTCATGAGAGATTATATTTTTGTCAAACCAAAACAATTTTTCTATACTCGTTTTTTATCTATATTCTGTTTCTACAAAAGGTTTGGTAAGATCTCCAATCACAGCAACACTGCCCCAGATAAGCTCAAGGTTGTTTGTAGTTTGGGGCATCTTATGGAGCTTTCCTGAGGTTAGAAACCCACGTTGTGTATATTCCCCTTATGTTCCTTTTCGAAAAAATGGGACTCACAAATGGAACTCTTGTTTTGCAGGTTCGGACTCACGTGCTTGTTAGCTCTCTGGTTATAAGCTGGTCTATCACAGAGGTTAGCATTGCATCCTTGCTACTTTAACTACAGTCTTCTAGTTCGAGTCTTGAAGCTGTAGTTAGTGAATATGGTAACCCTCATCAGGGTCACCTTTACTCACTAACAGTGAGCTACACCGTTGATCGCAGCTCACACTACCTGTTCCATAAACTGGTAGTCCACTTCCTCTAGTAAATAGTAACCACCACCGCTACCTTTGATCTTTATCAGTGCTCTATGGAATCTGCTTTGAAATCTAGGTTAGGTCTGAGGTGGGAGATTTGACTCTTTGCACTTGACTCTCAGGCTTGCATCCTCAGATATGGAAACCTTTAAGGTCCGAAAGAAAGTACTGGACAAGAGGGCCCCATTAATAGCATTTTTGGGTTTCTCGATACTTCGTACAGAAAGCTGATATAAGATAATTGTAGAAACAAGAAGAATTCAACATTAAATTATCCTTAGTATGGTGGTAAATGACTAGATACTATGTACTAGAATTAGTACAATTGCACTCATAGTTGTCTGGTCATACTAATCAACCATAATCTAGATGCAAGAGAACCATATGATGGATGATGAGTTGGGAACTTATTGATCCAAAAGTCTGGAATTGTTTCCCAATGATAATGTCTTTGGCGTGTTCATTTGGACAAGTTTATAATTTATTCAATCTTTTCATTTCTGGTCGTGTTAGATTATTCGGTATTCTTTCTTTGGCACAAAGGAGGCTCTTGGTTTTGCACCTTCCTGGCTCTTGTGGCTCAGGTTATACATACTAAATTTGAAATCTCTTTATTTTCTCTTCTATTCCTTCTTTAGAGAAATCTTATTGAAGATATTTACTGCAGGTATAGCACCTTTCTGTTGCTGTACCCTTCCGGCATTACGAGTGAAGTAGGTCTAATATATGTTGCCCTTCCTTACATTAAGGTAATAAACTCAGTGATGCAAACATTCTTTTTGTACTTTCACTAGATTATTTCCCAAATGGGTTTTCATTGAGGACACTTTTCAGGTTCATCTGGTAGCCAGCTTGTGTTAAAGCTCACATTTTGGACATTGCTATATATGCGGTGATTTATAGCAAGGGAAAAAAAAAACAGCGCATATATAGCACTGATCCACCGGAAGTTTTTGTATATACCCATTGATCAAATGCGAGAGAACAGTACTTATATGCAATGATTAAATTGTGTTGCTTGCAGGAATCGGAGAAATATTGTATTCGGATGCCTAACAAATGGAATTTCTCTTTCGATTACTTCTATTCTGCAATTCTTGCCCTTGGAATCTATGTCCCGGGTATGACTTTAGCAGAAACAATCTCTCTTTTGATTACTTCTATCTCACTTGCAATTTGTTAGTAATGAATCCGACGATGGTATCTATTGCAGGCAGCCCTCACATGTACAATTATATGCTTGGACAGAGGAAGAAAGCTCTCTCAAAATCAAAGAGGGAGTAGAATGGCAGTTTGAGACTTTCACCGTGTTTCTAGATTTTTGTTTGTGAAGCAGATTGTGGGTGAGTTTATGCTATGCAGCGTTGTAGTTAAAAAGTGTCTGTTCGAAGCTTTCAGAGTGGTCTCAGTGCTACATATTTGCTTCTCTTATCGCTATCGTGTTTCAGTTCAGAAAGTGTCTGTGTCCTATTCTGTAACATTCTGGTCCTCATAAAATTGCTACTGGTTTGTAAACACATTCCATACAATAATTCGTTGAGGTCGAATCCATGGAATTTTATATCGTTGACAAACTTTCCGGCATAACGCTTCCCAAATATTCCCATTGGCAACAGATCACAAATTCACCATTGGAAAGATCAACTAAGTGATTTTTCATTTTCTTTGGTTGTTTTGATGGTAGATGCAGAATTTATTTTGCCATAAAAAAAAAATTCAAAATTGAAAGGATAGAGAAACAGAACTCCAAGCAGGACTAAAACAAAAGAACATTTGATAACTCGAAGCATTCCATTCAACACGAGTCAAACTTAACAACTAGACCGAAACAATTCTACAGTCTTCCTCCAATTTAACTTCTTTCTCGTTCAGTCGGGGTACGGTAACCTGCACAAGAATTGAAAAAGCCAATTGTTAAGGCCAGTTCCCCCGGCGAAGGAACCAAGAAAAGAATTAGCCTAGTTTCGATGACAGAAATCTTGAAAAGAAATTGAAAACACGGTAAACTCCACTCAAGCCAATTCGGTTTGCAGATGGAAGAAATTTAACTCACCCCAACTTGAGGGATATTGTGTCCGAGCTTTCATAGTCGTGTACATGGCCAGCAGAGTTGCATGGATTGGAGACAGAATCTGACGACTGGCCTTCTTCATAGACAACGTTATCCGAATCAGCAACAACATTTTGTCGAGCGTTTGATGCTTCCATCACCTACGATGAAATGTGCTTCATCAAAACAGGTGGAAGAAAAAATCACGACTGAATTAAGAAGGGTTTTATGTGAGACTCATACTTGCTGTCTCAGTCTCTCGTTCTCTTCCATAAGGTGAGTTCCCTGCATGTTCAGTCAGTTTCAAGGGCAAGTGAGGAGGAGAAAGAGTTGAATAAAAACAACAATTAATTTCAGAAGCATAAAGATCCATCATTGAAGTAATATCTGCAGATCTATGTTGCACGGACTCAGGTTCGAGTGTCGGGTGCTGGTATGTGTTAGGGTCGGACTCGTGCATTTTCTATATCAAGGACACGGGGACACGCCAACATATACATATGCTTTAGTACATATCTTTCATTTTCCAAGAGAAATGATGTTTACAAGGTGCCTTAGGGCAATTCATGCATAATATAGGAGTCTTGCGAATAGTTCATAGTAAATTTGAATTGCAATATGTGCTTGTTAGATTGAATGTCCAACTAAACATGTCAGACACGAATCCCACACTCTTATCCGGGTGTCGAGTATCAAACACAAGTACTTTACACATTTTGAAGGATCCATGTAACATAGCTGCAGATCCTAAACCGACTTCCATTTGCCGATAAAGAGCTCTAAAGATGCAAGTTACTTATAGAAACCAATGTCAAATTCTTTTCATTTTGCAATATCACGATGTGCCGTGCCTGACCTTTTGTTGAAGCTGGGTGATCTCTTTCATAATTTTTTCAGCCTGCCACATTAACAGAATCCAGTTAAAAGAGAATCCTGATCAAAGTGAAGAAATTACATGTATTGGATTAAAACAATGGACAAAATACAGATGGATAAATGGAGACCTTTTTCTCTATCACACGGCTCAATCCAACTTCAAGGGATCCCTCTAGCTGCTGTAATTCTTCGATGTCTAGCCCTCGGAGCTCCTCTCCCCTCATCTGCCTGTTTGCAAAAGCATTACATTCCATAAATTTTTTTGCCGATCAAAAAAAAAGTGTGATACAAACATATACCTGAGTTGATGGCTTTTGTCCACCACTTCCTTGCTCAATCTGGAGTAGTTGCTGTCTTCTACTAGCTACAAGAAACATCTCTTGGGGTTTTACCAAAAATGGATAAGCAACAAAATCGGTAATGAAGGCTTGGGAACAAATTCATGCATTCCTGTTGGAATACTGTTTCGATGTTTGGTTCGATACAAAATGAGAGTATGAAACGTGCCAAATGGAACTACTATTACTCAATTTAGGTAAATGGTTATTCCATTGAGAGGCCAAGCTAGCTAGGAGTCACCGTTTTATTCTCTAAATCATTCCAGCGAACCAAACACTACCTAAGAGTTTCGAATTTGGCAACTTACGAAACATTACGATAGAAAATAACAGAAGAAAAAACTTACTTGCAGCTCAGTACAAGGTTGCTCCAGTTTATCCAGATTCTTTGAGTGCAACTTATGCTGTTCGAGTATTCCCTTCATGCTTTAGAAGGAGAAATATTACAAAAAGTTATTTGCTATGCATACAAACGAAGAATATTGCAGCTATTGGGTACTTAAAGCACAAATTAAGGTAGAAAAACGCAAAGTTTAATAAACTGAAACACTCATTGTCAAGCTTCTTCTCATAGAGAGGAAGATTAATGTGCCAAGATCGCCTTGAGCTTAGATACAAGCCATGGCATGATGCATTCAATCAATTCGAAACCAAGAGGATGTTAATAGAATTACATGTCCTCTCCCGCAAACAGGATACGTGAATTCTCACCCAATCAAGCCTCTTGGTGGGAAAAGATTTACACCATATACAAACAATTAAGTTAGACCAAAGTTATCAATCCCGTACCGGCAAGCCTACCGTTTTCTCTATGTTGGAAATTTTGTGAATGAAACCGGGGCACTCGGAGGGTCTCCCGAGGCAACCGAGACCACCCCACAGATTCAACACGTTTACGGATTAATGCTGGGTAACTCCCCTCATGAAAGTGGAGATAATGGCAGCAATCAAATCCTATTCAAATTCGAATTGATGTTGGTTGTTACAAATCACAGAATTGAAGTGCAAATTCATTCTGCCTATTGAATGGGGAGGCTCCCCCATTAATCCCGTATTGATGATTTCAGCTCCATTTTCCAACTATAAAAGGGCAGCTTTGTTGTGTGTTTCATCACAAGAAATTCGTCCATCACTTAAGCTCTGAAATTCGTCTTTGAGAGAGAGAGGCAGACAGCAATCAGTTCGCCAAGGCTTCCAGCGGTGGTATTCCGGTGGTCGTGGTTCTAGCCGTTGTATCCTGGGACGAAGACGTCGGTTCAACCTACAACACCCACGGTGAAAATGACAAGTGAGAAGAGCTCTACTACTCCTATGGGAAGCTCAAGTGTTGCTGCTCCTTTGCATGGAATTCCCTCAATTCCGATGTCCCATGTTGATAAGCCTGGGAAGTTCGGTCCAGGAGTTGATTTCAAGAGATGGCAGCAGAAGATGATGTTCTATCTGACCACTCTCCATCTTGTTGGGTGCTTGTCTGAGGATGCCCCAGTTGTTGCTGAAAATGAGACAAACAACCAGAAGCGACAAGCTCTGGATCAGTGGAAGAATGCTGATTATCTGGCCAAGAATTATGTCTGGAATGCTCTTGATGGCTCATTGTACTTTGTGTTCAATGAGGCGAAGTCGGCCAAGGAACTATGGGAGTCCTTGGACAGAAAGTACAAGATCGAGGGGGCCGGGCCTAAAAAGTTCGTGGTGTTACACTATGAAAGATGAAAGACCTGTGACTGAACAGGTCCAAGAGCTCCAGATGTTGATAAATGAAATCAAAGCAGAAGGGATGTTTTTGCCTGAGCCGTTTTTGGTGGTTGCTATCATCCATAAGCTTCCAGGAACTTGGAAGGAGTTCAAGAGTTATCTCATGTTTAAGAACAAGGAGATGACGTTGGAGACTCTCTTCTATAAGCTCAATGTCACGGAAGGAAATCGAACTAGGGAGAAGGCTGCCAAGGAGGCCGAAATGCCAAAGGCCAACATGGTGGAGCATGGTCGTCCTTCCTCAAGTGGTGTGAAAAAGAACCAACATGACAAGCGGTCTGACAAGCAGAAGGGCAAGAGCGTCAATCTGGGACCGAATGGCGGTGTCGCTAAGAAGCAAAAAAAGAAGTTCCAAGGGAAGTGCTTCAATTGTGACAAGTTTGGCCATAAAGCATCTGAGAGCAAGAAGCCACCTCGTCCACAAGCGCATATTGTAGAAGCCTTGGGAGGTAGTTCTGACATGAACCTCTCAGCTATGGTATCTGAGATGAACATGGTGGGCTCAAATCCACGGGAGTGGTGGATTGACACTGGGGCTACCCGCCATATCTGATGTGACAAGAAGATGTTCACGTCACTCGAGCCAGTTAACGGGGAGAAGTTGTTTATGGGGAATTCAGCAACCTCAGATATTGCTGGTGAAGGAATAGTAGTCCTGAAAATGACTTCGGGGAAGACATTGACCCTGAACAAGGTGTTGTTCGTGCCAGACATTCACAAGAATTTGATGTCTGGTTCTCTGCTGAGCAAGCACGACTTCCGCATGGTGTTTGAATTAGATAGGGTCATTCTGACTAAGGTTGGATCATATGTAGGGAAAGGCCATATGGCCGATGGGTTGTTTAAAATAAATGTAATGATTGTTATCCCTATTATCAATAAGACAAATGCCCCAGTTGCTTATGTGCTTGAGTCTTTCATTTTGTGGCATGGTAGACTAGGTCATGTTAATTATGAATCTATGCGTAGATTAGTTAACTTGGACCATATTCCAGCTTTTCATATTGATACAAATCACAAGTGTGAAACTTGTGTCGAAGCAAAGTTAACTAGGACTTCGTTTCGATCGGTTGAAAGAAGTACCGAACCATTGGGGCTAATCCACACTGATGTGTGTGATCTAAAATATGTCCAAACGCCAAATGCAAACAAGTATTTTATTACTTTTATTGATGATAGCACGAAATATTGCTATGTGTACTTGCTAAAAAGCAAGGATGAAGCGTTGGACAAGTTCATTCTTTTTAAGAATGAGGTGGAGAACCAACTTAGCACTAAGATTAAGGTGGTGAGAAGTGACCGATAGGGATAGACACGGGGAGGGTAGGGGGTGGATACCACTACCTCCATCCCCGATCCCCGAACCTATATCAATCCCCATCCTCTCCCCGATCCCCACCTAGGATTTCTTTTTTAACCTCCATCCCCGCCCCAATGCGGGGAACTAGGATCCGCACGGGGAGTTGGGGATCCAAACCTTAACTACACTTGCAATTCAAATTGGTTTAATTGAAATCAAGTTGTTTGCCTCATAAACGAAACAAAAAGAAACCTAAAAGTTGGCATAAAATGAAATAGAGGAACGACAAAGTTGTACTACAACAACAGTTACATTTGGGCAGAGGAAGGAGAAACGTATTTGGGCAGGCAAAGCAGTTAATTCAGAGGCTGGAGATGGGGAGGGAGAGGGGGATAATTAATTGGAGTTAATTATGTTTAATGACTATGTGCTCCTGCTTAGTTTCGAGGACAAATAGTCCAGAGGAAGAGCCTAACTTTAAGTTATAAACTTATTATCTGGGAAAAGAAATTTTATAAACTTAAAATATAAATATATATTATACCTATACACATATCTATGTGTGAATGGGGATGCGGGGAGGGGAAGGGAGGGGAACAGGGAGGGGCGGGGATCGGGGAGGGTATCGGGTAGGGGACTGACAATACCATCCCCTACCCGATCCCCGAAATTTTTAAAAAATAACCCCCATCCCCTACTCGATCCCCGAAAAAATCTTCGAATCCCCTACCCATTCGTGGAGGGGACGGGTTGGATCGGGGTGGGTCGGCCGAGATGGCCATCCTAGTGACCGAGGTGGTGAATTTGAATCACCGTTTGGTAATTATTGTGCTGAGCACGGTATTATTTACCAAACCACTGCACCTTACTCGCCTCAGCAAACGGAATTGCGGAGCGCAAGAATCGTACATTGAAAGAAATGATGAATGCTATGTTGGTTAGTTCTGATTGCCTCAGAACATGGGGGTGAAGCGGTGTTGACCGCTAACTATCTTTTGAATTTAGTGTCCCGCAAAAAGTTAGACAAAACACCTTATGAGTTGCTCAAAGGTAAGAGGCCTAACTTTAAGCACTTGCGAGTGTGGAGATGTCTTGCTAAAGTAGCAATACCTCCTCCTAAGTATGAGAAAATAGGACCGAAAACCGTTGATTGTGTGTTTATCGGTTATGCACATAATAGTAGTGCATATTGGTTCCTTGTGTATGAGTTTGGAGTACCAGATATACACAAGAACACTTACATGGAGTCTATAAATGTGTCGTTTTTCGAACACATTTTTCCGTATAAATCCATCGGAGAGTCCAGTTCAATGAAACGGACTTTGCATCCTGCTAATCATAGCAGTGGAGACCAAGAAAAGGAAGTTGATGTTGAACCCAGACGTAGCAAGCGTGCTAGGACATCAACGTCTTTTGGTCTAGACTTTCTTACTTATTTGTTAGAAAGTGAGCCTCGGACTTATAAGGAAGCTGTTAGCTGTCCTGAAGGTCCTTTGTGGAAAGAGGCTATTAATAGTGAAGTCGACTCCATCCTACAGAACCATACGTGGGAACTGGTGGATCTGCCACCAGGTAGTAAGCCTCTGGGCTACAAGTGGATCTTCAAGAGGAAGATGAAAGCAGATGGTCGATAGATAAGTACAAAGCTAGGCTTATCATTAAAGGCTACAGGCAAAAAGAGGGCCTAGATTACTTTGATACTTATTCGCCGGTCTCAAGGATCAATTCCATTCGGATGATAATTGCCATCGCAGCGTTGTGAAACCTTGAGATACATCAGATGGATGTAAAAACAGCTTTCCTAAATGGCAATTTAGAAGAAGAAATCTATATGGAACAACTCGAGGGTTTTTCCACGCCATGCCAAGAGGGGAAAGTCTCTAAGCTTGTTAGATCTCTGTATGGTCAAAAACAAGTTCCGAAACAATGGCATGAGAAGTTTGACAATGCGATATTGTCTAGTGGCTTCCGCATCAACGAATGTGACAAATGTGTTTACGTCAAGGACACTGATGAAGGATATGTCATTCTGTGTCTCTATGTTGATGGTATGCTCATTGTTGGTAGTAATGACAGGGTCATTCGATCTACCAAGGATATGTTGAACTCTAAGTTTGACATGAAGGATATGATGGTCTTGCAGACGTGATACTAGGTGTGAAGATCACCAGAACATCTGATGGACTTGCGTTGTCTCAGACACACTACGTTGATAAAATTAAGAAGTTCAACCCGAAGTTGAGAAGCATCGCAAGAACCCCAAGCATCGTAAGTCTCCCAAGTGGACGTAAGTCCCAATTGGAGTATTCTTGGATAAATTGGAGCCTCATGTATTCTTGATGATAATGGGAGTCTCATATAGCCTGATGAGAAGCAATACAAGGCGATATAGTCTAATCAGGACACGATCACTAGAAGGCGATAGTTTGGAGTAATATTTGAGACACGATCACTAGAAGGCGATAGTCGGGTACTACTACATTATTTGAGGTATACTCTTTGATCAAAAAGTGGTTTTTACACTTTGTCCTTATTCAATTTTTTTTTGCATCCGTTAGTTTTGCTCAAGAAGGGTACAATGATGCTAACAAGTTGGATATCGATATGAAGGACTCGAAATCCACGAATGGATATGTCTTCACACTTGGTGGTGCAAGAGGAATTGTTTGGAAATCTTCTAATGCAAAAAAAATTGAATAAGGACGTGTATTTTTAAAAACCACTTTTTGGTCTACAATGGAGGCCGAATTCATTGCTTTAGATAAAGCGGGTGGATATCGGATATGAAGGAAATCCGAGTGGCTACGTATTCAATTCCGGAAGATATTCCAAGATGGTGAAACTAGTGCCACGGTGCCTATGGAATAGTATCATTGATTTGATAGTCAAGAGGCGATTAGTAGGCGTTGAAGTATTACAATGGTAAATCTAGACATATACGTGAAGACACAATACCATTAAACAAGTCTAGACATATCTCAAAGTGGGGTTAAACAATTGACTATGTGAGGTCAAAGGACTATGTGAGGTCAAAGGACAATATTAAGGATCCGCTAACCAAAGGGTTATCTCGAGAGCTAATTGAGAAAGCATCGAGAGGAATGGGGCTAAAGCCACTAAGTTCATAGTTACTGTGGGGGTAGCCAACCTAGTTGACTAGAGATCCCAAGATCTAGGTTCAATGAGACTACCTTTTACGTGTAATAGAGAATGGTCACTCTGGAGGTTTGATCTCCTGCCCATTTCTATGATGCAGAACAGTGAAGCCTGTAAAGTGGAAGAGGTTAAGCGTTGCTTTTAATGACTCTTATGCGTCGGAGATGCCAAGCGGGGTATAGCAGGATACCCTTTATAAGAAGGTCACCTATGTGAGTATGAAGTGGGACGCTTCTTTGAGAATCCTGCGAAATTCTCGAGAAAATACTTGCAAAACCAGGAAGGGGGGTGTCATGGCCGAAATGAACCCAACAGTGAGAACTGAACTATGCCCGGAGAAGTCCTGTGTGACGTCTGTTGTCTAAGTTTACACCGGCGGCGGAACAGTTCAAATCGGGTTTGCACACTGGTGTGCCAATAAACTCGATAGGCTATCACAAGGGAAGGTTCAAGGCCAAAAGCTACCCATCCTATGCATGAATTATTTGTTGCCTCTCTCGGGTCAGCTTTGTACTCTGCGTCAATGTGCCTGCCAATTTTCATTCATGGGGGGGATTGTTGGAAATTTTGTGAATGAAACTGGGGCACTGGGAGGGTCTCCCGAGGCAACCGAGACCACCCCACGAATTCAACATGTTTACGGATTAATGCTGGGTAACTCCCCTCATGAAAGGTGGAGATAATGGCAACAATCAAATCCTATTCAAATTCGAATTGATGTTGGTTGTTACAAATCACAGAATTGAAGTGCAAATTCATTCTGCCTATTGAATGGGGAGACTCCCCCCTTAATCCCGTATTGATGATTTCAGCTCCATTTTCCAGCTATAAAAGGGTAGCTTTGTTGTGTGTTTCATCACAAGAAATTCGTCCATCACTTAAGCTCTGAAATTTGTCTGAGAGAGAGAGAGAGAGGCAGACAACAGTCAGTTTTCCAAGGCTTCCAGCGGTGGTGTTCCGGTGGTCGTGGTTCTAGCCGTTGTATCCTGGGACGAAGACGTCGATTCAACCTACAACACACACGACTCAGCGTATCAACTTGGTTAATTATAACCTCCGAGTCTAGTATATGAGCCTGGGCAGCCTCTCCACTCATTGCCAATTGGTTTTGAGTTGGATGCTTTAACATGGTATCAGAGCTAGGCCTTGGGGGACTTTGGACAAGACTCTCTTGGTTATTGCCCCGTTGTTTGTGCCATAAGTGCACCTTATTTCGTTGTGATCCCAATGTTGTGGATCCATTGTTTAACTCTCCACGTGCGGGTCAGGGGTCGCACGTGCGGGGGAGTGTTAGAGCTTGTCCCACTTTGGTTAATTATAACCTCCGAGTCTAGTATATGAGCCTGGGCAGCCTCTCCACTCATTGCCAATTGGTTTTGAGTTGGATGCTTTAACAAGTTTGTATTTCTGTTTTACAGTTTCTGTAATTTCCAGTTCGTTTACATTGTAATATGTTCATGTAATTTGATATTCATTGTGATATACGAAATTGTTCTTTGTAATTCGGATTTTTTTTTTTAACTGATTTGGAATTCGGATTGCCACTGTAATTTTTCCAACACTCTATTGGGACGGTGCGTACCGGTACCGGTATGTATCTCGATATCACTTCAAATTCACCACAACAAATGTTTTATACTATAATTTTTTTATATAATTCTGAATAACAAAAAAAAAAAAAAAACTTAAAAGTAGAGAAATTAAACAAATTCTAACACTTTTATATGCCTTAACATTAACCCTAATAACAAATTAAGATGATTTTTCGATACCCTAATGTCTGGGCCGGCATCCCGACTAATTTCGGGGCCCTGGAGGTAACGACCTAGATAACCCCCAATGGCTCCAAAAGTTTGCTGGCAAGGGAAATCGAACCTGAGATGAGATGATTAACATATTACACTTTGTACCGGCCGAGATTCCAGTACAAACCTGGTAAGTGGTATCAACCGTTACATGCCCGTATTTTAGCCGTTATCGGAACACCTAGGTACGTGTAACGTTTTGTTGCTAGTAGGCTAGTATGGTATGGGATAGACGACACAGTGTTAGAAACAGCCAAAAAAAACACAATTACATGGAGAAGTCACTCTCCTCATTTCTCTCAAACAAATCCTGTGATGTCTTCTCTCACAATCTAGCCCACCTGGTTTGTATCTTACTATCGAACTCCTCCTGGGTTCTCTCTCAAACAAATCCACCCAATTTGTTTTCCCACAGTTTGATACATCACAATCACTACCTACTCTAGCTGCAAATGGTAGCTCATCATCCACCTGGACCACCTCGATCTTTGGTGGTTGCTAGCACCTTATTAAGCTTCAATCACCCATTCACCCCACACCCAACAACTTCAATCTCACCTAGTCCCACTATTTTAATTTTGTTCCCTAACAAGTAAGGATACAAGAACCCAAGGGGTAATCGCAGTGCTAAATTGGTGGGGCCACCTCACCTTACACAAATGCGTGAAAATGATTGTGGAAGAGACTAAAGAGAATAGTCAAGTTCTTCGAGACACTCTTTATTACCCCAAAAAACGTAGCAATAAAGTCAAGCTTATCCTTACAATAAAGCCATCGTCTTTACATTAGTCCTCTCAGAACAATTAAAAACATGCAACATTAGGAAACTTAAAACTGCTCATTTAAGAAAAAGTCATTGATGTAGTAGTAGTATCACTGGAACAAAGCTAAGCTGTTGTCTGATTTTTTGTCTGCTTCACAGCCGCTAAGGCCTACGACCGCTTGAAGCGCTCTAACTGCTCTTGCACAAAAAGTGATCATGAAAAATTGACAACCGCTACACTTGATTTCCGCTAAAGTATGTTTGATCCTCTCACTACTGTTACGTGAGCCGCTAGTCCGCTACAGCTATTTTTTTTACACCTTGTCCCTAACACTCGATATGCAGTACAATGATGAAAATTTAACTGACCCTAAAATAAGTCTACCAAATAAGATTGTTTTACTTATCTATATCTTGAATGATCAAACTAAAAAACCCAAAGATCACAACTTTTTGTAAAAATTTGTTTGGAACTTGTGGAAAAGAAGATAGAGGAAAGGAAACTTAAAAAAATTCTCTTACATTGTTTGGTTTGAAGAGAAAGAGGAGAGAAAATAGAGTGCACAGTACCATTTCCCTGTTATTTTTCTCATTTCGCTCCCATTTTCTTTTCATTTCGCTCCCTCAAGTTCCAACCAAACATATAGTACTGTAAAACACTAGAGAGACGACATTCTGTTAGAGTTACTGTCTCTGTTTTATTTTATTTTTTTTGTACTTCGGAAGATTAGAGTTACTGTCACAGTTGAAGAACAAGAACCGGAGAGGATTTAAAGACAGCAATAATATATATGAGGATTTAAACACAAGAGTACTATTTGAGAGAGAGAGAGAGAGAGAGAGACCTGGAGCTGGAGTAGTCAAAGAGCTTGCCAGTAGAGGAGAAGATGATGAGGGCAACATCTGCATCACAAAGAACAGAGAGCTCTTCCGCCTTCTTAAAAAGCCCTCTTCTTCTCTTCGAAAAAGTCACCTGCCTCGCCGTCGCGTTACTGATTTTCTTTATCTCTATCTTCTCTCTCGCCATCTCTCTCCCTCTCTCTCTATATAGATGTATATATTCTTCTGTATTCGCGAATTGAATGCAGAGAGAGAAACAGAAATCAAATCACTGCTTCACAGACAAACAACACAACACAGAGAATAAACCAACAAACAAATAAATGAAGCACAAAAATGAGACGGTACTTAATAGTATTTCTATATTTAGAAAGGGACAGGGTTGGGGACATTTTTTTGGCAAATTAAAGGAAACCCAGAAAGTCTAGAGAGAGAGATGGAAGACCCATTTGGATAATTCTTTTTTCAGATCCAGACGAAGAGGGTCTCTATTGGGAAAAAAGAAAAAAACCCAAATCTTGAAGATGCAGTGGTCTGTCTATTTGAGTGAAAATAGAGACTTGAATTTCTTGCTTACCAATTTGGGGTCTTGCTGGTCTGTTTTTGGTGTAGCGTGTTGTTGGCATTTGGCCAATGGCGTGGATGGATGATTTTGTTTGCTTTTTGGAAACTCGTTGCTGTTGGGACTTGGGAGAAAAGCCACCAATCTTGGAGAGAGAGAGAGAGAGAGAGAGAGAGAGAGAGAGAGAAGGGAGTTTGATTCTTTGCAAAATAAAGGGGGAGGCTATTTCTGGTGAAGCAAGGTGCCTTCTCTGAACATTTCTTTAAGCGTTAGTAAACTGAAAAAGGGTTAAAAAGAGAAATTGGCATAAACAAGGTGATAAAGTGTAGAACATTTTGGCTGTATTTGGTTAGATAGTTTAGTTTTGATGATGTCATCATTTCTCTCATTTGTAATATCTCTATGGAGTGAGATAAAAACGAAACGAGGGAAATGATGATGTCATCAAAACTAAAACTAAACTGGAAAACTAACATGGCCTTTATGACTAAGGAAAATCACGCACAAAATGAGGGAGGACATAGAGTACCAACTCATGGATCCATTTACATTAGTACTACAGTATTTTAACTATTTACTATTTATGATACTTGATTGAACTGGATTTGGGGAGCCTGCTATGTACTAGGTGCATGACACAGTGTCATTACTTATCCGGCTATTCATTGCGAAAATCACGGCTCGGATTAAATCCAACCCCATGTGAGAGCCATTGCTTGGATTTAATCTGAGCCGTGCATTTTCACAACAAATGATCAGATAGAGTGCATGACACGGTGTCATGCACCTAGTGCAATGCATGGACCCCCAACACGCAAATTCTAATATGTTGGATTATTAGTTCTTTTAATTTCTCTATAATGGCCAATTAAGATGAACCAAATGTTATGTCCATAACAATTAAGATTTTTTTTTTTTAACAGGAGAAAAGCTTTTGCATTCATAAAAGCAACACTTACAACGAATCCATCCGAAATACACTGATAAAATCTAGGAAGAACAACCCAGAAATCAACAGATAATAATAAACAATAAAGCACTAAGTAAGAGAGCAATCTCAATCCTCTAAACAAGAGTCTCTACTCATCTAACACATATTGCACGGCGTAAACAGATCGGACACGCAAGCAAACCAAATCAAAGTCAGTGTTTAGGAAGGAGAATAAGCTCCTTACGGGATCGTAAGCCGATGTGATCGATCCGGACACTAACAAAATAAAAACTATACATCAAAGAACAGAAAACAACTAGTCTACTCAACAAAAACCGAGTCAACCCGAGTCGCACTGATTTTACCAAGTTAGGACGAGTTTGGAGGTCGTGTGTTCAACTCCTATCTCTTCTATTTTTTAAGCCACAAAATTTAAAAGGTTATTAAATAAGAGTGATTGTTGATGTTTGAACCTTTGACCTCTAGTTCCAAAACCAATGTCTTCCCTCTTGCCACTAGACCAACAACATTCATTGTATAACAATCCAGTAGTTTTATTATATATTTTGAACCTATGATGGTAATAATAATTTCTCTAGTATTTTTTTTCCTGAATTTTAATTTTCTCCCTTCTTTTTAAGAAAATGATACAAAATGATGAGAAAATTGTTTAACTTAGATATTGTTTTTTTTTTATTTTAGAGATCTTTTACAATGGTCCCTAGTCTTCAATGATTTCTTGTCTGATATTAGGTTTAGAATCAATCTTACACGATTTCTTGTCCCTAACAAAATCATTGACTAGGAAAAAAATTGCATGATTACAATTAATAAGATGGCCCCACTGGGTTAGATTTATGGATCCATCCCTGATCATAAATATAGCACCCCTAACAAATATTAGACATTTTCACATTTCAACTATTTCAGATGGCAAAAACTCTACGTAAGTATTAACTTAATGAACATAGCTTTGCGTAGTGGGGCGATAGAGGGGCGTTTATGTTTTCATGACGTGAATGGTAATGGAGAGGGGGATTGGTGGCGGTGGAGATGAGCAATGCTGCCTTAATTTCAGAATGTCCTGAAATTCTTCGCTTATAAATGAATATAATTATGAATTTTTTTTCTTTTAAGGGTAAATTTTACTTACCTCCCCTGAGGTTTCTGACAATTACAGGACCTCCCCAAAGGTTTCTGAAATTCCACTGACCTCCCCTACTTTTGAAAATAAATGTCACATACCTCCCTTCCGTCAACTTCCTTTAGAAAAGGTGACGGAAAATGATGATGTCATGCTTCTCTCTCTCTCTCTCTCTCTCTCTCTCTCTCTCTCTCTCTCTCTCTTTTTTTTTAAATCTTAAAATGTTTATAACATTTATATTATGTATTTAATTTTTATGAAATTTATATATTTAAAATCTACTCGAAGAGATCTACAAAATGAGATCCATATTAAATGTGAAATTATGTAAAAATAAAATCTTATTTTTCAATGTGAATTTTAATTATAATGTTACATAATTTAATTTTTTTCAATGTATAAGTCAAAATTTTATGCCAAAATTGTACAAAACATCATAAAATCTTCTTGTTTAACAATTTATTTTTTTCCAAATACATTCTTAATTAAATGAGCACGGTAAATTTGCAAGTCCATTTTTTTACTGATTGGTGACTTTATTCCAATAAAATTTCAAATTTTCAATGCAAATTTTAATTATGCTATCACTTTTTTTATTCGATATACATTAGTAGAGTTAGCTGTTAGATGTTAGTAACCCACAAGGGTTGAACTCCTTTCCATAAGAGTCGAACCCATAACTGCCTTGGTCTACTGTCAGATTCAAAAATTGGAATTCAAATTTTACATGAATTTTATGAAAAATAAATATGAAAAAAAAAGTTGTAAAAGTTTTGAGGTTTAAAATTTCGAGTTACACATTAAAAAATTTAAATTATACTCTCTCCGTCCCTTTTTAAGTGATCCCTTTGGAAAACGTGTATTTTTGTGAACGTTAAAAAATGTACTTTCGTATAACGCTTTTTTTTGTTGCACCAAATTACTGTACTCAATGAGCACTTTAATTGGGTATAAAACAAATTAAAAATTATATAGAGAAATATGTTTTTAGGTGTTTGAAATTACACGTATTCCTATATGGGTCATTTAAAAAGGGACGGAAGGAGTATAACATTATAATTCACATTGAAAAATAAAGATTTTATTTTTACATAATTTCACATTGAATATGGATCTCATTTTGTTGATCCTTTCGAGTAGATTTTAAATATATAAATTTCATAAAAAAAATGAATATATAAAACAAAAGTTATAAACATTTTAAGATTTAAAATAAAAAGTACACTAGGGGTATAAATGTAATTTCAACATGAAAGTTAACCCCGTTAGTTGCAAATTGACGGGAGGGGGGAATCTGACATTTATTTTCAAAAGTAGGGGAGATCAATGAAATTCCAAAAACCTAAAGGGAGGTCCTTGTAATTGTCAGAAACCTCATGGGAGGTAAGTGAAATTTACCCTTTTTTTAAAGAATTCCAAACCCGTGAGAGTTTGGCCCCAAATCAATTGACTTTCTACTACCAATCGAATTAAAAATATATCTTCAAATTTTTTTCTCAAAACTGACAAGCAAACCCCTATATGTAGCCTTGTTTCACTTTATTTCTTTATACCCCCAATTGCGCTGAGACGGAGTAATTTTCGGTAGTTTTCGAGCATCGCTCCGTGGTACTTGGATAAAAGTTTCAAGGCACTACGTGGCAATGTCTCAAGACGAAAGAATTATTAATCCTTGAGATGTAGAGGTGAGGATAGGATTACATACAAAAGTGGATTAAAAAGAGTGGAAAGAGAGGGGGATGGAAGTGTTGAGTTTAGGTCTCGAATTTGGGTTTTGGGTGAGGGTCGCATAAGGCCCATTGGCAATAATCAAGTCATAGCAATCGTGGATGAATTGAAAATAAATAGAAACATAGGGATTTAGGGTGTGTTCTTCAACAGATTTTTGGGACATAAAATCTCACATTTTATGACACTCCAATCTCAACACATAAAATATAAAAGTGATTTTATGAGATTTTCATAAAATCCTCCTAAAATCTATAGGAAAACCACTACATTTTATCAATTGGAAAAAAACTTCATTTTATCATCCCTCCATAAAATGTTCATTTTATGAGTTTTTCATAAAATGTTCATTTTATAGATTTTTTCATTTAAAATGCACTTGTTCTCCTGTAGATTTTAGGTGCATTTTATCGGCATGCCTAAAAAAATTAGTTGGACCGAGAGTGTAGTTAATTAAACATTCAAAAATAATTCTACAACCACACATATTCACACAAACACTTTATATACACACTCACAATTATTTGTGAGTCCCACACAATACATTCACATTTAGATCCCAATATGAATGCAAGTTCGTGAAAAATTAGTTTTGCATCAAATTTTTTTACTATGAACTATTTAATTATTCGTTTGGATCAGAGAATTCAGAAAGTAATCAAATCTTTTTTTTTTTTGGAAAAAGCCAAAAAAAAAAATGCAAGCAAATGCTTTTTCCTAAAAACTTTCGAGTTTCGATCATAATTTTTTACTTTTTTTTTTTATTCCTCCCGTTGAGACGAATCAATGCAAAAAAAAATCTTTTTAAAGCTTTCCTTACTCACAAAAGTATGGCGCAAAACTATAAAATGAAAATCTTTTTAAATGAAGACAAAAACAAAAAGCCCAAAAGAAAGACTGATGAGTGACTTTTTATCCGGAACGGCGCCTAAAGGGCATCCTTATCACCAATTTGTTTTTCAAAACACAAAAAAATATCAAATTTAACGAGGGCTCAAAAACACCTTTTGTAATTTAGAACAAAATGCAACTCCCAAGTCACTTTTAGTAAAAAAATTTTTCACAAAATCTAAATTGTAAAAGGTATTTTTGTGGTTAAACTCTCTAATCAAACTTTTTAACAAGTCACTTTTATAAAATCAGACTCTCTAATCAAACTTTAGCAAGTCACTTTATCAAAAACTCACAGAATCAGACTCTATTCAAACTTTTACTCTTCTCTCCCTCCCTCCTCTTTTGGTGATTGAACAGTAGGTCACCAAATTTGTTAAGTTACTGTAGCAAAGTTAAGAATCTTCAAATTGGTGAGTTTGTTTAGTGAGGCTGATTTTTGATGTTTTAGATGAGTTTGCTCTCTACTTTAACTTTTTAACTTTAAAGTTAAAGAAGAGAGCCTGATATTGATGCTCTAAGAGGTAAACAATATGGAGTAGATGTGTACTTTTTTTTTTTCCAGTTCAAAAAAGATGTGTACTTTTTTTAGTCAAAACATAGCATTAGGTCTAATTATTTAGTGTTCCTAGAGTTCCGCCGAAAATCACTTCAACACCGTACATTCTTGTAGGATCCATCATTTATGTGTAGTACTGGAGCAATCAAAACACTTTTGAATAATTCCTCCATATTTTTGGAGTCAACCATTATTCTAAGGCTGTGTTTGGATGACTAAAATCTTGAGTAGGAATAGAAATTTAATTATCGGGAATCAAATTTATGAAAATTTTCTTGGGTAGGAATAGAATATGATTACTAAGAATCTAATTTCTAGGAATTTGATATCTAAAGTAATTTCATTTTGGTGTTTGGATTAATTCAGTAATCTTTTGCGAAAAACAATTATTTTGGAAAGTTAGTAAAGTCAACGTTTACTTTTCTTAATGAATGAGCCCCATGGGAATCTCACTCAATTTAGGAATGTGATTTTTGGATGGACGTGTCATCAAAAATAGCATTCATATTCTTGTCTTTTCCAAACGTCAGAATCAGAAAAGCATGGAATCACATTTTTGTTCTTGTCTATTCTAAACATTGGAATCATGAAAAGAAGACATCACATTCTCATTCCCCCTCGAGATTGTTGTCATCCAAACCGAGCCTAAGGGATTGGACATGGGGTGGGTGAAAATGTAACCTTCACCAAATGAATGGGAGTACAAGGTGCTACCATTGACCTACCTTGGTGTGGTGAGGTTTTAGCACATCACTTGCTACCCCCCCAAAACGACGTAGTTTTAGTGGAACGTTTTAAGGGGACCCTGATTGCATTGTTGAAGCCCCATTTGGAACTCAATTGATTTATTGATATTTTTTAGCCTAGAAAGACTATTCAAATCTCTTGTTATTCTTAAAATATTTGTATGGGTTCCTGGGAAAAAAATTTGGTCAATCCACATCGGTAAGGGTTTTTGTAGAATTTGTAAGACTTAGTATGTGTGACTCTAAGTGTGTTGGTAAAGTCCCGTTTGGAGCTTAATTGACTTATTAATTTTTGGGGGGCTTTTTCGGGTCTCACAAAAATGATTAAATCACTCATTATTTTTAAAATATGATCTGAAACAAACCCAAAAAAAGTTGTGCACCAAACAGAAGTTTAAAGAGACACTTGAAGGTCCCTCTCAAAACTTTCAAAATCCGTCCATGTTTGTTGGTCCATTTTGAGATTTTCAACTTTTTTGGGGAGCATCGTGATTATTTTGTATGACTTTTGTATTTCCAGTTTTACCCTTCAATCATGATTGATTTATTAATTAAATTTTAAAGAGTAAAATTGACATAATTTACTCATTGATTTTCAAACATGGGTAATCTATAATGGACGGAAAAAAAACATGTTCATGGATCAACAAATATGGACGAAGGGAATACTCGTTTTGGAGATGGCAGCCATTGCGTCCCTTTGACTGAATTGGGGGCATGTAGTGAGAGGACTCATTAAAAGAGTGTAGCTCTCATCCGGCCATCAATCTCGACACTGACGGCTCGGGTTTAATTCAAACTCCAACTAATCCGAGTTGTCCATTATTTGAATTAAAATTCAAATGTTCATTATCAATATGGACGATGGATGGGTTCACTATATGGGCGTAGTGAGCCCTCTTACTACAGAACCCGGTTAGGGCTCATTATAGGAGTATATAGTGAGGGACAGCATGCTCCCACGTTCCCAGTTTTTTTCCGAACGTACTCCATTTTTTCCGCTGGAAGGCTGGAATGGCCTTACTGACCTGCTTTTTACCAGTTCCCGGGATCTCGGTATGAATGAATGGTCAATGACACACAACATAGGATTGATTAAAGCCTAGTGGACGACAGATCAAAAAAAACCTAGTGGAAGTACTTCTTGTAGGGGTTGGACCCAATTGAATTGAAATTACAATGACCTATTTTATAAAGTATTATGAAAAATCCCAAAATTTGAATTATGTAAAAAAATGTACTATAATAGTGTATAAAGATATTTTAAAAAAATAAAAAATACACGAAATATGTATTTTTTTATTTTCTTATTTGTTTATAGATTGACAATAGAATGGCCGTATATTACTATTACATACTCAGATACCTAGGTGGCTAGCCTAGGCCACGTAATTTCGTTTGTACTATTGGAGTACTTTAGGAGAAATTATTCTTGCAAAGTGATTTCTACACTCCTTTTTTTGATAAAACATTCTTTTTTTTATATATATTTTTATCTCTTAATTTTTACTAAAAAACAAAAAAAAGGTGTGAAAATCATTTCTCGTATTCGTTGGTGTTGGTGAAAATCCATGTGATGCTCTGCGAGCATGTCTGGCAACCTCTCGTTTTCCATTTTGCATTTTCCATTTTGCATTTTCCATTTTCCATTATAGCTATATTATAACCAGCCCTAGAAGTACTTTTGCATTCTGGGTTTATCTTATGGATGAAAAGACCACTACCTTTATTAGCTAATCCATGGGCTGCCCTCAATTTGTTTGATGATGGGTTTTTACTATTTGTCAAAATTATGTAGTATTTGTTTTGGGATTATGTATGAATTTTATTTCCATCATGATTATATTTTTATGTCCTTCACAAAATAATATTACCTGTAAATTTTTTTAAAATAAATATTTAAGAGGTAGAAAAAAACGGAAACTTTCAAGGACCCAATGTTGTGGGGTCAAATTACTAAATTATATTTTTCATGATTTTGAAAGCTTGAACTATAAAACTAATTGAGATTTATAAAAAAAGAAGAAGATTCGTATAACATAGTATTTTTTTAGATTTACTCCCTCCGCTCCAAAAAAAATATCCAAAAATACTAATCACACCTCTCATAAAATTATCAATAAAAAATTTAAAAATCACACGAACTCCAAAAATAACCAACAAATAGAGTACTAGCTAGTTGTTGTAGTGCAATTATTGTACTAGTACATGTCCCTGATCATCAGGTCCGGAATTGTACTCTTCTCAGTTACAAATAAAGAGGCCCCCTGCTGTCAATGCACGGAATGAAGAAGGGTAAACCTGTTCAAAAAAAATGAGGAAGGGTATTGCCATCTGCCAAGCTCTGTTGGATAAAATATGATATACATTATACAATATCAAATAAATTAGGATTTCAATATACTCCTACATCTCACGGATATTAATCCATTCTAGTGCCATTGGCTCAATAATTTTTTTAGTTTTTTATTCAATTTTTTTTTTTTGAGATTGTTAGTTTTGAGTCAAATTTTTGGTGTCGGTTTGTTTAGACGAGAGTAATTGGAATTGGGTAAAGTCATGACTTTTACCCAAATATTTTGAGAAATATCCAAATGATTTTTGCATACTTTTTCTTGGATATTCCCCAAAATATTTGGGTAAAAATCATAACTTTACCTAATTCTGATTCCTCTTACCGAAACGAACTTATAATCACCAAAGGTTTGATGCAAAACAAACAATTGCAAAAAAAAAAAAAAGAATAAACAAAACCAAAAAATTCTTAAGCTAATGGCACTGAAACGGACATTTTTACAAATATCAAATACTTTTCTCAAATATCGATAATCTTTTATACATTCTCTACTGTCCTAAGGTTGTGGTTAGCATTCTACATAAGAGGAGTATGAAGATGAAAACATCAGTGATTAATAGCTAGGTAAAATGAGCCTCTAGGGAAACACTTGTAAGTTAGCTTTTTAGATTATAGCTTTTTAAATTATTGACTAAAAAAGTTCAAAAATAAGTTGTAAAACCGTTTGTTATAGGGTTTTATAAGTTGTAAAGAAGTTTACAACTTAAAATAACTTAAAAAAACTTCAAAATGGAGTTGGAAATAATATAATTTTTTGAATCAAATAATTTAGAAAAATTAAATTAGTAATTATTCATATTTATTACGATTATAAACACCATTCATAAACTTTTTTAAGGAAATAAGCTAAATATCAGTACTACTCAGTAATTTTCAATTCCAGTTTTTCTTCTTTTTTCTGTTGAAAAATATTTTTAGGATATAATTTATTTTCTTTTGGGTGTCAATATTAATTGATTTTATTTGGAGTCGTGTCTTTTTAGATACACCTGTTTGTCGTGGACACACATATCTTTTATGAATAAATGTGTCCATTCCCTTGGCGATTATTCGTAGAATCACTTGTTGGTCTATATATATTGCATCTTTCTTTAATTTTAAGTGAATTTTGAAATACTTTGATTACGGAGTCATAGTTTTTTCATTTGAGAGAGTACGAACACAAGATGCATGATTCGTCAGGCTGTCCAAGTGTAGTCTTGCTTTGGGGAGATTCCAATCAAATATTGTTGAGAGACAGGTGTCCAATGCAACCCATAAGCATTGTAGTGGGGCCGAAATCTATCTTAATTACAGAGTGCAAGACTCGCCTTGATCACCATTTTTATTCTCATCGATATCTAGGTTTTGCATTTCAATTTTATTGTGTTCATATCAGTAGCGGCTCCAAGAATTTTTATTTGGGTGTTCAAGAATAACTCTACTAATTGTATTTACTAGTCATACATACAAAAAATTGCATGTAATAGTATAAATAACAGGACCAAAAAATACAAGATAAGATGTTACTTCTCGGCGAATTTATCTTTTGAGCCAAGGGAGACTAACTCACAATTGATATTCTTTTTGTAGGGAATTGTGGCGAATAGGTTTGCACGGATTGTTTTTTGGATATATGTTCTTTTTTTGAAATATAGAGTTAATTGTCATTCAAAGAAAAACCTAGTGGAAGTACTTCTTGTAGGGGTTGGACCCAATTGAATTGAAATTACAATGACCTATTTTATAAAGTATTATGAAAAATCCCAAAATTTGAATTATGTAAAAAAATGTATAATAGTGTATAAAGATATTTTTAAAAAATAAAAAATACACGAAATATGTATTTTTTTATTTTCTTATTTGTTTATAGATTGACAATAGAAGGGCCGTATATTACTATTACATACCCACGTAATTTCGTTTGTACTATTGGAGTACTTTAGGAGAAATTATTCTTGCAAAGTGATTTCTACACTCCTTTTTTTTGATAAAACATTCTTTTTTTTATATATATTTTTATCTCTTAATTTTTACTAAAAAACCAAAAAAAAGGTGTGAAAATCATTTCTCGTATTCGTTGGTGTTGGTGAAAATCCATGTGATGCTCTGCGAGCATGTCTGGCAACCTCTCGTTTTCCATTTTGCATTTTCCATTTTCCATTTTCCATTATAGCTATATTATAACCAGCCCTAGAAGTACTTTTGCATTCTGGGTTTATCTTATGGATGAAAAGACCACTACCTTTATTAGCTAATCCATGGGCTGCCCTCAATTTGTTTGATGATGGGTTTTTACTATTTGTCAAAATTATGTAGTATTTGTTTTGGGATTATGTATGAATTTTATTTCCATCATGATTATATTTTTATGTCCTTCACAAAATAATATTACCTGTAAATTTTTTTAAAATAAATATTTAAGAGGTAGAAAAAAACGGAAACTTTCAAGGACCCAATGTTGTGGGGTCAAATTACTAAATTATATTTTTCATGATTTTGAAAGCTTGAACTATAAAACTAATTGAGATTTATAAAAAAAAAAAAAAAAGAGATTCGTATGACATATTTTTTGAGATTTACTCCCTCCGCCCCAAAAAGGATATCCAAAAACACTAATCACACCTCTCATAAAATTATCAATAAAAAATTTAAAAATCACACGACCTCCAAAAATAACCAACAAATAGAGTACTAGCTAGTTGTTGTAGTGCAATTATTGTACTAGTACATGTCCCTGATCATCAAATAACCTTCTACATATAGGCCTTTCAGAAGGAATTGTCCTCTTCTCAGTTACAAAAGTGTTAAAGAGGCCCTCTGCTGTCAATGCATGGACCGAATTGCAAATAATAAATGAAGAAGGGTACTGCCATCTGCCAAGCTCTGTTGGATAAAATATGATATACATTATACAATATCAAATAAATTAGGATTTCAATATACTCCTACATCTCACGGATATTAATCCATTCTAGTGCCATTGGCTCAATAATTTTTTAAGTTTTTTATTCAATTTTTTTTTTTTTTGAGATTGTTAGTTTTGAGTCAAATTTTTGGTGTCGGTTTGTTTAGACGAGAGTAATCGCATACTTTTTCTTGGATATTCCCCAAAATATTTGGGTAAAAGTCATAACTTTACCTAATTCTGATTCCTCTTACCGAAACGAACTTATAATCACCAAAGGTTTGATGCAAAACAAACAATTGCAAGAAAAAATAAATAAATAAACAAAACCAAAAAATTCTTAAGCTAATGGCACTGAAACGGACATTTTTACAAATATCAAATACTTTTCTCAAATATCGATAATCTTTTATACATTCTCTACTGTCCTAAGGTTGTGGTTAGCATTCTACATAAGAGGAGTATGAAGATGAAAACATCAGTGATTAATAGCTAGGTAAAATGAGCCTCTAGGGAAACACTTGTAAGTTAGCTTTTTAAATTATTGACTAAAAAAGTTAAAAAATAAGTTGTAAAACCGTTTGTTATAGGTTTTTATAAGTTGTAAAAGAAGTTTACAACTTAAAATAACTTAAAAAAACTTCAAAATGGAGTTGAAAATAATATAATTTTTTGAATCAAATAATTTAGAAAAATTAAATTAGTAATTATTCATATTTATTACGATTATAAACACCATTCAAACTTTTTTAAGGAAATAAGCTAAATAGCAGTACTACTCAGTGATTTTCAATTCCAGTTTTTCTTCTTTTTTCTGTTGAAAAATATTTTTAGGATATAATTTATTTTCTTTTGGGTGTCAATATTAATTGATTTTATTTGGAGTCGTGTCTTTTTAGATACACCTGTTTGTCGTGGACACACGTATCTTTTATGAATAAATGTGTCCATTCCCTTGGCGATTATTCGTAGAATCACTTGTTGGTCTATATATATTGCATCTTTCTTTAATTTTAAGTGAATTTTGAAATACTTTGATTACGGAGTCATAGTTTTTTCATTTGAGAGAGTACGAACACAAGATAATTCGCCAGGCTGTCCAAGTGTAGTCTTGCTTTGGGGAGATTCCAATCAAATATTGTTGAGAGACAGGTGTCCAATGCAACCCGTAAGCATTGTAGTGGGGCTGAAATCTATCTTAATTACAAAGTGCAAGACTCGCCTTGATCACCATTTTTATTCTCATTGATATCTAGGTTTTGCATTTCAATTTTATTGTGTTCATATCAGTAGCGGCTCCAAGAATTTTTATTTGGGTGTTCAAGAATAACTCTACTAATTGTATTTACTAGTCATACATACAAAAAATTGCATGTAATAGTATAAATAACAGGACCAAAAAATACAAGATAAGATGTTACTTCTTGGCGAATTTATCTTTTGAGCCAAGGGAGACTAACTCACAATTGATATTCTTTTTGTAGGGAATTGTGGCGAATAGGTTTGCACGGATTGTTTTTTGGACATATGTTTTTTTTTTGAAATATAGAGTTAATTGTCATTCAAAGAGAAGCCAAGGTACAATACCAATGTCAATAGATCTTTTTTTTTCCTCTATATTTTTCTAAATTTTGTCACTGCGTGTAACTTGTTGTTGGCTAATGTTTTAGGTGTTCAATATAATTACTTCATGTAATATAAGGAAAATTTTATTTTTAGGGTGCTCAATTGACCTTAAGCTCAAGTGTGCAGCCGCCTGTGGTTCATATTATTGGTTAATCGCAAAAAGTAAACTTATTTTCTAACATTTTCTTCCATGAAAACTTCAGAGTTAACATTATCCTCCCTCTTATTAGTTGAAATGGTGTAGGTCTCACTCCTTCAATACACTTTTTAGTAAGAAAGAGATCAATTTTTGGTGGGATCCACATTATCTCAACCAATAGGAGGGAGAGTAATATATGTTCACCCTCTTTAACAAAATTAAATTTGGTAAAGACAATTTATCTTAAAACTGCATGGAAACATGAGGACTAAAACATACACCGCACTTTTCAAAAAAAAAAAAAAAAAAACATACACCGCACTTTCAGTTAGGGACACTGAATTTTTAAAAAATTCACACCTCATAGATCCCGATCGAATTTTGACGATCCGAACCGTCCAATGTGTTTAAAATGTGTTTTTAAGGGTCTCGCGAGAAATCAACAAAAAAATACCAAGAAGGGCTTGATCCGAGAATTTTCAAAAAACTGTATATGTTCGTTTTTATGAAAAATTGCTCGGATCAAGCCCTTCCCGGTATTTTTTTGCTGATTTCTCGCTAGGGCCCTCAAAAACGCGTTTTAAACACATTGAACGATTCGGATAGTCGAGATTTGGTCCGGAACTAGGAGGTGTGGACGAAGTCCGTAACTTAAGGGTGTGGATAGGAAGTGGACTGCTAAAACATACTTGCTCCGTCCCAAAAAAATTGGCGTACTTTTAAATTTCAACATTTTACGTATAATACACAATGTTACCCAAAACTTTTAACATTTCAAATTTGCCCTTCATTAGTTTTTTTGAACTGATCACATTAATGCCCTTCATTAGTTGACTCCAATAAAATAAGTGTTAATCAAGTTTTGAATTTAAATTATTTTTTGGAAAGCGGAAAATCTTGCCGCCAATGTAATCAGAGAGCTTTTTCAAAAAATTTAAACGCACTGAACTTTAAAATTTTCAATTACTCTTCTTTTGGTCTCATTGTTTTGATTGTTAAAAACATCTCAAGGGCAGAAATGAAATTTACCAACTTTCTTTGTTGAAAATTTTAAATTAGCCATATATTTTGGGACAGCCAAAAAATGAAAGTAGGCCAATTTTTTTGGGACGGAGGGAATAATAACTTAACTAGTCAGATGTCATCGAAGGAACAACTTAACTAAGTATATAGCCAACAAGAAACGATTCAACTCAGTTTTATCATTTATGGTCAAGATTTGGTACTTTTATACTGTTGTCATTAATATTTTGAAAATATAGGATGCAATTTCTTCAAGAAAGTTAATCTCCATCCATTATGCATACTCAAGGCCCAAGGCCCATTATTTTAATCTTCATCGATTATGCATACCCAAGGCCCAAGGCCCATTATTTTAATGTACGTCGATGATAGGGCCTCTTGGCCCAGTTCTGGCCTCACAGTCCCAAGACCAATCCGAATTCATTGCAGGCCCCCAGAAGAAAAGCAACAAATTGCATCCCAAGAAATTGGGGAAATTCTATTTGCACCACTCTTTACAATGAACAATCACCCCCAAAAACCTTACAAAATCTAGTGGGGCCCACCTTAGCCCCACTAAATCATCCAAGACCAATCCAACTTCATTGCTCAGTTAAAAAAAATAAAATAAAAAAATTCCGACTTCATTGCATAGAAAAGCAAAAAAAAAACAAAAAAAAAACAATGGATTGCATCCAAAGAAATTGGGGAAATTCTATTTCCACCCCCACTTTTCTCACCACCCACACCAAAAAGCCTTAGAAAAAGGCACGTGGGGCCTAACTTGGCTCCACCTAAATCATCCAAACAGTTTGTAGACTATAATAAAGCCTAGTTTTCCATCTATTTGCTAAAATTAACCCATTGATTTTGGGAATTGATAATCGCACTTCAAAAATTGATGGAGGGGCTCCAAGTTACAGTGGTTTTCCAAAACTACCCTTTTGCAAGTTCTACTCCAAAAAAAATTACTCTTCTCCTTTTCCTCCTCTGTTAACGAGGAATTTTTCAGTGCCGAGTGGGCACCATCCTACATGGTGCCCGAGCGCAAATCTCGGCCGTCCAAAACACTTTTTGGATGGCCTGGATTAAGAGAGAGAAAGGAGAGAACAAGAGGAGGGAGAGAGAGAGAGAGAGAGAGAGAGAGAGAGAGAGAGAGATCTGGGCCGTATTTTATATTGTTGGCTTGTTGAGCAACTTTGCAATATCTTTCGGATAAAAAAATAAAGTACTTTCGCACACAAAATTTTATTTTATTTTTCACCAAATTAAACTACTAATAGATCTTTAATTCGGTGCGAAAAAATTTGAAAAAATGTATACGAAAGTATTTTACATTGTTGGCTTGCTGAGTTGGCTTTGCAATATCTTTCGGATAAAAAAATAAAGTAATTGTGCGCATAATTTTTTTCTTTTCATTGCTAAAAAAATTGAAATTTTTTGTACGAAATAATTTAAACCCAACAAGCCAGCAATGTAAAATACTTTCGTATAAATTTTTAAAAAATTTGAATCGAATTAAAAATCTCTTTGGTAGTAAATACAAAATTATGCGCGGATTTACTTTATTTTTTTATCCGAAGCATAGTACAAAACCAACTCAATAAACCAACAATGTAAAATACTTTTTTTTTATCCAAAGGATATTGCAAAACCAAAAAAAAAAAGTAACAATTGCCTTGAGTTAACAATGCCATCAATAGAGTTGGTGGGTTTAATGGAGGGGAAATATGGGCGACATGACAGCACTAAGGGCGTGGGACAGAGGTGTCAAACAGACAGCTTCAGACAGAGGATCCACTGCCAACGGAGAGAGGTTTTGGTTCATATTTCCGTTAGGAGTACCTTAAGTAAATGAGGAGATAAATTTGGGGTGGAGTGCCTCCAGTAACTTTTATATTTTGAAAAGGGTAGTTTTGTAACTTCATTAAATTTTGGAGTGCTTGCATAAAAAAAGGGAGCCCCAAAATCAGCAAGGAATAGTTGATTTTTTGATAGTCCGTTGTTTTAAGACAAATCAAACACTTGGTGATATCCGATTAACTTGATTTTTTTGCGACAATGCTCAACACATTATTTGAAATGCATGATTTGGATAATTAAGATGTACACATTATATAAAATGCACGATTTGGATAATTAAGAGGTGTCCCAGGTAGGCCCAACGCTCCTTATTTTTTTTTGTTTGGCGTGGGTGCAAAGAAAAAAGGGGTGCGTATATAGAATTTCCCTGGAAATTGATCAGATAGACTATGTTTGATAAAACTGAAAACTGAAAACTGAAAATTAAGTTCTGAAAGTTGAATGCTGAATTTTTTAAGCTGTTTAATATGTACTAAATTTTAAGCACTGAATCAGATATGCTATTTGATTTGTACATGAAGCTAAAGTCTTGAATTCACTCATTTTTCCAAACTTTGCCAATAGACAAACAGGGGACTCAAGTTATGAACAAATCATGAATACAAATACCAATGATTAGGAAACTTGTTGGGCATTCTGGGAGGTGACAGCATCTAGGTCTCAGCCTCAAACTCAATCTCCACTATACACGTATACCACACAACGTACCCACGCTAATGCCCCAATATCACCATCACGGCCGTGTCATTTCCTCAGAACCCATTGCACAAATCCGTCCCCTGAAAAGCTCAAACCCTTTGGCCCCAAAACCCTCCTCCTATTCCGCCGTTAATCTCTCTCTCTCTCTCTCTCTCTCTCTCTAAAATGAATGGGAATGGCGGCGGCGGTGGACCCGAACAAGGGCTGAAGGGACAATGTGGGTCCGGGTCGGGTCAGGACACGTTCTGGACCATCTGTCCAAGCTGTTACTACGTGTATGAGTATCCTAGGGTTTACGAGGAGTGTTGTTTGAGGTGCCAGAACCAGAGTTGTGGGAGGGCTTTCCAGGCGGTGGTGATTCAGTCGCCACCGCCGCCAGCGGCTGTGCAGGATGGACACTACACGTGTTTAGGGTTTTACCCTATTGGGTTTGAGGTGGGTGGAAAAGGGTTTTCTTCTTGGACCCCTTTTGGGCCTACTTCAATGGGGACTGGTCAAGAAAAGGGGGAGGAGAAAACTGATGTACCTAAGGGTAGTAACAATGGGGTTAACATGGACTGTCTTGTGATTTCTGATGATAGTGATGATGAATTCATGGGTGAAAGTAATGGTGAGAATCTGCAAACAGAAGTATCGAAGAATGGGAGTGGGGTAGCTGATAATACTTGTAAAACGGGTGTTACTGGTGGTGTGAAGCCGGTGCTGAGGAGGAAGAAAACGGTGGCCAAGAATACGAAGAAGGTAATGGGGAAAGGGGTTAGAGTTAAGATACACAAGACTGTTGATGGGAATTGTGAAGGGATGGAGATGGATTCTGAATCGGGTGAGAATGATGGGAATTTGGGTTGTGGGATTGCGATTGCTGGAGGAGTGGAGATGGGAAGCTGGGGTGACTCCTTAATGGAGGAAATCCAGTTTTTTGAGGGGGTCCATGATGTCTGTAGGGGTCTGCCGGATGGTTTCTGATTTGGGAATGGGAATGGGAATGATTAGGGCATGTTAGGATTGGAACAGGGGTTTTGTTTTTCTTGTTGTTCATGTGGTTCTTGGATTGGTTGGTATAGCACAGATGGCAAGGTAAATGGCACAGCACAGATGGCAAGGTAAATGGCACAGCACAGATGCCAAGGGATAGAATATACTCCTAGCACTTTAGTAGATGGAAAGGTAGGTGGCAACTTAGATTTTTTAATCCACTTAATGCCTTGTAGTTAGAAAGTAACACAACATTGCAATATGGTTCTACTTTAGACTTGTTTTCAGTGTTTTGCATTCTAATGCAGAGAATTTTAGATCTAAAATCTGTGGGATACTTGAATCAAATGTTGACATTATGAAAATTGTCCAACCTGCCATTGAACAGTAGCTGTAAAATTGAAACAGTGGCAATGAAGTAACTAGGCTAGATAATTTGTCAAACCCTGCTTAAATTTTCTTGTCAAACCTTGCTTAAATTTTCTTGTCAAACCTTACAAATTTCAAAGCTACTGAACTTCACAGCTTAAGTTTTGAGATTTATCTTGGGCACCGTACAGGTATAATTTCCAGGAGGATTGTCTTCAGCTGCATGCTCTATTAAAAAACCACTTGGATGAACACGTGAAATGATTAGTAGTAATTTAGTGGCGGAAATCAAGATATCTTTAATCTATTTTTCTTGGTTTGCTAAGGAAGGGGAAACACCTATAGCGTGACACACTTTCTGCACTTTTAAGGGCAGTTATGTGTCCTCTTAATTATGTTTCTTGGTTTCTTATTCTTGTGACTTTTGGGACAGTTGTTCTATTGAAAGAAAATGGGAAAATGACTGAGAACTTGTGATAGTTACTAATTCAGATCTTCTCATGTTTTGTTTTGTAAGAAAAAATAATCAGTTCTTACCAAGTCCCTCCTAGCCATTAGTTGCGCTATTTAGGTAATCTTATCCTCAATCCTGTGTTTGCCAACTTAAGGCTGCATGTAAGAGCCTAGCCTATTGTAACGAAGCATTCCATACTAGTTGAATGGTTTTACTTCATGTATATTTCTGCACGAGCTAGGTTTTCACATAGAACTTGGTAGAAATAGACAGGCAGCATCGAGGTGCTTGATTCTAGTATTTTATCTTGCATTGGCCTAATTGACACAGTAATCTCCATTTTAATAACCATTAATGTTTCTGCATTGATATTCTACTCTGCTTGCATACTCACTGACTTTGTTAACCTTTCACTTGCGGCTTTGTTATGTGCCTGTTCATTCTATGCCTGTTTGTTCTCTCCTATAGCCAAGTGTTTTGTAATGTTTAAAAAACAAAACAAAGAGTATGTTGCATTGTTGAGGCCATCATCCTTCATTTGCATCCCTATTTTCTTGTGACAGAGTGTGTTTAAGTTATAGCAGCCACAGGATCCAAGAGTATCTGCGGTGGTAAATATAGGCACCACATGGTTTCTTGAGGAAAATAGAAGAACTTGAAGATTTGCGAAATTAGGCTATAAAGGTATCCTAGGATAGCGAAGGTGTAATTGGTTCCTTTAATGGGTTGCTTTCATAACGCACTAATTTGTTAAATCTTTGCTTTGCTTGATATATTCGTAGAACCCATAGCTTGATGTCAGTTTTTGGGAGTTTTATGCCTGGTTCATTTCTGGGGCTGTCTCCACTTTGGTTAACCGGGGTGAGGTATTCAATTTGTGTGCATGGAATGGCACACCTTCGTTCAACCGCATCTGTGTATCCGATCAACTTGCCTGTATCCCATCAACTTGCCTTTGTGATCCACGAACGATATTCAGTTTTTGTCTGTCTTTTTGCTTCTGATGTTTGTGCTCAAGCAGCACATACTGATTGAAACAACAATGGACTAGTTGAAGTTGATGTTGAACAGGAGCCCAACTTCCACTGATATAAGGTACAGGGCTGTCTTTGAAGTCGTTCATTTCGTAATGCCTCACTTGCGAAGTTGCATTATGAATTTATGATTCTCTTTATGATACTGGTACTGTTTCAGCATAAGCGAAACGTGAAAACGTTCTTCAAGAACTCACTCGACCAGTTATGTCATGAACTTTCAGGGCTGCAATTTATTTTTAAGTTCTGTGCCAACGAGCATGAACTAATAAATGAATTTGTAAAAACATTACTCGAGTCTGATTTCTGGAAAACAGGATGGCCCAACTGCCCAACACCTCATTCCATTATACACGAATGCTCCCATTTTACCCTCGAAAACAGAATGAATTATCTAGTTGCACCAATAACACATTTTAATGAGATAATTGTGTCACTTCTTCCCTCCCTGAATTAGCACACTGATTTGTCTACTTTCCATTATCTTTGTAAAAAATACTTTGACTTCAACAAACACTGTTAACACAGAGATGGCCTTAACATTACTGATGTTCTTCTATGGAATCTGACATCTTTGGTGACTACCTGCAATTATGCAAGATGTGTCAGGAGCATCTTTCGTCTTGCACTTTTAGGCACATCAATGGTGACTACTGATTTGAATCTGGGCTCCAAATGTTTTAGGTTCGCCGTATTTCTGGCTAGTGTCGTTCTATTATGTGTTTTCCTCATCATATTGCAGCAATATCCTTCCGCAAAAGTATCTGATTCATTTCTATTATACTACCTTCCACTTTCCGGGCAATGTTCAGTACTTCAGTTTACTGATTACTGGATGTGATTTTATTTTCAAATTTGGTGCTTATTTTGAATATTCGGTAATTGGACTCTACAATAGTAGAACGATTGCATGTCGATATTAAATTTCTCAGAATATACGGGTTGTATTCGTTTGGTAGTTTAGTTTATTTTTAATGATGTAAAAAGGTGTAATGAGTGGAGAGAGGTAGAGAGAGAAATGAGGGTAATGATGATGTCATCCAAACTAAAACTGGGAAACGAACACAGTCACGATATTTACTGATGCATCATATGATGACATTATATATTCTACATCATTAGTGACATCCCGAAAATTACTGCGTAGTAATTATCATTCTTTGGATTGGTAGTAGGGCCGGCCTTGGGCATAGGCCTACAATGCGGTCGCGTAGGGCCTCCGGTTTTCGGCCCAATAAAAGAGCCCCAAATATAAGATCATAATTAATACAATATTATTTATGTTGAGAGGTTTTACAAATACGTTAGTTAGTTGTGGTGGTTGGGTTCGTGTTGTATATCCATGATTACGCGGGTTTGACTCTTGCTTAGTTTAGTTTTGATGCGTATTTTTTTCCAACTTTTACAAAACAAAAGGCTTCAAGTTGATAGCTCAAGAGCTCAAACACGCGACGTTAGGGTGCAGCTCCCATGTTCGGAGCAACAAACCACAAGACTTTCTTATGTTTCATATGGAACAACTGATATATAGACACAATTGAGGGCCCCATTAACAAATTTTGCTTAGGGCTCTGAAAATCTCAGTGCCAGGCTTGATTGGCAAATTGGTATTAAAAATAAAATAAAGGTTTAAAATTAGGCTATACGATATTTTTTTTCCGCATTATACTCACAAAATCAAGAAGGGACAAGTTGTCTGGCTGAATTCTGCAAATTTTGTCCTCCATAGAAAATGTTGTTCCTTTCAGTTCCACTTTGTGTAGAATACTTTGAAGCTGGGGCCAAAAGAAATAGTCTGGTCAAACTTGTCTGGGGCACACACAAGGAGCTTGCAAGCACTGAAGTCATCTTTTTGTCGCCAAAGTCTGCTCCTATTTTCCAATCTTTTGGTCAAAAAATAAAAATGAAACTAAAGGCTTTCACATTTGACACAGTAGGTGAAATGAAGAAAGGTTTTTACTTTTTTGTTTGTTTTTGTTTTTGTTTTTGTTTTTGGATACAGAGCCGTGGTGAAAATCAAACATGCGTTATGCACAAATATTTAAGTTTGGTTAATAATGTATTACAGTAATTTTTAAAAATTCCTTTCGTCGAGACGAACTAATAGTATATAAGATATTGACGGAAAACTAATAAATGTAATTTTTTTTTAAATAAGGAAAAAAAATAATTTGGCTTATTATTTAGCCGAAGCACCCCTAAATGTAATTAATTCCACGTGTTTCATAAACTTTTATGTTAACCAGTTGGGAATTAAGTATTAACATGACATGAGATTAATCGATGTCCTCATTTTTTTTTGAACAAATTATACAAATTAACTTTTATGTTAACCAGTTGGGAATTACTAAAAGTACTAACCAATATGACACGTCCCTCGTTGGGGATATGGAAAGCACCAAAAAAACTTATCGGGATGAGGAAATATTATTAGGTGCTCAATGCTCCTCAGTCCTACCCTAGTCCTACCTTCGCATTGGGATATGGGTTACATCTGAGTCTCACACACTTTTATGACCCCAAGAACATAAATATTCCTTTTCGAGCACCAAATAATATTTCCTAGGTGAAGGAGGAGACAAAGCTGTTTTATTAATCAATTATTCCATCGTTTTAAGGCACCGCTACTCAACAATCTTATCCATCATATATTCATATACTTTTACGGGACTCGTAAAAAAAATGATAAATAAGAATATTGAGACATCACGTGACGGCGTCTCAAAACCAAAGAATAAATTACTTGTTTTTTCCCCCAAAAAGCTAAAGGGATCGACGGGTTGGGGACTGATCAAGCCGTTCAATAATTTTAAAAAAAAAACGAGTGGTTCCGTTAAAAAACAACTCAATCCGATATGTGTAGATGTTTGTTCCAATTTTTCATTTTTTCATTCAAATTATAAGATTTTTAAAAAAATTATTAAATATATCGTATCATCCGTGCGAGACCTGGTACGGGTCCGAGTGCCCGTCGGTACCTATGGGCTATAGGCTAGCGTTGTTTTTTCCCCTCGGATCCCTAAGAAAAAGGGTGTTGCAAATGCCGTAATCAACTGCGCCGGAAGATGATTGCATAAAATTTCGCTTTTCCACGCTAAAGTTGCCCCTGAGAACAACAGCTTGTTGGAAAAATATTCCTTTATGTCCCCCATCGATCATTCTTTCTTTTCTTGTCCTCGTCCTTATCGTATTTTAATCGAGAACTATATAGGAGTAACACTTTTTGTCATTTTAGGATTTTCGAGCCTATTTACACGTATTTTGAAGTCTAATGTTATTTATCAATTTGAAGCCGACCCGGTAAGAGTAAGATGGGAGAATATACAGGAGCAGACGCAAAATTTATTATTAGTGGGGTTAAGAATCTACGACATAATTTAGTACGAAGAAACACAAAAATCATGTGCTACAATAGTTTAGTTTTTACCCAAAAATTACACGTATTTTCTTGGGAAACAATCAAAATAGGATCGAGGAAGTCATTATAATACTAAAGCAAAATCGACCTAGTATTTAATATATATAGTATAAGCATAAAGTGGTATTGTCATGTTACATGTGGGTAAATAGAGAGATAGATCTAGAGAGTGAGAAACAAAGATGGGAGTTAAAAAATAGGGAGACGACAAAAAAGAAAATTATATGTTGTGGTTGTGCTCTATTTTTTCGCATGAGAGAGAGAGGGTACTGTGTTAAAAAAAATAGTGGGACCACAAAAAAAGAAAAAGATCAGGGGAGATTCGAGAAACCATTTGGACAATGTTGTAAATATTTAATGTTACGTAGGGTAAGATCTAGATAATTGAATATACGCTCTTGAGTCGTTACCAAAATGTCTAAAAATATATGTACATGCATGCATGAAATTTTTATCCAGTATGGTCAGCTGACATCTTGCCTCTATTTGTCTCCGCCAATAAGTGTTTATGCACTTTATTTTTTTAATTCGGAGCGAAAAAGTACGAAAAATTATGCACTTTATTTTTTAATTTGAAAATTGCACATTTTTCTTAGTAGAACTAACTTTCTAGGAAAAAGAGTATTTTTTTTTTCCGAACGGTGCCGACAACTGGTTTAAAAGGCTTTAAAAGAAAATAAACTTACATTGAGGAGCCATCAAAGCATATCAGAGATTAATTTCAAGAGTACAGACACTATAATCCAAAAGTTATTAGCAAAATCATATACTACCCAGGTTCTATTACTCTGTAATGCTTCACTTTTACTACTATTTAAGTGTTCAAATATCTCAATATTCTTCCAAACTTATTGCTCACATCATCATCAGAGTTGCATGACCCTTATAACATACAGAAAATCATAAATTTACAAGCTCAAGTCTCTCTCTCTCTCTCTCTCTCTCTCTCTCTCTCTCAAGTCTCAAAGCTCAAGTCAGGTGGACAAATGTATTCTATTCCAAGTTACTGCTATGAGTTGGGAAGCTGTTCAAATTCTGGAAATTTTCTTCAAGGAGTAGTGCTGAGCTCAACTAGAACACCAACAACCAACACGGCCGGCAACTCGTATTCCACGGCCGAAACAAAGGCGGAAGCAGCGAGCAAGAACCACAGTGAGGCCGAGAGGAGACGTCGAAAGCGAATCAACTCTCACCTCGCCACTCTTCGGACTCTCCTTCCAAACACCATCAAAGTAAGTTACCCTCTAGCTCTAGCTACGTACGTACCGCGCGTAAGTATATGTGTACCGGTGTTTTGGTGTATTCTTAGCAATTGAATCATGTGAGAATTTTCTTATATCTCGTTATTTTTACTTTATCCAATGACTTGAAAATTCTCCGAAATACCGGCACAAGACAAAATTTAATTTGGAAGTTATGGAAAGAAATGAAAAAGAAAGAGAAAATAAAAAAAATCCCCTTGTTTTATTTGGTTGGTAGATGAAAGAGAGAAGAAAGAGGAAAAAATATACGACAAGAAATAGTTGGCCTTGTTTCAATTTTTGACCTTAGTCAGAAACTGATTTAAGCGGGCTTTTTGAATTATGTATTGTGAGAGAATGACGGATCTCATAAAATACAATAAATCAATAGAAGTCAATTTTGATAATAAGTCTCTCAACTTTTTCCTCTTAAACATTTTCATGGTAAGTTTCCGAATGGATTTTATCTAGATTTTATCAAAATCTGATAAAATCAAGCCTTGATTTTATCCATTCGTGCAGAGAGTTGATAAAATCTTAGATTTTTGAATGCAAAAATCTAAGATTTTATCACCTCACCTCACGAATGGATAAAATCAAATGTTTGATTTTATCAGATTTTGATAAAATCCATTCGGAAACTCACCCTCATATAATTTCCTCAATTTGTCTCTACTCTCATTATTTCCTAGTATTTGCAAGTACACCCTAAACATTAGAGTGGAATTACTAGATCATTTTTGTTTTATTTTAATGGGAAAATTGATGGTGTAATTTAATAATTTGCTATTTTTGAAATATGGTAGACGGACAAGGCATCACTGCTAGCAGAGGTAGTCCGACGCCTGAGGGACTTAAAGAAGATAACATCAGAATTCGCAGCAGCTAATGGCAGTGAAATTTCCCAATCTAACCTTTTCCCAACCGAGTGTGACGAACTCAACTTCTGTCACTCCGAGTCAAACTCGGACAACACTACTATAAAAGCCACCCTCTGCTGCGAGGACCGGCCGGAGTTAGTATCGGAGATAACAGCGGCGGTCAAGGCGGCCGAAGGAAAGGTGGTGAGGGCGGAGATGGCGACGGTCGGAGGCAGGACCAAAAGCATTTTGTGGGTCCAATTAGGGGGCAACAGCGGCGGCGGTGGTGCTGAAGGGAGGCTGCGGCGTGGTTTGAAGGGGGTGGTGGACAGGGCTGCTGTATTGTCAAGTACTGGGCCAGGCCTGCAGGCTTTGCCGGAGAATAAACGGGCTCGTCTCTGTCATTACTGATTTTTATTGGGCTTGGTGTTTTGGACCTTGGTGAGGCAATGTTGGTGGGGACCAGTGGGTGTCATAGTCTTGTGGAGGGTTTCATGATCCAGGAGTTGTGTTGGATTGGTGTACATGACTTCAGAGTTTTGTGGGAAAAATGTTGGAGATTTGTTTTTATTTTAATTTTGAATGGCATAGATTTGTTTTTATTGATCTGTTATGTAATTACATTGGCCAATGTGTGGATTTCACAAATTTCCCCCCCTTTTAACTTTATTTGAATCGAGTAATGATTTAGTATTTCTGGAATACTAGCTCAAGATATTTAGGACCCCCGTTCACTAAGTTTGACTTTTTGAGTTTTTTTTAAGTTGATATATGTGAGGAGAATAACTTGTCTCGTAAAATATGATAAGTCAAAAAAATCACACAATTCATTTAGTAGAACGGAGCCTATCCCTTCCGATTTGATGGACAATTGGTCTATTTTCATAGGCGAACGCATAATTAATCGTTTTGCAAGGGCAAGGAAAATGTTTTGGACTTTGTGCGGACTTGACGGTAAAAATATAATCTAAAACTCGAACGTCTAAAAGTTAAAAATATCAATATTTTGAAGGAAAATTAACCAATTTCTTTCTTATATACTTGAGGCAGTATATAAGCTATGGTCATGGAGCCAATTATATGAGGCCACGTAATAGTTGTAACGTACTTGGATAGAAGCTATTATATTTCTTATCAACAATGATACATGTAGTCATGTACAACAAAAGTCTCCAACACATTCACATGGTGGGTGGAGAATCACATGGTGTGTGTGGTGTGTGCTTCCACACACCACAGGAAATGTATGCGTTGAGACTGCGTTTAACTAGTTGTTGTACATCTATCGTTTTGATTTCTTATCCCTTCCATTCAAGAGAGAAAAAAAAAAAGAAGCTGATTATTGAATTGGGTCTAGCAAGTAGCAAGGGACCGGAAAAAATAAAAAAAACAGCACGAACTTCAATTTCTAGCAAGCATAGTTGAGAAACGAAGTCCTTTTAGTTTCACCTAGTATATAAGGACATCTACTCTCTCTCTCTCTCTCTCTCTCTCTCTCTCTCTCTCTCTCTTTTCTATTCTGAATGCACTTTCTGTAAAATTCAAAACACATAAGCATGATAAAAAAAAAAGGTTAAATAATTAATTATCAAACATAAATTCAGTTTTGCAGAAGATAAAAGAAACAATAATTGCCGACTCAAGAAGGATCAATATATGATCCCTGGCCTAAAAGTACACATTACAAATTAATGCAGATTGCTAGTACTATAGTAATAAATACTCCAGCAGTACTTTGGGGGTGTTCCGCTAATGATGTTTTTAGAATAAATTGGGTTTTCATTGTTTTTCAAGTTATGAATAGTGAGTGAATGACCTGTCTTGGTTTTTGAAAAAAACTAGTTTTTTGTCATGCCCAAAAAAACTCCAGCTGTTGGGGTCAATGTTTGGACTTTGAAGTCACTGTCCGTCTGTGATACCCTAAGTTCCGATAAATGTGTTTGTTGTGTTTCTTTCGTACATCGACCATTATCTATAGATTAATTGTCACTCATTTTTCGGGTTCCACGCTAGTAATCAAAGTAATTAATTTGATGAAAATATAATTTTGTGGCCTCCTGTGGAAAATCAACTCATTAAGATATATTAATGACAGTTCGATCGATATTTCGTCCCTGAATTCGCCGAGAGAAAATTGAATGATTCGATAAAGCCTTCACCGATATCCGAATGATTGATTTTTTATATGGACTATTGAGAACTTGTATGAAATAAATTGAACAGCTCCAATTACTCGTGTGGGACCCGAAAATGGGCCCCACACAAATTTGCGTACATTTGGCGTATACCAAATAGTGGACCCATATTTAAAAAAAAAAAAAAAATCTAATTAGCGGGGAACCCATTGAAACCTTCAAGAAATTATATATGTATTTCAAAATGTTAATAGTACCTAAGAAATTTTAAAATAATATCTTAGCAAATGAGCAGTGTCAACACACCGATTTATGTCCCACTTCAGGCGCTATATTTTATCTGAACCTTTCACTTTTTTTGACTTTTGATTAGGTTGTTTTTAATGAAAGTTCAAGTTGATCGGACACACAGGTAGTAGTTACTTGATTAGTGTGCATTTACCACACCTTGGAAACCGTTTATAGATGGTTTTTGCGCAATACAAATGCGTTCTTAAAATAAAGAAATCAACGTCTGATCAATCTAATTTTTTTTAATAAAATACGTACTCGATGAGACAACAAATGGTTTATCTTAAACATATAGCCAAAGTAGACCCTATAACAAGTGCAAAAACATTGAGAATTGAAATCCTTTGGAGCAATCCCCTTTGGAGTGTCATTGACAAATTGAGGAGTGCCAATATCAATTCCCTTTAAAAAATAGTGGAAGTAGAAAATAAAATTTGTAAATAGAAATAGTAGGGGTGGGCGTCGTGTCGTGTTCATGTCGTGTCGAGCCGTGTTCGTGTCAAATCAGGTTCGTGTCAAAATGACCTGCTTAATTAATCGTGTCGAAAAACATCAACCCTAACCCGAGCTGCTAATAATTGTGTCATGTTCAGGTTGACATGATTAACTTTTTTTTTTTTTTTGCACGGTGATTTTTTCTTTTTATTAATCCACAATAACCATTGCAATAGATTAAAGGGACTAGATATCAAAGAGAGTTATTATAGCCAACCAAAATGATGTGTAATTATAGCCAGCCAAAACGATGTGTAGGCTTAGAACCTTAGCCACCATAACAAAACCTTGCAAATTTGAGAACATGGAGAGAATAACTTGATATCAAAGGATAAACTTCCCCTGCAACAGGATTGAGCTTGAAAAATTTCATGCACAACTTCAGAGGATGAAAACATATAAATTAATTCGTGTCATTTTTGGGTCGGGTTCGGATTACCGTGTCGACACGATTAAACGAGCATGTTAATTCGTGTCATTTCGGGTTATGCGGGTTCAACCCGAACCCGACCTGTTTACTAATCGTATTTTTGGGTCGTGTCATATACGTGTTTCATGTCATAAATACTCAACACTAACCTGCTAACTTCGTGTCGTGTCATAAATTCTCACCCCTAAGAAATAGTGCACCAAACAAGATTCCTTCTCTAAAGTTTAAAATTTTGAAAATAAAAACTGAAAGTAAAAGTGTTACCAAACAAGGCCTTAGAAAAACAAGAAATTAAAGAGAAAAAAAAAATTGAGGTTAGGTTGAGCAATGAAGTGTTACTTACAGCAAGAGAATAGGTAAATTGAAAGTGTTTTGTGGAACCGGGCACCTTATGAAAGTGCTAGTTAAGTATCATTGAATTTTAATTTTAGTCTCACATATAGGTAGCATTGGCTTATACAAAATCGGAAAATTCTACAATACACACCCCTTAAAGGTGTGTACAATATGCACCCATTGTGTGGTCCATATTGTACCACCTCATTGGCAATCGTAACATTTTTTAGTGTTTCCTAACTTTTTTAGAAGTATGATTCGTAACATTTTCTATGATTCATAACATTTGGTGCGTCTCGTAACTTTTGTACAAAGAATTCGTAACTTTTGTTAATCGATTCGTAACTTTTATAGGGGTGCATATGATACACACCCAAATAGGGTGTGTGTATTGGAGTCATTTCCCACAAAATCATAGAAAGTGCATTCAGAATGTGCCCCTTGCAGATGTAGTTATTATTCTTATGTTTCATCCTCATCCGTGTCTCCTCTAATTTCTCATCTTCTTTCTCCTCTGGTATGGGGTAGTGAGAACATATATGACATTCAATGTCGTGAGCATGAAGTGCATCTTCTTTTGCCAACGCCTGAAATTTCCGCCATCAAACTGGTCCAATTTCACGAAGTCCTGTGTCAATTGTCGCAAAGACCTTGATGCTGACGCCATTCCGGAATACTGTTTTCGATTGTTGGTGCAAATCCGGATGTCTTCGAGAAATCTGAACACCTTGATGGAACCTGTTGAAACTTGCTTCGAGGCACGTTACGATGTCGCTTTCCGAAAATACTATTCGCCCCCACCGTTTGGGGTGCACCGGGTTGATAGAAAATCTGTCCGAGGATACAACGAAGCCCGATCGAATGATCTTCTGCCTGCGTCTACACAAATGAAGGACAGACAGAATACCGAGTCGAATGTGTGATCGAAAGAACCAAGCAATTCTTAACACCGTTTCTGTAGAGTAACGGTGCAACAAAAACAAGGAAGCGATTTTGTAGTAATTTGGTAGAGTAACGAGGCTGAAATTCTGTGTTGAATGAATGTGATTTGGGTTCTATTTATAGACCAAAAGCACCATTTCGCATGGGGTTATACCCATTGGCCATATGACTCTTGATTTGAGTCATAACCCTTCCGTTAAGTGTCACAACCTATCCACGAAGTGGCCAGAACTGGCCCCCAAAATTTTCGTACGGAATGTTTGGTACCGGTACCTAGTTATATGGTACTGGTACCACGTCTCACAGCCCGCTTTCTAGTCCTTGGGATACCGGTACCAGTTACCTACCGGTACTGGTACCACATCTCACAACCCGCTTTCTGGTCCCTGGGGTACTAGTACCAATTAACCTGGTACTGGTACCATAGGAGCCAAGCTAAATGTGAACTCACCAGACGTGCTCCGTTATATAAACCATTCAACCTTTTCTAAACTAGCCAATGAGGAACAAAACCAAAAAACACTACAAACAAGCTTTCTCAAAGGCATATGGAATATTTTGATAAAAACCCCAAATAAAAACCCATTTATTTTGATAAATTCCAACACAAAATTTCCACTACCAAGGTGTATTGATGTAACTTGGTGTTTAAAATGAAAAAAGGAAGTGTCTAACAACTAGAGTTAGGGAGAATACCCAAATCAAGAACAACAAAAATTTTGAGTCGTTCTTTATTTTTCCTACGATTTCAGGGCAATTAACCCACAGCCATGGAAGAATCTACGATTGGAGCACGGTGTCTCTTTATTTTTGTACATTGACAACCGCGCAATGATGTTTGTATCAGTTCTGCAGACAGGGGCCAGGTACAACTCTTGTTTCTTTCCCATGAGCATTACAGCAAGAGGCAATGACTTGCTTCCCACCACTGGCTGCAATGAGATCTATTGCTTCCATAGTAATTTCGGTGCATGGAACTGCTCGGCTGCAGTTGAGATTAATTGCCACATCGGTGCTTGATGTTCCGGTAAAGCCCCTGTACGTGACTTGGCTCACATGAACTCCAGTTTTCTTTAAAAAAATAAAAAATTAGAAGTCGAAAAGCTGTATAAGTTTTTGATTCATTAACAGAGATAAGGTTAATGAGATTAGTTCTTTTTATCATTCTTGTTAGGATTACCTGTTCTGGGCACGCCCCCCTAATGTTGCAGTAATTTTGATCGATGATCACCGGATTATTCACCGAGTCAAAGTGAAGGTTTTCAAATGTGACATTCCGAACGTAGCCCTCCCCACCCTTTTTACAAGTGGAAAAAATAAGAAGTGAAATTAACGCCACAATTTATACTTGTTAAAAACTGACATATCTTGCTCATTTTTTCAAACCTGCCATGTCTTGATCCGAGCTCCATTGGTGGTTCCATTGAAGAAAGAATTGCTCACATGGATGTTTTCTCTACTTTCGCAGAGGTGCCATCCCTGCCTAAGCTTCCAATGCTGTTATGAACAGAGGAGGATAAAAAAAGTGGATTAATTGCGCGAAAAAGCAATTAGTAGTATGATTATTACAACACTAAAAATTATAGTTGTGGAAAATATAACTAATGAATGGATTGTTTCCTGACTTCATAGTTAGTTTCCATTTTTGTTACTGTAATAGAATACTCACAAGCAGGGCCGGCTCATGACATAAGCTAACGAAGCCATTGCTTCGGACTCCCCAAATATATAAACAAAAAAGGCCCACAGACATGTAAGCCTCCTATGTATTATAATGGTTGGTTGTTTTTAGATAACTATATGTTTAAATTTGTGCAATGATAATTTTTTTGTGAAGAAGTGTGTTGAAAATTTATATTATGCAAATTACATGGTGGGTCTCATCCAATGAGTCTGTTTCAGGTCCCAAAACTAACAAGTCGGCACTGTTCATATGGGTAGTAACCCTATAGTACTATGCGCCAGGGATGCCAAATGTTAATACTTAGTATGTGCAGCTTTGTATAAACAAATTAGGGTCGAGAATATAATATAAGAAACTGCATAATCAAGTTACTAATATGTCTAACAGATTAAGCTTTTAGGTAAGTCGGTGGTTAAAAATTCTAATACTGGGATGCATATTTGTTGGTTTTATGTTTTTGTGAATATCTTGTTGGTTGATTGATGCATTTAATGCTACTAATTCTAAAAGGAAGGAGAGGCATACCTTATACCATGACCAGGTCCACAATTTACATTGGTTACGTTAAGATCAGAGCTGAAATCTCCAATTGAAACACAATCATCACCTGTTGACCCAAAAGACGAGACCATTAAGAATTTTGGATCCGGGGGTTGCTGTGCACCCCTCGGCCGTCCGATCGTGTTTTGGACGGTCCGGATGCATTCGGAAATTTTAATTTAATTTTGATTTATTTTTTTTGGTAAAAAATTATAACACATCCGGATCGTCCAAAATGTGATCAGACCGTCAAGAACTATAAATACACACATATTTGTGCGCTGAACCTCGATTTGAACTTCGAAGTGGTGCCTAAATTACATATATTTGTGCGCTGAACCTCGATTTGAACTTCGAAGTGGTGCCCAAAATGAAACAGAACAATATTTAATAGTACAGAAAAAAGTACGCGTTCTAAGATTGATCATACACAACTACCCAAAAAATACATGTATTTATGGGAGGTTGGCCGGGGATGGCCCGCACCTCAACCCCCTTTAAGAGCACTGTTACGTGCACAGAAAGGGTACCCAGAATTGACTCCGAATTTGAAAATCAATGGCCCAGATTCATTCTAAATGGGATGAATCCGGGCCGTTGATTTTCCAATTCGGGGTCAATTCTGGGTACCCTTTCTGGGTACCCAGACTTACCCCCTTAAAAGCTAGCTCTGCCCCTATTTGAGCAGGTGTGTATGTATGTGCATAAGTTATATTTTTCCAATTTGGCCCTCCCATGAGGTTTAGTCCCTTTCAAACCCTATTGTGTATTATCAATGATTTCTCACCCAACTTCTGACTCAGGTTTGATCAGGCTCAACAACGGAGCACATGTACTACTGCCATATAGTACCTAGGTGGTGGTGTACAGTGGCGGATCAAGGAATTTGATCCAGAGGAGTTACCTTTCGAGTACATGGCTGTCCCTAAGATTTCAGGGCCCAGGGAGCCCAATCTTTAATATGGATCATCAATAAATTGTTATAACATTGTTATGTTTTGAATGAGATCATGTAATGGTCACAAAATAAAAACTTGCTAAGAGTGCAAAAATAAAATAAAATAAAGGCGTTCTATAACTACACTTATAACCGAAGTATCAACAATGTCCATATACTTTTTAAAAATAAGGATGTTCACAAGTTATTACGGAGAATGATTTTGACACTCCACATTTTTATAATAATACTTTAAAAATTGTCTTTTAGTACGTCTGCCGTGCATAATATTTGCATTAAAAGACAAATTTTAGCTAGCCACTATAAAAATTAAAGTGCCAAAATCATTACCCAATAATTATTGAATTTTTAAGCAATACTGGAAATGAAAGTTTTAATGGAGTAAGTTACACTAAGGGGAAAACCTTTGACTCCTTTTATTTCAACTCCAAACTTCGTTCGTTTGACCACGTCTGGAAGCATTTTAAAAATTAAAAAGAAAAGCAGAGCAGTAGGGGGAAAGATTGGAACCCGAGACCTTCATGTCAATGAGCAGGTTACTTACCAACAAAATTTTTTTTTTTCACGGGGTTACTTACAAACTTAACCACGAATCAATTTGGTAGAATTGCTAACATATCTAATAATTATTCCAAATCCAGGGGTTACTTGACCCCCGGCCCCTTCCTGTGCCTCAGGTAAATCCATTCCTGGTGGTGTGGTGACGGACTATCCTCACGGACAATAACTATGGCTTGAGCTGGACATTCTACAATAGGTTGGGAGCCTCTATGTCATGCCCAGGGGTGTTGCTACGCTTGTTTCCCCCTACCACCCTTTTTCTTGATCAAAAAAAAAAAAAAACCTTTTGTGTATTTGCCTTTATTTTTCTCTCTCACAAACTCTCCCCAGCCCTTCTTTTTTCTCATATCTCTCTCTCTTTTTTTTCCCCTTGAGCTCTTCTCTCCCTCTCTATTCACGTCCAATTTCTTCTCATTATATCTTTCTCTCCCCTGCGACCACCACGGTTATATGTTTTCTCTACGGATGTTACGCCACACTTTTATATGCCCTCACGATTTCGTGACAGAACCTTTTCTCTTTTAAGCAAGATTTGTTCTTCTCACTGAACCAAAATAACCCGGCTCCGCTATTCTTTGTTTGTGCTTGGTAGGATAAACTAGAATAGTGCAAAGACAATATGGGATGAAATGAAATTATGTTTACTCATGTTTTTATCTTACCAGAGGCTATGGTGCTGTGACTGATTAGGATATAGTGAGAGGCCTGGATGTGAACGCCATCAGTGTTGGGGCTGTCTCCAGGGGACTGGACATTCACATTGTTGACAATAAAAGCATTGCAACTGAATAAAAGGACATGAGTCTGTGGGCTGTTGATGAGATGAACATCTCTGAGACGGCTCTCATTGCATGACATAAACTTCAAGGCCTATGCAAAAAAAAAAAAACATGGCAACAATTCCTCATCAATAAGCAACCATAAATACAGGGCCGGCCCAAAGGTTTTAAGTGCCCAAGGCCTAATTTAAAAATCACGCCCTTAAGAATAAACACCTAAACAATTTTTTACAACAACAATAACAATAGGAGAAAGCCAATGTTTTCTATACACGACATAGGTATGCATCCTGCCCAATGTTTTCATTCTCTTGTAGTGTGATTTAACTTTTTTACCCTTTTATTGTGATATAGATAGAAATTTATATATAAATACATAACATAATCATTTTCAAATTTGTAGAGATTCTATATTGGAACTTCTGAAAATCATGGATTAATTGAGATTGTTGGAGGTTTTAAAATGAGTGGGGATAATTGTTGCCTAAAATAAAGAGATATTTGTTGCCCAAAATAAAGAAATTTTTGAAATGATGATGAGAATCATGGTAAATCTTTTATTTTACTTTCCTCTATGAATTTGGCCCACGCATGCGGCTCCCTTGATTTTTTTGGATGAAAACATAAAGAAAAACCTAAGAAAAACCTATGTTTTTCTTTATGTTTTCATCCAAAAAATCTTTACCCTATAGGCAAAGAATTTTGGCACTAAACATAAAAATTTTGGATGAAAATATAAAGAAAAATCTTTGCCCCTATACGGCAAATTTTTATTTTTATTTTTATCACAACCCCTTTTATCCCAAAACACTTTTTTTTGGTCTTTATTCACATTAATATTAACAAATTACCCTTACCTCATGAGTCACTTTTTCCATATGATTAGCAATTCGGTACTTTCAAATGAACAAAGACAAAAAAAAGAGAATCCACCATATATTATTTCCCTTCTATTTATCCTTTCAAAGCATGCTAGGAAGTCCACCATATAATAATCATTGTTTGTTTTGTTCGACAGTCAGGTGTGTACTAGTCGGTTTATGCACAACTCAATTAATCCCCTCTTCGGTCCGGTCAAAGGCAGACATCCATGCGCACGTTTACATATGCGCGCGCACGCACTAAGAAAAGAAATCCAAAGGAAAATTAATGTATGAATGGGACTTATTAACTAAAGCTGGTACATACACCACACCAAATTAAATTTGGACCCTAATTGATTTTTCTTTGTTTCAAGAAAGTAAATTATGAAGTACTACTTACAGTTGGGGCCAATACAGTACATCCATTCTGCAAAAAAGAAATTAGAACAAGGGAAAGAAATGTCAGAAAATCCTAAGTAGAGGTATCCTAGTGAAAAAAAATTTCAGTGCCAGCCAGGTGGGCACCAAGTGGCAAAGCCACGTGGTGTTCGTCAGCTCATCCGGCCGGGTCCATTTGTGTTTTGAATAGCCCAAATCTATTGAGGTTGTTTGTTGGCATTTTTATAATTTTGAACGGTAGATTTACCCCAACAGATATGGGTTGTCCAAAATACGGATTGATGGCCCGGATGTGCCGACGAGTCCGGCACTGAAATATTTCTCTATTCTAGTTAGTTGCTATTCTGAGACTTGAAGAACTATGTATGTACCAGTAGAGGGTGATATCTGCATGATTGATCCCACCAACCCTTTCCTCTTCCGTTGATAGTTCCCGTGCCATATACATCGAGTCCGGTCACGCCATTAAATGATAGCCACTGACTTGCATCGAGCCCATTCCAGAAAGTTGGTGAATTTGGTGCCAGAATTGTCCCCCAAATCTAAAGAAAATTTCGCATGGAAAAGCCGAGAGGAAGGAAAAAAAAGATTAATTCAACTTTGATATATGTAATTCGTTGATCAAACGCTTTTTGTTAAACAGAGAAAAATATAAATTATATGCCTCGAAGGCGATGTTTTTAGCCTTGCATGGACCGTGAAAGAGAGCTGGATTCACTAGAAATGACTTGTTTGGTGGAATGACCACTTTAGGGATGCCTGTTGGTGTGCTACATGCAGCGTTCCATGCCTTCAGAAATGCCTAAAACAAGTGAAAACATAGATCGTATTAAGGCTGTGTTTAGATCTTGAATTTTTGAATAAATTTGTGGAAGGAAAAGAAAAGGACGGGATTGAAAGTGGCATTTGGGTATGACGTACCCAAAGTTTTCTAATCTTTTCCCGTTTGTTTTCTTTTCCCTCCACAAAAAATCCAGCCAACTCTGAGTGAAAAGAGGGAAATATTGATTACTTGGGAATCATCTGTAATGCTGTTTCCCGTAGCTCCATAATCTAACACATTGAAGTTGTTTGCAGTTCCATCAGCATTTGAGCAAGCGAATTCGGCAGTAATTAGGCCAAGACTCAAAATGAAAACAAGGAATTCCTGCAAAAAGTCATGGATATGAGCTTCAGCTGAAAATTGTGATTTTTGCTTAAACTTGAGCATGTAAAATTTGTTAAAGTCTAAAGTTAAGAGTATACTCTCACCATAATTTATGAAGAACGAACAAAATGGGTTAACGAAGCTAAATACTGTGGTTAATCTACGAGACAAATGACAAAGAACTTAGCAAATAAATACCATTGAAAAGCCAGGGACTGATTTCAATTATATGTTTCCATTACAAATTAACTACATATATATACTAGTAACCTTAGGGCCTCAATTGGATGGGGTATAAGGCACCCGGATAACTTAGCCACCCGGATAAGGGCTTGATTGGATGGATTTAGCTTGGTTGGGGTGCACAAAATGCACCTGGATAATCTTTTCCCCCACCATAATTTATCCGGCCGATGGGGGCACAGACGGATAAAATTTGGACAGCATCCCCGTCCAAAAATAATCCGCCCGAATAAGAAGTGTTTTATCCCCTTCAATATTTAATTCACCCAAAACTTATCCCGTATCCAATCGGGCCAAACTTGTGAAGATTTGGCATTCAAGGCCTGCTATGAGCTACCATCAGCACGCATTAGTTACCTTCTCAATAATACTAATAGTTAGAGTTCACAAAATTCTTAGATATTAAGAGATGGTCTGGATTAAAACTATTGAGTGACGGTTTGGGTTAACTACTTAAGGTTTGGGCTGAATTATTATTTTTTTAAAATAAATAGATATGTTTTTGGGTATTTAGTAATTTTTTTTTAAGTTTCCCGTCAAAATTTTGGGTCTAATCATCATCTAGACGACACAGATTAGAACAGTGTATAACTATAATTCAAAAAATAAGAAAAATGTACAAAATAAAAAAAAGAAGGTACGAAAATAGTCTTTTGAAATTTTTGTCGTCTTGTATTTTTCTTTTTTTGATTTTGGGTGAATTTTTTTTATTTTTATGATTTTACTCATCAAGAAGAATAAGAATAATTACTTATGGATCTTGCTACACATACAGACGTGTATGTACAGAAAATGCACATAGCATGCTCGGGGACCCACTTTTGGGTCCCACACGACGGTGGGACTTTCGTTCGACCACTTTTAACCGTCCGATTGAGTTAAATTTTTGTGGGGCCCCTCGAAAAAATGTTCTAAGAATAATGAACGCTTCGGATCACTCGTGTGAGACCCAAAAGTGGGTCCCCGAGCATGCTCTGTGCATTTTTTGTGCCTTTGGGTCGGTAGCCATAGGTTTTCCGATTACTTATGCATGGGCCACCTTCGGTTTACACGAACGGAAGTCTCGATTAAGTACTTATCGATGTTCGAACATCTTAACCTTTTATGAAAATAGTCTTTTTATTTTTTTGATTTTACTCATCAAGAAGAATAATTACTTCAAAAACATTTTCAATGCACGTAGACAGGGCATGGGCCACCTTCGGTTTACACGAACGGAAGTGTCGATTAGGTAATTATCAATGTTCGAACATCTTAACCTTTTTACAAAAAATGATGAAAAAATAGCGATTTAAAGAATAAATGATTCGGGGCATAAAATAATATCTAAATAATTTTCATTTAACTACTCCATCACAAAAGAGTGGAATCAAGCTTTTATTATTTTTTAACTACAAACAAAGCTTAATTAGGACAAAGTTTGAGTTTGAATTATTTTTTTTTACCATATCCTTAACAATAGTATGTTAGCAATATAAGTTAACTACATCTCAATTCAAATCCTGACTCCACCACTATACGTAAATCTACCAATATCTACCACAAAACCTTAAACCATGACAGTCCAAAAGTGTCATTAAACACAAAAAACTATCATCTTTGGAGGTGTCATTAAAAGTCTAGAATTGTTATGACAGTAAAAAAACGTCATTGAAACATATAAGATGACGGTGTAAACTTGTCATTTTTGTAATAAATGATGACGGTTTTAAACTATCATCTTATCTATCCTCCATTTCGAAAAAAAAAATTCCAATTCTAGTTCGAACACGTGGCTCTCGCGTGGCCGCCCAGTGGAGCTCACATGGCACCCCCGTGGTGCTTACGTAGCACTTGTGTGGCGAGCTAATATTTGCTTGCCCCAGAACTCGAACTCAGGACCTTGAGTTCCTCGCGCGTGCGTATTACCAACTAAGCTAGCATGCTTGTTGTTGACAAAAGGCAAACAAAAATATTTACACTATATTTTCGAAAAATTTTAAGCTGAGCACTTTTAATGTCAATTTTGGATTTAAACTGCTACGTACCTTAGACATTGAAAATATAAGATGGCGGTTTTAAACTGTCATCTTATACGTTTAATGACGTTTTTTGACCATCATCTTTTATTCGAAACCATTAACGAAAGAGATAGTATTGTCACTTTTATTCGATTCATCATCTTATATTGTACATATGACAGTTTTTAGAATTAGATTGACATCAAAACTCTACCCTCATATTTTCCATGATAGTTTTACAAAACCTGTCATTGTTTCAATTTTTGGTGTGTCATCTTTAACCATTTTGTAGTAGTCATGAACGATAAAAAAAAAAAAAAATGACATTTTCACTAATTTAGGATTCTTGAATTCGATTTTTCCCTTGATTTTTATCTTAATTTTTTGGAGGGAACATTTGATCGAGCAAAGGCTTAATTACTACTAAGTAGTCTCTCATGCATGCATGATCAGCTAAATAGTCTCTCATGCAGTCCTTTTCATTAGCAACTAAATATTCCTTTTCATGATTATGGAAGGAGCCGCCGAATTTAAGGATTGCATTACCACGTCCGCTGTGGTAGCTCATAGCAAGCCTGGAATGCCAAATCTTCCCAAGTTGGGGCCGACTGGATGCGGGATAAGTTTTCAGTGGATTAAATATGGAAGGGGGATAAAACACCCCTTATCCGGGCGGATTATTTTTGGACGGGGGAGGCTGTCCAAATTTTATCTACCCGCACCCCCTTCGGCCGGATAACTTATGGAGGGGGAAAACATATCCAGGTGCATTTTGTGCACCCAAACCAAGCCAAATCCATCCAATCAAGCCCTTATCCGGGTGGCTAAGTTATCCGGGCGCTTTATACCCCGTCCAATTGAGGTCTTTAAGACCATGTGAGGGAGGGACAATTGAAGTCAGAAAGCATAACTCTTTGCTTGTTGTCCTCTAACACTAAACTATGGCTATGCCTGCAGCAACTTCTTCCTTCATTTTATTTGCATTGTTCTTTTTGCATGTAATGGTTAAAAGTACGGTCATGATGTCATCTTCGAGCATCACAAATGTTATTACGGTGGCCAAAGATGGCACCGGAGATTTTAACACAATAAAAGACGCCGTGTTAGCTGCCCCTGCCAACAGAAACAGTACATACTACATCATCATAAAGCCGGGTCTGTATGAAGAGTATGTTACGATTCCGGGAGAGAAGCCGTTTTTAGCTTTGATAGGCAGTGGAGCCGACAAAACTATAATTACAGGTAATCGGAGTAGCAGGAACGGTTATGGAATCAACGCATCAGCGACGCTCTGTAAGTTTTTGGATGGCTTCTTTTCTGATATCTTAGGAACACTGTTGGGTATATATGTGGAAGAGTGAGTGCATTTTTTGTCAATTTTTTGTTATTTGTACTAATGTTGATATTGATGCTTTGTTGTGAAGCTGTGCATGGAGCACACTTTTTACTGCAGGGAATTACCGTGCAGAACACTTACGGACCGGGCACCCAAGCAGTGGCTTTGTTTTGTAATGCCGATTATGCCGTTTTTTACAAGTGCACGATAAAGGGGTATCAAGACACCCTATTTGCAGACAAGACAAAACAGTTTTACCGGGAGTGCGACATTTACGGCACCACTGATTTCATTTTTGGAAATGCGACCGCGGTATTCCAAAACTGCAATCTATTTGCTCGCGATACTGGCGCCGTATTCACTGCCCATTCTCGGGACCAACTAAATGAAACGTCTGGATATGTTATTCAGAATTGCTCGCTGAAAGCTTCGCCAGAAATTGCAGCAAATATTGGAGCCAATGCCTTGGCGATGGATGCATATTTGGGACGACCGTGGAGAGATTTCTCCACGGTGATTGTCATCGAATCATTTCTCGATGCCATATTCAACCCACTGGGATGGGAGCTGATGGGGAATTCTACCGGCGAGAACGTTACGTACCGTGAATACCATAACCGAGGAGGCGGTGCAAACGTGACGGGACGAGTTAACTGGAAAGGGTATAAGGTCATAAGGCACTACTATGAAGCATTGAAATACACGGCAAGCCAATTTATTGACGGTGATACTTGGATCCCCCAAACCGGTGTAGCGTATGATGGAGGTTTAATAGAGACTTAGATGGACAGCTAGGTCGAGAATTGTTCATAGCAATTGTTTGGGCTATTAATTGGTTCTAATATATATATATATATATATATATATATATATATATATATATATAAATTTATTATATTACTACGTTTTAGATTCTTGGTACAGTGGGTGCTAGTATACCTTCTGTTCTTATTTGGGAATATAAACATACTGATCATATTTTGTCTTGTCTTTTCGGATCCTTGGGTATATGGAAAAACATAGCTCTATTTTTTTTTTTTTTTTGAATCATTGGGGTTTGGTGTTTATAGGTCCATATAATTTTGTTGTTTCTAAAGGGAGACTACAATATAAACATACTCCCAACTTGATCCGATTCTTCCAAGATCTCTAGTTTGGAAAAGCCAGCAAACCAATAAATTTGGTTATGCTGCTTCAACTCCACACACACAGCCTGATCTTAGAGCATTAGAGGAGAAATGCTAACATATGAAAATACACAAAAGAAAAAATACATCACACCGAGATGGATAAAAGAAAAAAATATGTACAATGAATTCCCCACGGGCCTCATTGTTTTCGCTCTATAGTCGTAATGCTTTTTTTTTTTTGGAAAAGCAAAAAGATTTATTAATCTTTGAAAACAAATTACAAAGATTAAAGGGATCAAAAGCCACAATTAATCATCACAACGTAATACAAGTATTCCAACAAAGTTGACACACTTGCAAAGCCGACGATCAAAGCCATCAAGGACCCGAAGGGAAAATAACAAAATCCAAATGATGGCAAGATACGAACCGAAAAAGAACATAAGCATACAGTGTTGAGAAAAAACATCCCAAAATAGCCCAATTAATCTTGAAACACCACATCAGCTGCATCACCAGCTAATAGCCAAAAGCTATCCTCAAAGCCAGCATCAGTAGTCCTTTTGTATCCTTTGCATTGGTAGTCCTTCAATATAATAGCTCAACTTCACTCTAATGACAGCAACATCCTCCAAACAGCTCAAAGCCACATCATCTCTATCCGATTTGACAGTATTAATCGTGCCAAAACACCTCAAAATTCTCCAACAAACCGCAGCTGCACCCAATTTTTCCTGCAACCCCCCTTTATATTTGTTTTCTTGATCAATCTTGACATGAAACTGTCTTTTTCTTCAGCTATATGTCCTATGAGCTATTTTTCTTATCACTTCATCTTCATCTCCCTCATATCCAATTCCTATCATCTTGTTAAACTCCCAAATAGTTTGAGCTTCACTTAATAAAATCTTGTTTCTATTGGCGATCCCGTCTGAAGAAATAGAATCAGAGAATGCTACTGCAGCTACAACAGATCTTAGAACTACACATTTCTAATTGTGCCTACCACCTTTATGGTTATAAGAATTAACCTTTGAAATGCCAAGAATATAATTAATGATTTTCCTCTTCTTTTTCCTTTTAACCCCATTGATAGAAGCTTTGACAGGGGACAGCTGGTGTCTTCTATTTCATCTACAAAAGAGTCATCAGCAACAGCTTTCTCTTGATCAAGAATAGGCCCACTGAAAATTCTTCTACAATATCATTACTGGTATTTTTAATTGGCTCCCTCTCCAGACTACTCTATTGATAAATCAATACCTGAAGAAGAGCTAGTAGAGTTAATTGCAGTAATTTTGTCATCAGTCCCCCTATCATGCCTCTCACTTGAAACTGGTTCCATGACAATTGCATTATCGACTTGTAGACCCCTCTCATAAGAACCCAGTTCATTCACTTTTTCTGATTCTGCCACCACCTTAATGTCCTCTACATTTGAGCTTGCCTCATTACACTCCTCATTTGTCTTTCCTTCTATCAAATGAGCCTTCTTTGAGACCTTAAGAGTAATTATCAGCCTTCTTTGTCATCCATTTGGATAAAGTGACCCCATTTGCCTCCAATCTCCTTAAATGTTTGCAGAGTCCTTGCATTGAGAAGCATCCCGAAGCATGATATCCATGCAAAACGTTCATCCTTAGCTGAATCACAATTCCAAGGACTAATTTCTTCAAACCAGTTCATAACCCATCTTTCCTTGATTGTTGCATCTCTGATTCTTCATTAGGGAAAGTCAAAATGACAAATCTTCCCCCCAATACTTTGATTTGAACGTCTTGAACATTCTCCAGATTAAATTCCTTTTCTAGTTCTTCAGTGGATAGCAATTTTCGAATCTTAGCAATGACACTCCTATATAGCCATCCATTTCCATTAGGTTGAATCTGAATACTTGCTACAAGACACTGAATACCTTGAGAGCCATAGACGCCTAATTGAGAACCAAGAAAACGAAAACTTTGAAAGCCGTAGACTATCTTGAAGGCCGTAGCAGCCGGTAGCGACGAAGAAGAAAGAAGATCCGAGACAAAGCAGAAGATTGGTGACAAACCAGATCTGATAATGAAAACGGTGACAATAATCAAAGAATGAGGAGGGGGAAATGGAAGGAGAGTGAGGCAATTATATGATGATGGTGGAAAAGAGACCGTCGGCGACGGCAGCTGGAAAAGGAGGCCCAGAGGCTGGGTGGATTGCTTCTATAGTCGTAATGCTGTTTGTGTGTAGTTGAACAAAGCATCAGGCTAAGCAATCTAGACAGCCGACTCATAAGTAAATATGAATTTCCAAGGTAAAGAAAACAAGTAGATTTGAATATATCATAAGTATAAATCTTTGTTCTCTATCTCTGTCTCTCAATTTGTGTGTGAAAGCTGATTAAGTCACGTTAGACTTAGACCCAACACATACAAATACAAACAATAGGTTAACTAAGAAAAGCGTTTCCCGTTGGGTTTCCCTCATCAATATACAACATTGTGGATATCGGCACTGTACGATGTGTGTAGTGTGCCAAAAACAGCCAAGGCACTGTGGGAGTGTTTGGAAAAGAATTACAAGACTGAGGACGCCAGGTCAATTTTTTTGAAACATGGTAGACAGACAAGGCATCACTGCTAGCAGAGGTAGTCGGACGCCGGAGGGGCTTAAAGAAGATAACATCAGAATTCGCAGCAGCTAATGACAATGAAATTTCCCAATCTAACCTTTTCCCAACCGAGTGCGACGAACTCAACTTCTGTCACTCCGAGTTAAACTTGGACACAAGTAGCACTATAAAAGCCACCCTATGCTGCGAGGATCGGCCGGAGTTAATTTCGGAGATAACAGCGGCGGTCAAGGCGGCCGAAGGGAAGGTGGTGAGGGCGGAGATGGCAACGGTCGGAGGCAGGACCAAGAGAATTTTGTGGGTCCAATTCGTCGCACACGGCGGCGGCGGCGGTGGTGGTGGTGAAGGGAGGCTGCGGCGGGGTTTGAAGGGGGTGGTGGACAGGGCTGCTGTATTGTCGAGTACTGGGCCAGGCCTGCAGGCTTTGCCGGAGAATAAACGGGCTCGTCTCTGTCGTTACTGATTTTTATTGGGCTTGGTGTTTTGGACCTTGGTGAGGTAATGTTGGAGGGGGACGGAGGGTTCATGATCCAGGAGTTGTGTTGGATTGGTGTACATGACTTCAGAGTTTTGTGGGAAAATGTTGGAGATTTGTTTTTATTTTACTTTTGAACGGCATAGATTTGTTTTTATTGATCTGTTATGTAATTACATTGGCCAATGTGTGGATTTCAAAATTTTCCTCCCTTTTAACTATATTTGAATTGTGTACTGATTTAGTATTTCTGGAATACTAGGCCCCGTTCCACTGGATTTGGCTTTTTGAGTTTTATTAAGTTGATATATGTGAGGACTGAGAAGAATGACTTGTCTCGTAAAGAGTTAAAAGACAAAAAAATCGAACAATTTATTTGGTGGAATGAAGCCTTAGATCCCTTCCGATTTGATGGGCAATTTGGTCTATTTTCGTAGGCGAATGCAAAATTAATAATTTTATAGGGGCAAGGAAAATGTTTTGGATTTTATACGAACTTGACGATAAAATTATCCAAAACTCGGAGGTCTAAAAGTTAAAAATATCAATATTTTGAAGGAAAAATAACCAATTTCTTTGTTATATAACAAAATTTGGTGAAATTGATGAGAATTCATAGAAAGTACATTGTTTTTGGAGCATGGTGTTGGGGTCCGTGGGGACCGGAACATTATCAGACCTACAAAATACAAATGACACACTAGATGGATCAAAACTTAAGCATACAAAAAAACTAGCGGATGCGTGTTCGCGTCTTTACTTACTTTAATTTGTGAATCCATTCGATTTTTTTTTTTTTGATTGGTTGGAAGTACTACATGGGAACATGCTAATACTTCGTCACATCCAGGGTACTATTGGACTCGGACAGTTGGCATAACGGTTGTGTAACCATACTTAAGTGCAGTGAGGTTGTGAGTTCAAATCTTACAGAGAGAACGCTAATACTCTTGTTCACGGCGTGAGTTCTGGTTAGGTTAACGTAACTTCTTCTAAAATACGACAAAAAAGGATGTCAGATTAAAATCTAAGTGTTACTACTATTAAACAACCGATCAGTCCGTTTGGTTTAACATTTGGGTTTGCGATACTGTAATTCACAAGTTAGGGAGTTGAACAAAAAACAGAATTTAGCAATAATCAGCTCAACCACATCTCTCCTGGTTACCCAAATCATTTGAGTCTCATCAACCTATAAATACCCACAAATCCATACTATTCTCTTCATCTCATCAATACATTCCAGGGCATCTCAATTTCCTACAATACCCTCCACTCCTTTCACATTACAATGGCTGCTCTTAAACCTTGTTTGGCACTAGCTCTTCTAGTTGCGCTCATCTCCTTCTCCACCGTACCGATGAGCACCGCGGCGGCTCGGCACCTACTCCAAACAACAATGCCGAATATACCATTCAACATGCCTCCATTCCCCACTATCCCAACCCAAATTCCATCGATATCGTCTTTGCCAATTCCGACGTTGCCAAACATGCCTTCAATTCCTACGACGATTCCTACAACATTTCCAACAAATATTCCAATTACCATTCCTAGCACAATTCCTGCAAATATTCCGACCACCATTCCAACGACAGTGCCGACTATCCCGACACTCGCCCCACCTCCATCTAAGTAGACCCTCCATATGGTCACATTCCATCATCTCTATCTATGTTCACTTGTGGAGTGTCAATAGTTTTACTATGGTTTTTACTTATCGCCTTGTACGTTTTCTTTAAAGAATTGAACTATTTTCTGTTTGTGTGTGAATTTGTGGAGTGGGTTTTGTGTTGTTTTTATGTTTCTTAGCAAGCAAATGTTGTTGTTGTTCAGTGTTCAGTGTGAGAAGATATAGTAGTAAACATGTTTTGGTTTCGTCTATTACATATTTTTAGTGGTTCCGAGTTGATTTCATGACTTCTTTGCGTCTTCATTAAAGAGTCATTTCGAAAGCAATATGAAACAACTGAAAAGGGAAGAGAGAATTAATCAAGTGCGTACAACTGTAGGGCTGCAAACGAACCGAGCTGTTCGCGAGCAGCTCGTGGCTCGGCTCGATAAGTAAAGGAGCCGAGCTTGAGCTCGATTTTCAGGCTTGTTTAGTTAACGAGCTTGCTAAAGCTGGGCTCCGCTCGCAAAAGCTAGACTCGATTGTATAGGCTCGGCTTGTTTAAAGAGGCTCGTTAAGTAAATTATCCTAGTTCGGCTCGTTAAGGGCTCCGCTTGTTTATAACCGAGCCGAGCTCAAGCTCGATTTTTCGGCTCATTTACTTAACAAGCCAAGCTCAAACACTACAAAACTTGGCTCGGCTCATTTGCACCCCTACGTACAAGAATGAGCCACTCAGCGGATCCCAGTAGTTATAAAGTTACGCAAGCTTGATTAACCCGGTTTGAGTTATTTCTTAGGCCTTCGATATTAGTCTGATTCCCACCTCAAATAATTGTCTAAGAACGAATAAAGTACTAAACTTTTAATTTGACTTCAAAATTATTACATTGACCTTCACGTTACTATCTACTTAAAACATGCATTCAAATAAACAGAGTAAACAGAGGCCTCAAGTCATACATCGGAATGAGGATTATTTTAGTGACTGTTAAATAATTGAGGCCTTTGCCAAGAAGGGAAATTTTTAATATTTTAAGGGGTCAAAAGGACGGAGCCTTGAATTTCACTATGCAGGGGTGAATTTATTTTCTAAAATACTTAGCAGGGGCGAGCCTATATAATTCATAGGAAAATTCTTGTTTTTCCTATATAATAGTAGATGTTTTTTTTTCCCTTACAGGGACGACCGCCCCTACTGGCCCCCCTCTGGCTCCATCCCTGGTCTCAACCCTCATCTAATGAACTAAGTGACCTAATGGTCGTGCCACCTCTGTCTGTAATAGTGCAAGACATATACGTTAAGTGGTTGAGAATAAGATGCACATCTACGTTAAGTGGTTGCGAAGATGATTTTATTTTTTATTTTTTATCTTTGGCTGACCAAAAACTGGGGTGTTTAGGAGGAGAAATTAGGAAAATGTTAATCTTACCCCTTTATAGTGTATATCCCGATCGTAACATGTTATGCCTTCTAATGGTTTGTGTTACGCCTTTTAATGGTTTATGTTATGATGGGGGACACCGCAAACAAAGTGAGTCAAAGCCATTTTGAAAAATGTTATGCCTTCTAATAGTTTTTTGGTTATGCCTTCTAATGATTTATGTTACGCCCAGAGCCGGCTCAAGAGTTTTGGGGGCCAGAAGCGAACCCCGAAAATGGACCCTTGTGCATTTTTCCATTAGAAGAATCAAAATAACAAATAATCAAAACGAATATATAACATGCAATAGCCATGGAAATTGCCTTATTATTTCAAAGTTCAAACTCAGCAAAAAAGAAAGACGAGACTCTTTTAGCTACTAAAAATGTGCATTTGGTTTAAAGGATCTTGTTCACTGAAGTTGGGCCTTATACTATGGTGGGCCTATAATCATGTGTTGGATATTTATTAATTGCGTTTATTTTATTTATTCACCTAACATTTTATACTTTTTAGACTCGTAGAGAGGAGCCAAGAAACCACAAAATTCAGGGCCCTTGATTGAGTTTTTTTCAATTCACCCAAAAGGGCCGATCCTAACATATATAGACTCTACCAAAATTCAGGGCCCTTGATTGAGCTTTAAAAGGGGGGCCCAGAAGCCATCGCTTCCTCGGCTTACCCTATGAGCCAGCTCTGGTCACGTCATGAGCTTTCTAATTGTTTTTGTTATACCTTTGTTATGTCTTTTAATGATTTCCCGGAGAAATTATTCTTAGATCTTGGAGCAAGGCTCGCCACGTGTATTATACTCCCTCTGTCTCTTTTTAAGTGTCTCCAGTCCCACTTCGTAAATCTAATTTTTTTATGGAGACAACGTTATTACCTTATAAAAGTTACAACTTTCCACAATTACCCTTTATGGATACATTATCATTATTTTTTTACCCACTAACTTTTTAAATAGAATCTACTTTTAAGGCCAAAATGAAAAATGTACAAACTTTTACCCATTAACGTTACAATATAGACTCTTATTAAAGGACAACCCAAAATAGGATAGTGGACCCTTAAAAAGGGACGTAGGGAGTAACTGGTTAAAACTGTGGGACCTGTAGGATCCTATTACCAATATTTATCTCATTTGAAATGAATTGACAGAGAATGCAAAGGAAGGAAACAACCATAATAAATAAAGAAAATTGGGCTTGTCTCCAAAGGTGGATCCATGGTTCCTCGCTATATTTCAAGATTTCATTGGATGTGAAGTGGCAAGCAAATCAAATGCAAAATTGATGGCAGGAACAATAGTTGAAGACTAACAAAATACACTTCTATTAATCTTCAAGGATCGATACATAAAAGAAAATTGTTGTTGCAAGGCAAACATCAATCTTCAGAAATGAAATCAATAAATAGGATTCTAAGTTTATTTAGAAAATTAATATTGACACTCCCCTTTTCTCTATTGACACTCCCGTTTTTGTCTCTATTCCTAAAATGCAAGAGTAACTTTACCGAGTTACTACCAAGTTGTTAACCTTCGACTCATATAAACTGTGATACATCCGATACTACCGAGTTGTCCATTAAAATCTGACCATAAGATTAACTCGTTGCATACTCAATCCATCCAAAACTGAAGACTATGTTGGGACTGTTGGCCCATAAATTGCAAATTCCTCTGTTTGGTTTTACCTTTGGGTGAGCAATAATAAATCAATAGTTTGGGAGTTGAACAAAACCAGAGTTTAGCAGGCAAAGATACACAATAATTTGAATCTCTAAACCTATAAATACCCACAACTGAATGTTGTTCTCTTCATCCCATCAATACATTTCAAGGCATCTCAATTTTCTAGACTACCCTCCATTCATATTACAATGGCTGCTTTAAAACCTTGTTTCGCGCTCGCTCTCCTGGTTGCGCTAGTCTCATTTTCAAGCATACCTACTAGAACGGTAGCGGCTCGGCACCTACTCCAAAATATCCCTTCGATTCCGGCCAATTTGCCTCCGTTCCCCACTATCCCAACGACCCAAATTCCTTCGGTAGCGTCTTTACCAATTCCGACATTGCCAAACATGCCTTCAATTCCTTCAACAATTCCTACAAATCTGCCACCTATTACCATTCCCACCACAATTCCTGCAACAATTCCAACAACAATCCCTACAACAATTCCTGCTACAATTCCTGCAAATCTACCTTTTACCATTCCAACATCAATGCCAAGTATCCAACTCCTCGCCCCGCCTCCATCTGAGTAGACCCTCCATATGGTCACATTCCATTCCCTCTCTTCTATGTCGACTTGTTGAGTGTTAATAATTTACGTGTGGTCCTTGGCCGGCCAGATTGATTGTGGCCTCGTACGTGGTGCTTTTGAGAGTTGTACTTTTTATGTCAAGTCGGTTTTGTATTGTTTTCGTGTATCTTAGCAAGTTCATCGTGAAAACATATATTACATCTTCGGGTCTTGTTTTACTTGTTTTTAGTTCTTTTTTATTTGATATGATGTCTTCTATTTATCTTAAAAGAGTCTTCATTTCCGAAGCAGCAGCAGAACGAGATTGGAAGAACCTAACTAGCTCAAGAAAGACTTATCAAAAAAAAAAAAAAAATCTAGCTTAAGAAAATACTTAGAACGAAATAGACCAGTAGCAAAGAAAGCACTAAAAAGAGAATGGAGAACCCGATCTGAGTTATTTCTCTTAGGCCTTCAGAATTGGCACGAATCTGGCTCCAACCTTCGACGATTATCATAGAAAGGATGACGTATGTCAACTACTCAATCGATTTTCAAAATGTACTACTACATTGTTATTCAGTCAAAGCATATAAATCAAGAGAACAGGCCTCTTCAAAAATGCACATAATCCCATGTTTGCATAATTCAAGACTTCCAACTTCAGAGTAGTGCTCAAGGTTTTTTGAGGCCTCCGGTCATTGTTCAAAACGATGCTTATTTTCTTGAATTGTTACTGAGCAAACTCTGATGGTGCTAGTCATTTTCTACTTTATAAGCTGTAAGAAGAAGCTGTGCATCTGAATTCAATGGCAGTGAAGATGATTTTTTTTTTTGGTTGTGCAAGTAAAATTGTTCAGACTTAATACAGAAGAAGGTGTTGGCTCCAAGCTTGTAGATTTTGATGATACAAAACACAAATTACTTTAAGGTAGCTGTAGTGGGCCAAATTATATGGTCCTCGAGGGCCTAACGGGTCATCAATAGCCTTATTAGGCTCACTTGTCAGGCATGGCCAAACCGGAGAACATGGCAAAACTGGAGCACATTCGTACCGGAACAATTATGGAATCAACAATGTGAACTGGAGAACGTGGCCGAACTGTAATGTATGGCCAAACTGAAGTACATGGCCGAACCGTAACACATGGCCGAACTAGTGAGTTCGGACCAACTCTTCATGTCATCAAAGTCGGAGTACATAGCCGAACCTATGAGTTCGGAACAACTCTTCATGTAATTAAAACCAGAGCCGAACAAGACCCCTCGGGTTGAGCCGGGGGGTTTGGACACTCCCCGAACCGGTCTCGGCCGGTATGACATGTCAGATCAACGAAAGGCATCTCAGCCAGTGCACAAGCTTATTCTTATCCGTAAAGTCAAGTATGATGTCAGCTGAACGGTTATGACACGTGTCAAAGGACAGCTCATAGCATTTGTGGGCAACCACCTCGATTCCTATCATCAGTTGTGGCATCAGCTGAGTGGTTACTGCGCGTGATAGGCACGATGGTACTTGGAGGACAAACCAAGCATTCAATATAAAAGGTACAACCATCAGCCCTAAAGGCTATTCCTCTTTCCACTCTCAAAACCCTAAACTCTAGCTTGTACTTTTCTTCTTTTTCCTCCTCTCACTAGACCGTCGGAGTGCCTTCTAGATTAAGCACGTTCCGGTTAGGTGACGCGGTTGTTTCATGCACAGAGAAGGAGCTCAGGCGGAACGTTTAGGCAGATCAGAAGGCTCAAGCGAAGCCCTTAGGTGGAGTGCTCACCCTTAGGCGAGGCCCTCAGCCGGTGGCAAGGCGGAGCACTCGCCCTTAGGCGAAGCCCTCAAGTGGTGGTGAGGTGGAGCCTTCAAGCGGCAAACTATTTTGATTGAGCGTGCTCAATCTGCTACGTTCTATTTGAGTTTGCTCATTGCTGTGGTAACTATTCTTGATGTCTTGTATTTAAGTTTAAATTCCGTTATTGTCCTTGTAGTTGAGAAACCCAATTCACCCCATCTTGGGTTGTTATTTTGGACCAACAGAAGGTTATTATTTAAGACTTGGACAATCTGCAAGTTTAAAAAAAATCAATTAAGTTCATTTGCAAATATAAAAACCTAGGCGAAGTTAATGAGAAATCATAAAAGTTTTTTCCCTTGTAGCATGGGGCTTGAGACCACAACATTGTTAGACCAACACACCACGCTCTAAAATGGACCAAATTTGTGCATAAAAATTGGAACCCTTCTCATGAAGCATTAAGAGTAGCAGTCACGAATGATTTGTCTACAATTTCATTGACCCTAATTAGCCGGCCCTCATTCATTTCATTGTGTTATTTTTATCGGTAATCAGATTGTCAATCATCAACTCATATAAAAAGCTAGTAATAAACAACTACAGAGATATTTGTCTGACTGTGCATGCACATACCAATATTGTGATGTATCCAATACTCAATCTATCCCAACCGAAGCTATGTTGGGTGTTGGCCCATAAATGTTAAATTCCACAGTTTGGTTTAACCTTTGGGTATGCAATACTTCACAAGTTTGGGAGTTGAACAAAGCCAGAAGTTTAGCAATAATCCACCCAACCACATCTCGTTTCCCAATCTCTCAACCTATAAATGCACACAAATGAATGTAATTCTCTTCATCCCATCAATACGTTTCATTCATCCCATCAATACATTTCAAGGGATCTCAATTTCCTAGAATACCTCCATTCCATTGAACTTACAATGGCAGCTTTAAAACCTTGTTTCACGCTTGCTCTCCTGGTTGCGCTAGTCTCATTTTTAAGCATATCTACTAGAACAGGGGCGGCTCGGCACCTACTCCAAGCAATTCCTGGAATTCCTACGTTCCCTACTATCCCAATGACCCAAATTCCTTCGATATCGTCTTTGCCAATTCCAACGTTGCCAAACATGCCTTCAATTCCTACAACGATACCTACGAATATCCCCATTCCCACCACAATTCCTGCATCGATTCCTACCACAATTCCTACATCAATTCCTGCAACAATTCCGACCACAATTCCTGCCATAATTCCAACAAATCTACCCTTTACCATTCCAACAACAATGCCGAGTATCGAACTCCTTGCCCCACCTCCATCTGAGTAGACCCTCCATATGGTCATATTCCATTCACCTCTTTCTATGTTGATGTGTCGAGTGTTAAAAAAATAGCTATGGTCCTTGGCCGGCCAGACTGATTGTGGCCTTGTACGTGGTGCTTTTTCGACTTGTACTTTATTTTCTGGAGTGGGTTTTGTGTTGTTTTCATGTACCTTAACAAACCCATGTTTATCATGGTTCATCGTGTAAAGATATAGTACATCTTTTGGTTTTGTTTATTTCGTCGACTTTTGGTTCTTTTCTTTTTGATTTCATGACTCCTACTATTAGTTTTCATCAAGAGTTTTCATTTCCGAAGGAGCAGCAGAATGAGAGTACGTGGAAGAACCAAAATGTAGTTAGAAAGAAATAGACTAACAAAGAAAGAACTAAAAAGGGTGGTGCGTGCATGTAAGCTGACCCGAACACGTGAGTTTATCAAAAAGAAAAAAAAAAAGAGAAGAGAACTGATCACTGCCTTGGATAAGGTGTGAATCTTTGATCTCCCAATGAAGACTGTACAAAAGCGAGTAATTGAGCTTACCCTAACTATTTCTAAAGCTACGCGAGGTTCATTAACCCGATTTGTGTTATTTCTCTTAGGCCTTCAGAATGGGAACAAATCTGGCTCCAACGTCCAATGATTGTCCAAGAAAAGATAACGTACATTAACTAATCGATCGACTTCAAAATGTTCTACAAACATATAAATCAAGAGAACAAGCTTCTTAGAAAATGCCCATAATCGCATGTTTGCATAATTCAAGACTTCTAACTTCAGAGTACAGCGGCTCAAAGTTTTTAGGGCCTCCGGTCATACTTCAAAATGATTCCTTTCTTGAATCGACCGCTAGTTAATTGGGGCCTATGCCAAGAAAAAAAAATTCACGTTTTTCAGGGACTTGAAATCCTTGTACACCCCATAGTGACCTCATTTGGAGACCCCAAATCCATTTTTCAGTGGGCCTCATTTGACGAACTAAGTGGTCTAATAGTTGAGCTAACTCTGCTTGTGCTAGTCATTTTTTTAATTTTTTTTTTAAGCTATAATATTAATTTTTGGAAGGAAATTGCTGAAAATGAGAAGATTCGTCAAAAGTTGGTGTGGCCTTGACTCTTCCAAAGAAAACAAAAAGATTATTTGTCACTGCATTTCTTACCTACCAGATTTAGAATGGTGTGCGTTACATAATCAACACCCGTGAGGCCCATTTTTTTATTCCAACTAGTCAGGACTCAGGGGGAAAGTTCTAAGCTTTACTTGCCATCTCTTATAGTCTTTTATTGGACATTCGTAGACCAATACTAACTTTCGCCGAGAAACAAAAAAATCCATTATTGAAAATGTGTTGGAAGTGAAACTCAAAGGACACACTTTAGTACTCAGTCCGATCCTCAATAGTTGGCTCGGTCCCAATTTTAACAATACTAGGTGGTGTGGCTCGTGTTATGCACGAGTGTCGTGCCCGTGGCTTTGAATACGAATTGAGTTTTTGCCGGTAGTTGGGTGTAAACCTTATAATATCTGCGATTCAGATCACAGGAATACCAATTACACAGTCGTTTAATTTTTTTTCTAAACTCATTCATTATATTCAGGATCCGTTTGAGAAATTTAAAGATTTTTTTCTAAACTCATTCGGATAATTTATTCAAGGAGCCCAAATAATTATTTTAAAATTATTTGAAGATTAGATATTTGTGTGGGTTTGCAAGAACTTTATTCGGATAATTTTTTACAAGAAAACCAAAATAATTATTTTAAAATTTTGCTGAGGATGTCAAAAATGGCCCAAATTGTCAAGCCTCAAATTGAAATTGGGTCTTTTTCAATTCTTGTATGAGGATGTCAAGGCATTACACCACATCAATCCTCTTCTTAAATTGGTCTTTTACTTGGCCTATAAAGCTTATCGAGAGATGAATAGGGAAGATCACCATTGGGAGCTTCAAATTGCTTAAGTAGTGAAGTCTTTTATTTTCTCCGGGTTGTATTTTGCCCGAGTTAGATGCTATTTTGGCTAGAGATAAACCTTAATTTAATTTGTAACAGTTTATGATCTTATTAAAAAAAAAAAAAAAAAGCAATCCGGCCTAATTGAGCCATATGGTGTAACAGTTCCAAGCAATTGTCTATCATATTATCATGAATTCCATTATAGTAATAGTGTGATACAGATGTCGTGTCCCAAATGAGTTTTCTTGTTTTAATGAACATTTGAAAATGAGTAATAGTGTGATACAGATGTCGTGTCCCAAATGAGTTTTCTTGGTTTAAATGAACATTTGAAAATGTGAGGGTTTCAAAGTTTGGAAGGTGAACAAACAGGGTAATTCTCAACTCTTTGCCCAACAACATCTCATCAAACTCACCTTAAGTCTTTCCAAATCAACTTGAATCCTGTTACACTCATCCCCTATAAATACCCTCTCATGAAACTTCGTCTACTCATCACCAAACAATGGCAGCTTTCAACCTCACTTTGGTTCTATCTCTAGTCATGGTCCTTTCTTTTTCCTCCTTCCGAACGGGCTTCGGAGCTCGAAACCTACTCCAAACAATGCCTCAAATTCCTACAATGCCTACAATTCCCGCAATGCCTAAGGTCGCTCTTCCTCCACTGCCGGCAATGCCAACCGTGCCTCAAGCCACCCTGCCACCACCACTGCCGACGACGATGCCAGCAGTCCCAACCACGCTGCCCCCACTACCAAGCGTCCAACTTCCAACTGGTTTGCCCGCGGTTCCTAAGATGACTCTCCCGCCGCTGCCAGCTACTTCACTTCCAAATATTCCAACGACAATTCCTTCAATCCCGGCCATGCCAACTACGATGCCAACGATTCCAGCTTTATTCTCACCTCCTCCATCTAGCTAGACGATTCATTCATCCTTTTTCTACTTTGTACTGTATAATAAAGTTGCTATGGTCTTTGGGACTTCGAGCTGGTCTTTCGATTTGTATTGTACGTCTTGGGTAGTTTGGAGTATTTTTCCTTAATTTTTGTTTGTTCTTTTTGTGTATTTGTGAGTCACTTTGTATCATCATATACTATACTTTTTCCTCGTCGAAATGATTACTCTCTTTCTTGAACTTTTTTTTTAACAAACAGCAATTTCACAAAACTCGGAGGCATTACAATGATTTTATCACAAGATATAAAAATGAACCAAAACTATTAAAATTTAGACACGAGCAAAAGCACAAGGAGGTTTTATGACACATTGCGAAAGGAGACCAACAACAATGTTGGGCATAGGGCCAGTCAAATATTTGGCAGTAGGATCCCTAACAGAACCCAATTCAAACTATATAGAAAGAAGCACGGATGATATCATCGACTATGAACCCACAAATTAAGGGGTGAGAAAGTGCAACAAAGGGGTGAGAAAGTGCTACAAAGGGAAAGAAAAACCTCCACTGTAATATTTAGTCTTGAATTGAGCTTTGGTTATCTTATAGATTCATATCAATATATACCACATCCAACATGCATCAAAATTTGAGGTGAGCATGACTCTCATCACTTTCCTAGCATAACACACAAGTAGCAGAAACAGCCATCCCTGAGTTCCTGATCAGTCTATCTTTACTGGCCGACTTCTTAGACCAAGCAATCCAAGCAATAAAACTATAAAAGCCCATTTGGGTACGTTCCTTTGAAACCACACAAGAGAACACCAAGGCTTCTTCTGAGCAACACTTCTAATGGCAGCCCATGCAAACTGTGTAGTGTAGCAGCTAGTAGGAGAGGGAATTAATCCATGAGAACCACATCCTCCACCTGAGGATTTGGAAGGAAACCAGGGGGTGGTAGCAATAATTTGTCTAGTAATTCTGTTCCTGGGCCTCGGCCACATCCATCCACCATCATGAACAATAGACTCCACCCTTGTAGATAGAGATCTTCCCAAGTTATAGACCACAGATTCACCAAATCTTTGGAACAAGAGCCCAAGAGGATGCCAATTGCATGTCCTGCCACACAAAAACATCCCTTCCATTCCCAGCTATATACCGAATTAAGGACGGATCCAAAGGGAGGCACACGGGGTCACGTGCCCCCGCTGACCCTCTCAAAACTTAAAAAAAAAATAGTTATATTTTTTTTTTGGGCATAATATATTTAGCACACACACTCGTATATATCTCAAAAATAAAAATGTAGAGTTAATTATGTGCTTCAACTTTCGTTGGCTAGTTTATTTATAATTATTGGTTTATAAATTGTTTGTGTATTTGAAGATTTATCTTTTGATTTTCTTTATTTTTAACCATTGTGGGAAAATATTTTTAAAAAAGTCATCAATAAAAAACCATCTCGACCATTCTAAAGACTTGTCAATGTCAAGATAAACTATACTAAAAAGTTTTGTCAAAGATTGTGTGATCATTTTTTTTGATCTTTTTGATATAAAAAGTATGCACTATAAACTTATAGTCCATAATGAATGTCTTAATTTAGCAAGATCATTGACTAAGAAAAAATTCCACAAATTAAAATTAATAAGATGCCCTCACTGGGGTAAATTCGTGGATCCGCCTGAATAAAGGCTGGCCCAAGGATCAAAGTTTAAACAATTTATTGATGGTCCAAGAAGAGTCCCCAAGAATATCCATATGCAATAAAATTGTGATGCTTGATAATATAGACACACACACGAATGTTCTCATCAAGGATCCTTGTTGAGGCTTAAAATACGGACCTTTCATTTTCGATCATATTTTAATGATCTGAACCACATCAATCCTCTCCTTAAATACTGTAGTAAACTCTCTTCAAGCAATGGGCTGTAAGCAAAGGCCTATTGAGCCATATGGTAACAGTTCCAAGCCATTCTCTTACCTGCTTTCATCACTTCCATTATTGTACTATTAATGTACACATGTCGTGTGGCAGATGAGTTTTGTTGTCTTGGTTTAAATGAACAATTGAAAATGTGAGGGTTTCAAAGTTTGGAAGGTGAACAAACTGGTAATTCTCAACTCTTCACCCAACCAAATCTCATCAAACTCACCTTAAGTCTTTCCAAATCAATTTGACTCCTGTAACACTCATCCCCTATAAATACACCCTAATGAAACTTCTTCTACTCATCTCAGAAAAGAACATATCTCAAACACAGCATCATCAAACAATGGCAGGTTTTAACCTCTCTCTGGTTCTATCTCTAGTCATGGTCCTTTCTTTTTCCTCCATCCGAATGGGCCTCGGAGCTCGAAACCTACTCCAAACAATGCCTCAAATTCCTACAATGCCTACAATTCCCGCAATGCCTAAGGTCGCACTTCCTCCACTGCCGGCAATGCCAACTGTGCCCCAAGCCACCCTGCCACCACCACTGCCAACGACGATGCCAGCAGTCCCAACCACACTGCCTCCACTACCAAGCGCCCAAATTCCAACGGGTTTGCCAAATCCAGCACTACCCAACATGCCTGCTGTTCCTAAGATGACTCTCCCACCGCTGCCAGCTACTTCACTTCCAAATATTCCAACGACAATTCCTTCAATCCCGGCCATGCCAACTACGTTGCCAACGATTCCAGCTTTATTCTCACCTCCTCCATCTAGCTAGACGATTCATTCATCCTTTTTCTACTTTGTACTGTATAATAAAGTTGCTATGGCCTTTGGGACTTCGAGCTGGTCTTTGGATTTGTATTGTACGTCTTGGGTAGTTTGCAGTACTTTTCCTTAATTTTTGTTTGTTCTTTTTGTGTATTTGTTGAGAGTCATTTTGTATCATCATATACTATACTTTTTCCTCGTGGAAATGGTTACTCTCTTTTTTGAACTTTTTTTTTTCAACAAACACCACTTTCATAAAAGCCCGGAGACATTAAAAAGATTATATCTTGATAAAAATGAACCAAAACTATCAAAATTTAGACACGGGCACGTGCACAAGCAGGCTTTATGACACATATTGCGAAAGCAAACCAACGAAGATGTTGGGCATAGGGCCGGTCAAATATTTGGCAGGAGAGGATCCCTAACAGAACCCAACTCAAACTATAGAAAGAAGCACGGATGATAAAAAGTTAAATGTAAAAAAGAGGTGAGCACGACTCAAGCAATTAGATTTCTATTGTGCAAATAGAATACGACGTTCGCTTCTTGTTTCTTGTGGAGTCTTCCCGCTAGATTCGTCAAAAGTTGATGTGGCCTTGACTTCTCCAAAGAGAAAAAAAATAAAAATTTTGTCACTGCATTTCTTACCTACCAGATTTTGAATGGAGTGCTTTACATAATAAACACCCGTGTGGCCCATTCTTTATTGTCAGAAGGAAAATTCGAAGCTTAACTTTACATGGAAATTACTCTCATACAGAATAATATGACAGTTACTGCCTAGTTGTTAGAGGGTAATGGGAGGGAGATACAGGGAGAGGCCGGATATAGAAAGTCGGTTATTGCTTATCCGGTGTTTGTTTGTTTTTCGCTATCCGTATAGGATATCCTTGGATTTCTATATCCCTTTGCAGAGGGATAAAATGTCCAAATTTTATCCGGGCTCCCTTTCACCGATTAGTCCTCCTGCCCCACCCCCGGCCATTCTGTATTGAGAGAGAGAGAGAGAGAGAGAGAGAGAGAGAGAGAGAGAGAGAGAGAGAGAGAGAGAGAGAGAGGCGTTGGGAGGGGTGGGGGGAGGAAGGGGGCGAGATCGAGCGAGCGGTAGGAGAGAGATAGAAATTGCCCACCACTTGGCGTTTTTTGTGATCTTTGTTTAGTTGGGACAAAAAAGACATTTTACACAATTATACATTATCCAACCCCTCATACCTCTATTCTACAACAATAAAATAAATCAAGAAACTTTTAATCTCCCCTTCTAAAATAATATTCCATCCAACCATATCTACTCATTTAACCCCCCTCTTATTATATCACCTTTTCCCCCTCCAAAACATATATATTTCGTTAAAAAACATGTTGGTAGCATGTATGATTTGAGGTTTTTTTTTATTTTATCGGCAAAAAATTTATTAAGGATATTTGCCATTACATAGTCTTTTACTGGACATTTGCCGAGCAATATTTGAGGTTATTTACCATCTCAATAGTCTTTTATTTTGGACATTCGCCGAGCAATAATATTGACTTTCGCCGAAAAACAAGAAAGTCCGTTATTGAAAATGTGTTGGAAGTGAAACTCAAGGACCCACTTTAGTTCTCAGCCCGAGCCACCTAATTGTTGTCTCCGTCCCACTTTTCATATGTGGCTAACCATATACGAAACATTACGCCACATCAATCCTCTCCTTAAAAACACTGTTCTCAATTTCACTTTTCTGGAATTTTTCGGGGAAACTTTTTCTGCTCTTTCATACTTTCATCAATTCCATTATTGTAATAATGTGATACACATGTCATGTACAAAATGAGTTTTGTTTTCATGGTTTAAATAAACATTTGAAAATGTGAGGGTTTCAAAGTTTGGAAGGTAAACAAACAGGTTTCAAAGTTTGGAAGGTGAACAAACAGGTCATTCTCAACTCTTCGCCCAACCACGTTTCATCAAACTCACCTTAGTCTTTCCATATCAATTTGACTCCTGTAACACTCATCCCCTATAAATACCCCCTCCTTAAACGTCTCCTTCTCATCTCACAAAAGAACATATCTCAAACACCAGCAAACAATGGCAGCTTTCAACCACACTTTGGTTCTATCTCTAGTCATGGTCCTTTCTTTTTCCTCCATCCGAATGGGCTTCGGAGCTCGAAACCTACTCCAAACAATGCCTCAAATGCCTACAATTCCTACAATTCCCGCAATGCCTAAGGTAGCACTTCCTCCACTGCCGGCAATCCCAACCATGCCCCAAGCCACCCTGCCACCACCAATGCCGACAACTATGCCAGCAGTCCCAACCATGCTGCCCCCACTACCAAGCGCCCAAATTCCAACGGGGTTGCCAAATCCAGCACTACCCAACATGCCCGCAGTTCCTAAGATGACTCTCCCACCACTGCCAGCTACTTCACTTCCAAATATTCCAACGACGGTTCCTTCAACCCCGGCCATGCCAACTACAATGCCAACAATTCCTTTATTCTCACCTCCTCCATCTAGCTAGACGATTCATTCATCATTTTTCTACTTTGTACTGTATAATAAAGTTGCTATGGTCTTTGGGACTTCGAGCTGGTCCTTTGATTTGTGTTGTACGTATTGGGTAGTTTGGAGTACTTTTCCTTTATTTTTGTTTGTTCTTTTTGTGTATTTGTGAGTCATTATTTATCATCATATGCTATACTTTTCCTCGTGGAAATGATTACTTCCTTGTTTGAACTTTTTTTTTTCAACAAACAGCAATTTCTTAAAAGCCCGGAGGCATTACAAAGATTATATCACAAGATATAAAAATGAACCAAAACATCCAACAGTTCAATGGCTACGTCGACAGCAGATGAACAGCATTGTTGAGCAAAAATCCTGGAGTTCCTCTCTACCCAAGCATGATAAAGAGTAGCTGCCAAAGCCAGTTTACACAGAGAGCTTCTAAGGCTATTTCCTTTGTAATGGAGGCAAGCCCAGCCAACCTCAAAGTCCCAATCACAATGACTTCTCTGAATCAAATTTCTCCACAACACATCAGCCAAAACAGTACGAGTAAAAATGCAATCAAATAAGAGGTGAGCATGGCTGTCATCACTCTGCTGGCATAACACATGAGTAGCAAAAACAGCCATCCCCCAATTCCTGAGTCTATCTTTAGTGGCCAACTTCTTAGAGAAAGCAAGCCAAGCAATAAAAGCCCATTTAGGTACGTTCCTTTGAAACCACACAAGAGAACACCAAGGCTTCTTTTGACCAACACTTCTAATGGCAGCCCAAGCAGACTGTGTAGGGTAGCAGCTAGTAGGAGAGGGAATCCATAAGACCACATCCTCCGCCTGAGGATTTGGAAGGAAACCAGGGGGTGGCAGCAATAATTTGTCTAGTAATTCTGTTCCTGGGCCTTGGCCACATCCATCCACCATCATGAACAATAGACTCCACCCTCGTAGATAGAGATCTTCCCAAGTTATAGACCACAGATTCACCAAATCTTTGGAACAATGGCCCAAGAGGATGCCAATTACATTTCCAGCCACACAAAAACATCCCTTCCATTCCCAGCTATATACCGGATAAAGGCTAACCCAAGGATCGAAGTTTAAACAATCTCCTGATGGTCCAAGAAGAGTCACCGGGAATATCCATACGCCACAAGTTGTGATACATGGACCCATTTAACCCAAAGAGTGTCGAATTTCTTGCTTTTAGCCCGTAAATGCCTAAGCATAGTAGCTTTACTCCACACTTTCAAGGGCTTGATACCCAAACCACCTTTATCCTTTGGGTTACAAACATCTAACCATCTAACCTTTGTCCCAGCAGACTTGAAGACTGAGGTCCACACCAGACCACAAAAAAGACCTCATAAGAGTCTCAATTTCTTTTTAGATTCTCTGAGGAATAATGAACAAGGAGCAACAATTAATTGAACCCTCCTTCAAAAAGAAAGCTGTCTATTAGACCAGCTCATAATCCTTTGTCCTTTCCTTGAGAATAACATAATCCTCATACCTCAGTCTAGAAGAAATCAAGGGAAACCACCAGGTATTAGAGTCTCAAGCAAAGACCCATTAACATATGTAGAAACTCCAGAGAAAAAAATCTGGCTTTTGTGAAAGTTAGGAATTTTGTCCTACCTTCAATGGGTATCCCCACAATTGGACGGTTGAATTAATCCTTTGAATTAGTCGGTCTGTTGGACTGAACACCGAGTTCTGAGAGAAAATAAAGGAGCTCTTGTCTTGACAACAGACCACGTGCCATACTTCCGAAAAAGCTTATCAACAAGTTTAATCTGCTAGAATACCACGAAAATCCGGCTTTATGCACTTCATATTTTAGCCGTTTTGTTTGACAGAGTTATATGCACATCTCATTGTCAAACTTGCACAAAGCTTATCCATGATACGCATATGCATCGCAAATTTGTTCTTCCACATTTTTGTGGTTTTCTTATTCGTTTCACACGCATAAGGGTAGTTTTTTACCTTTTTGTTACACAAATGGGAGGTGTTTTGGTAGTCGTAGGTGTCTGTCCCATTAGAAATTCTTTTATTTCCAATCAACCTGGTCATTCAATGATTAATGACCCTAATAATAAACTAATTGCTGGGGATGTAAACATTTTCTTTCTCCCATCTTATTTCTTACCATAGCAAGTCTCCGGAATTGGAATCGATTTGGACAAGTTCTTCTAAATAAAATGGCATTACTGCAATATCAACACGTTTCCATTTTTTATTTACCCAAAAAAAATAAAATAAAAAAGGCATTTCCATTTCCTTTGGGCACAAAAGATAGTACTCGATGCACAAGAAAGCATAAATACCAATACTCATATATATTGAACAACAGTAAACACTACCTGCTAAGGTACAACAATACAAATACAATAGAACACAACGGGTTGTAAAAAGGGAAAATTAAAGACACCTCAAGATAAACACTAAAGAAAGATGGACTCAAACTACTAAATGCACACAGAAACTTATTATACATCATGTATGTGAGAGAAAAGCAAACGGCAAGAGCAGTACAGCATAAGGCAGGGGGCGGCCTATTTAGATGGAGGTGGTGTGAACAAAGAGATTATCGCTGTTGGAATGGATGGTAAAGGGGGTAGAGTCATTTTAGGAACTGTTGGCATGGCTGGCAGTGGCGGCAGCGTGGTCTTTGGCAAGGTTGGGACTGCTGGCACTGTCGTCGGGAGTGGTGGTGGCAAAGTGGCTTGGGGCACGGTTGGCATAGCCGGCAATGGAGGAATTGTGACCTTAGGCGTTGCAGGAATTGTAGGTATTGTAGGTATTGTAGGCATTCCAGGAATTGTAGGCATTGTAGGAACTGTTTGGAGTAGGTGGCGAGCTCCGAGGCTTGTTTGGATGGTGGAAAAAGATAGAACCATGAATAGGGATAGGACCAAGGTGTGGTGAAAAGCAGCCATTGTTTGAGGCAATGGATTCAGAAGGTTTGAGAGGATGTTTTACTCAGGATGTGGATGAAGAGAACAACATTCATAACTGGGAATTTATAGACAATAGGTGTTTGAAAGGTCAAGTGATTTGGCAAGACTATGGTGTGTTTAGGGGTGAAGTGGTTGGACTAAGCCCTGATTGTTACTGGTTTGTTCACCTAGATCCCACACATTGATAAGTCACCCAAGTTAACCGAAAACAAATACAGAGAGAAAATTGTGCAACACTCTCCCGCTAACCCAACAATGAAGTCACTGCTACCATAACGTGCGATTCTGATAATCTTTGATGACACTATGGTATGGTAACTTCTTTAACAAGATTGAATTGACATGGTTAATTTCCTCAAAGTGGAAGTAACCCTCAATGTTGTTGAAAGTCGTCAAATTCTGCTTTCCCGGATAAATGTTTATTAGATGCTATAACTAATCTAACTAACAACTTCACAATATTTAGGTTGTGTACTGGGTTTTAGTTAATCTTGTAATACTTGTGGTGAAAACAAATCTCTTATCCTTTCTTCAAAGAAAAAAGCTATTTTGAAACCTATAACTAAAGAGTAGATACGGTCACCTAGTTTCCTTAATGTACGACTAGTTTGTTTGAGACTGCGCAAATACGTATATTTACCATTATTCAAAACAAAGACAAAGACAAACAAAATTGAATGTCTAAGATTTATTGTCAGTCGGATCATGGTTTACAAGACAACATATGACTTTGGTTTTTGCACTTAAAATTGGAAGTCTGGAAGGAATTTTTTCCCTATAAAACCATGACCAACTACTTGATATTCCTTGCAAATAGATTATGATTTAGGTCTCACCCACCCAGCGTCCTTTGGCAACATGTTCCGTACAAGCCCCTATTGTAGGTTAGGAAGGTGAATGAACCATGCTTCTCTACACTTTGTCCAACCACATCTCATCAAACTATTTCACATTAGCCTTTCCTAATCTGCCAATTCTCTTCATGACTTTGATCTATAAATACCCACTAATACATGTTAGTCTCTTCATCTGAGGAAAATCTTACTAAGTCCAGGCTTCTAAAATCCAATCAAACAATGGCTGCATTTTGGAACAATTTGGTTACATCTCTAGTCATGGCATTATCACTTTCAAGCATCCATATGACCCTGGCAGCTCGCAACCTTCTGCAGGCAGCCCCGGCAGTTCCATCTCTACCTAAAGTCAACATGCCTCCATTACCGGCAATGCCTACCGTTCCCCAAGCTACATTGCCGCCACTACCGACCACCCCTTTACCGACAATGCCAACTATGCCAACCTTGCCAAAGCCCACATTGCCTCCTATGCCAACCACCCAAATACCATCATCTTTACCAATTCCAACAATGCCAACCATGCCTACAGTACCTAAGATGACACTACCACCCCTACCAGCCACTTCACTGCCTAACATCCCGGCAACGATTCCTTCTATTCCAACAATGCCAACAACCATGCCAGCAATTCCTTTCATCTCACCACCTCCGTCTTCCTAAACCCCTATGATTAAAACCACTATCGTTTATCTATCTCCACAGAGAGCTCGATACGTCACCGACAAGGAGGAAAGATTATATTAGTTGAATTTTCTATGGATTTGGAAGTATTTATGAAGTTTGAGTCATTTCTTGTTTATTTGTTTTGTTAAAGATAGTGAACTTTGTCAATTTCCACTCATTTCGTATTGTTTCATTTTGTCTCGGAGTATTTCCTTTGTATACTACACGAATACATTCATCTTTTTTTTTTTTTTTTTTTGTCATGGACTAAATAGGAAAGAGAAGAAGATTTTCGGAGAAATTCTACCTTTCCCATATGAAATTTGAAAACCAAACACATCCCTATCGACCTTGAGAGAATTTGGTAAGAGTTGGCATAACTGATAATCTCACAGAAAGATAGTTATACTGGGAATTGACTGTCTCTGGAAACTCTAAAACTTTCTCAAAAATTTTGCACATAAAATCCCAACAAACTTGTGTGGTCAGGTCAAATTAAAGTTACAGGTATTTTGATCAACTACTAAAAAAATACACAGCTAAATCACAACAAGAAATAGAATCAGATAGATTTGGAAGACGAAATGAGTAACCACTCCAATGGATTCATAAGTACCATAAGTTCATGTATAACAGCTTCCTGTAAACAAAATGCTAACATAAGCAATGAAAACAAAATTTAACATAGGTTGTTTTAACAAAAGAGCTCCATAGAAGTAAGATTTATCAGGATGGACAAGAACAACCTTTCCAGCAGCATATTTTTCGATTTAATCCAAAACCAAGCAAATTAAGTGACAGTTAGATCTGAGAGGGGAGATCTAACTGTTCCTGAAGCAGTTGCCTTCATGATAAACTAAAAGGTTTGCATGATTTCACTATCGAAAAAACTACGTAGAAGCGAACAAGAACCACAAGAATGATTGATCACTCCTCTTCAATCTATGAACTCGGTTCAAGCATTGATACTTTGAATTTGACTCAACTACCACACCTATAAATTACACGTGTCGGGTACTTGATACTACTTGGACAAGTTTATGGCATATGTATACATAATCGAGTTTACTATACACCATGCATGGGATTTCTATTTTACATAAGATGGCAGTATGTTGCCCTTTTAGTTTATAAGCATCATCTTGCGTTTGCTAATTAAAAATAGGGCAAGTTCTTCTTACTAAAATTGGTCTAATGTGTGTAGAGGTTGTTAGAGCTTGTCCCATATTGGTTAATTATAAACTCCAAAACTAGTAAATGAGTTTGGGCTGCCTCTCCACTCATTGTTGATTGCTTTTGAGTTGGGTGCTTTAACATGGCATCAAAGCTAGGCTTTTGGACAAGAGTAATCTCTTTATTGATTGCCCAGTTGTTTATGCCTTAAGCACACCATGTTTGTTGTGGTCCCTATGCTTTTTATCAGTTGTTTATCTCTCCACAGGCGGGTCAGGGGTCGCCCGTGTGGTGGAGTGTTAGAGCTTGTCCCACATTGGTTAATTATAACCTCCAAAACTAGTACATGAGCCTGGGCGGCCTCTCCATTCATTACTATTTGGTTTTGAGTTGTATGTTTTAACGGAGGCCCGGTCAAAGATTAAAATGAGGCTTTTTGGTTGATCTTTACGTGGCCTTAAGCAAAAAAGAATATAATTTACAATAGCTTTAGACAGTACAATAAGAAGCCTAAAAAAGTAGTGACCAATGAGATTCATGAAAAGTTACAACCCCCGCTGCGGAATATAGTTGAAGCAGGTCTGACTGCATTATGGTTGATTTGAGACTCCAATCTGCACATATAATGGTCATTCTGCACCTTCAAAGCATTTACATTTCTCTTGTATGTATTTCCATTGCCAAAAGTTGTTCTCCGTTTCTTACTTTATCCATATACACCAAAAATTAGGACAAATGACAGGTTACAAACTTGCAATAGAAACTGAGAATACAAAAGATAGTACTCAATGCACAAGAAACATAAATACCAATCCTCATATTTATTGAACATTCAGTAAACAATACCTGCTAAGGTACAACAATACAAATACAATAGGCCACACAGGTTGTAGAAAGGAACAATTCAAGACTCCTCAAGATAACCACTAAATAAAGATCAACTCAAACTGCTAAATGCGCAGAAACTTATCATACACCATGTATGTGAGAGAAAATCGAACAGCCGGACCGGTATAGCATATGGCAGGGGGCAGCCTAGTTAGATGGAGGTGGTGAGAACATTTTTGGAATCGATGTTGGAATGGCTGGCATGGGGGGTAGAGTCATTTTAGGAACTGTAGGCATGGTAGGAAGTGTTGGTTTTGGCAACGCCGGTGGAATTTGGGCACTTGGCAGTGGCGGCAGCGTGGTTTTTGGCAAGTTTGGGACTGCTGGCATCGTTGTTGGCAGTGGTGGTGGTAGAGTGGCTTTGGGCATGGTTGGCATAGCCGGCAGTGGAGGAAGCGTGACCTTAGGCATTGCAGGAATTGTAGGCATTCCAGGAATTGTAGGCATTGTAGGAATTGTTTGGAGTAGGTTGCGTGCTCCGTGGCTCGTTTGGATGGTGGAAAAAGACAGAACCATGAATAGGGATAGGACCAAGGTGTGGTGAAAAGCAGCCATTGTTTGAGGAAATGGAGTTAGAAGGTTCTTGAGGATGTTTTAGTCTGGGAGTGGATGAAGAGAACAACATCCATAAGTGGGCATTTATAGACAACAGATGTTTGAAAGGTCAAGTGATTTGGCAAGACTATGGTGAGTTTGGGGGAGAAGTGGTTGGACTAAGAGCTGATTGACACTGGTTTGTTCACCTAGAGCCCACACATTGATGTGCTTAGAATACATTTTTTTAACAACCCATAAGGACAGATAAGTCACCCGAGTTTACCACAACAAAAACAAATACAGAGTGCAAATTGCGCAACCGTAGCATAATTATATGTGCCGTTCTGATCTTTGATGGTGAAATTATTAATTGTTTTTGGAGCACCACCACCAAGTATGTGACTCCCACACGCAAATGTGTGGTGGAGAAAGCTCTTGGAACACCAGCAAGTGGTGTTGCTTGCACTTAAACTTAGAAGTCTTCAATTGTATCATTGTTACAAGACAAAATATATGACTTCGGTTATTGGCTTATTGCACTTAAACTTGGAACTCAGGAAGGAATTTTTTTCTTATAAAACCATGACCAACTACTTGATATTCCTTATAGATAGGGTGTGATTTTCGTTAAATTACAAGTCTGAAAAGTTACGGAACACTAAAAAAATATTTCGGTTGTCAATAAGGTGACACAATATGAACTATACAATAGAAGCATATGGTACACACCTTTAAAGGGTGTGTGTGTTGCAGCCATTCCCCTAAACAAATAGCTTCATATTTGTAGATACTGTCATCTACCTGGTTTTAGGGGGTTCAAGCAAACCCCCTGGACTAAAAAATACATTAAAAAAAATTGTATTTTCTTCTTTACATATGATTTGATTTTTCATTAACATTGTTTGCACTAAATTATTTATAAATAGGCACAGTAAACAAAAATTCACTTAAATTCGTGAGAAAATAGATAATATAGCTTGACAAAAAAAAAAAAACTCGGCCCAATAAATTTTCATAGAGCTTTGAATAGAAAATATTTCTTCGTGCTTTTGCGACTAGTTTGTTTAAGACTCCCTTAATGTGTGACTTGTTTGTTTAAGACTGGGACAGTGCATTTACCATAATTTTAAAAAAAAATGGCAACAAAGACATTATTAAAATTGAACATATACAAATTATCTCCAGTTTTAGCACAAAAATTAAAAGTCTGGTGGGAATTTTTTCCTATAAAACCATGACCAATTACTTGATATTCCTCATTAGTAAAGTATGATTTTGGCTGACCTACAAGTCCCTATTATAGGTCAACTACATTATTTTCAATAGTCAATTAGGAAGGAATGAACCATGTTTCTCCACACTTGGTCCAACCACATCTCATCGAACTAACTCACATTAGTCTTTCCTAATCTGCCGATTCTCTTATAATTTTGATCTATAAGTACCCACCAATACATGTAAGTCTCTTCATCTGACAAAAATCTAACAAAGCCCAGCTTCTGAAATCTTTCACTCCAATCAAACAATGGCTGCTTTTCGTTACAGTTTGGTTCTGTCTCTAGTCATGGCATTATCTCTTTCAAGCATCCATACGACCCTGGCAGCTCGAAACCTTCTGCAGACAGGCCCCGTAGTTCCATCTCTGCCTAAAGTCAACATGCCTCCATTGCCGGCAATGCCTACCTTACCCCAAGCTACACTGCCGCCACTACCGACCACTCCTTTACCAATAATGCCAACTACGCCAACCTTGCCAAAGCCCACATTGCCTCCTATGCCAACCACCCAAATTCCATCATCTTTGCCAATTCCAACCATACCTACAGTACCTAAGATGACACTACCACCGTTGCCAGCCACTTCGCTGCCTAACATCCCGACAACGATTCCTTCTATCCCAACAATGCCAACAACCATGCCAGCAATTCCTTACCTCTCACCACCTCCATCTTCCTAAACCTCTATGATCAAAACCAGCATCGTTCATCTTTTTGCTCAGAGAGCGAGACATGTCACCCACAAGGAGGAAAGATTATATTACTTGAATTTTCTATAGATTTCGAAGTATTTATGAAGTTTGAGTCATTTCTTGTTTATTTGTTGTATTAAAGATTGTGAAGTTTGTCAATTTCTGCTCATTTTGTATCGTTTCATTTTGTCTCGGAGTATTTCCTTTGTATACTACGTGAATACATTTGTCTTTTTCAGTTATGACTCCTTTCATTGTCTGTCTGTGGACTAAATAGGAAATAGAAGAAGATTTTCTGAGAAATTCGTCCTTTCCCATATGAAATGTGAGAACCAAACACGTCTCTGTGGACCTTGACAGAATACAAAAGAAATAACTGAAAAAGACAATATAAAATAGCATTACTGCATCCATTAGTGGTCTAAAGTGTGTAGAGGCCAGATCGAACGTTAAAATGAGTCTTTTTAGGTGATCTTTATGTGGACTTAAGAAAAAAAGAACATAATTTCCTATAGGCTTGAGAAGGTGCGATAAGTAGCCTAAAGGGTCCATTAAGTGAGTGACCAATGGGAAATTCATGGAAAGTTACAATCCCCATCGCGGAATATAGTTGAGGCACGTTTGAGTCTCTGACTGCATGATGGTTGATTTGAGACTCCAATCTGTATATATAATGGTCATTTTGCACCTTCAAAGCATTTAAATTTTTCTCATTATGTATTTCTATTCCCAAAAGTTGTTCTTCGTTTCTTTTTTTTTTTTTTTTTTTGCACGGCAAAAATGATTTCATTAATCACTGAAAGATTACAATGACTAATAGGAGCAAGGAGAAACCATCAAATTCAAAAAAGAATCAAAAGTCTAGTCCGAGACCAATCCTCGATTGGCAAGAATTCAATCGAGGCCCACACCTAATGGGCCCAAGCCCAACCCCAAAGGGCCACAATGCCCAGATAGACGCTGCCACATTGTCGCCGGAATCCCTGGAAACAGGCCCCTGTTGCTAACCCGTAGAATGGCACAACCGCCTCACCATAATAGGCCAAAACCAATCACAACCACCACCACGCCACCGCAAACCCCCAGCCGCCGCTAGCAAAACCAGAAAATTATATCCACAACACGAGAAGTTAGCCGTTAGGCATAAAACTGGAGTAGCCCAACAACCAACAACTAGTGGCATCGTGAAGAAGATCCGCCACAAACGCCCTCACCCGAATGCCCACACTGTCACCACTAACACCCTCACCCACCACCAAACCACCCAAAGCTCGACACCTAACTCCAGGCGCTGCGCACCACAAGCTGTTAGGCCGAGAACCGAAAACTTTCAGCAAAGGATCCAGCGTGTCGGCAGGTGAACCGACGGGCCATTAGGCAGAGAAGGGCGCAACCAACATTGACACCCACGTCGATCCGATCCAAAGGAGGGAGAAGAAAAGCATTTGGGAGAGAGGGGGATGGAGGGAGGGAGGGGGTCGGGCAAGCACCATAGCCGCACCGGCTGCATATCACCGAAACCTGCAAAATGAGAGAGAGAGAGAGAGAGAGAGAGAGAGAGAGAGAGAGAGAGAGAGAGAGAGAGAGAGAGAGAGAGAGAGAGCTGCAAAACCCTATTCGGTTGCTGGTATTCTAGAGAGAGGGGGAAGGTGAAAAGTTTAGAGAGAGGAAGGCGGATATTGTTCTTCGTTTCTTACTTTATCCATATATACCCTCCTAAAAATTAGACCAAATGACAGGTTGCAATAAAAACTGGAGAATAGAAAACATAGTACTCAATGCACAAGAGCTTATACCAATCCTCATATATATTCAACAACAATAAAAAATACCAGCTAAGGTATAACAATACAAATACAAGAGGCCACACAGGCTGTAAAAAGGAAAGATTCAAAACTCCTCAAGATAAACTCTAAATAAAGATCAACTCAAACTGCTAAATGCACAGAAACTTATTATACACCATCTATGTGAGATAAATCGAACTGCTGTACCGGTATAGCATATGGCAGGGGGCGGCCTAGCTAGATGGAGGTGGTGAGAACAAAGGGATTTTTGGAATTGCCATTGGAATGGATGGCATTGGGGGTAGTGTCATTTTAGGAACTGTAGGCATGGTTGGCAGTGTCGGATTTGGCAAAGCCGGTGGAATTTGGGCACTTGGCAGCGGCGGAAGCGTGGTTTTTGGCAAGGTTGGGACTGCTGGCATTGTCGTTGGGAGTGGTGGTGGCAATGTGGCTTGGGGGACGGTTGGCATTGCCGGCAGTGGGGGAAGTGTGACCATAGGAATCACAGGTATTGTAGGCATTGCAGGAATCGTAGGCATTCCAGGAATTGCTGGCAATGTAGGAATTGTTTGGAGTAGGTTGCGTGCTCCGAGGCTCATTTGGATTGTGGAAAAAGATAGAACCATGAACAGAGATAGGACTAAGGTGTGGTGAAAAGCAGCCATTTTTTTAGGGAAATGGAGTTAGAAGGATTGAGGATGTTTAACTCTGGGTGTGAATAAAGAGAACAAAATTCATAAGTGGGTATTTATAGAGAATCAGTATTTGAAAGGTCAAGTGATTTTTGGCAAGACTGGTGAGTTTGGGGGAGAAGTGGTTGGACTAGGTGCTGATTAACACTCGTTTGTTCACCTAGATCCCACAGATAAGTAACCTGAGTTAACCACAAACAAAAACAAATACAGAGAACAAATTGCGCAACTGTAGTCTCCAACCACATCTCATCAAACTAACTCACATTAGTCTTTCCTAATCTGCCGATTCTCTTCACAATTTGTTCTATAAGTACCCACTGATACATGTTAGTCTCTTCATCCAAGGAAAATCTAAGAAAGTCCAGCTTCTAAAATCTTCTACTCCAATCAAACAATGGCTGCTTTTCGTTACAATTTGGTTCTATCTCTAGTCATGGCATTATCACTTTCAAGCATCCATATGACCCTTGCCACTCGCAACCTTCTGCAGACAGTCCCCTCAGTTCCATCTCTGCCTAAGGTCAACATGCCTCCATTACCGACAATGCCTACCGTACCCCAAGCTACACTGCCGCCACTACCGACCACCCCTTTACCGACAATGCCAACTATGCCAACCTTGCCAAAGCCCACATTGCCTCCTATGCCAACCACCCAAATTCCATCATCTTTGCCACTTCCGACCATGCCTACAGTACCTAAGATGACACTACCACCGTTGCCAGCCACTTCACTGCCTAACATCCCGACAACGATTCCTTCTATCCCAACAATGCCAACAACCATGCCAGCAATTCCTTTGCTCTCACCACCACCATCGAACTGATTCTCTAGTGATTAAAACCACCACCGTTCATCTTGCTCTATAGACAGCGTGATATGTCACTCACACGGAGAAAAGATTATTATTACTGAAATTTTCTACAGATGTGAAAGTACTTAGGAAGTTTGAGTCAGTTCTATTGTATTTGTTGTGTTAAGGATTGTGAGGTCTCTCAATTTTAATTTATAGATGAGCTGGAGTCACTTTTTATTGTTTGATTTTGTCTAGGAGTATTTCCTTTGTATTTACAAATACATTTGTCTTCTTCAGTTACGAGTTTTGACTCCTCTGTTATCTGTTCTATGTTTAGAAAATGAACTCATTTACACCTAATCATTTGTTTCTCAAACGAAATTTGAGAACCAAACACATCTCTAGGGAATCTGGACAGAATTCGTGGTAAAAGCGGGTCTAACTGATACTCTCAAAGAAGAGAGTTAAACTGGGTATTGACTCCCTGGAAACTCTAGAACTCCCTCAAAAAAATTTCTAGTAAAATCCCAACAAACTTGTGTCGGGCGGTCAAATTAAAGTTACGGTACTGATCAAAGACTAAAAAAATACGCAGCTCAATAACAACAAGAAATAGAATCAAATAGATATAGAAGACGAAATAAGAAACCATGCCGATGGATACCATAAGTTTATGTATAACAGCGTCCTGAAACAAAGGGAACATAAGCAATGAAAACAAAATTTAACATAAGTTGTTATAATGAAAGAGCTTCATATAAGCAAGATTTATCAGGATAGAACGAACCACCTTTCGAGCAGCATATTTTTCAATTTAATCCAAAACCAAGCAAATTCAGTGCCATGTAAGGGGTAAGGTTTGATCTGAGAGGGGAGTGATCTAACTTGTCCTGAAACAGTTTCCTTCATAATAAACTAAAAGGTGTTTGTGATTTTAATATCGAAAATTTTACGTGAAGCGAACAAGAATGACTGCTTACTGTTCTTCAATCTCTGATCTTGGTTCAAGCATTGATCACCTAAGAGCTTCATACTTTGAATTAAGTGACTCAACTACCACACCTATAAATTACACGTGTCGGGTACTTGATACTTGGACAAGGCTATGGTATATGTCACATAATCAAGTTTACTATATACCACCTATATGTCACCTATAAATTACTATGCATGGGATTTCTATATTATACAAGATGGCAGTTTGTTTTCTTAATTCTTCGTAGTTTATTAATCATCATACGTTTACTAATCAAAAAATAGAACAAAGCTTCTACTAAACGAATAGCTTCATATTTGTAGATACGGTCATCTACCTGGTTTTAGGGGTTCAAGCAAACCCCCTGGACTCAAAAGTACATTAAAAATTCTGCATTTTTTTCTACATATAATTTGATTTTTCATTAACATTGTGGCACTAAATTATTTATACATAGGCAAAGCAAACAAAAATTCACTTAAATTTGTGAACAAATAGATAATATAGCTTAACAAAGCAAAATAAACTCGGGCCAATAAATTTTTAGACAAAGTAAATATGTTTATTTCATGTAGAGCTTTGAATAGAAAATTTTTCTTCATGCCTTTGCCACCTCTACTTGACATGTGACTAGCTTGTTTAAGACTCCCTTAATGTGCGACTAGTTTGTTTAAGACTGGGAAAATGCATTTACCATTATTAAAAAAAAGGGGGAAAATATATTAAAATTGAAAATACTAAAAATTATCGTCAGTTGGATCACTGTTACACGACAACAATATGAATTTGAAATTTTGCACTTAAAATTGGAAGTCTGAGTATGATTTTTGGTTGACCTACAAGCCCCTATTATAGGTCAACTACGTTATTTTCAATAGTCAATTAGGGAGGTGAAGGAACATGTTTCTCCACACTTTAGTCTTTCCTAACTCACATTAGTCTTTCCTAATCTGCCAATTCTCTTCATAATTTTGATCTATAAGTACCCACCAATACATGTAAGTCTCTTCATCTAAGAAAAATCTAACAAATCCCAGCTTCTAAAATCTTTCACTCCAATCAAACAATGGCTGCTTTTCGTTACAATTTGGTTCTATCTCTAGTCATGGCATTATCTCTTTCAAGCATCCATATGAACATGGCGGCTCGCAACCTTCTGCAGACAGGCCCCGTAGTTCCATCTCTGCCTAAAGTCAACATGCCTCCATTGCCGGCAATGCCTACCGTACCCCAAGCTACACTGCCGCCACTACCGACCACCTCTTTACCGACAATGCCAACCTTGCCAAAGCCCACATTGCCTCCTATGCCAACCACCCAAATTCCATCATCTTTGCCAATTCCCACCATGCCTACAATACCTAAGATGACACTACCACCGTTGCCAGCCACATCACTGCCTAACATCCCGACAACGATTCCTTCGATCCCAACAATGCCAACAACCATGCCAGCAATTCCCTTCCTCTCACCACCTCCATCTTCCTAAACCTCCATGATTAAAACCAGTATCGTTCATCTTTCTGCACAAAGAGCGAGATATGTCACCGACAAGGAGGAAAGATTATATTACTTGAATTTTCTATAGATTTGGAAGTATTTATGAAGTTTGAGTCATTTCTTGTGTATTTGTTGTGTTAAGGATTGTGAAGTTTGTCAATTTTAATTTATATACGGGTGGAGTCATTTCGTTAGTTTCATTTAGTCTTGGAGTATTTCCTTTGTATACCATACGAATACATATGTCCTTTTCAGTTATGTCTCCTTTGCACTCTCTTCTTTCTATGATTAGAAAATGAACTCATTTACACCGAATCATTTGTCTGTCTATGGACTAAACAGGAAAGAGAAGAAGATAGTGGGCATAACTAATAATCTCACAGAAGATAGTTACACTAGGAATTGACTCTCTGGAAACTCTAAAACTTCCTCAAAATTTTGCAAGTAAAATCCCAACAAACTTGTGTCAGCCGGTCAAATTAAAGTTACAGGTATTGATCAACTACTAAAAAAATACACAGCTCAATCACTAGAAGAAATAGAATCAGATAGATTTGGAAGACGAAACGAGTAACCACTCCTATGGATTCTAAGTACCATAAGTTTATGTATAACAGCTTCCTGTAAACAAAATGCTAACATAAGCAATGAAAACAAAATTTAACATAGGTTCTTTTAACAAAAGAGCTCCATATAAGCATATCAGGACGAACAAGAACCACCTTTCCAGCAGCATATTTTTCAATTTAATCCAAAACCGAGCAAATTCAGTGCCAGTTGCCTTCATGATAAACTAAAGGTTTTCATGATTTCCCTATCAAAAAAGTTACTTAGAAGCGAACAAGTACCACAAGAATGATTGATCACTACCCTTCAATCTATGAACTCGGTTTACTACTGCATCCATTAGCGGGCTAAAGTGTGTAGAGGCCAGATCAAATGTTAAAATGAGGCTTTTTAGGTGATCTTTACGTGGACTTAAGCAAAAAAGAACTTAATTTCCCATAGGCTTGAGACGGTACGATAAGTAGCCTAAAAAGTCCATTCAGTGAGTGACCAATGAGAAATTCATGGAAAGTTACAATCCCCACCGTGGAATATAGTTGAGGCACGTCTGACTGCATGATGGTTGATTTGAGACTCCAATCTGTATATATAATGGTCATTTTGCACCTTCAAAGCATTTACATTTTTCTCGGTGTGTATTTCTATTCCCAAAAGTTGTTCTTCGTTTCTTACTTTATCCATATATACCCTCCCAAAAATTAGGACAAATGACAGGTTGCAATAAAAACTGGAAAATACAAAAAGTACTCAATGCGCAAGGAAGCATAAATACCAATCCTCATATATATTGAACAGTAAACAATACCTGCTAAGGTACAACAAGACAAATACAATAGGCCAGTGGCCACACAGGTTGTTGAAAGGAAAAAATCAAGACTTCTCAACATAACCACTAAATAAAGATTAACATAAACTGCTAAATGCACAGAAACGTATTTTACACCATGTTTCTGAGAGAAAAGCGAACTGATGGACTGGTATAGCATATGGCAGGGGGCGGCCTAGTTAGATGGAGGTGGTGAGAACAAAGGGTTTTTCGGAATCGCCATTGGAATAGATGGCATTGGGGGTAGAGTCATTTTAGGAACTGTAGGCATGGTTGGTAGTGTTGGCTTTGGCAACGCCGGTGGAATTTGGGCGTTTGGCAGTGGCGGCAGCGTGGTTTTTGGCAAGGTTGGGACTGCTGGCATTGTCGTCGGGAGTGGTGGTGGCAAAGTGGCTTGGGGCACGGTTGGCATTGCCGGCAGTGGAGGAAGTGTGACCTTAGGAATTGCCGGAATTGTAGGCATTGCAGGAATCGTAGGCATTCCAGGAATTGCTGGCATTGTAGGAATTGTTTGGAGTAGGTTGCGTGCTCCGAGGCTCGTTTGGATGGTGGAAAAAGACAGAACCATGATTAGGGATACGACTAAGGTGGGGTGAAAAGCAGCCATTGTTTGAGGAAATTGAGTTAGAACGTTTGAGGATGTTTTACTTTGGGTGTGGATGAAGAGAACAATATTCATAAGTGGGTATTTATAGAGAATGTGTGTTTGAAATGTCAAGTGATTTTTGGCAAGACTGGTGAGTTTGAGGGAGAAGTGGTTGGACTAAGTGCTGATTAACTCTAGTTTGTTCACCTAGATCCCACACATTGATGTACTTAGGAATTGAAATAATTTTTTTTATTATATATAACCAGGTGTCCGGGTCAGTTTTCGCACACCTCGACCGAACTTGGAAGACCAATCCCATATTCCACTAGCGGGGGCCCCATTTAAAGACAAAGCAAAGCTCTGTATGGACTGGCCCCAAAGGAGGTTATAAACTTATAACACCTACGAGGTTTTGAATCTGAGACTTTAGGAGGGAGCAAGCCTCTAAGTCTCAGACCTTGACCACTAGACCAACCCCTTGGGATTTTGAAGTACATTTGTTTAACTACCCATAAGGACAGATCCAAACAAAAACAAATACAGAGTGCAAATTGCGCAACCATAGTCTGTCTCCCGCAAACCCAATAATTAAGTCACTACTACCATATGTCCAGTTATCATACAAATGTGTGGTGGAGAAGGCCCTGGAGTACCAATAAGTGGCGGTGCTCGCATTGGAAGTCTTCAGTTGGATCATTGTTACAAGACAGCAATATGACTTTGGTTATTGCACTTAGGAAGTCTGGAAGGAATTTTTTTCTTGTAAAAAAAATTAGAGTATGATTTTGGTTAAACAACAAGCCCCTAGTATTGGTTACCTACATTATTTTCAATGGTCAAAATTAGGAAGGTGGTTGAAACATGTTTCTCCACACTTCTTCCAACCTCATCTCATTAAACTCACTCACATTAGTCTTTCCAAATCTGCCGGTTCTCTTCACAATTTGTTCTATAAGTACCCACTGATACATGTTAGTCTCTTCATCTAAGGAAAATCTAAGAAAGTCCAGCTTCTAAAATCTTTTACTCCAATCAAACAATGGCTGCTTTTTGTTGCAATTTGGTTACATCTCTAGTCATGGCATTATCACTTTCAAGCATCCATATGACCCTTGCCGCTCGCAACCTTCTACAGACAGTCCCCTCAGTTCCAACTCTGCCTAAAGTCAACATGCCTCCATTACCGGCAATGCCTACCGTTCCCCAAGCTACATTGCCGCCACTACCAACCACCCCTTTACCGACAATGCCAACTATGCCGACCTTGCCAAAGCCCACATTGCCTCCTATGCCAACCACCCAAATTCCATCATCTTTGCCAATTCCAACCATGCCTACAGTACCTACGATGACACTACCACCGTTGCCAGCCACTTCACTGCCTAACATCCCGACAACGATTCCTTCTATCCCAACAATGCCAACAACCATGCCAGCACCACCTCCATCTACCTAAACCTCTATGATTGAAACCAGCATCGTTCGTCTTTTTCCTCAGAGAGCGGCAGAGAGCGATATGTCAACTTGTAAGGCTTGCTCTTTCCTGGAGAAAAGATTATCATTACTTGTGTTTTCTACAGATTTGAAAGTATTTATGAAGTTTAAGTCAATTCTTGTGTATTAGTCGTGTTAAGGATTGTAAGGTTTGTCAATTTTAATTTACACATGAGTATAGTCATTTCATATCGTTTCATTAATTATCTGGGAGTATTTCCTTTGTATACGACTTGAATACATATTTTGTTTTCAGTTTCGACTCCTCTGTTCTCCCTTCTTTCTATGTTCACAAAATGAACTAATTTTCACCAAATCATTTGTCTGTCTATGGACTAAACAAGAAAGAGATCGAAGAAGATTTTCTGAGAAATCCCTTCTTTCTGATACGAAATCTCGAGAATAAAAAACGTCTCTGAGGAACCTGGACAGAATTGGTGTAAAAAGGGAGTATATAACTGATACTCTCACGGAAGAGACTGATCACACTGGGAATTTAGCCAGTAAAATCCCAACAAACTTGTGTCTGGCGGTCAAATTAAAGTTATAGGTACTGATCAACTACTGAAAAAACACACAGCTC